>JAJJWX010003264.1:0-1200000 GCA_023529315.1 Papaver bracteatum
TTGTGATTCCACAATAACTTGTGTCGCTAGTAGAATAAGTTTATTGATTGAAAATACTAGGATGTTCTTTGGGAATATAAGTCTGGTTTATCGATCGGTTCGTGTTCACCTTGATTTATCAAAAGACGGACAAAACTCGTAGGTATTTCTGTGGGAGACAGATTTATCTATTCTTATAGACTTTTCTGTGTGATATATATTTGCTTATGAAGTCTTCGACTTTGGGTCATAACAACTCTTAGTTATGGGTGAGTTCAGCTAATGGAATAAAGTGCGTAGTATCCTGCTGGGATCAAAGACATAAGGAGCACAACTGTACCTTGAAACAGTGTGAGATTGATTAGGGTTCAACTACAGTCCAGTCCGAAGTTATTTTGTAGTAGGCTAGTGTCTGTAGCGGCTTAATAAAGTGTGGTGTTCAAACTGGACTAGGTCCCGGGGTTTTTCTGCATTTGCGGTTTCCTTGTTAACAAAATTCTGGTGTCTGTGTTATTTCTTTTTCGTATTATATTTTGTTATATAATTGAAATATTACAGGTTGTGCGTTAAGATCAATCAATTAGAATATCCAACCTTTGATTGTTGATTTACATTGATTGACACTTGAACATTGGTCTTTGGTACCGTTCAAGTTGTTTTACATAATGATCAGGCTCGCGGATTTCTATCTGTTTGATTTGCTGATTATACTGTGAAACATAAATATTTAAACTCTTTGATATACTTTATTCTAGATTGAGTATGACTATCTAGTTGATTCTCTAGAAAGTGTATTGGAGTAAGTCCTCTCAGATTGCTAAACGAATTGTTGGGTGTGGTTGTTAGACCCCCACATTTTTAATTTCTATATCTCAGATATCTATGGTTTGCGAACTGGTTCGCCAACCTACCCTGAGTACAAATTTCAGTAAGTTCATATTTTTCTCTTATGATATTTGAAACATTCCCAACTGATATAGTCATTTGCATGGGCACTTTATAATTGATCCAAAAATTAATTCATATAACTAATATTGTTAAGGACCTTTGAACATATAATCGCTAAATCATATTTCGATATTTTTCATATGACAAGCTTGACTCGTAACATCTTCTTTGTAAATCTGTTATAAGTCATACGACATAGTCTCAATAGTGGAATAATGGTATAGTGAGTAACTTATAATGATTCAGTCTTCACACACCTGATACAAAAGTTCTCCAAATGTCTTCATCGATCTTTAGTCTTCAAGGGTGATCTCTGATACTCAACTAAAATTTTAAGCTATCCGAAACTCGACTTAGTAAAATAGAAATCAAGATATAGTTTTGATCACAAAACATTGAAAAGAAGCTTGAGATACCAAAACTTGTGGGTTCAACTTAGCAATTCTTTAAAAAAAACTTTAGTTCATACCCAATCAATCCAAACAAGGCAGTCCAAAAATTTCCTGTAAACCGTGAGTCTATATCACTCACTATGTCTTCAGAAATTCCCCAATACATAAATATATTGTTGAAGAACAGATTTGTTATAACGTCTGCATTACAAGAATGGGGACAGGGAATTAATATAGCATTCTTCAAAAAGTGATCAACGATGACCTTTATCGAGCCAAATCCTTGCACCTTAGGAAGCCCGTTAACAAAGTCCATGGACAAGCATTGATATGGCTTGTCTGGAATTGGCAAAGGTTATAGCAACCCTGTTACGTTTATCTTTTCTGTCTTATTCATTTGACACACTAAGCATGTATTAATATACAACTCAACATCTTCTTCCATCATAGGCCAGTAGTAAGAATGAGAAATCAAAGCATGTGTTTGTTTCATGCATGGATGACCATCCCAAGTGGAATCATGCGCCTCTCGCAAGAGTTTTTTTTCTCAATCCTTCTAAATTGGGTATATAGAGTCTTCCTTCTTTGGCATGGATGACTCCATCATCTATCCAATATCGAAGAATGATCCCATCAGAGTTATGATTAGTCAGGAGCACATAAGCCAGATCATTATCCGTCTCTTCGTTGATTTGAGGCAACAACTCTGCGTCAATCGTAGATAATGCCGCAATATATTCTTCTACAAACTTTCCGCTCAAGGAATCTGGTACAAAATTAATCTTTCCTAGATTATGTTCGAATTTTTAGTCGAATTATATCAAAAAGTCAAGCCACCTTGCTTGTATTGGCGAATGTTTATTCTGGATGGTAAAGAACATAATGGAAACATTGTCTGTTCTTATAATTAAATAATACCCTAACAGATAATGGTGTCATGTTCTTAGGAAATGTATCACTACCAACATTTCTTTCTCATGCCCAATGTATCGGCCCTCAATATCATTAAGCTTACGACACACGTAAGCTACTGGATGACCATCTTGCACCAAGACTCAACTTAGAGCCATGTCTATGCCAGTAGTATGAAGATCTCAAATCTATTTCTCCTACAATCAGAAAGTTGACATAACCAAATTCGTGAACCTGTCTATATGTGAGAGTACTTGGACAATCACACAAATTAGTGTCCAATAATCAATCAAGTCATATCCAATAAACAATATATGGATGTATCTTCTTTAATTGATTTATGTACAACCTGTGATATTTCAATTATAAAGATAAACAATATAATGCGGAAAATAAATAACACAGACGCCAGAAATTTTGTTAACAAGGAAACCGCAAATGCAGAAAAACCCCGGGACCTAGTCCATACTTGAACACCAAACTGTATTAAACCGCTACATACACTAGCCTACTACCAATTAACTTCAGACTGGAATATAGTTGAGACCGAATTAAACCCTCATAATAATTCAGTTACAGTCGCGCTCCTTACGTCTCTTGAATCCCAGCAGGACTTCGCGCAAATGATTCCCGTAGCTAACATATTTTATAGCCTGAGAATTGCTTCAACATAATTGAAGACTTTAAACCAATCTGCCTCCCACATATAAGCTTATATGTGATTTCCTTTATGATCAATGGATCAAGGTGAGATTGGAAATAGATATCAATAGACAAAATCTAGATAACCTCAAAATCTGGACTTATGTTTCCCGAAGAGCAACCTAGGTTATTATTCACCTCACAAGTATTAAACCTGTGCAGTCATAGAACTTTACGATTTCTATCTATCTTGTTCAAGTGACCAACTCAACAATCAAACAAGATCAGGATACACGAACTATCAAGATAAAAGATAGTTGGACCTGGATTCACGAATCCCCATGTGAAGTCTGTTTTAGTCGTTAAAACCTAGAAGGGTTTGAGGGAGATGACAACTCTAGTTTAGAACTAGGACACGCAAATAATAGTGTCAGGGATTCAAAAATCCCAGATGCTGAGGTTCTACCTTATACAGACTTTCAAAGTATAGGTTATTTTTACGTATAAGCTAAGATAGCTTTGGAACCAAGCAAAAAATATCCACTATTAGATGAATCTTTGAAGTGAGATTAATATACCAATATATACACTCTATTTAGGATGAACCGTAACCGAACCGTGTATAAAGACATTAATTGTTCATGAACGATTAGCCAAGATAAGTCAATTGAACCATAAGCTTAATTATTTTCATATAACGCTTAATATTTTGATTTTGAGTCACAATCATATGTTATATTGTGATCAATCATGTATATATAATATTTTTCGAGATTTATGCAAATGCCAATTATCTCACAAAAATAATTTTTGTGCATCTTAAAATATTCGACAGGGAAAAAACTTTTACCAGGTACGTGTACTCTACCTTGTTCGTGATCGTGATTATTTTTGTCATGGTACATGTATCGGGTCCCTTAAGAAAAAAACGAGTTCAGGGACTTACAGAAATTTTTCGGTTTATGCACCGGGTATGTGTTAGAGCACTGCTCGGTCGAATTCCCAAGTTTTGCTATCTCAATCTTGTTTGTCAAGTTTAGGTGATCAAAACTATGAGTCTTGATTTCTAGTCTACTTATAGCTATGTCTCGGATTAGGATAGAATGTGTAATTGAGCTTTATACTTCACGGTGTTCATCAATTGAAGATGAAGATCTATTGAGGAGAGCTTGGAGAAACTTCATCAACAAAAGGTATGTGGAGACTAAACTTATCTATCACTCAGAAGTTTATTATATTCTATCTCCTATTGGGACTAATTCGTATATCTATATAGACTTTTACATATACACATTTGATATTTCGAGCTGAGTTTAACTCGCTTATATATTTCTCGAAATATGTATTAGAAACCTTTTTAGCTATGTTCATCATTATTCTTGGCGATTTTAGTTGGAAATAATTTATTTGTTGGAAACTAAATAATGAGTTAAAATATGATCATGTGAAAATTGCCTTGAAACATCTTACATGATTTGTGTGAGACAGTCATTTGATGTCGACTCGGAATGTTTTGTATTAATTATTCGATCACTTGAAAACTACTTATAAGCTAATAGTTTGTGTGAGACAGCTATTGTCGTCTTCTAAGGATGTTTCAATGATTGAAATAGGAGTTTAGAACAATTAACCATTGCATGGATATAGCACAGTATGCATACCAGTATGCAAACTGTTGTGGTATGATTCAGGTCCGGGAACCAAGTTTGCATACCAGTATGTGAACGTTTTTACCTGAGTTAGGTCAGGAACGACAATATGCATACCAGTTTGCAAACTGTCGGACAAGACCAGGAACTTTAGTTTGTGTACCCGTTAGAAAACTGAGTTGGTTTAAGTTCTAAAATCGGTTAAGTATGATATCATACTCATGAACAAATACATTTATAAATTAAGGAATGCAATCTTTGCAAACCTTCGCTTAATGTTCATGAATTGATTCTTAAATAAGTACTTTGTACAATAATGAATCAAATACGATTTTGCTTCAATTGTGTCTTGTATACTTCTATGAGAATATAAAAAATTGAACAACTCTATGGGTAACACAATTAGATTCATTTGATTATCATTTGAGATAGAAGTGTTAGATGAATGTGGTTATTAAAAAAGTGTTCATATGGCTAACTTCGATTAACTATTATTGAGCCAACTCAATATACACGTTTAGGTACGGTTACCAAAATCTAAATGAAGGTATATTTCATTTGTTTGTAACAAGCTAATACCATCTAACGGTGGAGAGATATTGCTTTGGTTTTAAGCAAACTTAGCTTGAATCTTAAATTAGGTTTTTATCTAACGGTGAATATTGACTGCTTTTTTAGTAACCTAACTTAGAATGCAAACCCTAATTTGAAGACAATATAAGGGAGAACTCTAGCAACTGGAAAACCTAATCCCCACACTTCTGTGTGATATTAGTTTCCACTAGAGTTGATTCTCGTTTAACCTAGGTTTTTCCTAAAACCATTATAGGTTAAAGACTTAAAGACTTCATTGGGATTCTGAAGCCAGATCCAACTATTTTCTCTGTAGTTGCGCTATCTGATCTTACTTGTTCTATCCTATTGGGTACTATCTTCTCCAAGATTTACTCGAGAATTATCTTCGATAGGTAAGATATAAAAAGTAATCACAAAGCTCTTCGTCTCATTCTTTGTGATTCCATAATTACTTCTCCTACTACCATATAATTAAGTTATTGTGAGGTGATTGATATTTCTAGGCTGTTCTTTGGGAATATAATACCTGATTATCAAATGGTTCATGTTCATCTTGATTTATCAAAAGACGTAATAAAGACTTCATAGGTACTTCTGTGGGAGATAGATTTATTTATCAGAATAAACTTTTCTGTGGGACACAAATTTGTTTATAAAGTCTTCGACTTTCTGTCGTAGAAACTCTTAGTTGTAGGTGAGATCTGCTAAGGGAATCAAGTGCATAGAGTCCTGCTGGGATTCAGAGGCATAAGGAATGCAACTAAAACTTAATCGGTATGAGACTTTGTTAGGGCTCCACTACATTCCAGTCCGAAGTTAACTTGTAGTAGGCTGGTGTATGTAGCGGCTTAATACAGTGTGGTGTTCAAATCTGGACTAGGTCCCGGGGTTTTCTGCATTTGCGGTTTCCTCATTAACAAAACTTCTGGTGTCTGTGTTATTTCTTTTCCTCATTATATTTGTTCATATAATGAAACATCACAGGTTGTGCGTAGTTCAATCAATTAGTAAATCCGATCTTTAGTTGTTAATTAAAATTGATTGCCACTTGAACATTAGTCTTTGGTATCATTCAAGTTGTTTCTCATAATAATCAGGCTCACGTATTCCTATCTCTTTGATTTGTTGGTTATATTGAGAAACATAGATATAGCTCTTGGAAATATTTCCTTGATTGAGTCTGACTGTCTAGTTGATTCTCTTAGAATTATATTGGAGTTAGTCCATACAGATTGCCGAAAGAAATACTGGGTGTGGCTATTAGACCCCCGCCTTTCAGTGTATACCACTCCATTTTCAAAACCAACAGTTCCTTTACGGTATGCATACTGGGTATGTGCACCATTCCTAGTTCATGAGCAATAGAGTTTTTATGGTATGGATATCGGGTATGCGTACCAAAATGTTGTTGTCAACATATAGCTACTCTGATACATGTAATGAGTATAGGTACTACGGTTCCGGGCCTATAACAGTTTTTTCTAGTATGTGATTGGTATACATGTTGTCTTGTATTCAGATTTATAGTAGTTATATATTTCTCAAAAAAATCAATTCGAAACATACTCAAATAACATCAATGACGCATATCACTATTTCAGGCTATTTTTGAATGATAATCTTGAATCACGATTTAGATTATGAAAAATAAATTGTTCTTAACTGAAATTCATCAAGTATGAACAAATGTTCACTAAGCGTAGTCATATATATTTCTAGAATTAATTACCAAGACAAATTTGACTCGAAATCCTCGATATGCTTGCAATAGTGTAATTAGTCATGCGACAATCTCTCATAGATAGAAAGATGAATGTAACTTGAGAAATAGGTAGTTCAGTTTCCACTTACCTTTTGTTGAACAAGTTCTCCAAAAGCTTCGGTTGATCTTCGTCTTCAAACTGTAGAACGCAGTGATGTCCAATTCTCAACTACATATTTTTATCCTAATCCGAAACTTGACTAATTGTATACTATAAATCAAGATATGGTTTTGATCAAATAAATTTAACAACAAGCTTGATATAACAATGCTTGTAAGTTCGACCGAGCAATGCTCTAACACTAGGTAAGAAGTCAAGCCTTTATGTAGACTTTCTTTCACCTAAATCGCAAACAAACATGGCTTAAGTGTCTTGTCTGGATCATCACTTTGTCTCATCCAAGGGACAAAACATGTGTATTAAGTGTGTTAAATCAATATCATATCTCTATGAGTAAGTGTTAACGCCTTCTCCACGCAAGAGAAATCCATGCCCAATATAAGCTCATAATCATCCATGACCATCACTAGAAAATCTAGCTTTCATTTACATTCTCCAACTTGAACACCCGCATTACGAACTTTGCCTTGAATGGTTTGTGGTTCTGAGTTAACAACCTTGATGGTGCTATCCACGCTAGTGACTGTTAATTTCAGTGTTAATCCAACGTCTGGATGAATAAAGAACTTCGTAGCACCGGTATCATCCATCTCTAATACCCACTCTCCATTGATCTTCACATCAATTTACATCGGTCCATAAGACATTTTCTTCTTGTTGTGTGCCTTACTCCATAGTAAGCGACTGATGTTCCAATATTGGACCATACAACCGTCACGGTGATCCTTGTAATCATTATGTTTTATCTCATTAGCACTTGCAGCGTGTCCAGTACCCTTAGTGTAGTTCTGATATGTAGAACAACTTGCTTCACCCTTATCAAGTTATTCCGAGGACATCCTTCATGTCTGATCATCAAGTAAAGATTTTTGGATATAGGTTTCACATGCCTTTAATGTTAACCTTTGGGCCTGATCTTCATGCCATTCTTTACTAGGACTTGTACTTTTATTGTGGATTCATTACTTCAAATACAATTTAGAACCGTATTCAAGAATAGAAACAACTTCATCTAGCGTTAATATAACGTCAACATAAAAAACCTAACTAGGGATCTGATACCTGAATCCTCACATGTTCGAACTATACAAATGCAAGATCCAACCTTAACAACGGTATTATGCTTCACAGTACAGTCTCAACCTATTCGCACTTAGCCAATTTATTTTATTCTTGAATAAAACTTTATTCATCCCATATGAAATAGAGGTTCTGCTCACAATAACTCAAGTCAATAAATCAGCACACACACTCCACTTGATGCATAAAACCGTAAGCCAAATAAAGGGATAAATGCACCAATATAACTTAGCTTTATTCTTGGTCGAACCCTTATTATTACTGCATACTAAGGGTTACACACTCCTTGTTCTAGATACCCATACCTTCACAAGATCGTGCTTTTATAGCCTTACAAAAGTTATATACAAAGCAACTAACTAGAAGTTACAGATTTACTTTATGTAACACAGTTAGCCAACTGTGCCAACTTGCATAACTTCTTTCCTAAAGCCATATATGTAGTTGCAGGAAATCCTACAACTACACCCTCAGTAGAATTTGTAAAACTTTAAGAAGTTCTTGATGAAGAATGACAATTTTGATTAATATTCTCAACTGATTACAAAGAAATATGTTAATGGAGATTAGAACAGTTACAACTTTCTCTGTTCTCTCTCCTAAGATTTTTTCTATCACACACTCAAAGAACCTCCACAATTTATCATTTGAACTACTATTTATAGTGAAATCTGTACAACTGTATATAACCTGTGAAGCATCGCAACCTCTGATCATAAATTTACTCTATATTCGCAAACCCTTCACACTTCTCCCGTGTTTCTTCTATTATCGCATTATCTTGTGACACTTTTCTCTTGTATTTGTTACTATGTTCGTAACCTTATATCTTGCGATATTCTGTCCCGACATCTTGCCTCTTCTCATGTCAGTTCTGCGAAGAAGAAATGTCATGAGAATCATTATTCTCGCAAATTTAATATAGTTATCATCACCTCTTACATTCGCAACACGTATTTTCTCTTTCATTAAATCTTCGACACGTATTTTCGTAACCGTCCTTATCAACCGCTCACGTCTAATTGCATTGATGAATTTCTATCTTCATCAAACTCATTTTTTTATAAATACTATCTTTAATTCCTCCTTTTATTCTTTTATCTTTTCATCTTCCTCATTACATCTACTTCTGCAATTTTTTCCTTCTTTCTTCTACTACTATTTCTTGCCTTTTTTATTTATTTTCTTCTTTGTTTTCTTATCATTCATCTAATGGCTCCGAAGAAGAAAACTGTGGAACAACTTAAAGCAGAGCTTGCTGATAGAGATCTCATTCTTTCTAATATTGATGGTCATACCAATAAATCCCATCTCTTTATGGAACTCTTCACTGATCTCCATTGGGATGATCAGATAGTTTTAGTCTCACGAGGCCAAATCCTCGCAGGTCTTCCTCTTCCTCTTTATGATGTTAATCTTCCTTTATTCTATGAGATTATTTCTCACCCAAATTTCTCACGAGCCATTTATCAATTGAATGGGGATTGCATTCGCATTCTGGTTGAGTTCGCAAACCGTGCTGCTACTGGAAAATCTTTATACCCAATTGAACTTAGGAGACCTATATTTAGAGATGTAGAGATTATCGCTTCAAATTACACAGTCGAGAATTTCTTTAAAAATTACACATTAATTCCTGCGAAGAGGGAAGATAAGCGTTGGGGTGTTCGTCTTCATCGTAAAACTGATGTCGCAGAAGCTGATCTTCTTATGCATGATATTGATTATGCTTCTGGAAATAATCGAACCCCTCTCCATTCTCATGATGAAGATTGGTACAATTATCCTCTAGCATTATCGGGTTCTTACATCTCTGGGATAGTATATCTTCCTGCGAATCTTCATGATCGTAACTATCAACCTTGGGACTTTTCTTGGCCTAATAGAGATAAAGATGTATGTATCTCCATCTTCTTATCTTCTTGTTATTTTTCTTCTTTTACTAATCCTTTTGAAATATTTGTCAGGTGAATGAACTTAAGGAAAGTTACCTTAAAACTGGGAAATCCAGTATTCACGAGACTTTCCAATTGTTTTCAAATGAGGTAAGAAACATTCTTATATGTGTTTTAAACAATATATTGTTGCCTCTGTTTCTTATCCTTATTTGAATTTGTAGGTTCTTCCTGACTTCCCTGGGGATGTTGTGAGTGAGAATAAGAATTCAACTTCTTATGAAGCGCTAACTTCAAGACAAAAAACACTTCGCTCTGCGAAGAACACCAAGATTTCTGGTAATAAAGAAGATGTTCTTCGCAAAGAAAAAGGGAAGCTCAAGGATATTGTTTCTACGAAGAAGAGGAAGAGACTCCCACATAGTGCTTACTCCAATGTGATCTCCTCTAGCAAGGATGTTGACAAAGAACAAAATGATAAATATGATAGACTTTTTGAGAAGGATCTTAGTTCTAATTCTGATACCGACTCTGATAGGAGGAATGATGATGATGATGATGAATAAGATGAAGACTACAACAATGTGGAAACTTTTGAGTCTGCAATGACTTGATTGTCTGAGGCTTTTCTCAACTCTTCTCGTGGATTAGGAAACTCTTCTACTACGAATGCTCATAGGCATATTGCGAAGGCTTGAAAAGTTCCCACTGTAATCAACAATAATTCCCTTAATGGAATTTCAAGATTTATTTCTCCTATTACATTATACTCTTTGGGGAGTATGGTAAGTTTCTCTCTTATTCCTTGTTAATTTCCCCTATTTCATTGATTTCTAATCCCTTTTATTTGCTCAGGTTGGGAGGGTTAGCTGTGCTGCTGCTTCATATTAGGAAAGACGTCATGCAATTGCTGAGAAGAAAACCTTAAGTCGTTGTAACAAGCTGGAGGTTGAGAATGCAAAACTTCTCCAGAAGGTAGAGGATTTGAACATTGATAACGCATAATTAAAATCCCGCTGCGAAGATAAAGCGTAATCTGCGAGTATCGCAATTGGAAGTTCTTCTCTCCTTGAGAAGAATAATCAACTGGAGCTTGAAGTCACTTCTCTTCGTAATGATAATAAGCAATTAGAAGGTAAATTCGAAAATCTTGATCACTTTAACTCTACAATTTGCTAATCAATTCCTTAATTTATTCCCTTATTCTTTATTCTCTTATCTCTTACTTATCCTTTTTCTTTGTAAATGCTGAAGAAAATTATACGAAGAGGATTGAAGAGCTGGAAGCTACTCTTGCTGCGCGTAATCAGAAGATTTCTGATTTAAAGTCTCAACATTAAATTTCACAAAATAACTATGGCTTAAACATCAAACGCTTTCGAGCTATGATGACTCGCAGGATTTGTGAAGACAATTAAATTCCTCTCACTAAGTATCAAACGCTCCTTTCTGAAGAAATCCCTGATGATACCCCAGATTTGGATATCTATGATAGTGAAGCTGAAGATGATATCTCCGAAGAAGAAATATAAGATCATTTTGATGAAGATAAATCTCCCACAGAGTAGCTTTATTCCTTCCTGTATATTTGCTTCAGTTCTTTTCGTCTTGTCTGTTTGAGTACAATATTTTCTTCTTTCCTGCACTTTTAATCAACCAGCAATTTTATTTTCGCAACTTAATTAGTATTAATGTCTTAATTTGCGATGATAAGTTGATCTTTATTTGATTGAATACTTTCCTTATTTGCATAACTTGATCATATGAAGAGAAATAATATATTTTGAAGACCTAGCTTAGTATTCCTTTTCCCCTTATTATTACTCTTCAGGTGATCAATTGTTGTTATAAGTATTAGAATATAAGCCTCAGCTTAGGTTGCAAAGTTTCAGGTTGTTGCAAAGTAAATAAAAAATATCCCCCTTGAAGTATAAGAAGTATGAAACCTCCTTAAAGAATTATGAAACATCCTTGAAGAAGTATGAAAATTATGAAACATCGTTGAAGAAGTATAAGAATTATGAAACATCCTTGAAGAAGTATAAGAATTATGAAACACCCTTGAAGAAGTATAAGAATTATGAAACATCCTTGAAGAAGTATAAGAAGTGTTCCATCCTTGAAGAATTTAATGAGTATGAAATATCCGTCCTTGATTGCGAATAAAATTTCCTTTTTGGTAGGAATTCTTGATACATATTCTTGTTGAGAATATAAAGAATCTCCAATGACATTGACGGAATTGACTTCATTAGTTTCTGTGGTCTTATCATGCCTTCCTAAGTAAAGGTCTTACTTTGCCACCTCTTTTGCGATAAAGTCGCAGGACGTTGATGCACTCACATGCCCCAACCCCTTGACTTTATCTTAATAATATTTTTGTGTTTGCGATAATATGACAAGTCTGAATATACTTGTGAATATACAGCCTTGTGACATTATCGTCTTGCGATGAAATCGCAGGACGTTATCACACTTTCATGTAATAACCCATTGATCTCATCTTAACTTCTTTGTATTTAATTATGCGAGTATATATATATATATATTATTTTATTTATTTATTTTTACTCGCATAAATACGATTGTTGCACAAATATGACAAGCCTTTATGTTCTTGCGAACAAAAAGCCTCGTGACATTTGTGTCTTATAGCACGTATCAGCTCCCTAATGGAGGGTGCTGCCCTTTATATTCCCCTTGGTTGCCCCTTCAAGGAAGCGTACATCGACCATACAAGGTTAGCTCTTCCCATCCGGTTTTTCCAACAACCAGCTTTTGTTCGCAACCTCTTATCCTTTTTGCCTATAGGGCTTATAGTTACGAGGTTGCACCCTATGGGGTATCTTTGGGCCAAGTGCATCATTTGCCAAGACTTGTAAAGAATGGCAGATGTGCTTCAAACCCATCCGGCACTCTTGACTCAACCGTGTACCTCGGCGCCTTGATCGTTTTCTGCACTTCTTTGGAAAGACAGTATGCCTTAGTCGCCCAACCTAAATCATGTTACATCGCAAGATTAGGTTGAGAATCCAAGGTGTCTTACCCGGATAGGTACCCCGTTTTTGGGTTATGTACCCCGTAATGTCCATGTACTCAGGTTCCGTGGTGGTGTTCCGTTTCCCCTGAGCCATGCTTATAGGTACCCCCTTAAATGACGTACTTTAGGACTTTGCCTCTTGCGAAATGTTGCTTCGCGAACTAGGGTGTACATCACAAAGGTTTTCCTGTGTAAAATTTCTGCGGCTTTCTTTCTTTTTTGAAAGCTGATCATAGTTTGCGGCTTTCTTTCATGAAAGCAGATCGCAAATAAATTTTTGCGTCTTTCTTTAATGAAAGCTGATCGTAATAAACCGTTTTTATTCGTAAAAACTCATCACAAATTTTTCATGTTGCGAAATACCTCATTTCATTTTCTTGTTTTTCAAAATACCTTTTGTTATACGTTGCGAACATTTTGTTATATGTTGCGAACAAATATACTGATTACCTTTTTGTTTCATTACCTTTTTTCTTCATTCTCTTTTCTTCGTAAACCATACCCCTTTTCTATCATCGTAAATTTCTTGTACGCTTAACATTGTAACTTTATTCCTTCATGCCTTAGTCCTCAGTCATTAAATTTTCGCTTCTTTTCGCAGCCTTTGCTCTTTTTCTCTAACTTTCCTTTTCAACAACTTGTCCTTCGCAAACTTATACTTATGTATCGTAACATTTCTTCCATTCTGCCCAATCACCCTTGATAATTCCAATACCCTTTGGATGAGGAAATTTTATGCATTGATGAAGAGTTGAATCTACGCCTAGAATCCCATGAAGCCAAGGTCTCCCTATCAAAGCATTGTACGGTGATTCGACATCAATAATGCAAAATAGAATTTCAGTTCGCATTCCACTTAAGGGAATTTGCATGCTTACTTCTCCTTTAGGTTTATTAGCAGTTCCATTAAAGCCATAAATCCTGTAGGTGGAAGGTATTAGATCTGCGTCTTTTCCCCCCATGGTTTTGTAAGCAGGATAGAAGAGAATATTGATAGAACTTTCCGTATCAATTAAAATTCTATTAAGAAAAAATGATTCTTCGTCTGTATCATCTTCGCTTTCTTCCATATTCAGACAAATTTCTAACCTCACTACCAATGGATTATCATGTATTTCACAACCTTCTGGAATTTCTGTGGCTTCAAAAGAAATTTCCCGCTTCTGCCAATCTTCAAGTCGTGAAATTTTTGCGATGTTCATTATTTCCCTTCCTTCACCATCTCTCGCATATACCCTGCTTAACACATTATCATGAAAATCTTATATGGTTTTATACGAGTGAACAATAGAATTGCAGAAAACATTCCTTGCTTTTGGTCCCACTTCTATGTGTAAGGTTTCCTTTCCCTTTTCTTGTATTGTGCTTGCTTGAGTAAAAAGTGGTCCAGTTTACCTTGTTCGATCATTTGCAAGATAATCCTTTTGATATTATTGCAATTATTTGTAGAATGTCCATGAAAGTGATGGTACAAGCAAAATTCATGACTTCTTGGACCCATTGGTGGTTCTTTTCCCATATTCCATGGTGTTGGTATATTTTCCATCAAGATGATTGCTTGCCATGTCTTTTCTACACTTGTATTCAAAGGTGGCATCTTTATTTCTTCTCTTATCATTCTTTGACCTCCCTGTCCATTGTTATAGTTTTGTCTATGATTCCCTTGTCCAAAATAGTTCTGCCTTTGTCCTCCATAATTTTCATGTTGCTGATCTAATCTTGGGATATGGTTATTTCCTCCTCGGCTATAAAAATTCCTTTCTCTATTATACTCTTCTTGATCCTTGCTACTCATTGCTACCATTTTTGGTTGATCATTGCCAACTTTCTTCTCTTCTGATATCTGCGAAGATGTTTGCGAGGATGTTTGTGAGGTACCTGCTACGATATTGACTATTTTAGGAAGTAAGTTTGCTCCTGTATTTTGAGTGTTGGTGTTTGTCACTGGATATGACTCCATATTGTTTTGATTTTCCTCTAATGTAATGTAATCCTCTTGCAATTCTCGCAACTCTGTCATCATAATGGAATTCTTTCTTCTGAAGATTTGAACATATAATTGCTCAGTTGCGAACATCGCATTTACGAAAGACAAAATCAGGTACCTCTTATCCACACGCCCTGCCATATCACTGCACATAGTTTTCCATTTTCTTACCAAATGCTTCAAACTTTCATCAATTCTTTGTTTTAAACCAAACACATCTTCAATACCAAGTCGCGAGGAATGATTCGTGATATATGCTCCTAATAAAGTTACTTGTAAATGATTAAATGATGTAATAGTGTTCTTTGGAAGTCCTTCAAACCATTTTAGAGCTTCTCCTGTTAAGCTTGATGCGAAATACTTGCATAATACATCATCGTGATTCTCCCATTGTAACATGCATCTTATATACGCTTTAATGTGTTGTATAGCACATGAAGTCCCATCAAAGATGCTGGTTAATGTAGGTAGATTGCATTTTGGTGGAATCCCTCCCAATTGTACTTCTCTAGAGAAAGGAGTCCTCGTAGTTTCTTCTATTGCTTCATCTAATTGCCTTCTATCTCCTCCTCCTCCTCTATTGTTTATCATTCCTCTCATTTCTGCTAATTCTAGAAAGATTCGTTCATTTTCCTCAGAATTCTCATCCATTGGTCTCTTCAATGCAGCCTCTCTTCTTCTACGTTCTTGCATTTCTTCTCTTGCGATCATTTGCATTCTATCATACTCTTCATTAATGTTTCCATTTGCACAATTTTGCAAATATCTTCTTTCCATATTGTCACAATTGTTTTGTTGCAGAGCATCTTGAAATTCTTGTTCTTCCATTTCTATTCTCCTCATCCTTCTCATGTGAATATCAGGAATTTCTTCTTCTTCATTTCTCCTCCTTCTGCGATTTACCTCCCCCTGATTTGCCTGAATTCTGTTTTGAAGATTTGGTTCATTCCTTACTATTTATGTTCGTTGATTTCCTACTCTCCTCTGAATTATACCATACTCAAGATCTTGATTGTTGCGAGCTTGTTCATGTCTTCTTACTCCATCCTCGTAATTGTTTTGATGCATTGCTTGTTGTCTCTCAATTTCTTCCACAAGTTGTTGTTCTTCCTCAATTTCTCCCTCCTCAATTCTTGATTCTGTCTTGTTAGATTTGCACGATCTTCAGCTTCAAACCTTCTTTCTTCCTGAACTCCTTGTCTTAATGTTTCTAACGCCTTCATTTATCTTTCATGAATTGTTCCTCCCATCACGTTCTCCCATTTTCTTCTTGATTTGCAATGTTTCTCTATATGCTTCTACTGGTGTATTAGTTCTCCAAGTGTGTACACTCAATCGATCTTGATCTATTTCTCTTCTTTGTGTTACTATTTGTTGAGTTTGATTTCTTCAATTGCTCCTTCCCCTACTAGGTTCTCCTGTTATGTTTGCTTCTCCACCTGCGAGTCTTACACTTCTTCTTACTGCAGTCAATGGTTCTGATATATTTCTTCTTCTAGCCATTTCTCTAATGCAAAATTCTTTAATTATCTCTGTTACGTTTGCTTCTCTTTATTTCTCTCCCTGTTTATAGCGCCAATTATGTAGTTGCAGGAAATCCTACAACTACACCCTCAGTAGAATTTGTAAAACTTTAAGAAGTTCTTGATGAAGAATGACAATTTTGATTAATATTCTCAACTGATTACAAAGAAATATGTTAATGGAGATTAGAACAGTTACAACTTTCTCTGTTCTCTCTCCTAAGATTTTTTCTATCACTTACTCAAAGAACCTCCACAATTTATCATTTGAACTACTATTTATAGAGAAATCTGTACAACTGTATATAACCTGCGAAGCATCGCAACCTCTGATCGTAAATTTACTCTATATTCGCAAACCCTTCATACTTCTCCCGTGTTTCTTCTATTATCGCATTATCTTGCGACACTTTTCTCTTGTATTTGTTACTATGTTCGTAAACTTATATCTTGCGATATTCTGTCCCTACAATATAGGAAGTGTATAGCCTTTAGAAAGCATAAATAAAACACCAAATCCGTGTAACCAACTTGCAACTTTCGTCAAAGCAAACCTCAAAAAAAAAAAAGATTAATCAAGATTAGATCGTAATCTTTTGGAACCTATTCGCACTTAGCCAATTTCTTTTCTTCTTGAATAAAACTTTATTCAGCCCATACGAAATAGAAGTTCTGCTCACAATAAATCAAGTCAATAAATCACACACACTCCACTTGATGCATAAAACCGTAAGCCAAATAAAGGGATAAACGCACCAATATAACTTAGCTTTATTCTTGGTCGAAGCCTTATTATTACTGCATACTTAGGGTTACACACTCCTTGTTCTAGATACCCATACCTTCACAATATCGGGCTTTTATAGCCTTACAAAAGTTATATACAAAGCAACTAACTAGAAGTTACAGATATAATTTATGTAACACAGTTAGCCAACCGTGCCAACTTGCATAACTTCTTTCCTAAAGCCATATAGGTAGTGTATAGCCTTTAGAAAACATAAAGAAAACACCAAATCCGTGTAACCAACTTGCAACCGTCAAGGCCATGTGCCTAGCACATTTTTATAGCCATGTTGCGCTATGATAGCTTACACCTATCAAAGTAAGGTTATCAATGATGCAAGTGTGCTTATACAAGTCTTGCTTGCATCCCTGGATGCCTTATGCACACAAAATATGTGCTAAACTCTTTTGGAACCTATTGATGCTTATTTCACATCTTTCGTCATGTCCAAACCATGTTTGGCTCATTCCTTGGGCTAGCCTATATGTTTGCGTGTCGTAACCACAACAAATTAATTAATGTTTCACTACCTAATTAATAAGTAATATAGGGTAGTCAAGATCGATCTCACGAGGAGCAAGAGATTATTAGTTGTAAAATTGTCACAAAAGGGGGGTATTGGTTGTAAAATTTATAAAGCAAAAGAAATAAACAAAGTAATTAAAAGTGTAAGTTGAAATCAATGAGAGAGAATAGATCAAGGAATCCTTCTTCGCTGCAAAACAATGATTAAAGTTATGTTCTTTTCCACTTGTTATTAGTCATAGATTATCACCAACCGTAGGTATAACAGCTAGATCAGTGTTAACCCCAAAATCCCTTATTTCACCGGATACGGAAGTTCTCGACTACCGGATTCTATTTACCAAACCACCTAGTAGTAGATCACCCAAGATGTAATTTAGTTAAACGCATTAAGATTTATGAATTTATTAGGTTGATATTAGTAGTTAGACTCTTAGATCAAGGTCCACTTGCTAACGTTGTTTTTACACACAATTTCTCCACGGAATCCCTCCGCGAGGTCTTGTGTTTTATACTTATGTAAATTGTAGTACCAGAATATCTCCACAATGATATTCTCATGATAAGAACAACGCTTTCATGAGAAGGTCAAATATTCCTATAAGTATAAATGACATTATTCACAAGAGTGTCGTGAGGATTCTTCAGCAACATTTGGCGAGCGTCACGGGGAAGCATCATAATAGCAGACGATTGAAGAGACATGTTATGAGAGTGTTGTTTCACGAGGATTACAAAAGTTGTTGAAGATTAATGTTGCAAATACCACGATGAGATCGCAGAATATATCCGAAAGAAGGGGAAAACTTAGATGTCACCCACTATGTAATTTCCTATATAAAGGGTTCAAGTAAGTCCAGATGATGATGATGTATTTTTTAGAGTTGAGAAAATCTTGAGGAGAGAGAAACTCCAGAAAAGAAAGTTGTAATTCTGAGTTTGAATATTTTCTGTAAACATTTCTGAGATCTAAATAATAAAAGTGTCATTTAATTCTTCAATCTTCAACTAGTTTCACTTAGATTTTTATAGGATCTTAATAGGGGTGTAGTGTGGGAAATCCTGCTACTACATTTTGGCGCCGGATAAGGGGAATCAAGATCCAAAATCTCTAATTACAATTTGAAGATTTGGAGAAATTGAAGAAATGGCTGGAAGAAGGAGAAGAAATACATCAGAACCACCAACAATAGTGAGAAGAAGTAAAAGACTTGCAGGTGAAGAAACAAGTGTATTAGGAGAATCTTCAAGGATGAGAACTAGGAGGAATAGAACAAGGAATGAAAGGGAAAATTCAATTCAACAACCAAACCAATCAACATCGGTACAAAATGGAAGAGTGGATTATGATAGAGTAAGCGTGCATACATGGAGATCAGATTCAATGGGAGAAGAAACAAATCGACAATTAAGAGAAGAAAATGGAGTAGGAAGAAATCAGGAGGTAGAAGAAGGGTCGATTCATCAAGATGAAGATGAAACAACAGAGGAATTAGGGCAAAGAATACAAGAAGAAAGAAGGTTAGATGCGGTGGAACGTGCAAATTTAACAAGACAAAATCATGAGTTGAGAATGGAGAACTTAAGGTTACAAAGAATAAGATCAAGAAGTACAACTAGATCAAGTTCAAGGTCACTTAGAGAAATACCAAGGAGAAATTCCCTCATAAGAAATGATGGAGAAAATGTACAAGAAGAAACGCAAAATCCAAATAGAGGGCAATGCCAGGGAGAAGAGAGAGTAAATAATGATTATAACAATCCACAGGTGGAAACTTTAAATGGAAGACGAAATATTGAAAATCAAAGAAATGAAGATAATCAAGATGGTGAAGAAAATCACGAAGAAGGTAGAAGAATATTACATGGACGCGAGCACATCAGAAATCAAAGAATTATTGAGAATGAAATAGAGAGACATTATGCTGAACATGCACGTCTAGCTTGCGAGAGAGAAAGACTGAGGGGAGAAATGGAAGAACAGGAGTTTCAAGAGGCAATAAGGCAAAACAATCATGATAATCGAGAAAGAAGACGTACACAAAATCGTGAAAATGGCAATATTCGGGAAGAATATGACAGAATACAGAGAAGGATAGAAAGACAACAAAGAGAATTGGTGAGAAATGAAGAAGTTGGTGGAGAAGAAATTAGGAGACAAAATCAACTGCGAATTTTATATAGAAATGAAGAGGAAAATCGCAGGAGAAGAGAAAGTGCGTTAAAAAGGCCAATAGAACAAATCCCAACTGCAAATGAGCAAATTTTGAGGGAATTAGCAGAAATGAGAGGGATGATAAATAATAGAAGAGAAGGTGGAAGAAGGCAACTTGATGAATCAATCGAAGAAGCAGCTAGAACTCCCTTCACACAGGAAGTACAACTAAGAGGAATTCCTCCAAAATGCAATTTTCCAGCACTAAACAGTATTTTCGATGGGACTACTTGTGATATTCAACATGTTAAAGCTTATGTTAGGTGTATGCTGCAGTGGGAGAATCATGATCTTTGTTTTATGCAAGTACTTTGCATCCAGTTTGACTGGCGAGGCGCTAAAATGGTTTGAGGGATTGCCAAAAAATACTATTACTTCTTTTGATCACTTACAAGCTACATTTTTGGGTGCATACATAATCAACAACTCTTCACGACCAGGTATCGAAGATGTGTTTGGATTAAAACAAAGAATTGGCGAGAGTCTAAAACATCTAACCATAAGATGGAAGACAATGTGTAGTGAGATGGCGGGAAGAGTAGATGAGAGATATCTTATTTTATCCTTCATTAATGCAATGTTTGTGACCAATTTGCTCTACATACAAATTTTCAGAATCAAAAACACCATCACAATGACTGAACTAAGAGAACTACAAGAAGAGTACATTGCTTTGGAAGAAAAACAAAACGAAATGGAGTCATACCCAATTGCAAACACCAGTTCTGTAGTGGCTAATGGAAGTTTGCTTCCCAAAATGATTAATAACGTGGCGAGCACCTCGCAAGTTCAAGCAGAGAAAGTGGAGAATAATGACAAACAAAATCTAGTGGCTATGGGAAGTCGTGATCAAGAAGAATTTGAAAGAGAGAAGAATTATTACAATCGTGGAGGAAATAGTCAAATCCAAAGGCTTGACCAACCCCAAGAAACTTATGGTGGACAAAAGCAAAATAATTTCAGAAATCAGGGGAGCATGAGAACCATATGGGAGGAGATTAAGATGCCACCCTTGAATGCTAGTGTAGAAAAAATCTGGGAAGCTATCATTTTAATGGAAAATATACCCTCGCCATGGAACATGGGGAAGGAACCACATCCTAACACTCGTAATCAAGAATTCTGTCCTTATCATCATTTTCATGGGCATTCGATAAATAATTGCAGAAATGTAAAAAGAATAATCTTAAGAATGATCGATCAGGGGAAGCTAAATCATTTTCTAAAAGGGCATCAACAATCGCAACAATTGCCACCACCACCAGACGATCGCAGAATGACTAATGTAAAAGGAGAAGAAACTTTTGTTATAGAGGTTGGAACTAAAGCAAAGAATTTATTTTGTAATTCTATTGTGCATTCTTTCAGAACCATCGAAGATTTCCACGATAATGTCTTAAGTAGAGTCTTTGCCAGAGATATGGATGGAAAAGAAATAATGAATATAGCGAGAATATCGCCATTAGAAGAGTGGCAGAAACAAATCCTTTCTTTTACAACACAAGAAATACCAGAGCCTGGCGAGTTGCATGATAACCCATTGGTGGTAAGGTTGGAAATAAAACCAGAACAAGAAGAAGAAGAAGAAGAAGGTAAAGAAAACAATAACGAAATGGAAGAGTCTTGGGCCATTGATAGAATCCTAATTGATACTGGCAGTTCCATAGATATCCTATTCTACCACACCTACAGAACCATGGGTGGGAAAGATGAAGATTTGATACCATCGACATACATAATCTATGGTTTTAATGGAACTTCCAACAAGCCTAAAGGGGAGATCACAATGAGAATTCCGTTAAGAGGAATGACTTCCAAGATTTTATTCTGTGTTGTCGATATTGAATCACCATATAATGCCTTGATTGGTCGACCTTGGTTACACAGATATTGGGTGTTGCATCTACCTTTCATCGATTGCATTAAATCCCTCATCCAAATGGTGTTGGAGTAATTAAAGGAGATTGGGGAGAAAGTAAGAAATGTTATGAGATAGATATCAAGTCTTGTGAAGAAAGAGCAGGGAAGAACAACAATTGGAAATACAGAATTAAGCAACAACAGAGAAGTGACAAATTAATGGTTGATTCAATAGAAAAGCATGAAGAAGTAACTAACGAGTCCCTCGCAGATATCAAGCAAATAATAAAACGCAGCAAAGGTATAGGTATAAAAAGCATAAAAGGAAGAAATGACAAGCAACTTGCGGGAAAACACTAAGTAAAAGAACAGATGATAATGAAGATGAGAAGAATGAAGTGATAGAAAGATGAAATATGACGAGCAGATCGCTAGAAGTGGAAAGGTAAAGTTGTTTTTTCTGTTTGAGTGAAGAAAATGAAATTGAAAAGTTAAAAAAAAAAAAATTATTGAGATTTGAAACTCGCAAGAAATTTTAAGAAACGCGAATATAATTTCGCAGAGATTAAGAGAACGGGACAAACCTTTATGGCGTGCACCTTAGTTCGCGAATACAATTTCGTAAGAGGCAAATGTAAGACCTACAAGCACGTTATAAAGGGGGTATCTCTTTATATGATTCAGGGATAAGGTTATACCGCTACTGGAACCTGAGTCATACAGATGTAGGGGTTAAAGAAAACCTATCCGGGAGAGAGATCTTGGATTTCCAGCTTTATAAGGTTATACCCTGGTTGGACGACTGAGAGTCTCTTCCAAGAAGTGCAGAGTATGATCAAGGCGCCGAGGTACACGGTTTAGCCAAGGATGCCCGGGACGGACGAACCTACCCTGGCCATCTTTGGTAAGTCTTGGCTACAATGCACTTGGCCTCGAAGAAAACCCCACCTAGGGTGCAAGTCTTGTAACTATAAGCCATATAGGCATAAAGGACAAGAGGCTGCGAAAACAACTGGTTGTTGGTAAATCTGGATGGGAGGAGCTAGTCTTGTATGGCCGATGTGCCCTCCTTGAAGGGGAAACCAGGGGGAAGATAAGGGCGGCACCCTCCATTAGGGAGCTGATAAGTGTCTTAAGACGGCAATGTCATGGGGCTCTAAGATCGCAAGATCATTTAGGCCTGTCATATTGTCGCGTAAATTATACAGAGGCAAAAAGCCATAAGACAAAAAAGTTAAGATGAGGTCAAGGGGTTTTTACATGCAAATGTGAAGACGTCCTGCGATTTCATCGCAAGACGGCAATGTCACGAGGCTTTGTTTTCGCGAGAAAACTTAGGCTCGTCATATTGTCGCAATATAATAAAGAAATGCAGATAAGACAAGATCAATGGGTCAATACATGAAAATGTAAAGACGTCCTGCGATCTTGTCGCGGAGAGAATACTATGGCAAAGTAAGACCTTTAAGTAGGAAGGCATGATAAGACCATAAGATCGCAAAAATATCAAGGTTTGCGACAATATCGCAGAAATTATGAAATTCGCCAAAATATTTGTTTATTAACTTTCTCATATTGCAGATGAATAATAGAGGCAAGTATGGGAATGAATAGAATGATAAAGATTATTATTCATCACCATATGAGAAATTTATATGGATATTAAAGCGCAGATAATTAGTAGATGCAAACTATATTGACCAAGTTATATTTGCAAAAAAGAGGATGTTCTTTCATTCATACAGATAAAGGGGCAAAGAAATTTACACATTAAATTGAAGAAAGTTGCAGCAAATTGAAGAAACTCGCGATTGATTACATAAAATAAAGAAGTCAGACAGATACATTGTTTCATTTATCAACATTGTTATCTTTATCAGATTCTTCTTTTTCACCGGATTTCTCTTCTTCATTATCTTTGATGGGTTCTTCATCATCGCCAGAATTTGTTTCTTCGTCATTATTCTCTTCTTCACTTTCGTCAAAATCTTCATCGAATCGAGACACCAAGATCTGGAATTATTGATGGTATTGCCTTTGCAAGATCAGGATACAAAGAATGAGGAATTCCATGGTCGTCACAAACCTTCTTAGTGGTATCATTACGAGTGATGAGGAGGGTTCTATTAAAATTTGCAGAAGTAATCTCAAATTGAGCTTTCAATCGCGAGTATTTATCGTTATGAGCAAGAAGATCGTTCACGAGTTGGTGATTAATATCTTCTAGTTCTCTCATCCTTACACGGCATCTATCTTCAGAATCTGCGAGAATAAGGCACCGTTAAGATGGAAGTTAAAAAAAAAAAAAGTTAATAGAATAGAGTGGTTAACAACCTTCTTTCTCAGAAATCAAGTCCCTAATTAAGGCCGATTGATCAGCATGAAGACTAACATCTATACCTAAATTATTCCTAGCATTATCAAGAACCTGTGCTGCCCAAGAAAACTCATCATCGCTAGTAATAAGAAGGCGAGAACGAACTTGAGTTTCTCTTGCAAGAAGATCTTTATTTTCGCAGAAGAGTTTATCTCTTTCCATTTGAACTTCGAGAAGAATTTTATGGAAATCTTCTAGAGTTTCGCTGCCATTTCTAATTTCTTGATCTTTCTCGTCAACAAGATCACTATTTATACTTCTTAATCCATTGATCACTTCTTTTGATTCATGATAAAGACGCTTAAATTTATTAGATAATCCTAAAGTGTGTCTGTGTTCAATGGTCAGGAGATTAAACTTAAATTTAAGTTCCTCTATAGAGAGGGATTTAATTTGTTCATCAGCAAAATTACTTAAGGAGTTATTAAGGCGAGCAAGAATAGTTTTATCATCTACATGTTCGGGAAAGGTTTGAAGGAACGTAGCCTCGTCAGTTAGACCATAAACATTTGCAAAAATGATTGCTTGGATAAGCTATATAAAAGAAAAATAAAAAATCTAAAAGAAAGAAAAAGTAAATCATACCATAAAGTTGTTTGTTGGCATTGTTAAGATCCAAAATCTTCTGTTTATCAACTGAAGCTTCAGTTTCCAACAGTTTATTTTTCTTGCGAAGCTCAACAATTTCAGCCTCTAGTTTCTCTTTATCTTGGCGAAGGTTAACAACCTTTTTCTTAAATGAAGCACATTTATTATCTAAATCAGCAGCAACAGCAAAAGAAGCTCTCCCAACCTACAACAGAGTTTTATAAGTACAAAAAATTTGACGAGAGAAATCTGGCGAATTAAGAAACAATTAAGAAAACATACCAGAATACCAAGTGCATTTAAGAAGCTTGGAGTTAGAGTTCCAGAAATTCCACGAAGAGAATTATTATCGATAAGATTGGAGCATCGCACACTTTGACGAGCGCTTGAGCTAGCCCATTAAGAGTCTCATCACCATACTCATTCGCAGTTCCACGAGAAGAATCGCCAAAAAGCATGGACAGTTGGGCCATGGAAGAATCAGAGGGAGAAGAATTTTTCACAGAGGGAACTTCTCTAATATCGTCAAATTCTTCGATAAATTCATCATTAGATTTATTAATAATGATTGAATCCAATTGGGTATGTTGAGAAGAAGAATGCTGAGTTTTATTCTTCTTCAAAGGAGGCTCGCTGGGTTCTTTATCACGAGGGGTAGAGCGTCTTCCTTCACTTGAAACAGTAGATTTCCCTTTACGATTAGTTGAAGGTTTCTCCTTAGGTTTTGGCTCTAAAGGTGGTAATTCTTCAATTACCTACAAACACAGATAAAGATAAGAAATAGGGGCAACAATATATTGTTAATTAATAAAGGAATATTTCTTACTTCATCTGTGAAAGATCTAAGAGCTAGAAGAGTGTTGGGTTTCCTATATTTCTGGTAATTAAGCTTCATTTTGGCAACCTACAAGATAACGGAAAAGTTAGCGAGAGTGTGAAGGAAAAAATAATAATAGCATAAGAAGATGAGAGAATATACATCGGAAAACCTATCAGGCCAGTTGAAAGTCCATGGTTCATAGTGAGAGAGATTCGCAGGAAGTTGGAGAGAACCGGATATATAAGGACCTTTAAGGCATAAGGGAAAAATAAACCACTTATCGTCATTAGAATGACGAGGGCCATCATTTGTATTGGTATGAAAATCAATATCTTGCATAAGAGCATTTTCAGCAGTGACCTTCTTTTTATGCAAACGGACACCCCAACAGGTACTATCCCTTACCATGGGGAGTAGCTGGTAATTTTGAAAGAAGTTATCTACAGTATACTTTGCAGGGATAATCGGAATATGTTTATATTTAAGACTTTTATGTTCTTCGGAATATTGGGATCCTTTGCCAACACTACGAGAGGCATATTCAAGTAATAATCTAATACAATCCCCGCCAAGTTGATACACCGCTCGTGAAAATCTCTTATCAGAAATTATTTGGTAAAAGAGTGGAAGTTCAGGGTTGTAGAGAGGAAGTGGAAGACCAGCTTCAAGTTGGCCTAACGAAACTATAATTTTTTCACGAGAACACTGGAAGTTAGAAAATAATTCAAGAGAAAGAACATATTTGGGACTTTGATCTGGGATTAAAGATAAGTCAAATCCTTGATTTTTAAGTTTTTCTTGCATCAAATTGAAAGCAATAAGATTTTTAGCACCAGCATCAACCATTTTGAGAGAATGGAAATGAAAGGAGATTAAAAAAATGGCGAAAGATAGTAGATGCGCGATTTGCGAGAAAGCAATGAAATTTGCAGAGAAGAAGAAGGAAAGAGAATGAGAAGAAAGAAAAAGAGAAGAATGAGAGAAGGTATTTATAGCAGAAGAAGTTTCTCGAGAAAATAAATATAGTTAATACAATGAAAGGACGTGAATGGTCAAATTACAGCGGTTTAAGATGACGTGTTGAAAAATATATGGATGATAAAATTATATGAAGACAACTGGTGAAAGGTTTAGAGACGTGTCAGAATAAAGATGGAGGTGAAAAGATAGGAGATTACGGCAATTTATTCTCACGATCTTTTCTTCTTCACAAAAAAGATGTGAGAAGAGGCAAGATGTAGTACCAGAATATCGCCACAACGATATTCTCATGATAAGAACAACGCTTTCACGAGAAGGTCAAATATTCCTATAAGTATAAATGACATTATTCACGAGAGTGTCGTGAGGATTCTTCAGCAACATTTGGCGAGCGCCACGGGGAAGCATCATAATAGCTGACGATTGAAGAGACATGTTATGAGAGTGTTGTTTCACGAGGATTACAAAAGTTGGCGAAGATTAATGTTGCAAATACCACGATGAGATCGCAGAATATATCCGAAAGAAGGGGAAAACTTAGCTGTCACCCACTATGTAATTTCCTATATAAAGGGTTCAAGTAAGTCCAGATGATGATGATGTATTTTTTAGAGTTGAGAAAATCTTGAGGAGAGAGAAACTCAGAAAAGAAAGTTGTAATTCTGAGTTTGAATATTTTCTCGTAAACATTTCGAGATCTAAATAATAAAAGTGTCGTTTAATTCTTCAATCTTCAACTAGTTTCACTTAGATTTTTATAAGATCTTAATAGGGGTGTAGTGTGGGAAATCAAACAAATCACGGAACAGCCGTGTCTTCGGTTTAGGCCAGAATTGTATAGATTATCTCTCGAATCAAAGTGCTCATCATGCATCACATTTGTAAAAGGTTTAAATTCACTTCTCATCCACACACACCCAAAATTACCTAAACCTGCAGAAGTAGTTTTCTCCCACAAACACAAACCACCTAGTAGTAGATCACCCAAGATGTAATTTAGTTAAACGCATTAAGATTTATGAATTTATTAGGTTGATATTAGTAGTTAGACTCTTAGATCAAGGTCCACTTTCTAACGTTTTGTTTACACACAATTGCTCCACGGAATCCCTCCGCAAGGTCTTGTGTTTTCTACTTATGTAAATAGTCAAGAAACGATTACTTATCCCCCTAACTTTCACTAGCTTTAGATTAATTAACAAATCAATT
Organism: Papaver bracteatum; assembly: GCA_023529315.1. Lineage (NCBI taxonomy): Eukaryota > Viridiplantae > Streptophyta > Magnoliopsida > Ranunculales > Papaveraceae > Papaver > Papaver bracteatum. The sequence continues at coordinate 27,869 of JAJJWX010003264.1, forward strand.
TAGTTGGCCACCCAAACGACCTATCAATCAAGCATAAACACTAATATTAGTAAAAACAATCGATAATCATATGAAAAACTTCAAAGTAGAATTGAAACAAAACTCAAACCATATATTAAGAACTAGGAATTCATCCTCAATCAATAAGAAAATTAGCTACTCATAGTTTGGAGTTCACACAATAATAATAATAATTTAAGGAAGAAAGAAAACTAATTGAAAAGATGATGGTTGCTCCTTCCTCCAATCCTTGTGCACTTTAACTCCTTCTCCAAAGTAGATGTGTGTAAAATGTTGTAGAGAACTCCTTTATTTATAGGATTCAATACTCTCCATGTCTTTGTAGGAAAAGAATCCTCATTCCAAAAGAACACCACTTTCCCAATTTGAGCCATATTCCAATTTCTAGTCCAATTCTCCAAAACTTCCAAATTTTCATCCAATTCCCAATTCTAAGTCTTCACACACATGAGAGAAGTCCACCCAAAATTCTGTAATTTTGCTCACCGTAAAACTGTGTTTTTGGCCGGAAGTTGGCCGGAATTTGTCGCCGCCGACCACCTGAAAGTTCTTCTCCGGTAATGGAATATTTCGTTGGTCAACCGTCAGGACAAACGGTCAAAAAAGTCAAACGTCAGTCAATTGTTAGTCAGCGGGTCAAGGAGGAGCAGTCAGACACCGAGTAAGCTCACTCAGCTGTCTAACTCAGTCTTAATCATTCGTTTAGATTGGTCTTCGGACTCGTTCTGTATCGGTCCGGAACGGTTGTCGCCGGCACCGAGTTGACTCGCCGGAGGGGAGAATCGGCCGAATTACGGGTGATTATAGCACTTTCCGGCCATATTTTAGGCCATTCTCTTCACCTGCGACAAGCCTATACATTCATCTAATTTAGCATTTCAAACATTCAACGCAAACCCAATTTCAAGTTTGTAGCAACTTCATCTTCCCTGTAATAGAAACAACGCTACCCATTTCTACATCTCCATCGATTGATTGCTGAAACACTAACATCAATTTCTCTGTAATGTCTTCAACATCGGCTTTAATCCCCTTTTCTCTGAGTTCTTCTCGACTCAGAAAACACCACCAATTGATTCAATTTTAGTTACTAATTCTTCATGGCTTCAATTGAACAACAGTAGACTCATTTGGGTTCTCAAATCTCAACCCTAAATCATCACAGACCCATATTCTAATTTGTCATTTCCAATCCACCATAAACCCTAGTTTCTAGTTCTGCCATTAACCCATCGATTCTTCCTTTTTTGATCTCGATTTCTCACCAATTCAGCACAACGGTTAACCATAATTCTCAAATTTTTCGAGATTCATCACCTCTTCAATATGTCTTCAAATTCGAACAGCGTCTTCATCTCGAGCTTATTTTTGTCTTGATTCTTAATTTCTTCTCAAGCCTCTCGTAATAACCTCAAAACCCATCACCTGTTGCATCTGTCTGAGTACATATCAACATCGCCACCAGAACCCATTTCTGTGTTCTTCTTCAATCTGATTCATCTCTTCGATTTGAACAACAGCAGAGACACCCATCTATGGCAGTAGCAGACTCGTCCTTTCTTCATTTCTGAGGTCTCTCTATCGATTTATTTCTAGGCGCAACTTTCTTCTCTTCTTAGTTTTAGGAACGAATGATGGAATTCTTGATTTTAGGGTTAGGTCAATCATTGGGGTGGCTATTTGCGCCCCATATGCAGCCACCCAGTGATATTCACAGCCTCTACTAAATGATAAGGGGTACTCCAAATGATAACCCCTTAACCATAGCTGGTTTGCGTTTAGTATACCTCCAAAAAGAGTTGCCCCTTAACCATTACCAGACTCCATATAGTGCTTGCCCTATGAAATGACAATTCTTCCCCTTTTTGCTCAATTTTTGGTGATTTCTTCTTCCTTTCGTTCGTGCGACTCCAGAGTACCTAATAGCTCAAAAACACGCGTAAAATACATAATTTACTAGAAAAATAGCAAAGAAAGCATAAAATCTTAGATAGTAAATTAGGTGTATTCTACACCTATCAAATTCCCCCACACTTAGACTTTGCTAGTCCTCGAGCAAATCAAACCAAAACTTACAACTTCAAAGCGTTCCAGCATCCCAAGCATCCAAAGAGCTATGAAAACATAGAGTTTCTACATGCTAGTAATAAGAAGTTAGAAATACTAAAGAACATATTCTCATTCTTAAATGATGAGTGAGAAATAACCACACCATAATGAGAGAATGCGTGTTTGAGAAACGATCAATAAGCATTTCGCCTCGACTTCTGCCTCACCAAAAGGGTTTTATGATAATTGCACTCAAAAAAGACTCGCTTTTATGGGTCTCACATGTGTGCAGGTAGGAATGAAGATAGAATTCTTGCAACACGTTGAATGGTGGGAAGGATAACTTCCGAAATTTTGAAAAACCCACATCTTTTAACATTTTGAAAAACCATTTTTCTGACGATCTCTAAGAAAGGAAATCAACCACTTATATCGAGGATGAGATTACTTACTTACCTTCACATCCGATTTCCAATTATGATAACACCACTCTCACGGAATCCAATAGAAACGTCTTCCGCTCCTTGGTCTTCGGTTTCAACTATTGGTGATAAACTCTTTAGCTTCATAGATCCTTAACAATTTGTAACCTTTTTCCTTAACTCCTTGTCGCTTGAAACTTCCTTATAGATTTTCCTTTCCCACGGCTTATTCAAAACAAAACAATAATAGATATTTCTCTTGTCTCATATATATATATATATATATATATTTTCTTCTTTTCTTTTCTTTATCATTTTTTTTTAGACAAGAGAAACAAAATACAAAATAAACAAAACAAACATGGCCGTGGAAAAGTATTTTACCGCTTGATTCTTCACAACTTGTATCGTCTCGAAATCATAAACTTCAATAATTCTCACTTTTTCTTTTCTTCGCTCTTGTAAATAAGTCTTAACACTTGGATATAGAATTACCTCATTGTATTGTAAGTCTTCAACATGTATGTTGCTTTACTTGGATATAAAAAATTTGCTCTTTTCTTGTTCCATTGTTGCTTGCAAACCTTGAACCTTTTCAACTTTCCTTGTAGATTTTGATGTCGCTCCCTTGTTGATAAATGTGGTGTTTCTATGAACCCGTTGTTGTCGAGAGGGAGAATGGTGCTAACTGCAAATAGAAATACAAGAAGGAAGCTTTCATCTATAGACATCACCCTCATGATTGACAAAGATTATCACTCAAGAGATCAAAATAGTGCTGAAATTGGTGTGAAATTGGGTAGCTCACCATTCTACCCGGAATTAACGTACGGTGACACACACTCAAAAGAAGCTCTTTAGTAAAGGAAGAATTTCTGGTCGGTTCCTTGGTTGATATGAAAATGGGTAGTCTCCACTAATGATTGATCAGCAACTCTAATAACGCACTTCTCCCTGCACCAAATTTGCATCACCGGCATGATTAAATCCATTATTTAACACTCTAACAAGCAAGAAATCGAACGTAGTTCCCTAACATTTCCAAGTTCAATTATGTCGGTCAGAATTCTCTATGTAATCATACCTAGAAGTATGCTAGTGATTCTAAAATCTCTAAAAGTTGAAGTTTTTATGCAAAAAAAAAAAAAAAAAAATTATATGCAAAAATATATGCTTAGCCACTCCCCCACACTTAAACCTTACATTGTCCTCAATGTAATTGAATCGTCCAAGTAAAGTCAAGGTGGGAAATCCTAATATGATATGAAACAAGAAAAATAAACACACAAAACAAACAAAAAGCAAATAAAAAGCAAAAGCAAAAGGATAAGAGATACAAAACCGGTGGGTTGCCTCCCACTTAGCGCTTGTTTTAACGTCGACGGCCCGACATAGATCTTGCTTCTTATTACTCCTCCAGAGGGAGAAAATCTTCAAATGAAAGTTCATCCACATTCACATAGGCGATGTTCTCATAGTATGGCTTCAATTTATGGCCGTTGACTTTGGAAACCGAGTTGTCTCTAAGACTAGTAATTTAAACTGCACCATAAGGAAAAACATTAGTAACAACATATGGTCCAATCCAACGGGACCTTAATTTTCCAGGAAATAGTTTAAGGCGAGAATGAAATAAAAGGACTTTTTGCCCCACGATGAAACTTTTACGAGAAATCATCTTGTCATGAAAAAGCTTGTTCTTTTCCTTGTAAATCCGGGCACTCTCGTAAGCATCATTACGTATATCCTCTAGCTCATTGAGTTGTAACTTTCTTTGTTTCCCCGCTTCATCATACTCCATGTTGAATTTCTTTATCGCCCAACAAGCCTTATGTTCAAGTTCAACCGGAAGATGACAAGCTTTGCCATAAACCAACCTATATGGAGACATACCAATCGGTGTTTTGTACGCCGTTCTATACGCCCAAAGTGCATCATTGAGCTTAAAGCTCCAATCTTTCCTTGTGGTATTCATCGTTTTCTCAAGGATGGACTTGATTTCACGGTTTGAAATTTCGGCTTGTCCACTAGTTTGTGGATGGTAAGGCGTACCAATCTTGTGTGTTATGTTGTACTTCTTGAGGAGAGCGTGAAAAGAATTCTTGAAATGTGATCCTCCATCGCTTATCACCACTCTTGGTGTGCCGTGCCTAGTGAATATGTTTTCTCTTACAAAATCACAAACAACTTGAGAATCATTAGTTTTGGTGGCTCTAGCCTCCACCCATTTCGAAACATAATCTACGGCAAGAAGTATATAAACATTTCCATTCGAATTGACAAAAGGGCCCATAAAATCAATTCCCCACACATCAAAAATCTCTACGGCGAGAATTGGTGTGAGTGGCATTTGATTTCGAGCACCTAGATTGCCTGTTCTTTGACATCTATCACACGATTTACAAAAAACATATGAATCTTCAAACAAGGTGGGCCAATAAAATCCACTTTCAAGAACCTTGAGAGCGGTACGTTTAGAACCAAAATGGCCACCACAAGCAAAAGTATGAAAAAAGGAGAGAATGGATTGAAATTCGGAGTTAGGTACGCACCTTCGTATGATTTGATCAACGCCGTATTTCCATAAGTATGGTTCATCCCACACATATTGCTTGTCTATCTTCTTAAGCTTCATCTTTTGGAAGTTAGACATTGTGCTAGGTACCTTCCTTGTCACAAAATAATTCACTATATCCGCATACCAAGGTGTTGATTCTTCCAAGGAGAAAAGTTGTTCGTCCGTAAAGCGGTCTTGTAATGGAAGTTCTTCTTGAGACATAACAAGTCTACTAAGATGATCCGCAATGGTATTCTCCACACCTTTATTATCTCGAATTTCTATGTCGAACTCTTGTAGTAATAGGATCCACCGGATTAGTCTTGGCTTAGCTTCTTTATTCTTTATTAAGTATCTAAGTGCCGCATGATCGGAATACACAATAACCTTTGTACCCACCAAGTATGATCGAAATTTTTCCAATGCAAACACTATAGCCAATAACTCATTTTCCGTGGTAGAATAGTTGATTTGTGCATCATTGAGGGTCCTAGATGCATAATAGATAACATGGGACAACTTGTCCACTCTTTGACCCAAAACGGATCCAACCGCATAATCACTAGCATCACACATTAGTTCAAATGGAAGATTCCAATCCGGTGACTTGATAATCGGCGCACTTGTCAACATTGCCTTCAACTTTTCAAAAGCATCCTTGCAATCCTTGTTGAAGTCAAAAGGTACCTCCTTTTGTAGTAACTTGCACATCGGCATGGATATTTTTGAGAAATCCTTAATAAACCGCCTATAGAAACCTGCATGACCAATAAATGAACGAACTTCCCTCACCGAAGTGGGATATTGTAAGTTTCTTATTAAATCTATCTTTGACTTGTCCACTTTGATCCCTTGAGAGGAAACAATGTGACCAAGTACTATGCCATGGTTTACCATAAAATGACATTTCTCCCAATTAAGAACAAGGTTAGTGTCTATGCATCGTTTAAGAACTAGTTCAAGGTTGTTTAAACAAATATCAAAAGAATTTCCATAAACACTAAAGTTGTCCATAAATACCTCAATAATGCGCTCCACGTAATCCGAGAATATGCTTACCATGCATCTTTGGAAAGTAGCCGGTGCATTGCAAAGACCAAACGGCATCCGTCTATACGCAAATGTTCTAAACGGACAAGTAAAAGTGGTCTTCTCTTGGTCCTCCGGTGCAATAAAAAGTTGATTATATCCCGAATAACCATCCAAGAAACAATAATAAGAATGCCCCGCTAACCGCTCCAACATTTGATCAATGAAAGGTAAAGGAAAGTGATCCTTTCGGGTTGCGAAATTAAGCTTTCTATAATCAATGCACACTCTCCAACCGGTTTGAACTCTTGTAGGAACAAGTTCATCGTCTTGATTTCGAACAACCGTAACACCGGACTTCTTTGGAACCACTTGTACCGGACTTAACCACTTGCTATCGGAAATTGGGTAGATCACCCCCGCACTTAGCAATTTGAGTATCTCTTTCTTCACAACCTCCATCATGGGAGGGTTAAGCCTACGTTGAGCATCACATATTGGCTTCACGTTCTCTTCCATTAGAATCCTATGCATGCATATGGATGGACTAATGCCCTTGATATCCGCAATTATCCAACCAATAGTCGTTTTGTGCTCTTTCAAGACTCTAAGCAAACGGTTTTCTTGTACCGGTGTGAGGTTCTTTGAAATAATCACCGGAAGCTCATCTCCATCTCCCAAAAATGCATACTTCAAATGGTCCGGAAGTGGCTTCAACTCTAGTTTAGGTGCCTTCACAATAGATGGTACAAGTAATTCTTCATTCATGGGTAAAGAAATATAGGAAACATTACCCTTAGCTTCTTGTAATGCCGTCAAGGCACCACACGTCTCCACCAATTCCTTGGAAATTTCAACATCCAAGTTAGGCAAGCCATGGACGTCCAATTCAATGCTCTTTTGCAACACCACATCAAGTTCGTCCTCTCTATTCAATTCCACCATTTGTTGCGCTAATGAACCAACCACATCAATGGAGTAAGCGGAATGCACATCACTTGGGTAGCGCATGGCTTCAAATATGTTGAAGTGGATTACCTCCTTGTCGAATTCCATAGTGAGTGTACCCTTGTCCACATCAATCTTCGTCTTTGAGGTCTTCATAAATGGCCTCCCAAGAAGTAGAGAAGTAGATGAACGATTCTCATTGTTGTCCATATCCACTACAAAGAAATCCACCAGAAAAATTAACTCATTCACTTGCACTAGAACGTCTTCTACAAGTCCCTTTGGATAGATGTTAGACTTATTTGCTAGTTGGATAATAACTCTTGTCTCTTTCAATGGTCCAAGATTCAAGGAGTCATAAATATAGGCCGACATCACACTAATGGAAGCTCCCAAATCAAGTAAAGCATGTTCAAACCTTTTCTTACCAATATTAATTGGCACCGTGAAACCACCGGGATCCGTGCACTTTGTAGGCATCTTCTTCAAAAGCATAGACGACGCACTCTCGCCAACTTTAGTAATTTCATTATCAAGCAACCTATCCTTCTTTGTGCATAATTCCTTCATGAACTTAGCATACCTTGGCATTGTCTTGATGGCCTCGATGAATGGAATGTTGATTTCTATCTTCTTGAAGATATCCATGAGTACCTTATCTTGATCTTCCTTCTTGGACTTATCAAAACAAATAGGAAAAGGTGGTGGAGTAGTAAAAGTAGGAACCGGTTCTTTGGATTGGGCGGTTAGTGTTGAAGTCTCCCTTGGTTCGGCATCCTCCTTCTCTTTGACTACCTCTTCACCAGCTTCTTCATGACGAGTTGGACTCTCCACTTGTCTTCCACTTCTTAAAGTAACCGCACTAACATTCTCTCTTGGATTCACAATGGGTTGCGAAGGAAGCTTTGTGGATGCTTGATCTTTCATTAAGTTCATATCGGTCGCCAATTGTCCCATTTGAGTTTTTAAATCCTTGATTGCCGAATCGGTCTTTTGTTGGGTTTGTTGTAACATAGAAGTGAGACCTTGCATGCTTTGCATTATCACATTCAACTTGTCATTATTCGAAGAATCTTGCTCCTTGACTTGTTGTGGTTGGAATTGTTGTTGTTGAGGTTGGAAACGTGATTGTTGGAATCCACCTTGTTGCGCATATGGATTAGGAGCCGTCGCTTGCTTGTTTTCATAGCTAAAGTTGGGATGATCCTTCCAACCGGGATTATAAGTATTGGAATATGGATCGTACCTTGGCCTTGGATTTGGATATAAAGCATTTACTTTTTCGGTTTCATCATCCGGAATAATTACCGCGGCCAACCGTTGGACTACCCTCTCTATGTTGTTTAACCGTTGATCGGATTGTGAAGACGAGTCACTAACTTCATTCACCAACTTAACCATTGAATCACCTCTTGCATAGAATTGTTGCGAGTTTGTCGCCATACTTTCAATCAACTCGGTAGCTTCGGCCACCGTCTTGTTCACTAGTGCACCACCACCGGCGGCGTCAAGAATATATCTATCACTTGTTTGGAGACCTTCATAGAAGTATTGGATTATCATGGCGTTACTAAATTGATGGTGTGGACAACTTGCCACCAATCTCTTGTATTGATCCCAACATTCATATAATGACTCTCCCACATGTTGTTTTATCCAACAAATTTATTTGCGAATTTGAGTAGCCTTTGATGCGGGAAAATATCTCTCAAGGAAAAGTTTCTTCATCCCATTCCATGTTGTGATACTTCCGGAAGGCAAATAGTATAACTATTCCTTAGCATTGCCCGCCAAAGAGAACGGAAAATCTTTCAACATTGCTCCATCCGCATTAGTATTCGGTGGAAGCATGGCCGTGACTATGGTGTTGAAGTCCATAAGATGTTTGTTTGGGTCTTCATTCACCATGCCATGGAACTTTGGTAATTCTCTAATCAACCCCGGCTTGATCTTGAAAGTTGAGTTAGTTTGGATACACCATTGTTGAGTATCGAGCTTGTGAGAAGCTAGGTCCTTGAGTGTACGATCACCCATTTCCGCTTCTTCTATGTCCGAATCTGAGAATTCACTTGATGTAGAACGAGGAAGCGGAGTGTTAACCGCTCGAATAAAGTCCCTTAGTTGAGTGCTGGATCGAAGACGTATTTTAATTGGACTCGGTCTTCCCCCTTGAAGCATTCACCAAAGATATAGTACCTACAACAAGGTTCACAAAACTAAGTTAGATACAATATAGAATCTAACAAAGCAAGAATAAAGCAAAAAATAAAAATAAAAACAACTAAAATCGCCCGTTGCTCCCCGGCAACGGCGCCAAAATTTGTATGCGTGTCGTAACCACAACAAATTAATTAATGTTTCACTACCTAATTAATAAGTAATATAGGGTAGTCAAGATCGATCCCACGAGGAGCAAGATATTATTAGTTGTAAAATTGTCACAAAAGGGGGGTATTGGTTGTAAAATTTATAAAGCAAAAGAAATAAACAAAGTAATTAAAAGTGTAAGTTGAAATCAATGAGAGAGAATAGATCAAGGAATCCTTCTTCGCTGCAAAACAATGATTAAAGTTATGTTCTTTTCCACTTGTTATTAGTCATAGATTATCACCAACCGTAGGTATAGAAGCTAGATCAGTGCTAACCCCAAAATCCCTTATTTCACCGGATACGGAAGTTCTCGACTACCGGATTCTATTTACCAAACTGTTGATGGTGGATTTCTATTTAAAGGGTAAAATTATAAAAAGCTAATTCTTGTAAGCTGACATCCTGCAAAGGATAAAGCCTTCAGGCGATGAATACTTCTCGCCATATTAATTCATTGGAGCATGTGCAACCATCCCTGAGAATTAAAACCTACCCAGAACGGAGCATGTAGAAACCATCCCGACGGAGCATGTGGCAACCATCCAGGTTTTCTGTAGTATAAAGCATTACTATTAATGCTTTAATTAAAGCCTTGTGTTCGACATGCAAACACCCGTAGGCTACCTGACGGCAGGTTATACTAGCCCCGTTGAACGCATGCAAGACTACCCATGTTAGTCTCACTTGCTGAAAACAAACCCAAAAATATATCTCATCCGTCCAACTTCGCAAGCATAGATGGAGGGTGTAGATAATTCAGGGGGTCCTGAGCATGCTACCATGATCACCTCGGACCCACCTTCATACATGACTAAACGGTTAATACCAACTACAGTTGGTCCTTCCAAAACGTGCGCTCAAAGTGAGCATGACGCACAGCTAGGGTTCCTTTTAATCGTGAACGTCCAACTTCGCAGGCATAGTTGGACGGCTTAGATTATACCCTAAAACAAGTAGGGAAGTGATGGTACACCATTGGCGGGACCACATTCTACCTACATGACCGACTACCTCATAGGCAAGCCGTGGTACAAGAAACGATTGCCCAAACAAGGCTAGATTAACGCCTTATGCAGGTTGAGAAGATCCAAAACGATCACGACCATCCGACTTCGCAGGCATAGTTGGATGGCTTAGATTGCGCCTAGGGTTATAGAGCAAGCATGTACATGTTCACTGTCGACCCAAGATGTTGCATACATGGTCGGTCTCCCAAAGGAGGCGCACGCAACCCAAAACCGATCGCCCAAAATGGCCGGTCCAAAACCCTAATTAGAGTTTGCGGCGCAGAAACATCTCGAGCGTCCATCTTCGCAGGCTTGGATGAAAGGAAAAGATGGAGACTTAGAAAGAACCGATCATGCTAGCATGACCGCCGTGGGCCCGAATTCACGCCTAGATGATCGGCCAAGACCTGCAGTGGTCAAGTTCCTCGGTACGTGCGCCCAAAGGTGACATGTCACGGCCCCTCCATAAGTTCTAATCTCGACCACTCGTCTTTGCCACCTGAGTCGAGTGGCTTAGATTAAATCTTTGCGAGTCAAGAAGGCATGGGCGTGAACACCATTGTACCACCTCCATGCAGGGCCAATCGGTTCCTCCATTTAAACTCCCTTAGCATGCAAACGTTTGGGTTGAAAGAGGCAGCATGCGCGCCTCCCATCCAACGATCGCAAGTAGGGTTGCAAACCATCTCGTACGTCCAACTTTGCAAGCTTGGACGAATGACTTAAGGTACGAATCAACCAGCAAACAAGGTATCACAATGATCACCATCCGTCATTCTTCTTCACAGGATGACCGACCAAAGTGTGGCCTGCCCATACAGTCTCCAAACGGTCAGTTGAAGATGGATGCATGCGATGTCATACCAAGTTCACGATTCACCCTGCACTATTTTATGTGGGTCCCACGATCCACACACTCGAGACATCAATCATGTCACAAACTGGGGGATACAAACTGGGGTATTGGTCTGGCGGTTTACAGCGTGCAGCGTGCAACACGCCATCACAAGATCGTGTCAGGGGAACATGGGCGGTTAGCGATGATAGGAGAAGTGGGCAAGCAACCATGTGGCACTAACACACAACTCCACTTCCTCCATCACTCCACTTCCTCCACTTTCCCACGAGAGACGTAATAAAGGCTTATAGACTTGTATAAATAGGTTCTTGTCCCTATTTCCAAAAACAGAAGTTGGAACAACACAGAAAACCAAGTGTTAATACCATCGTATTTAACACCCAGAGCCTGCCTGCAACATTTGTTAGCCTGCTCAACCTTCTGTTAAAAAGTCATCAAATAACCTTCACCTTCACACTCTCAACACTTTATTCGCTTCCCTCCCTAAGATCAACCTCACATCCTTCACATGTGACCGAAAAAAACTGAACGGCCGTGTCTTGGTTTAGCTTAATTGTATAGATTATCTCTCGAATCAAAGTGCTCATCGTGTAGCACATTTGTTGAAGGTTTAAATTCACTTCTCATCACACACCCAAAATTACCTAAACCTGCAGAAGTAGTTTTCTCCCACAAACAATTGGCGACCACATTGGGAGGTTAATCTCTCGGTTGTGAAGTCGATTTCTTCGATACCTAGTCCTATTTAGTTGATTTCAATATGGTCGGTCTTAGGAGTACGTCGACAGTCTCAGGTCATGATCAATTTCCCTTCGACGACACACCTAATGGTCTGGCTGGAAGAATCCCGACGTTGATCGAGTTAGCACGAGTACAGGAGGTTCACATGAGAAACATGGACCTGATCAAAGAAGCGATCAACAACATACTCGACCTCCTCATCAAGATGACATCAGAGATGGGCGGCCCTGTCATGGAGGTCCCGGCACTAGGGACTGAACGCCCCCAAATCAACAGTTTCACTACAGGACAAAGACATGTGGATCAGGAAGCCGCTTCTTTGGTGGGAAGCTTATGCGAACTCCTATACCTCTCAAAAGAACAGCGAACAGAGACGTTTGCATCCGTCAATCGGATAGCCTTGGATGTACAGTTAACTCCCTTGCACCCAGAAGTTTCAAGAGCGATGGAGGCATCTGTAAACAATGTTACCTTTATAGAGGAAGACATGATGGCAGAAGAGGGCCACAATCGAGCCATGCATGTAACCGCACACATCAAAGATTCAGAATTCAGGCGGTCGCTCATCGACACATGAGCATCCTCAAATGTGATTACCCTCAAGACACTCAAGGAGGCTAAGGTTCGCCCAAACAAGATTGTGCGGCGGTCTACCACAATGACGGACTTTGAAGGGAACCAAACCAACACATATGGGTATGTCAATCTGAACTTATCCGTAGGCCCTATTCAATCAAAAGTGAAATTCGAAGTCATAGAGAAGGAACCAGACTACCACATGATATCTTGGGTAGGCCATGGATGCACGAGAATAGGATTGTTCCTTCAACCTATCACCAGTTCCTGAAAACTACGCTGAACAAGGAAGACATTCGTATACCTGCATCGTTGTCTCCATATGCACCCATATGCGGAGTAGAATTGTTCAAACCAAAGGAAGCTCTGCAGGAAGAGCCAAGCGAAGTAAATTGTACCCCACTTCCCACGTGGGCGTCAATCCAGGAGGAGTATCGGCTTGCGTCGTTAAGACTCAGACGTGATGCATCTCAGCTAACGAGGAACTCTCCTTCACCCAGCGGGGCGGAAAACCATGTTACCAAGAGAGGACGAACCTTTGTGGCAACTCAAGATCATAAAGGAAATACTGTATACCGCCGCCGCTATTAGAAATTAGCAGGAGAGACTGATGCTCGGTCTCTTCGCCTAATAGAATGTTGTCAAAACGGAAACCCACAAGAAGAGGTGTTGGACGCCCCCCAGACATCTGCAAGATGGTACCACCTCCACAACTGACGAACTCGAAACTATTAACATCGGAAGTAAAGAGTCTCCCAGGACCATTTCCATTAGTTCCACTATGTCCACAGAGGAGCGGACGAATCTTGTGCAACTCCTCAAAGAATACCAAGATATATTCGCCTGGACGTACGATGAAATGCCTGGTCTGGATGAAAAGTTGGTTACTCATCACCTGCACATCAAGCCTGGATCCAAGCCTATCAAACAGTCTCCAAGACAATTCAGACATGAGGTGGAAGATCAGATTAAATATGAAATCCATAAATTGCTAGCTGCTGGCTTCATCAAGCCCATCCACCATCCGACCTGGCTGGCTAACGTGGTTCCGGTAAAGAAAAAGAATGGGCAGATCCGATGATGTGTAGATTTCAGAGATTTAAACAAGTGCTGCCCCAAGGACGACTTTCCTCTACCTAACATTGACATGTTGGTAGACGCTACGAGCGGGCATGGCATGTTCTCCTTCATGTATGGATACAGTGGCTATAACCAGATAAGGATATACGAGCGTGATGCAAGTAAGACTGCTTTTCGAACTCCTCTCGGAAAATTTTACTATACAGTTATGCCTTTCGGTTTGAAAAATGCCGGCGCGACATATCAACGCGCCATGACAGCAATTTTTCACGACATGATGCATAAACAAGTTGAAGATTACGTATATGACATAGTAGTCAAATCGAAAACCCGGACGGAACACACAGAAGTCTTGCGACAAGTATTCGTGAGGTGTCGTGAGTACAAATTGAGGATGAATCCCTTGAAGTGTGCCTTTGGTGTCTCCTCTGGAAAGTTTCTGGGATTTCAAGTGACTGCTGAGGGAATCAATATGGACCCATCTAAAACTCAAGCCATACTCACTATGCCGCCACCTCGAACCGTGAAGGAACTGCAAAGTTTTATGGGAAAGGTGAATTACATTCGATGTTTTATACCTGTTCTGGCTCAACTCGTTGCTTCCTTCACCCCCTTGCTGAAGAAAGGAGCAGATTTTAACTGGACCAGCATCCAATAGGAAGCGTTTAGGAGAATTCATCACATATTGTCGTCTCCAGCCATCATGAAGTCTCATGTTCAAGGGAGACCGTTATATCTCTACACCGCCTTCAGTGACACTTCTGTTGGAGCCTTGCTGGCTCAAGAGGATGATGAGGGAGTCGAACGTCCTATATACTACTTCAGTCGGATATTGAGGGATGCTGAACTCAGATACCCGAGAGCAGAGAAATCATGCCTAGCATTGATACATTCCATCCAGAAGTTCAGGCATTACCTATTATCCAACAAGGTAACGCTCATATCCAAATCAGACCCTGCGAAGTTCTTACTGTCGAAACCAGTTCTAATGGTAAGGGCTGCCAAGTGGCTCCTCTAAATGTCAGAGCTAGACATAACGTGTACTACACCCAAAGCTGTTAAGGGTCAGGCTGTCGCGGATTTACTAGCAGCTTTCCCTGGAGAAGGTACCACATCATTGCATGAAGACCTGCCTGGAGAGTTTCCGGACATCTCTGTTGTCGAAGAGGAAGCTTGGATGTTATATTTTGACGGATCCGCTACTCCCAAGAACAACACTGGAGGAGCAGGCATAGTCCTAGTATCTCCAACTGGCGAAGTCTTTTCACACTCCTTCAAGTTAGATTTTCAGTGCACTAACAACTCAGCAGAGTATGAAGCCTTCCTTATAGGGATGCTATTAGCCAAGCAGGTGGGAGCCACACATTTGGAAATAAGAGGCGATTCCAAATTATTGGTTAATCAGATGAACGGAGTGTATGCACTAAAAGAGATAACTCTAGATCTGTACCGGTCTGAAGCTCAGAGACTGCTGAACTACTTCGCTGACGCAACCATAACTCATGTCAGCCGCAACAACAACATGCATGCTGATTTCCTGGCAACATTAGCTTCTAAATTGCAGTTCGAAGGCATAGAAGAAACCATGACGGTGAAAATAAGGACAGTGGAATCAACATGGCTCTCACGATGCAAGGATGCTAAAACCTATGACTGGAGGACTACGATCATTCAGGAGCTTAGCAGTTCACTTTCTCAAAAAAAGGTCATCCTTAAAGCCTTACAGAACTTCTTTATGCTCCACGGCATGTTATACCACCGAAACCCGGATAGTTCCTTATCAAGATGTCTCGGAGAGGAAGAAGCACAGCTGCAACTTGACCGTGTTCACAACGATATTTGTGGACAAACATTGGTGGTGACACTCTATCGACGCCTCCAACATTTAGGCTATTACTGGCCAGAAATGGAGACACAGTCTCGAGCGCTCTAACAGTCTTGCTCAAACTTCCAGGCACCACCTCATCAACTAGAAGTACTCAACATAAATCACACCGGGGATTGGAGGCAGCCATATGTTAACTACCTTCGTGATGGCACAGTTCCTGCTAACCCAAAAGAGGAAGTCAGAATGAAATAGAGAGCGAAGCGTTTCGTGTTCCACGAGGGGATTCTGTACCGAAAAAGATTTGGAGGTGATCTGCTACGGTGCCGGGCTGGAGGAGAAATCTCAACAATATTGAAAAAGATGCATGAAGGAGAACATCAAGGAAAGAAGAAATTGTTTCTCTAGATACACGAGAAATATTACTGGCCGTCCATGGAAGATGATGCAGCTGCCTTCATTCAAAGCTTCCACAAATGCCAGATTCACGGGAACCTCGTCCATGCACCATCCACTCCCCTATATTCGATAAGCATCTCGTTGCCATTCTATAGATGGGGACTTGATATTGTTGGAAAGATCAACCCGCCATCATCAAAGCAGCATGAATATATTATAACCGCAACTGAATACTTCACAAAATGGGTCGAAGCTATTCCTCTGTGTGGAACTACAGGAGCAACGATTGCAGCATTCATTAAAGAGCATATCATCTGCCGCTTTGGAGTACCTAAACATATCATTACCGATAACGGTACTCCCTTCGCCAACAAGAAAGTACGAGAGTTGCTTGAAGGATATGGAATTAAACAAGTCTTCTCCACCATCTACTACCCTCAAGGGAATGGGCAGGCTGAGAGCACCAACAAAACATTAATCCGGATTCTCAGTCGGACAGTACATGACAATCCCAGATAGTGGCATGAACAACTCCACCAGCGCTACAGGGCATTTGGCACGAGCACCCTCCCCATGTGGTAAAAGTAAGTTTACCCTAACCTTAGTTATTTTTGTGCGAACTGTCACCATCTCATGCCTACCCTACAATAGTGTAACCATTGCATGCTAGGTAGGGGACTTAATGTTGATGATGGATTTCTATTTAAAGGGTGAAATTGTAAAAAGCCAATTCTTGTAAGTTGACGTCCTGCAAAGGATAAATCCTTCAGGCGATGAATACTTATCGCCATATTAATTCATTGGAGCATGTGAAACCATCCCTGAGAATTAAAACCTACCCAGAACGGAGCATGTAGCAACCATCCCGACGGATCATGTGGCAACCATCCCGGTTTTCTGTAGTATACATCATTACTATTAATGCTTTAATTAAAGCCTTGTGTTCGACATGCAAACACCCGTAGGCTACCTGACGGCAGGTTATACTAGCCCCGTTGAACGCATGCAAGACTACCCATGTTAGTCTCACTTGCTGAAAACAAACCCAAAAATATATCTCATCCGTCCAACTTCGCAAGCATAGATGGAGGGTGTAGATATAGATTCAGGGGGGTCCTGAGCATGCTACCATGATCACCTCGGACCCACCTTCATACATGACTGAACGGTCAAGACCAACTACAGTTGGTCCTTCCAAAACGTGCGCTCAAAGTGAGCATGACGCACGGCTAGGGTTCCTTTTAATCGTGAACGTCCAACTTCGCAGGCATAGTTGGACGGCTTAGATTATACCCTAAAACAAGTAGTGAAGTGATGGTACACCATTGGCGGGCCCACTTTCTACCTACATGACCGACTACCTCATAGGCAAGCCGTGGTGCAAGAAACGATTTCCCAAACAAGTCTAGATTAACGCCTTATGCAGGTTGAGAAGATCCAAAACGATCACGACCATCCGACTTCGCAGGCATAGTTGGATGGCTTAGATTGCGCCTAGGGTCATAGAGAAAGCATGTACATGTTCACTGTCGACCCAAGATGTTGCATACATGGTAGGTCTCCCCAAAGGAGGAGAACGCAACCCAAAACCGATCTCCCAAATTGGCCGGTCCAAAACCCTAATTAGGGTTTGCAGCGCAGAAACATCTCGAGAGTCCATCTTCGCAGGCTTGGATGAAAGGAAAAGATGGAGACTTAAAAGGAACCGATCATGCTAGCATGACCTTCGTGGGCCCGACTTCATGCCTAGATGATCGGACAAGACCGGCAGTGGTCAAGTTCCTCGGTACGCGCGCCCAAAGGTGACATGTCACGGCCCCTCCATAAGTTCTAATCTCGACCACTCATCTTTGCCACCTGAGTCGAGTGGCTTAGATTAAATCTTTGCGAGTCAAGCAGGCATGGGAGTGAACACCATTGTACCACCTCCATGCAGGGCCAATCGGTTCCTCCATAGAAACTCCCTTAACATGCAAACGTTTGGGTTGAAAGAGGCAGCATGCGCGCCTCCCATCCAACGATCGCAGGTAGGGTTTCAAACCATCTCGTCCGTCCAACTTTGCAAGCTTGGACGAATGACTTAGGGTACGAATCAACCAGCAAACAAGGTATCACCATGATCACCATCCGTCACTCTTCTTCACAGGATGACCGACCAAAGTGTGGTCTGCCCATACAGTCTCCAAACGGTCAGCTGAAGATGGCTGCATGCGATGTCATACCAAGTTCACGATTATCCCTGCATTATTTTATGTGGGTCCCACGATCCACACACTCGAGACATCAATCATGTCACAAACTGGGGTATTGGATTGGCGGTTTACAGCGTGCAGCGTGCAACACGCCATCACAAAATTGTGTCAGGGAAACATGGGCGGTTAGCGATGATAGGAGAAGTGGGCAAGCAACCGTGTGGCACTAACACACAACTCCACTTCCTCCATCACTCCACTTCCTCCACTTTCCCACGAGATATGTAATGAAGTCTTATCGACTTGAATAAATAGGTTCTTCTCCCTATTTCCAAAAACAGAAGTTGGAACAACACAGAAAACCAAGTGTTAATACCATCGTATTCAACACCCAGAGCTTTCCTGCAACATTTGTTAGCCTGCTCAACCTTCTATTAACAAGTCATCAAATAACCTTCACCTTCTCTCAACACTTTATTCGCTTCCCTCCCTAAGATCAACCTCACATCCTTCACCTGTGACCGAAACAAATCTGGAACGGCCGTGTCTTCGGTTTAGGCCAGAATTGTATAGATTATCTCTCGAATCAAAGTGCTCATCGTGCATCACATTTGTTAAAGGTTTAAATTCACTTCTCATCCACACACACCCAAAATTACCTAAACCTGCAGAAGTAGTTTTCTCCCACAAACACAAACCACCTAGTAGTAGATCACCCAAGATGTAATTTAGTTAAACGCATTAAGATTTATGAATTTATTAGGTTGATATTAGTAGTTAGACTCTTAGATCAAGGTCCACTTTCTAACGTTGTTTTTACACACAATTGCTCCACGGAATCCCTCCGCAAGGTCTTGTGTTTTCTACTTATGTAAATAGTCAAGAAACGATTACTCATCCCCTAACTTTCACTAGCTTTAGATTAATTAACAAATCAATTTAGTTGGCCACCCAAACGACCTATCAATCAAGCATAAACACTAATATTAGTAAAAACAATCGATAATCATATGAAAAACTTCAAAGTAAAATTGAAACAAAACTCAAACCATATATTAAGAACTAGGAATTCATCCTCAATCAATAAGAAAATTAGCTACTCATAGTTTGGAGTTCACACAATAATAATAATAATTTAAGGAAGAAGGAAAACTTATTGAAAAGATGATGGTTGCTCCTTCCTCCAATCCTTGTGCACTTTAACTCCTTCTCCAAAGTAGATGTGTGTAAAAAGTTGTAGAGAACTCCTTTATTTATAGGCTTCAATACTCTCCATGTCTTTGTAGGAAAAGAATCCTCATTCCAAAAGAACACCACTTTCCCAATTTGAGCCATATTCCAATTTCTAGTCCAATTCTCCAAAACTTCCAAATTTTCATCCAATTCCCAATTCTAAGTCTTCACACACATGAGAGAAGTCCACCCAAAATTATGTATTTTTGCTCGCCGGAAAACTGTGTTTTTGGCCGGAAGTTGGCCGGAATTTGTCGCCGACGGCCACCTGAAAGTTCTTCTCCGGTAATGGAATATTCCGTTGGTCAACCGTCAGGACTAACGGTCAAAATAGTCAAACATCAGTCAACTGTTAGTCAGCGGGTCAAGGAGGAGCAGTAAGGCACCGAGTAAGCTCACTCAGCTGTCTAACTCAGTCTTAATAATTCGTCTAGATCGGTCTTCGGACTCGTTCTGGATCGGTCCGGAACGGTTGTCGCCGACACCGAGTTGACTCGCCGGAGGGGAGAATCGGCCGAGTTACGGCTGATTACAGGACTTTCCGGCCATATTTTAGGCCATTCTCTTCACCTGTGACAAGCCTATACATTCATCTAATTTAGCATTTCAAACATTCAACGCAAACCCAATTTCAAGTTTGTAATAACTTCATCTTCCCTGTAATAGAAACAGTGCTACCTATTTCGACATCTCCATCGATTGATTGCTGAAACCCTAACATCAATTTCTCCGTAATGTCTTCAACAGCGGCTTCAATCCCCTTTTCTCTGAGTTCTTCTCGACTCAAAAAACACCACCAACTAATTCAATTTCAGTTACTAATTCTTCACGGCTTCAATTGAACAACAGTAGACTCATTTGGGTTCTCAAATCTCAACCCTAAATCATCACAGACCTATTTTATAATTTGTCATTTCCAATCCACCATAAACCCTAGTTTCTAGTTCTGCCATTAACCCATCGATTCTTCCTTGTTTGATCTCGATTTCTCACCAATTCCAGCAGCAACAGAACCATAATTCTCAAATTTTTCGAGATTCATCACCTCTTCAATCTGTCTTCAAATTCGAACAGCGTCTTCATCTCGAGCTTATTTTTGTCTCGATTCTTAATTTCTTCTCAAGCCTCTCGTAATAACCTCAAAACCCATCACATGTTGCATCTGTCTGAGTACATATCAACATCGCCACCAGAACTCATTTTTGTGTTCTTCTTCAATCTGATTCATCTCTTCGATTCGAACAACAACAATGACACCCATCTATGGCAGTAGCAGACTCGTCCTTTCTTCATCTCTGAGGTCTCTCTCTCGATTTATTTCTAGGCGCAGCTTTCTTCTCTTCTTAGTTTTAGGAACGAATGATGGAATTCTTGATTTTAGGGTTAGGTCAATCATTGGGGTGGCTATTTGCGCCCCATATGCAGCCACCCAGTGATATTCACAACCTCTACTAAATGATAAGGGGTACTACAAATGATAACCCCTTAACCATAGCTGGTTTGCATTTAGTATACCTCCAAAAAGAGTTGCCCCTTAACCATTACCGGACTCCATATAGTGCTTGCCCTATGAAATGACAATTCTGCCTCTTTTTGCTCATTTTTTGGTGATTTCTTCTTCCTTTCGTCCGTGCGACTCCAGAGTACCTAATAGCTCAAAAACACGCGTAAAATACATAATTTACTAGAAAAATAGCAAAGAAAGCATAAACTCTTAGATAGTAAATTAGGTGTATTCTACACCTATCACTATAAATATGAATGCATCGTGCATTTCTGGCCTTGGACAAGTTGTATATAATTAACACACCACCATTGTGCTTCATTACTAGGTCGCTTGAGCAACCAGTCATATTAAGCCACTACAGACATTATCCTACTATCATATAGCTGAGATCGAATATACCCTCCAAGATATTCAGATGCAATTGTGCCCCTTACATATATTGGATATCTCAAGACCCTTCTCATGCGATTGCACTAAATGGCGTCATTTATAGACCTATGAGTGCACAGTCCTTCCTAAAGACTAGTTTTACCCTGCCTCCAATAGGACACCGATTTTATTTCCTTCAAATATTTTTCAATCAAGGTAGTAGAAATCTATTTACTTTGAAGGATCTCTAAGTAAAAAAAAATGTCAAAGCAAACCTCAAAAAAAAAAAAAAGATTAATCAAGCTTAGATCGTAATCTTTTGGAACCTATTCGCACTTAGCCAATTTCTTTTCTTCTTGAATAAAACTTTATTCAGCCCATACGAAATAGAAGTTCTGCTCACAATAAATCAAGTCAATAAATCACACACACTCCACTTGATGCATAAAACCGTAAGCCAAATAAAGGGATAAATGCACCAATATAACTTAGCTTTATTCTTGGTCGAATCCTTATTATTACTGCATACTTAGGGTTACACACTCCTTTTTCTAGATACCCATACCTTCACAATATCGGGCTTTTATAGCCTTACAAAAGTTATATACAAAGCAACTAACTAGAAGTTACAGATATACTTTATGTAACACAGTTAGCCAACCGTGCCAACTTGCATAACTTCTTTCCTAAATCCATATAGGCAGTGTATAGCCTTTAGAAAACATAAAGAAAACACCAAATCCGTGTAACCAACTTGCAACCGTCAAGGCCATGTGCCTAGCACATTTTTATAGCCATGTTGCGTTATGATAGATTACACCTATCAAAGTAAGGTTATCAATGATGCAAGTGTGCTTATACAAGTATTGATTGCATCCCTGGATGCCTTATGCATACAAAATATGTGCTAAACTCTTTTGGAACCTATTGATGCTTATTTCACATCTTCCGTCATGTTCAAACCATGTTTGGCTCATTCCTTGGGCTAGCCTGTAACTATGAATGCATCGTGCATTTATGGCCTTGGCCAAGTTGTATATAATTAACACACCACCATTGTGCTTCATTACTAGGCCGCTTGACCAACCGGTCATATTAAGCCACTACATACATTATCCTACTATCATATAGCTGAGATTGAATATACCCTCCAGGATATTCAGATGCAATTGTGTCCCTTACATATATTGGATATCGCAAGACCCTTCTCATGCGATTCCACTAGATGGCATCATTTATAGACCTATGAGTGCACAGTCCTTCCTAAAGACTAGTTTTACCCTGCCTCCAATAGGACACCGATTTTATTTTCTTCAAATATTTTTCAATCAAGGTAGTAGAAATATATTTACTTTGAAGGATCTCTAGGTAAAAAAAATTGTCAAAGAAAACCTCAAAAAAAAAATAGAGGTTAATCAATCTTAAAACGTAATCTTATGGATCTGACAAGGTCAAAGGCGAAGCACTCCTTGTAGTTGTAGGATCAGAATATCGCAGCAAGAACATTCTTGCAAAGTTTTTACTTAAGACAGTGGCGAGCATCGCAGAAAAGATTAAAAGAACGACGCAACATATAACAATGGTAGAAACATGAAGAAAACGTAAAGATCCTGCGAAGAATAGAGTGTTTGCGAGGGTTAACATTTGTGCACTCGCGAAGATATCACAAGTTAGATCTGAAATTAATGGATAGATTAGTTGTCTATGAGCTGTCATCATTATGTAATACCCTATATATAAGGGATGAGTAAACTGGAGGAAGATAGATAATTTTTGAAATACTAAGAAAGTTTTTATGAGAGAGAAAATTCTAAACAGAGTGATTGTATTTTAATTTCCTTTTTCCTTTGAAAATTTTCTAAGTGTCAATTAATGGAAATCGTTGTTCCTGATTAAGTGTTTATAGATCAATTGTGATAATTCTTGTGAGGCGTGTAGTGTGGGATTTCCTTCTACTACATTTTGGCGCCCGAAACAGGGAAAATTTGTGAAAATTGTGGTGAAGATTGTTCAAATCAAGAAAATGATAAAATAAAATAGCAAATCGGATGAAGGAAGAAGAGTAATCAAGATCAATGGAAATAAAAGGAAGTTGGAATATAATATAATCACAAAAACGATGATTGACGAATTTCATGAAAATATGAGAGGAAGATTACATAAACGAGATTTTGAAGGAAAGAAGATTATGACGGTGGAGAAGCAATCACCTCTTAAGGATTGGGAAAAGAAGGAAATTATATTCACAGCAGTAGAAGTATCAGAAGAAAATTTGAATTACACATCTCCTTTGGTAATCACAGTAACATCTGCACGAAAGGAGAAGGGAAAATTAACTAAATCCACGGAATAATGGGTCGTGACCAGGAATTTGGTGGATGCTGGAAGTTCAGTTGATATAATGTTTTATCATACATTTAAGAGAATGGGGTATAAAGATGAAGAAATGTTTTGTTTAACTTACCACATTCATGGCTTTGGAAAATCTATAACCAAACCAAAAGGAGAAATAGTGGTGCGAATTCCATTAGGGGAAATTGAAACACAAGTAACACTTTGTGTGGTGGATATGGAATCTCCATATAACATGCTATTGGGAAGACCGTGGATACATGCAATTAAGGCTGTAGCGTCAACATTACATCAATGCATTAAATTTCCTATGCCAAGTGGAATTGGAGAAATTAGAGGAGATTTTGATATTGTGAGATTATGCAATCAAATTGAAGTGAAGAATTATGAAGGACTCACAAAACAGCGAAAGATTCGCAAAAAAATAGCAAAAGAGGCAAAGAAAGAAGAAGAATTTAGAATTTATATGATCAGAGCAGAAGAAGGAAAAGGAATACCTAGCGAAATCTCGCAAGAAGAAGGTAAACTTGCGACAATTATAAAAGAGCCAACACCAATGGGAGAACCTGAAGCAATGTATACTGCAGCGGAACCAATAAAAGAAATAAATATTGGGACTGAAGAAGAACCTAAAATGCAAAAAATTGGAACTAAGATGGGCGCGGATGAAGAAGCGAGAACCGTAAATCTCTTGCGAGAGTATAAAGATATCTTTGCGTGGAATATGGATGAAGTACCTGGAATAGGTCCATCAGTTGCATGTCATAAATTGGAAATTAACAAAGATGCAAAACCATTTAAACAGAGGATAAGAAAAATTGCGACAACTTATCATCCTAAAATAGAAGAAGAATTACAGAAGATTCTTGATGCAGGAATCATAAGGCAAGCAAAATATCCGGAATGGATAGCAAATATGGTGGTGGTCCCAAAGAAAAACAAAGGGATAAGAATTTGTATAGACTTTACTGATTTAAACAAAGCGTGTACAAAAGATACTTTCCCATTGCCAGATATTCCTCAAATGGTTGAATCAGTAGAGGGAAATGAAAGAATGTCTTCATTGGATGGGTATAAAGGCTATAATCAAATTCCACTGGTTGAAGAAGATCAAGAGCATACTGTATTTTTTGCTCCAAGAGGATTGTATTGTTATACAAAAATGCCATTTGGGTTGCGAAATGCAGGAGAAACATACCAGCTAATGGTGGAGAAGGTATTTGCGAAGTGGATACATAAAACATTAGAGGTGTATGTAGATGACATGTTAATAAAAAGCAAGGAAGCTAAGAACCATACGCAAGATTTGAAGGAGATTTTTGATCAAATGCGGCAATTTAACATTAAGGTGAATCCTGAAAAGTGTGTCTTTGGAGTTGCGTCAGGAAAAAATTTAGGTTACATTGTATCAAAATAAGGAATACAAGTTGATCCATAGAAAGTACAAGCAGTTCGCGATATGCCAACTCCTGCGACAGTGAAAGATGTGCAGAAATTAAACGGACTCTTAGCCTCGCTAGGAAGGTTTATTTCGCGATCATCAGATAAGTGCAAACATTTCTTCAACATTCTTAAAAAGGGGACAAAGTTCAAATGGACGGATGAATGTGAAAAAGCTTTTCAAGGGATAAAAGAATATCTGATAAATACATCTACTATGCAAAAAGCAGAACCAGGAGAAGAGTTATTAATTTATCTTGCGACAACTTCGCATGCATTGAGTGCAGTATTGTTGCGAGTAGATGGAAGAGTGGAAAAACTAATCTATTACATTAGTAAAACGTTTAATGCTGCAGAAAGAAATTACTCAAAGAATGAAAAACTGATTCTAGCATTGGTTTATGCAATATTTAAACTTCGTATATATTTTCAAGCACATAAAATCAAAGTGTTAACAAAAGTACCAATTGAGTCAGTGATGAAAAACTCAAAGAGGTCAAGGAGAGTTGAAAGGTGGAATGCGCAAGTTGGTCATTTTGAAATCAAATATGAAGTTTTATCTTCAACAAAATCGCAAGTTGTAGCGGACTTTTTGGCAGAATTTTCTTTAGAAGATGATGAAGCAGTAGAGGATATGATGGATATACAAGAATATCATGGAGATCCAAAAGACTTGTTAACAGAACCAAATAGATGGGAAATACTGGTAGATGGATCCTCAAATGGAGAAGGTAATGGAATTGGGATTGTCTTAATCTCGCCAGAAGGAGCAAAAATGGCTTTCTCATTTAGATTGGAGTTTGCATCCACTAATAATGAAACAGAATATGAAGCAATAATACATTCCCTAAAATTCGCAATATAAATGAAATTGGATAATGCCAGAATTACAAGTGACTCGCAGCTAGTTATTCGTCAGATAACAGGAGAATACACTAAAAATGAACCATCTTTGAAGAAATACAAAAAACTTGTTGAAGATTTGTCTGCAAAAATTCCTCAAATAAGGTGGAGACACATATCAAGGAAGGACAATAGACTTGAAGACGCTTATGATTTCATTTCAAGTATGATGACAGATCCAACTGCGAGATGCATAAAAATTCAAACACTTATATCACCTTCAATCAATAAAGAAGAAGGAGAAGCAGATGTAATGATGATAGAAAGTGGCGAAGAAGAACCAAGAGGCAATATGGAAGATTGGCGAGCAGAGCTCCATGCATATTTGTCAATAGGAGAAACACCAAGAAACAGATTAAAAACACACAAATTGAAAAGTCGTGCAACAAATTATGAGTTAAGAGATGGAATATTATATCGCAAATCTTTCAATGGGACGTCACTCAGATGCTTGACAAGGGAAGAAGGAGAAAAGGTGCTAAAAATGTTGCATAGTGGGGATGCTGGTAATCACAGCGGAGGGAGATATTTGGCATACATAACAAAAATGCAAGGCTATTACTGGTCGTATATTCATGAAGATGCGAAACAACTATCAAGACGTTGTGAAGATTTCCAGCGACATGGAAAAAAGATACATGCACCAGGGGCATCATTATCATCTTCAACAAGTGTGTGGCCTTTTGGAAAATGGGGCTTAGATATTGTGGGTCCATTAGTACCAGGATTAGGGTAAAAGAGATACTTAATTGTCGCAACAAATTATTTCAAAAAATGGGCAGAAGTAAAAGCAGTACAACATATCCACGACAAAGATATATTTACATTCATATTTGAAAATATTATTTGCATATTTGGAATCCAGCACAGTTGATGTCTGATAATGGAAAGCAGTTTGAGGGGAAGAACATAGAACTACTGCTCAATGCATTTAAGATAAGATGTGGAAAATCTACTCATTTATACCCACAATCTAATGGTCAGGCTAAGGCAACTAATAAGACAATCGCAGACATCTTAAAAAAAAAAAACTAAAAGGATACAATAGAGCATGGTGTGAATAGATCCATAATGCAGTATGGGCTTACAAAACAACTAGAAGAGAAGTAACGGGGATGACACCTTTTTGTTTAACATATGGTGTTGAAGCAGTATTACCAACAGAGGTTGCTATTCCTACAACTAAAAGAGAGGCTTAGGAGAAGAATCTTAGTGATGGAATGATTCTAAATAAAATTGATGAATTGGAAGAGAAGAGAGAAAAGGCTTTACAACATATGGAAAATTATCAGCGAATATTATCTCGCGAGTACAACAAACGTTTCAAAAATCGTGAATTCCAACCATGTGATTTAGTGCTGCGAGAAATACCAGGTTACCAGCGAGAAAATGGTGGTAAATTGGCGAGAAAATGGGATGGACCATATATCATTAAAGAGATAGTTGGAATAGGGGCATATAAATTGATGGATCCAGAGGGAAAAGACGTCGGTCAAAGACTCAGTAGACCATGGAATAGGTTATATCTAAAGAAGTATTATCAATAAGGATTTTTGAGAATGGGATTGTAATGATTATTGTCAGATAGTGAAGGTGAACAAAACTTTGCTGAATAAATTGCTGCGAGAACATTCAAAATCAAAACAGAATAAGAATATGCGAAAATATCGCAAGAAACGCGAATAAAATTTCGCAGAATGGGACGAACCTTTATGGCGTACACCCTAGTTTGCGAATAAAATTTCTCAAAAGGCAAATGTAAGACCTAAAATACGTCATTTAAGGGGGTATCAGGTTGCATGGCTCAAGGATAAGGTTATACCACTACTAGAACTTGAGTCATGGAGATGTGGGGCTCAAGAAAGCCTATCCGGGAGAGGTACTTTGGATTTCCAACTAAGGTTATACCCTGGTTGGACGACCGAGGATCTTTTCTAAGGAGTGCAGAATATGATCAAGGCGTCGCGGTACACAGTTGAGCCAAGAGTGCCTGGGGCAGATGAACCTACCCTGGCCATTCTTTGCAAGTCTTGACTATGATGCAATCGTCCTGAAGAAAACCCCACTTAGGGTGCAGTCTCGTAACTATAAGCCATATAGGCAAAAAGGATAAGAGGCTGCGAAAAACAACTGGTTGTTGGTAAATCCGGATGGGAGGAGCTAGTCTTGTATGGCCGATGTACGCCTCCTTGAAGAGAAAAACAGGGGGAGATAAGGGTGGCACCCTCCGTTAGGGAGATGATAAGTATCTTAAGACGCAAATGTCATGAGACTTTTTGATCGCAAGAGTATTAAGGCTTTTCATATTTTTGCAGAAAATATATACAGAGGCAAAAATCCAAGAGATGGGATAAGATGAGATCAATGGGTCATTGCATGAAAGTGTAAAGACGTCCTGCGATTTCATCGCAAGACGACAATGTCATGGGGCTTTATATTCGCAAGAATATTTAGTCCTGTCATATTGTTGCAACAAATGGAAAAAAAGCGGATAAGGGAAGATCAATGGGTCCTTACATGCGAATGAAAGGACGTCCTGCGATTTTGTCGCAAAAACAAAAAATGGCAAATGTAGGGGCGGAATATCACAACAAATGATAACTTACGAAATTGTGGAGAGAAATGACACCTCGCGAGCAAAGAACATTTTGCGAGAAAAGGAAATCACGAGGAAAGAAAAAGAAGTTCGCGAAGTGAAGTTACGAAGGTTCGCAAGTTTATTCTCAAATCCTAAATGGCGGGACAACACAACTGTCATATTTTGTAAGATCATATAAATAGCCATTTAGGCATGAGAGGAAGGGAGGACACATTTAGAGAGACACATTTTGAGAGAGGGGATGATTTTAGGAGGAGAGAGAAAATTTTAGAGAGGAATTTATTTTCTTTATCATCTTCTTCCCCAAAAAATTCTAGAGCTCCAAATATTCATTAATGGAGTCTCAATTGTAAAATCATGTAATTACATACAATCACTAGTGAAACATCGTGGATGTAGATCACATTGATCGAACCACGTAAAAATCTTTGTGTCTTTTTATAATTTTAATACTTTAATCTTCATCTTCACATCAAATAATTGAGATCATCATATTGGATTCTTATGAGGGTGTAGTTGTGAGATAATCCGCAACTACATAATTGGCGCTAGAAACAGGGAAAGATTAAATGGATTTATCCTTCCTGTAACTTGTTGGATCAACAATTTCGTTTAATAATTGGTCCTCTTCTGTCTCTACTATTTTCTCTCCAAATTTCATTTTCTAGAAAATTCAATCTGAAACGGTAATGGCGTCTTCCAAAAGTAGATCCAATAATGGAGTAGAAAACGGATTTGAAGGTTTAATATCATCTTCAGGGAGATATTATGATTCAATCAACTAAGTACGCGTCTCAGATAGTTTAAGAATTCGAAGAAAAATGAGGTTATGTGAAGTTATGGTTCAATCTAGAGGTAATTTATACTAAAATCAATGATTAGTATAAGTCATCTAGTGGAAAACGAGAAGCTCGGATTGGTAAATTCAGATTTGTTGTCAAAATAAATATGCGAAGTAGATTCAGTGCAACTTCGTAGCATTCAAAATCCAAGTTCGCAGCATCAGTTCGCATATATTTATGGTTCGCAAATGGTATATATTATGGTTCGCAAATGAAGACAAAACGCTATACATGAAGAGATCAGTTCGCATATACAAAGACGCTAGGTGCAAAAATGCTATTGCTGAAAAAGAGGCAATTGACGTTTGAAAGGATGCTACCTCTTTGTCTAATGAAGACAAAACTGATCCCGTTTCTGAAACAAATACATGTTCTGTGATGGATAAGAATTTGAATGGTCATTACGATGGAAAGAATTCAAAAATTGCGGCTGCAATTGGTTTCATGTCTGATTTAAATACAAGTTCCATGTTATAGCAAAACTCTAATTTGAAAGTTGGAAATTGAACCATTTGGCGCTCAAGACTACAAAGTCAAGCGGAAGTGGGTGATTGTGAAGTTGGATCACCAAATGAAGTTGTCACCACCAGACAAATCAAAGTGGGTGATTGTGAAGAATTTTATCATCGTGGGATTTTACGAACGTTCGCAGCAATAAAGAAATATCTTCGCAAATATTTACTTTGTTAATATTCGCAAGACCAACACTACTACTCTTTTACACTTCGCAAATGTTTATGTTACGAACATTCGCAGCACCAATACTTCGCAAATGTTCGTTTACTTCGCAAAAGTTCGCAAAACAGCAGAATTCTATTTCGCAAGAGTGGGCTAGAATAATTGGTATGCTATGAGAACATGCAAGACGATGCTAGATTCGCAAGCAAATCACATACTTCGCAAGAGACAACAACGACTCACATAAAATCTAAGTACCTCTTTCCTTAAACATTTTACTTACAAAAAAATAAAATATTTTTGATTTGATTTATAAAGCGCGATACAATTGTAGAATTACAAAGATTTCACAATTACAAAAGAAATTACAAAGATCTCAAGATTTCACAATTACAAAAGAAACCGAGAAAAACATCTCGCACAAATCAATTTATATATTTCTCTTGAAAAATTTACTTTATTTCCAATGATATGATATTCGACATGGAGAATAGTAGCTGGCAAACCTTTATGGCGTATACTCGTAAAAGGCAAAGCACCTCAGTGCGTCATATGAGGGGGTACCTATTAGGATCATTTCCATGGAAAAATATTTGTCAAGAGAGATGAAATAGATAATACAAAGGAAATCAAAACAAACAAAAAGATTTTGAAGTAGCATATAAATAAAAAATAAGAAATTTTGATAAAAGAAATGTTGAATACTAATCTAAATTTTTATTTGCATTACAGCATAGCATGAGGCAAAGAACATGGAGTGAGAGTTCTCATGATGGGTTCGCAATATTTCTTACATTTAGAGGATTAAGTACTTCTTAAGGATACTTCATACTTCTTATATATTTCGAGGATTAAGTACTTCTTATACTTCTTCAAGGATACTTCATACTTCTTATACTTCAATGGTTGATACTTCTAATTTACTTCGCAACATTCCGGGACTTCGCAAAAGAATAGAGGCAAGTATATACTTTTCAAGACTAGTATTCTTTCGCTCGTTCCTTCATCAACAAAGATCAAAGATTACTACAACAATGGATTTTTTCTTAAAGATCGCTCTTCAAGCAATATTCAAGAAAAAAGAGGCAAGATGTAGGGGCGGAATATCTCAACAAATGATAACTTACGAAATTGTGGAGATAAATGACACCTCGCGAGCAAAGAACATTTTGCGAGCAAAGGAAATCACGAGGAAAGAAAAAGAAGTTCGCGAAGTGAAGTTACGAAGGTTCGCAAGTTTATTCTCAAATCCGAAATGGCGGGACAACACAACTGTCATATTTTGTAAGATCATATAAATAGCCATTTAGGCATGAGAGGAAGGGAGGACACATTTAGAGAGACACATTTTGAGAGAGGGGATGATTTTAGGAGGAGAGAGAAAATTTTAGAGAGGAATTTATTTTCTTTATCATCTTCTTCCCCAAAAAATTCTAGAGCTCCAAATATTCATTAATGGAGTCTCAATTGTAAAATCATGTAATTACATACAATCACTAGTGAAGCATCGTGGATGTAGATCACATTGATCGAACCACGTAAAAATCTTTGTGTCTTTTTATAATTTTAGTACTTTAATCTTCATCTTCACATCAAATAATTGAGATCATCATATTGGATTCTTATGAGGGTGTAGTTGTGAGATAATCCGCAACTACAGCAAAATAAGACCTTTAACTAGGAAGGCAAAATAATACCGATAGAATAATTGCAAACAATAACTGTTTTTGCAGGTAAATTTTGCTCATTGCGAGAAAGATAATGAGAATAATAATCAAAATCTCTCAAGATATTATTCGTAGATTATTTAACATGTCGCAGAGTAATTCAGAAATTCGCAGAAATGGAAGCAATATTTATTGCTTCTTATACTTCGTATATCCCGATCAAATATGGATACTTTATACTTCAATAATCCATACTTCATATTTCTTATACTTCTTGATACTTCTTCAGGCGTCACATGGATTCATTCCAAGAAAGATAATGAGGGGCAAGTGTGGGAATTAATAAATGAAATATCATTATCTTCCTTGTAAATACTTAAAGAGTTAGAAGAATAATTAAATCCCAACGAGAATAAAATACATTTTTCACAAAAAAGAGAAGGAGAAGATGTAGTTCAAAAGAGTGATACTAAATCTTAAGTTTCAATATTAACTTCTCCAGCTTTGTCACCTTCGCAAATTTTCTCGCCTTCACCAGTATTCCCTTTGTCCTAGTTGACTCTAGCATCTTCTTCATTCGATTGATCATTAGCAATTGTTTTCTCACCAGTAGCTGCTTCTTTAAGATGATTTTTTACTTCTTCCTCTTCTTCTTCTTCGCATGTCTCATAGCCAAAGTCATTGTCAGTAGGACGAGGAATTTTATCAGCATCTACTTCCAAAGGTTTAACTGTCACTGGGGGAAGAGAGTTAGACAGTAGAATATCATTCACAAGAACTTGAGCTTGAAGATGAAGCTGGCGAAGGAAATCTTTATCCCAGTTTCTAATCTCCAAATCCTTGAAATAAGTAAGGTAATAATATTCTCTTTCTGTTCGATCGCGAAAACGGGAAAAATGAGTAGCGAGATAAGCATTTTCCTTTTGCAGCACAGCAAGTTTAGTATCCAGAGTATTAACAAAATACTGAAGCTCTCTCTCAGATTCTGCGTGGTCAAAGAAATTTAAAAAATTAAAAAAAAAAAAAGTTATAAAATAAGGAATTCGCAACAAAAAAATCACAAGAAAAATTAAGCAGAGGAAGAATGATTGAGGCATTCCAAATGACTACCTTCCTTTTGTGAAATTAGATTTTTAATTAAGGCAAAGCAATTATTCTCCCACTGGTTCATTGCATCATCAAATTTATGTCCAACTAAACCCTTCAGGCGAGATCTTAGATTCTTCTCTTTAGAATGGAGAAAAGAGTTTTTTTTTCGCGAGAGAGGAATATGATTCTTCTAATTTGGTGTATTCCTCTTGGAGCTGATTTTATTTTGTACTTAAATCTATTCTACCTTGCATAAGTGCATTCTTCTCAGCGATGGATGATTCAGTTATTTCTTTAAGTTCATTTTTCAGTGAATGAAGAGATTGTTCATGATTATCGCACACTCTTTGAAGGGTAATTAATTTCTGCGAGTACATCGCTGTTTTACTTGAAAAATTCCGATTCTCTTGGGATAAGGTTTTGTTTTCATCTGAAAAAGTTTTCATCGCCAAGTTAGCTTTGGTTAGAGAATAAGAGATTCGAGATATTTCACTACTTAATAAATTGAGCTCTTGCACTAATTGAGCATTTTCTGCAGTGATATTATTTATATGGTCAATGGAGTACGTGTGAATATTTTCGAATTGGTTATATTGATCCATCCAAGCGTCTCTATCAGCGCGGGCTTCTTCAACAGCGGATTCAAATCGAAATCTTTCCAAGAATTGTTTCTGGTTTAAGTCTTAATGTGCGAACAAAAGATTTTAAGAAAATTGAAAAAGGAATTGACAAAATTGTTTATAAAAAAATAAAGAAGATCATACCTTTTAATTCACCATTATTTTTGCGAAGAATCTCCCAATCAAGTGAAAAAATTTCCATCTTTTGGTTTTCAAGACGAAGGGTATCACATTCTAGAGTCTTGGCTTGGAGAGCTTCTTTCAAGACTTTAATTTCTTTCTCCTTAGATGCTTGTGAATCCATCTTACCAGAACCAAAGTATCCACTTAAAATCCCGCAGATG
Source organism: Papaver bracteatum (assembly GCA_023529315.1). Taxonomy (NCBI): domain Eukaryota; kingdom Viridiplantae; phylum Streptophyta; class Magnoliopsida; order Ranunculales; family Papaveraceae; genus Papaver; species Papaver bracteatum. The sequence goes on from JAJJWX010003264.1 coordinate 61,587, forward strand.
CTAGACTTAATAGGATCAGCAGAAGATCTCTTAACATCATCCAAGATATCAACCAGAGCCTTAAAAGCAATATATATCCCATTCGCATCTTCTTGCGAAAAAGGAAAAGATTCAGGTGAAGTAGTAGATATAATAGATAGCTGATTATCATCCTTCGCAAGTGAGATATCAGCGAGAGGAGAAGTTTGAGGCAAACTAACAGTAGGGCTTGGAATGATATTCAGCTGAGGAGAATTGGCTATAGGAGAAGAAGGAATTTTGTTCGCAGCAGAAGATAAGACAATAAAGTCTATTGCGATACTCTCGCAGCTGGAAGGAAGAGGTACATTTTGTGAAGGGGGAGGATTACTCTGCGAAGATGATGAAGAAATGGGTATGTAATCAAGAGTAGGGAAAGGAATATCAGTTTCAACAATCTTTGGTTGATTCTTTTGTTGACGAGGTTTCTTAGGAGGCCTATTGGAATTTCCACCATCCTGCGAATGACAATCAAGATAATAAACAGAGGCAACAATATTGTTATTTAAAGAGTGGTGTTTCTTACTACCTTGTTATTCGCAGACTTTCTCCTTCTCGCACCCTCTTTGGGTGGTGAATTCTGGGAAATATTAGGGTTTTGGATTGTAATTCTCAAACCAGAAGTGTCTTTGCTGAAATAACAAACAATATGGGAATTATATGAAGAACAAATAAATAAGATGATTCCACGAAAATAAAATCAGTTTCAACAAAAACTAACAGTAGCAGAAAGAAAATTAACCTTGTAGACTCCATGAAGATAAGGAAGAACAACAACAAGAAGATGGATTTGATAAAAAATAAAATCACAGACGATGAAGATTTGCAGAACAAAGAAGGTAAAGATGAAGAAGACGAAAAAGAAGTGAAAGAAGATAATTATCTTTCCTAAATCTCTCTTAAATAGGGAAAATAAAGTGACCGGTTAGACGTGTCGGTGGAAGAAGGAATATTCAACACGTGTAGACAATTAAGCGTGATTCATAGCATCCTATCGACTGAAGAATATGGAAAGATAAACAGTTGCGATATTTTAAAGAGTAGTTTCTCATGATATTCTCTACTTCGCAGAAAATACATGAGAAGAGGCAAGATGTAGGATCAAAATATCGCAGCAAGAACATTCTTGCGAATTTTTTACTTAAGAAAGTGGCGAGCGTCGCAAAAAAAGATTAAAAGAATGACGCAACAAATAACAATGGTAGAAACATGAAGAAAACGTAAAGATCCTGCGAAGAATATAGTGTTTGCGAGGGTTAACATTTGTGCACTCGCGAAGATATCACAAGTTAGATCTGAAATTAAGGGATAGCTTAGCTGTCTATGAGCTGTCATCTATTATGTAATACCCTATATATAAGGGATGAGTAAATTGGAGGAAAAGAGATAATTTTTGAAATACTAAGAAAGTTTTTAGGAGAGAGAAAATTCTAAACAGAGTGATTGTATTTTAATTTACTTTTTCCTTTGAAAATTTTCTAAGTGTCAATTAATGGAAATCGTTGTTCATGATTAAGTGTTTATAGATCAATTGTGCTAATTCTTGTGAGGGGTGTAGTGTGGGATTTCCTACTACTACAGTAGTTTCTATCAATCTTATTCATCGATATATATTTCTTAAATGGTCGTATAGCGGAACAGGCGAACCTTCTGGAATATACAATAACTATGATGATCAAGATAATATCCCGCATAACAAAGATCTTTCAGGTAAAACATAGGCTCACCCAGGATTCACGAATCCTAAGTGAAGTTTTCAAAGTAGTAACCTAGTTTGTTCCTCGGGGAAAACTAGGCTTATGAAGAACGACTCTTGTAGCAACAAGATGCATAACGTGCAGGATTGAAAATCTTAATTGCAAAGAGTTCTCTATTTATAATGATGAATAAGTCTAGATTGCTTAAAGTTTAAGCAACTATTACTTGCATTCAATGTAAGTTCGTTAATTATTTCCATGTTTAAAAATTACTTTGATCCCAAGTAATCTCTTATATAGTTTTTTAATTTGGTCCTAAGTAACTTGTTTTCTTAGTTAGAATATTCTAAAAATAGAGTTCTTTCCTTTAACCGAAGCCGTAAGAATGGAAATGAAGTACTTTTCAAAGAAAGGTACTTTCAAAGTTTAGCTTCTACACAATCATAAAAAGAACCAACTTATTGACAACAGTATGGTACCAAGAAAATAAACTATTAAGCGTGCAAGAAGCTTATGTCATAATACAAAGAATAATATGCACATATGTATTTGTCAATTATGGACCACACATAAAGAAGCTCACGAATTTAACCATATGGTACGTGAATCATCAAATTTTAAGTTAAGAAATGACCAAGTTCTAAATAGTTCACGAACTAAGAATTATAGTTTGCAAACTCAATAAGAATTGAGGTCAACAGAACTTGTTAGAAAAATGTATAACTCATGAACATGAAAAACTAATTTGCGAACGCATGTACAATGTTGGATTCAATATCTCCCTCAATTTCATGTTCACGGACTAGTATTTTTCAGTTTGCGATCTCTAGTGCAATTTGGATATCAACATAAAACTTCTCGGCATTATTCATGAATTATCATATTCAGTTTGAAAACACTAGTGCATTATCGGAGTTCATAAACTTCTAAGTTTTGCATAGTTCAAGAACTAAGAAAATGTACAATTCATGGACAGAAAAAACTAGTTCGCAAACTTGAGTACAATATTGGAGTCAACAGAAAAGTCCTTGAATTGCATAGTTTGCAAACTAGTATTTTCAGTTCTCGAACTCTTTTGTGATTTAGTTGTTAACGAAAAACTTCTCGACTCGCATAGTTCACGAACTAGCATTTTCAGTTTGCAAACTATAGTGCTGCATTATCGGAGTTCAGAAACTTCTGGCATTCTAGGTACTTCTTGCACAATCATGGTTTATTGAACAACGGAATTTTCCTCAACCTCAAATGGGATAAGTCCTTGTAACATCCATTTCTTGAGTTCCAAATTGGAGATTATGATAAGTACATAATTCATATGATTTTAGTGTTCATTCCATACTTGTTTTAGTTACTATTCTTGCATGTATTCGTATTTTAGTGTCCATTCCATACTTGTCTCAAAATCAAGAGACGGGCCAAACACTGATCTTAACTCATTGAAATTAAGGATTTCTCATCATCATCCTGAAGAGAATTGAAAAATAAAAAGAATGAGGTAATTCCGAGCTCGGACGAAGAAGTTGTGGCCAAAACGAGTTTTTATTGAATACCGAAGGCACTAGGGTACGCATACCCTAGTTCCGAAAATTTATGCTAAAATTTGAGGTACGCGTACTTAGCAAGTAGTAAAACGTGTATAAACTACTTGGAAGGCCTAAGGGAAAGTTTGGGAATGTTATTTCGTTATTTTGGGTCAGGTTCTTGAACCGAACTAAATACTTGATGGCCAAGCAATATAAACCTATAACAAGGTATTAGGTTATGGAGAGAATCGTCGAATCTCATATCACAAATTCTATATCAAAACCTAAGGTTTACCCCTTTAGGAGGAAACCACCATTATTCATCTTCTTTGTAATATGAGTAGCTAAATCCTTTGTTGATTAAGGATGAATTCAATGTTCCAAGCGTGAAGCTTTATTAATAATACAAATATATTGAGAGTTTTTATCATCATCGTTTGTTTTTACCATATATAGGGTTTATGAGTGATTCTTAGATTGATTTGGAGTGCACGCTAGATTGATCTATTGATTATTCTATTGCTAGTAGAAGTTAGAAGATAAGTAATCGTCGAATAACTCTCTACACAAGTAGAAATCGCGAGACCTTATAGAGGGATTTTATCGAGGAATCGTGTGTGGAAACAACACCAGCAAGTAAACCTTGAGCTAAGAGTTTAACTATTGGGATTAACCTAATTCACAAAGCTAAAAGCGTTCGATTGGATTACACCTTGAGTGAGCTACTACGTGGTAGTTTGGTTGAATAGAATCTGATATTAGAGAGCATTTGTATCCGTGGTTAAAGGATTTTTGTAGATAGCACTGAGCTAGCTGCTAATCTACGGTTGGTGATGAATGGTTCTTACGAACAATAGATAAGTATTCTAATCTTGTTAACGCTTGGTAACGGCGAAGGATTCCTTAATCATCTCTTTTCTTATTGTTTTTTTTAAAACCAAAACCCCCCTTTGTTATTTACTTTATCTTGCTGATCAAATAACCTATCAATTACACAGCTCTTTGTGGGAACAATCTCTTACTACCTCTATATTACCAGTTAATTAGTTGGAAATATATTTATTAATTTGTTGCATTAACGACACGCATACAAATTTTGGCGTTGCTTCCAGGGAGCAGTTTCTAATTGATTTGTTATTTGTTTAGCTTGTTTTTATTTTTTTTTTTCAGACTTTTGTTTTGATTTTCTGTTTCTTACGAGGAGCACAAGATCAGATATACAACAGTGGTATTCAATATGGTTTTCAATCTCATTCATATGATAACTACAAACCATCATATCCTATGGGTATAATCAAAACCAATCTTTTGGATATGATAAATATCCTACGGAGCCTTATGGATATGCACATACATATCAACAACCTTATGACGGGTATGTATGTGGACAATCAAAAGGATGGGAGGATAGTTACAATTCTAATAGTTTATCTCCTGAACTTGAGCAGAAGTTTGATCAGATTATGCATTATTTAAAGGCCAGTATTTCTACATTGGAGTCACTCAATGAGAAACTAAGTGCGGAGAACAATAATCCAACTGAATCTTACTTCAAAATATATCAAACCAAAATCTGGATCGTTTTTATGATCATTCACCTATTAAAAAAGGGGAGACTTGGTCTAGAAATAGTGTGGTGAGTGAAGATGTTGGTTTTGATGAATGTTTTGACCAATTCCAAGCGATGGCAGATAAACAATATGAGCAACTTCAGGAAATTCAAAGGCGTGCGGAGAACTTAAAAATACAAATTGCTCAACTCAATGAGACAAAGAATGAAAAAATTTGGTCTCAAAGCCAAACTGAATCCGAAATTCCTATGGATGACGAATATTCCGATGAGGATGAACAACCTTTTGAAAGTTCTTGTAACAATGATACAATTATTCCAACTCCGGATCATAATAACAATCACTTGCCTATTCAAAATGAGGAGATTGGGTATGACATATCTATTGTTATAAATGGTGTAACGTACTCAAACGAAGAAATTAGGAGTTGCATCACTGAACTAGACTTTTTGGGGGAAGATTCCGCTAAAGAGGTTGACGAAGAGATTGAGATTGAGAATGAAACCAAATTGATTGAAGTCTTGGAAGACCCAATTGAGCTAGATAACAATAGTTCGATCGAGGATCATGATATACTTGCGGTAAATAATTCACTGTTAATTAAGAAAGATGAGGATCTGATACGAGGTTTGTCTAATCCTTTGCATAATTCTATATCTATTGATCATTTCCATCCAATTGAAGTAGATTCTCAAAGAGTTGTTAACCCAAATTTTAGGAAAATACCTCACTTAGGATTGGAGTTGTGTGCTTCAAAAGTTTTAACGGATTATTTTGCGTCTAACTATGCACCACTTGATGTGTTTGATTCGAGTATTGTGCAGGTTCACCAAGCTGAGGAACCTTTTGAAGTTCCCGATTTCTATGTTCTATATCCAATTTCGAGTGTAGAAAGGACTAAGTGTGGGGGAAACTTCAATAAAATGATAGCTTCAATATTTATGTTTTGTGCTAATGATTTTGCGAAGTTATTATTTGAAATGCAGATTGTTATTTGGAAGGATTACCAAATTTTCAGATTGCTGGTGTACGGACGATAACAATAACGTCGGTATGACGACGTTAAACCAAGCGCTGCGTGGGAGGCAACCCATCAATTTTGTATCTCTATCTCTATCCCTTTTATTTTTAATTTTCTTAGTTTTTCATATCATATCTTGCATTCCCATCTTAAATTTTACAAAGTCCTATATCTATAATGAAAGTTTTGACGAATTCTCGTCAGAAAATTCTGACTTCATACAAAGTTTGATTTAAGTGGTTGACCCCAAATTTTAAATAGGACATATATACCTTTATTTTCCAAAAATAAAATCTGAATTTGGAGTATGTTAAGTTGGAGAGATTGGCCTGGACATTTGAGTTTTGGTATTTTTCCAGAACTTTTTTAGATTTCATTTCAGTCAGTCCGGAGGCCATCAAAGTCAGAAAGTTTGTCTAAATACTGTTCCCTTTTGACACCTTATATAAAAGACGTAGGCGAACAACTTTCGTTTAGGATGTTTTTCCTAGTTCCCTACCCATTTGTACAGTTTTTGAGTTTTTCGGGGCTGTTATGTCAGAAATCAGAATTTTCGGTTTTGAACATTGGGGACAATGTTGAGTTTAAGTGTGGGGGAGTAGTTAAGCATGTTTGCCTTATATATATAAAAAAAAAAAAAAAATCTTTGATTTCTTGCACTCTTGAGACTTCATCTTTTGGAGTTAATTATGAGTTATTTAGGATGACACTCTAAACCTTTTTAGGTTGAAACAGTTCTTACGGCTGTAGATTGAGTTCCACTTTATCGTTCTACAATCCTTTATATTTACATTCATAATTGAATGTGAAACTAAGTTATGGTAGTAATTTGAAAGATTCATCCTCGCAATTAATCATTACTGAATCACTTTCTTTTTATTTTGCAGTTATATGTTTCTCTGAAGTGATTTGGTGGGATCCTGATACTGCCATGGATGTTGTAGCAAGGTAATCATTGGTTGAGTTATATAAAAGCCCCATAAGACAATTGTCTTACACTTATAAAGAGTGAGCCGGCAAAAAAAAAAACATATAAGGCTCCTCTTCTTTTATCGACATTAATAAATGATAGGTCCGAAATTTCGGACTAATCATAGTCTATAAAAACAAAAACCTATCATCATTATATAGCAAGTCAAAAAGACTATTGATGAGGTTCTTGACACTTGGATAAACAATATGTGTGAAACGTTATCACTGTCTCCATCGCCTAAACAAGTGTGGAATGCAGGATCCAAGGCAACTATCATGTACTTGATGAAAAGGAACATGCGCTTAGAGTATCTAACCATGTGGTCGAGTTAAATGGGTGCTTCTCTCAACTATTGTGCTATAAATATATATACTTTGACGATATTCATACAAGTATTGTGGGTAACATATTTCACTTTAGTCAACATTTGCACACTTCACTTTTCTATTTCCATTTTCTTATCTATCCATGTGATTTCGGTATGCGAGTATTGTGACAAATGTTGCAACAAGTACGATGACTATCTTAGTATAGTTTTGTAATCAGGTTGAATGTCACATGTAAGTAATTGCTTGTGTGTGATGATTGGAATATATGTGGGATGTTTGCAGCTAAAGAACATATGCAAGATAATTATTTGGCTTTCTTCTTGGTGTCTATATCCTTAGTGGTTCTTCCAAGGAGAGAAATTGGAATAGGTTTTGTGGTTATACCTCTTGTAAACCCTCACGAGACTATAACTCGTCCACTAGGGACACCTAGGGGTTTAAAGGCATGTTGCATTAGCTAAGTGCAACCGTTTTCTCAATGACATGGAGTTGTTGTATTTAGGATTATTTTATTTTAGTTTGCTCGAGGACTGGCAAAATCTAAGTGTGGGGGAATTTGATAAGTGAATAATTCATATGATTTTAGTGTCCATTCCATACTTGTTTTAGCTATTATTCTTGTATGTATTCGTATTATTATTATTGTTTTCTCTTATTTGTCTCTATTAGGTGAATCATCCCAAAAGGATCTACAAAGTGTTGAAAATAGATATGAAGAGAAGTATCCCAAGTACCCCAAGTCCAAGAGAAGTGGAATAAATGCGACGAAAATGAGCAAAACGCTCAAAATCAAGAGATGGGCCAAATACCGATCTTAACTCATTCAAATTAAGGATTTCTTATCATCATCTTGAAGAGAATTGAAAGTATTTCTTATCATAATCTTAAAGTTTGATTGTCATATTTTAATGAACCAAAACTCATTTAAGAGTCGCTTGATTTAAATGTACTAGAGTCAACTTCGTATAGGTTAGCTTGAAAGTATTAGGATGAGACATTACAAGTATTGCGAAGACTTAAAGAAGTGAAGAAGTACGGAGCTACAACCACAACATCATCCTTCCACTTGAGGTTAGTGATATTCGACTTGAACTGTTTCATTCCCTAACGTATCTTTCAAGTCGTGCATATTGAAAACATAAAACTGTGAAGCATGAACACTCTAGATAGACATATTATTAAGGAATAAAATATGAGGTTTATTGCTTAACCATTAAACTTTGTATATAAGACATCAACATAATCGTATGAATGCTATTGTAATTATGTATGGGTATAAGGTGAGGATTTCATCCTAGGAAATAATGTTTTTACATGTGTTTTAAGGAAGTAAGTTCATGATATGTGTTGTGAACTGAAAAGGTAATCGCCAGGCGTTATTGGGGTTGTTCTTCATTTCATATCTTATGAACGACCAATATGTGTGATTAGTATAACCGCTCATGACTTGTTTGTGTTCTTGGTAAAACTATTCACATGAGGCCTGACTTATGTATTGGTATGAATTTTATTAGTGAAACCGATATTAAGTAATCACATGGGGTATGATCGAGTTTGTGTGTGTAAGACCTAACACTGGGTAAAGGGGAACCCGATCCTAGTAAGAGGTGCAACACATAAAAAGGGAAATCGATCCTTGTATGAGGTGCAGCAAGGTTTATAGTAGAAAGGGGAACCGATCCTATGAACATGTGCAACACGTTTTTAGGCAAAGGGGAACCGATCCTATGGACATGTGCAACACATATAAGTTAGATAACAAATATATGTGGGGAACCGATCCTAGTACCTAGTCAACCAAATTTTGGAAAGCTAGTGTGACTATTCACAGTACTCACATGGAGGTAGAACCAAAACTTGTTTTGGTAGAACCGTTACACCCATGACTTGTGATTGAGTGTTACTTGATCAATCACATAGTTCTTGAAAGTCAGATGAACCAATTCTAAACTTGTTTTGAAGTGTGGTAAATCGGTTTCAAGTGAGTAAGTATGAAAAAGGACTTACAAGAGGAAAGATATCGACACACTTTGAACACGTGCATTAATGCGTATCTTTTATTGTTCAAAGATATTCCTTAACAACTAAGAAGGAAGTAAGTCCCAAGATCGAATTTAAATAAGTTAAGAATCTTTTAATTAAGGTTTTTAATTATATATGGAAAATAGGAATTAGTAATGTGCATTAACTGGTTAAAGATTTTCCAAGGAGATTTCGATCATTAATTTGGACAGAGGATTCTCAAGAATTATGAAAACCGAATTTGGAAAATATTGAATATCTTGAGAATATTTTTGGTTTTGAAAATTCCTTGGTGTCCAAACTTCCTTGTCTATAAATACTTTGAGTTTGCATTTCTAGCAAACTAATCCTTCGTGACAGTAAACTTCCTTTGTTGTACTGTTACTGGTGAAGCCGCCTATTCGGAGAGGAGAGTAACCTATTTACGCGAAATCTCTTACGGCTGCTCAGTTTAAAGTCTTCTTTGGGATTAAGAATCTCTAGTGCGTACCGTTGGTGGGAAACTAGATAATTGTGGTTTATCTTTAGTTTTCATATTGATTTGATTGACTAACGGTGGTTTAAATTTGATTGCACCTAGTTTGTTTATTCTTGAGAGTCTTCTTTTCTGATATAAGATTCACTCAAACTAGGTCAAGGTTTCGACAGGGATCTTTAGACTGTTGTTAGATCTAAAGATGATCTTGTGATAATCCATTGTTAAAAGACTCCGTTATATGTGTGATTGATCACAAGAGATTCAAGTAGTTGTGTGCAGGTGTTTATTGAAAATCTAAGAAGATTTGAAGACAAAAAAGAGATAAAAGATTTCTGAATTGGTTATATAAGTCTTTGGTGTGCACAATACTTGTTTCGGTAATAGAGGATCCAACTATAATCGATTCATACTTGTGGTATTTTGATAGAATAGTTGTGTAGACCGGCATCAATATATTTCCTTGGGATTAGAGGTATTGATTTCAAAATCTTAACGATTACCTTTTGATGATTGAACATAAGATAGATCTTGGAACCTGGCAAAGGAGTTTATGTTAAGATAAACAGAAGAGCCTTTGTGCAACTCATATCACTTGGTTGAAGAGAGTTGATACCAAACAGATTTGTTGTTCCTTTACTGTTTGGAATACGAACCAAAGGAATTGATCCAAGTACGTGACTTGTTTACAGGTTGGAGGCGTGGGAATACAGACGGAACTAGGTGAACTATAGGTTTAGTTGCTTGGTGTCAACTATACGAAGTTGGTTTATTTTGTATAGCGGCTTAATAATGAGAGTATTCAATTCTGGACTAGGTCCCGGGGTTTTTCTGCATTTGCGGTTTCCTCATTAACAAAATCTTGATGTGTCATTTACTTTATATTTCCGCATTATAATTGTTTTATTATAATTAAAGTAAATTGCACAAACGTTAATTCCTATTTACTTGATACGTAATCCTATTGAGTTTGGTTAAGTCCGAACCTTTGTATCAGGTAAACACACTTCATTGTTGTATTGTCTCGATCTCGTATCCATAGAAGATCACACAAAGTGTGAACCGATTAGTTGTATTGTCTCGACTCAGTCCATAGACAATCACTTTCGGAGAAAGGACTTATAGGAAGGAAAAGTTTTAGCTTGAGGTATATTTGGGTACCCTCTCCTTTTCAACATGCTTGACATACCAACACGTGTGGGTTCAATCGAGCAATGCTCTAACGATAATTTTTTCGAATTCGACGTATTTCGAAATTCTAAATTATCTGGAAGTAATTACGGATTGTAGGCGGTCTTGATGTTTGTGTTTCACCATACTCGAGGTACATCTTTATTGAACCATAAACCCAATGTTTCTAGCATAACTTCAAGTAATTTTTCTTTAACCATATTATAACGTTACAAGGTTAAGTGATTATGTTCTATACTTCGTACCAAATAAGAGTCTTGCGAATTATTTGGAAGAGGAATATCGTTTCTTCAATCGGGTGGTATTCGCATGGCAAGACACTATGATAAGACAAGAGTATCGTAGTTGGATTACAAATTTAAGTTTGTACATTAATGGAAGTAACGACGGAAATATTAGTATGTCAAAATCTTATTATTGCTTTACACCAAGAGGGACTATCTGGTTATCAATATCATCATCAGCCGGACCATGTTGTTGATTCTCTTTAAACTGAAGTTGAGGAATGTAAAGATAAATTCATACTCGTTCTGCCTTAGTTGTTCGTTGCAGTAATAATTTGGTAAAATCTCGTAGTAAGCTTTGTTTTGGAAGTATTGACCATTGCCCAGGGTTTAATTCGTTCTAGTTGTGAACAATGTTGTTTTGAATCTGAATATTTGAAGCGTATGACTAAAAATAAGTTATAGGACAATTATCGTTTGATGAGAGGTGACATTAGTTGTGGCGGGGTTATGATTTTTTATTCTTATATTAGAAGAAGTTTATCGACATGGGTTCTTGGTATATGCACCTTGGGCATATGATCAAGAAGGGTTTTCTTATCTGCGTTGAGTTTGATGATGTTGTGTCATTGAAGAACAATTTCTTGGAGTTTCAGTTATATTGTTTCTGATGGGCGAGCTAGATAGTTAGTGACCTTTTTTCGTTTTCAATGATGTCTTGTCGTAGGGTTATTTGGTAGTACACCATTTGAATTCGTCGGAGCTAGTTGAGTAAGGTATATGCAAAAGACAAATGTGTGACGATATGAACTCTTTGACATTGATCACAATTCAATCAGAGTCAGAATTTTATTTTGGTTGGACTGTCACGAATTCGAAACTACATGCTTGCTCAGAAATTGGTAAAAGACTATAAGGATAATTTCGTTAAAGCCCGTAAAATGACATTATTATCAAAGCCCGTTGAAGTGGTGTAGAAATTTTGGCTCGTCAGTTGTTGAAGTCTCTGTGAAGCTGGACAAGTTTTGTTGTAAAATATACAATATATATGCAATGGATTAAGGTATGATGGGATTTTATGATGAGTACGAGTTAAGGTGATCATATAATCATGATGCTAGGTGAAATGGACTCAGGTAAATCAAGACTCGTATAAATGATCTCAACATATGCATGCAGTGATAATGATCCATGGATTGATTGTACTTGGTGCGTAGTTGAAGTCATGCTCAATAAGCTTTGATACACACATAATGGTTATTTCCTTGGAAGCTAATATGAAGTATCTTGTTAACTGGCTTTGGTGAACATGATCATGGCAAAAAGAAATTATGTTTGTTTGATGAAGCAATTGACTCTGCAAGAGTCTAAAGACAATGATTTTGGCTTCTCATTTTTAAACTTTTTTTAGGTTTTATTTATTTTTTAGTTATGGTCCTATTTTTTTAATGATTTTTTCACTCTTCAGCGGAGAATATTTCTTCGCTTCGTATCTTCACAAAATTTGCAATCATATGACCCATTAGACGTGGCTTGGGTTTTGAGGGAGATGTGAAGCCCCTCATAAGACTCAAATCTTATTTGTTTAGGTTTGACTCGCGTTCAGATGTCAAAATCGTTTGTTTTTCATTATTCTAATGTCTGAACTTGAGATTTGATTCAGATCATAATCTGACTCGAAGCTATTTTTATCACGTATCTGGACACATTTCTGACTAGATTCAAAAGTTTTTATAATGCTACTAATTAATAATTTTTGAGTCGAACGTAATGAGCCAGATTCAAATGTAAAGAGCCAGATCTAGATGAGTCAGCAGAATCAGCTTTAAGAAAGGAAAAAAAAACTGACCATCTTAGATCAAAGGCTACGCGATTGGAATCAATCACAGATTCAAAATGAAAAAATCTCCGTCTCGCATTCCAAGGGACCCCAGTATCCCAAGAGAAGGTTTCTCATTTCGAGGGACCCCAAAAGCCCAAAATAAATTTAGTAGTTCAAGTCAAGCATTTCAGGTCATTGACACCAACCCTCCACAAGCAGTGCCATCACGTTAGCATTTTCATCGAAAGTAGTACTCCCTCCGTTGAAAGTAACACTTTTACTGAAACGGAGGGAGTATTCGACAATTTTCTTTTTGTGCGTTTCTCCATCTTTCGGAAATTTTATATGACAAAATGTTGGCGCACTTGACATTTTATATGCGCACAATCAAGTGTATGCTTGCCCCCCCATGGAGAATGCCACGTCTTGTTGAAGACATCGTATCAGTTTGAAGAACAAGTTGTCAAGTGTAGTGTTTCAGCACGAATATAGAGAATCAAATGGAGCTGCTGACTGTCTCGCTAAGCTGGCCAGTAAGAAAGAACTTGAAGGAAGGTGGGTGGACTATCCACCTGATAGAATAATAAGTTTTTTAAGAGAAGATTTGTCTGGTATAACTATTCCTCGAACTGTTAGGAGGATTGTTATTTAGTTGCTAGCTGCGTCTAGCGTATCAAAAATAAAAATCAAAATCAAGTGTGCTTATTGTTTGAGTCTTTGAGAAAACAAGATACGTCAGCTTTTGTGTAATTAATGCCAGGAACAAGAAAATACGTCTAGCTGCAATCCATGAGAAACCATAGAAAATAAAAAAGACGGCTGAAGAGGGAAGAAAATTCTTCAGGAAAGAATTACATAAACGAAGTGGGCTGAGAGGGTATGCTTTGGCATGCCAAGGAGGGTTGAACTGCTCATCTCTCGGTCCCTTGAAGAATTTAGGCGCCCTACACAAAGGTGCAGCCCATAAGATGTAGGATTTGTGAAGCGGTGTTTTTCTTCGTTGTGAAGAATTTTGTAACTAAACAAGGATGTGATAAGAGGAAAAAATGATTATCACTCCAGCTGTTCTATACAAAAGTAATGATGGACCAACAGATGACGGTTCTATCTTGTTGCCTACTCTTTACTTACACGCCATAGTAATGACGGGCCAAGCCTCCAACTCTGCTCATTTGAACTTGAGTTCTGCCCTGAGTTTCCTCATCTCTTCCCCTTGTTGCTGAATAAACAAAAACCAAACCGTTATTTAACCAATAAGAACTGTATGGCACTAGAAAGTTGTTCAGAAAACATAACTGAAAACAAAAAGTTGGTTAGCAGTCAGCAATAAAAGAAGAAAGACTTCTGACCTTGTATAGCTCCTTCCAATACTTGTTTGCCCTAGTTTGTAGTAGACACCATTCTAAAGCCATCTCATATTCAACTGTGTTGGGCTGAGAACAATGTGACGTCGATACTGCCTTTTTCTAGATAGTAATACGAAAGAAAATGTAAGGAAAAAGAATTTAAGAAATTAGAGATCAAAGTCAAAACATGAAGAAACATATAGAGGGTGATTAACATACTATATCCTCTCGCTGAGTTTGTAGTTTTATTTTTTCAATGAAGAGATGGCCCACTAACGTTGATGCTTTCCCACGCTTGGGCGGACTTCCTCGACTTGCAACAAGAGGTCTGTAAATAAAGGAAAAATAATCCCAAAAAATGAGAAGCAGAAACATGTCAGGAAACTGTTGGTGGATTCTAAGGTTTAAAAGTCCACTGATTTATTTTGCTAAAAATTACAAGAAAAAGAAAAGAAACTTTGAGGTACGATTTGTTCACTGCCTAGTAGATTCTTAAACGTTAATCAGGTGACCAGCATTAAGGCCTACGCCCATTCGGATCAACTAGGGTGTGGAAAGCTGGCCTAATCGTAAAAACGCAAGGGCAAGCAGTTCTATGTCCTCAGGGCCTGGACCAGTGCATGTCTAAGAAAAACGCAATGTGAAACTGATGTCATCTGCCTCATAATAGCCAAATGTGTGTATATGTCAAGGTTGCCGCATAAATACCTCCCATTTGGTAGCATTAGGCAACCGGCATCCAGCTTTTCAATTGCAAGTTCTGCAGCATCTCGTGTCTTAAAGATAACATATGCTCGACCTAGGACGTGCCATTCCACAATCAGTTAGTTTGTACCAATCAACGAAAATGATAATTTCAGAATGCCACCTAGACAACCACCTAGACACGCAAAGCTAAAGATTCAAAGACTAATAACCCTCAAAGGAAATAAAACACACGTAACAAGCTCAGTAAATAGAAACAAGCGACTTGGAGGGGTTGCTTCGTAAGATACCAGAGTGTGGGCTAGAAATTGCAGTCTGCGCAACAACCTTAGCAGTACAATTTTCTTGAAAACCATGCCAGATTATATCCTGAAATATATTGTACAGCCAGTGAGCTTAAAACTTTCGACATAATGGAACAACTTACACATGCACGCAAGTAAATAGAAAACTATCATATCGATGCAAGAGTCTTACCTCTACTTCAGCTGAAGAGTATGATGGATCCAGATTTTCAAGCAAGACAAGTGTTCCTTGATCATGCGCTGTCTCCATTCTTTCCTCCCAAGGCTAATATAAAACAGGAACAAACGTGATAAAATAAGGTATACGTCTGCGTACATCTAATCCCAAAAATCTCAATCACTTATCATCTTTACACAAGTTGCGGTCTCACTTCCTAACCAGTGTGAAATCCCAGACCCTCAAGACTAAGTCGCCAAAGAAGTAAAGCAGAGGGAGGGAGGACTGTCTGGACTTGCAAAGAACTTGAAATAGTTGCAAGGTATCAATGGCCTCATTTATCATGGATCATTGTTAGTCAATGTCAAACTTCATATGGTCAGTCAAATATCTATTTTCCATTCCCTTGGGTGCATAAGTTGTATATCAAATAAATAACCTACAAAAATCCATTACAATCATTATAGTGAAACAAAGCTTTTTCTCATAATATATCACACTTGAGATAGCCATAGATTTGTTTGGATGCAAAACCAGCACATACAACTAACTGAAACCTGTCATGGCACTCTATGTAGATGGGAAAAGTGCAGGTTAGTCGCAGCTATGGTATTTCTACAATAGATGACTCAAAAAACGGAAAACCCTACAGAATAAAATAGAAGACACAACTCAAAAAAGCTTGAAACACCAAGTAGATGACTCATTTGGATCTAAAATTGGTTGAAGTAGATCGATCCAACAAAGACTATTAATATTAAACATGTGCCCCTTAAAACCAGGGATCACACTAACAAAACACCACGGCAGAACGACTATTTAAGTTGATGTATTTTTGTTCCAAAACAGTATAAAAGACATGAAGAATAAACCATAAACCTATAAAAATGAACAACTTACAAGTCCCTTGAACCATTTGCTTCGGTCCTGCAACAATGCAGAAACATGGAAAACATTCAAGTAATTAGTCAAGTGTGCACAATAACAACACATCAAGACAAGTTGCTTTCGATATCTGAATTTCTTTCAAGCGAAATAGGGATATCCAGATTTTCCACTTACAGTTTGTGGCCTTCTGCCAACTTCCACTGTTTGGTCATCAGTATTGGTTTCCTTTTCTGTACAACGAGAAACTGCTGGTTTAGAAGGATTTCCATTTGAAAGTCTGCGTTTCTTCTTCTCACCTGGCTTGAAATCCTTAAGAGTGGCCTTCTCCTGCACATGAGAATCCACAACAACTTTTGACGTACTCATATCTTCAACAGCACTTACAGTTTCTGGCCTTCTGCCCACTTCCACTGTTTGGTCATCAGTATTGGTTTCCTTTTCTGTACAACGAGAAACTGCTGGTTTAGAAGGATTCCCATTTGAAAGTTTGCGTTTCTTCTTCTCACCTGGCTTGACATCCTTTAGAGTGGCCTTCTCCTGCACATGAGAATCCACAACAATTTTTGACGTACTCATATCTTCAAGAGCACTGCCCATAGTCCCTGAAACCCCCACAACATCATCCTCGTCAGAGTCTACAAGTATAATACATTCTTGTACACCAGCCATCATTTCCTTCATAACTACTGATGGAGTAGAAATGGGAGGATGCGGTTCATTAGATGATTTGATAGAATTACTATCCTTACCATTCTTGAAAGGCTGTAAAATAGCTTCATTCTTGGCCTTGTTGAATGATGACAGCGAGGAAACTGTAGGCTGTAGTTCCTTGGATGATTTAACAAGATTATCAATCCTAGTTTCCTTAGAAGTCTGTGCATCATCCTTATTTTTCTCTTTGTTGAATGATGATGGACTGGAGATTTTAGGTTGCGGTTCATAAGATGATTTGATAGAGTTAACATCCTTACTATTCTTGGAAGGTTGTACAGTAGCCTCATTATTATCCTTGTTGAGTGATGACGGCGAGGAAATTGTAGGTTGTGGTTCCTTAGATGATTTAACAGGACTATCAACCCCGGTTTCCTTAGAAGTCTGGACAGCATCCTTATTTTTCTCTTTGCTGAATGATGATGGACTGGAGATTTTGGGTTGTGGTTCCTTAACTGTTTTAGCGGAATGGACATCCCTAGCTTTTTCCAAGGTTTTTTCAGTGGGCTTATCCTTGCCCTTGCTGAGTGATAATGGATTGGAGATTGTGGACTGTTGTTCTTCAGTTGATTTAACTGGACTACCAATCCTAGCTTTCTTGGAAGGCTGTTCCCTGGGCTCATCCTTGCCCTTACTGAGTGATGACGAATTGGACACTGTAGTTTGTGTTTCCCTGGGTAATTTATCCAAATTATCAGCACCATCTTTCTTTGAAATCTGTGGACTAGCCTCTTTCTTATTCTTGCTGAGTGATAAAGACTTGGAGATTTTGGGCTGTGGTTTCTTAGACGATTTAACCGAACTATCAACCCTGGCTTTCTTAGAAGGCCTGTCAGCTTCATCTGAACTATTGACAGGTTTCAGGTTGCCTTTTTCCTGAACCAAAGTAGTGGATGTATCATTAACTTTACCATCACGCTCACTCCGCTTTAGCAACAGTTGCTCAAGCTTAATTTGAGCTTCCTTTCGACCTAATACATTATCCTGCTTATCAAGAGTAGTTGCAGCTTCATTAGGAGAAACAGTTTCACAAGGCAGAGAATCATGTATAACCCCTGGAGCCACCAACTGTTCATCTTCCACTCTCACTGAACTATCAGGGTTATCAAGTCTCACCAAATCATCGCGCTTTTCGCATCCTACTGAATTTTCAGACAGACCTTGTGCATTTAACTTCACTGGTGGTCTTGAAACATCGTCACTTCCACCTAACTTCCCATTTTCTTTAGTCTTCCCACTGCCAAGTTTCGAGACATTGCTTGGTTCTTTACCATCAGTTTGATTATATATGAATTTATCTGCAACACAAGATCAAAGCAAACATTCTATGAAAAGCATCACGAAAGTTAAATCCAAGATACCCCTTAAAACAGAATGTGTTTTGTGTAAAGAAGTCAATGTACCTTCAACTGAAGCTATTTTCTCATCTATTTTATCTGATATCTTAAATGTGTCAACATTGAATGTACGGTAGAAGATGTAATCAGCTGCTTTCATCTCTTCCTCGGAAGGCTGTGGGTTTTTGACGTCCTTTGACGTGCAGATAACATTGCATTTGCCAGCGATCACCTCCTGATTTTGCAGTATTAGAAAAGGAAAATCATATAACAAATTTGAACAATCAACCAACCAACAGAACAAACCAACAAGAGTAGAAGCACTTTAGCAAGAAATCAATGGATACATCCAAGAAACTTGAAAATCAGAAATGTCAACCAAGAATTGAGATTACCAGAGGATTAATATTGGTAAGTCCCTTGGAATCTTGTTTACCAGACGCCAAAAACAGTTCATTCTCGGGCACCTCTTCATCGCCAATATAATTAACAACTTCAATAGGGCGAAAAAACCATAAGACCTTTACTTTCTTCAAGTTTCCAGGTTGCTCCCAAATTTTAATGAGTTTACCAATGTAAGGCTCGGGCTCACCATCCTTGTACAAATATACGCAATCATAAAGAGAATACTCTTCACCGTCAAAAACAAAGGAATTGTAGAATTGAACCTCCTTCCTTTTTCCACCAATCCCTCTCTTTTTCAACCATTTAAATTCCAAATTCTCTACTTCTTTCGTATCAGCCATAATTGCAATTCACACTCAAAGTTCACCAGGATCAATCTAGATGATGATTATAAACAACTGAAACAAAAATAACAAAATTCAATCAGAAACCCATAAAAATCTCTAGTTTTCATGTCATGGGCAGTACATAGTCATCATCAATTAATCATATTGTGAACACAAAAATAAAGAAAAAAACAACATCCCCATACCAAATTTCCACATTAGAATACCAAAACAAGAATTTCCAAACATGCATTAAATCCCAAACTTTGCTAAAAGCCCTAATTTCCTAAAATGAGATGAAAGATATCAAAAAGGATAAAATCTTTATATATACTTGTGAAAATCAAAAAACCCTAAAAAGGAATGAAATCATAGTAATCTGGACATATAAAGAAGATTCTAAACATACCAAAAATGTGGTGATAATGCCAAAGGTGATGCTTACAGTTAAAAAAAAAAGAGAGAGAGAGAGAGATTTTTAATGCCCCCAAAACCCTTACCGGATAAAATGGGTTTCTGCCCAAAACCCTAGCTTTTTAATATCTTCTTCTATCTTTTATCTTGAGGCCGCAGAGAGTCAGGAGGAACGTCTTCAACTGAAAATTAGAAGAATCTATGAAATAATGACAGTGTTTAGGGGTGTCAGTCAGAGATGTCCGCAAAGTCGCCACCAAGGGTATTTAAACTGACTTCTCTTTTTGTTGCCAACAGCTTCCGACATCGGAATACAGAGACTTCCCAATTTGTATACACATGCACGTGTGATTATCACGTGCTGATTTGGTTTGAAGGGGTATTATTGGAATGTGTCTGTAAAGAGAACCAAAAAAAAAGTGAAGCCTCTCTTTGAAGCCTCTGGGGGGTACTTGCAGTATTGCATGATTTTTGGATTTGCAAGAGTTGCCAAGACCCTGAAACTGTGGAGTGGACCATCTGTTTGTCAACTGTGAGTCTGTGACTCTGCCTAAGCTATGCAGTTTCCAAGACACGAGTTCCAATTTACATACTCGTCTGGAATAAATTCAACACCGCTTGTTACACTGCAATTCGTCCTAGAGAAGAAGAAGAACAAGATGTAGAAGTAGATGAAGACCCAGTTATAGCGAGAAGAGAAGAAAAAAGCTGCGAGCGAAGGTCGATGTATGGGTTGATTTTCACCGGAAAATTGAAGAAGTTTGTAAAAGGGAAGGAGGTTGGAATACAAATGGTGAATGCAAACATTGTCGCAACAAGTTTCCTTGCTCGACAACCAAGGAAAGGTACCGCTTGCATTACCATGCTAGAGTCCGCAAAGAAAAGCCCGAGAATAAGAAAGGACAAAGGAAGCTTGCTTGTCAAAACAGTAATGCTCAAACTAAGTTAGCCAATTGGAAGTATGATGCTATTCTTACTAGGACACTTGTTGCCAAAATGATTGCTAAACATGGTTATCCAATCACTATAGTTGAGCATCCTTATTTTAGAGAGTTTGTTAAGTCATTGAATCCAATTGCTAAGCTTTACACTAGGAATACAGTTAGGGAAGACATCATGAGACTTACAACTGAGTTCAAACTGCAATTACAAGAACAATTTGAGAATATTACATCTAAATGTAGTTTAACAACCGATATGTGGTCATGTAAGCATACAAAGGATGGTTATTGTTGTGTCACTTTGCATTACATAGATGAGGAGTGGAAAATGATTAAGAAAACACTAGCATATACTTTAGTGCCATCACCACACTCTGGAGAAGTTCTAGCATCGTAGTGAAATCGGTGTGTGTCTAGATTGGAACATAGACAATAAGCTTTTTTTGTAGTCAGCGACAATGCTAGCTCCAACAATGTTATGATGGAAAATCTGAAGAAATGGCTTGATAGCAAAGACTGTTTAGTTCTTAATGGAGATATGTTTCAAATGAGGTGTAGTAATCATGTATTGCACTTGATTGTTGGGTGGGGAATGAGAGTAGTGCTCCATTTATAGATGCGGTTAGAGAGTGTGTAAAATATGTCAAGTCAAGTCAGGCTAGAAAAGAGATTTGAATGTGCAATGGCCCAAGTTAAGCTTCCTGCTTCAAGGTCTGTGGGTTTAGATGTGGATACCAGGTGGAACTCCACCTTTAAGATGCTAAAGGATGCAATTTTTTTGAGACAAGCTTTTGTTAGGCTAGCTGAATTGGATAATGACTTCAAGATACTACCATCTTCTAGGGAGTGGCAACAAGGAATGCATATATGTGAGTGTTTGGAATTGTTTGATGTCATTTCAACAAAATTTCTTGGGATTAAGTATCCCACATCAAATTTGTATTATAATGGGGTGCAAGAAGTTAATAGATGCATTAAGATCTGGGAATCAAGTGAGCATGAGTATATCGGAGACATGGCAAAGAATATGAGGATGAAATTTGATAGCTCTTGGAAAGAAAGCAACACTTTGATGGGAATTGGAGTTGTTTTAGATCCTAGATATAAGGCTAGATGGGTGGAGTTTGTAATGAAGAGAGTATATGGTGGCAATCACTATCAAAGCCACTATAACAAATTTGAGCTTGCACTCAATGCTCTTTCTTGTGCTTATGAAACAAACACCACAGTTCAGTTATTATGATAGTGGAATGAGTCCAGTTGGAATGGAGATCTCTGCAAGTGCAACTACAACTTCATATGGATTTGGTTATGAAGATTTTATTATGGAAAACAATGTCTTTGAGGTTGAAGTCGAGGTGGAGACTTACTTAGCAGAACCAGTTCTTCCAAAAGGCACTGACCATTGAAGAAATGAGGTTTGATATCTTAAGTTGGTGGAAGAATCATGCTCCAAAGTACCCAATTCTCTCAAGGATTGCAAGAGATGTTTTTGCAGTTCAAAGTGACAAGTGTAGCTTGAGAATCTATGTTTAGTATTGGTGGCGTGGTTCTCACATCTCACAGGAGTTCATTAGCTCCAGATCTTGTTGAAGCATTGCTTTGTTTGGGTGATTATCGCCATTGCGAGATATCACTCTCGGTGAAACCAGCAGGTTGTTATTCTTGGTAATGTCTAACACTTTTGATTCTTATTGACTTATTGTACACTTGCCAATTTAAAATGTCTAACACTTTTGATTTTCCTTTCAAAATGAAGAAGTTCAGGACTGAGTAAGGTGGAATGGAATGCAGATGCGATTGGCGGTGGAGAACGGAGATGGTGGAGGAATGCATTTGCAGACTTGCGATTGCTTGATTGTTGCATCAAATGGAGATGGAGATGTCTTTTTTTTTGCAAAAAACATGGTTTTTCTTTTGCTATAACATCCGAACTTGTTTTCTTGTGTGGCGTGAACATCTCAGTATGTCTTTTTTTGTTGTGGCATGGATTTAGAACCTGTTTTGTTGGATTTAAAAGTTGTTATGTGTACTTGTTCTTAGTTTTTAGCTTTGTTTTGAATGTCCTGTGACATATCGGACTGTTATGGTTAATTATCCGTTTATCCGTTAAGTCCGGCGTAACGGCAACGTTTTGAGTTTTCTATTTCCTGCATAGCGACTGCTGCTGAGAAAACTTCCTGAATGGTGCTTGTAGAGCCAGAAAGGAAAAAGACACTACCAGTGCATCCGAATATGAGCAGGCTAATAAAGTGGAGTATATGCACAGGAAAGCCAGGTTTTCAGATATTCTCATAGCAAAGTTCCTTCCAGTCTTCCAGAGTAAGAGTGACACAATAACGTTTTATTGGAGGAGTTAGTAACCGGTCATGATAAAAATGCATATACCAAGAACCCCAGAAAGTAGTGCAGGCAGACTCTACAGAAGTCTCTGATCTGTCACCAAAATTTTCAGATGCACATCTTTCACTGTAAAAAGAATTTCCAACTTCTAGTTTGTGTTGCAAGATTCAGTGACTCAAACAGCCGAACCCAACAAGTTAAAAGTTATCAGGATATATTTTATCTGACATTGAACACTTACAATTTTCTACTAGTGAACAAAAACCTTGTTTCTCAGAGTTATGCAGAAACTCTGATGCTCAAAGGCTCTTTGCTGTACAGTTCACAATTAGGAATTAGACATCAAAATAGTGACAAGAAAAGTCTGAAAACAGAATTTACATTGAGAAAGCTTAACCTGAGAGCATTCATATTCATGACTACTTCAGTTTTTTTCCCACCAAACGTTTCCGAGAAAGTGACAGTCTAGACCTTTTAAGGCTCTTACCTTCCTCTTCACTGTCTTCACTATCCAACACTACCACTGCTTCAGCATTAGGAAGATCCTTCTTTTGTTGCTTCTTGGTCACTGTTTTCTTTACACTATCCTGATGAAGTTGTTCATTACCACGTTTTCTTGTAAGTGGTTTGGGAGACTTTGCTGGTGAACCAAGAGAAAGGCTTTTAGAGTTCGTGGATGATGAATTCGGATTTGGAGGTATATTCTCCTTATTATCAAAGTTGTCCTTCTTGGTTAGGCCTGCCATTCCAATAGAAAGTTTTCGACCAAATCGACGTTGTTGTTTATGACTACTGGTTCCACTTTTTGTTCCTGATCCTGCACCATGATCTTGATAAGTCTGTTGTTCTTCAAATTCGTCAGATGTTGGCATTAAGGTATTGGATGAATTTGTATCTAGGCTTCCGAGTGTAGTTCTGTGGCTGCTTGATAGCAAATCTTCCATGCCATCAGCATTTGAGTTCTGAGGAGAACTGGAAACTTCAACAGGCAACATTTTCTTGAGCGTGCGCTGCTTCTTATTACTGCTCACATTAGCGAGTGCATCTTCTATTTTACTTTCAGAACCTTGCTCAGGTCGCTGTTCAACATGGTCAGTTACCTGCAGCCAATGAGATTTTGTGGGAGGATTGGAAGGGATTTCAGAGTGAGAAAGAGATGAATCGCGATGCAATGCTGTACTCTCCTTAACATCATCATCCTTACTCTTGGGGCGACCTAACAACTCCATTGACAACTTCCGCTTAGTGACAGAGAGCTTCTGTGAACTCCCAATAATGCTCTCATTCCCAAGTATGCTGGGATGTACTTGATGAGATGGTTGTTCAAGATGATTATCACCCTTCCCCACAGCCAACAATTTGGATGAATTGCCACTTGAAAGACTTTGAGATAGCGAGAGGGATAGCTTGTGCTTATGTGGTACATTCACTTTGTCGTCACTATTACTAACCTGAGCTGCAACTGAAGTTTCCAAGGACAACTTCCTCCTGACCCCTAGTGTCTTA
Organism: Papaver bracteatum; assembly: GCA_023529315.1. Classification (NCBI taxonomy): domain Eukaryota; kingdom Viridiplantae; phylum Streptophyta; class Magnoliopsida; order Ranunculales; family Papaveraceae; genus Papaver; species Papaver bracteatum. The sequence goes on from JAJJWX010003264.1 coordinate 85,837, forward strand.
CAACTTGTTTTCTTCTCATTCTCTATGTTTCTGGCATCATTTTCTGCACTTCCTAGGTTCACTCCTTCTGTTCCAATCTGCATAAAAGGGGTGACAAAAAGACAGCCAAGTCAAGCAATGCAGTGATAAGTACTATAAACATAGATAGTTAGGGTTGTTCATTACCATGCTTGGATTTTCTTTAGGAGTATTTCCTCCACCACTACTACCTCCAATTACCCCGCCCGCCTTTGCATATCTTTCAGTCATGGAGCGTGCCTTTTGGTCAAAAATTTGTCTATTGTACTTGTACTCTCTGCTCTGCAATGACCAAAAATAAACCGACTCATAAAGCACTCAAGAAGAATTCATTCAAAAAATAAAAATGAACCATTGTGGCGATAATAGTTGTATACTTACTGCTTCACACATTAGGCCATCATCAGGATTAGGCTCACTCAGTAGCAACCTTATGCTAGTTATTACAGTATAAATGTTCAAAGATGGCTGCCATGCACCCTGCACATCAAATATTCAACTTTATAGTGAGTCTTTAACTTATCAAAAACAGCTATTTTACCAAAATTTCTACAACATTAACCTTAGACAAACTCCTGTCCTATCAAAACTTCCACTGTATAGCTTACTCATGCTTGACGCAGTACATCACTTCTAATGCTGCTGAATGAAATTATTGGCCTATAACATGGTATAATTCTAGAAAGGCATTTGCATTCCTATTCCACTGGCAACACATGAGATCTTAGCTGTTCCATGTGGGGCTTGGTGGCATGACAGCATGACAGCCCTTAGTATCTAATTTCCCAGCTCTCAGTGCTTCTTTCCAGCCAGTGGAGATTAAGTTTTTAGCGGAGAATGTAAACAAGGTTCTGACATCGAAACTTAATATTTGGACTGGAAGAGCTTGCCACAGTCACCCAATAACAGGACACACGGTGTTTTGGATCCCAATTCCTAGTAGACTCCAAGATCTGCTAATGTGATCCTATATGAAGTCTTAATAGCAGGTTTTTCCATAGAAATGATTAAATACAGCATCAATTCAATTGGTTCATCACACGTACTCATTAGAAATTAAAATTTAATTACACAATTTGTGGTCCTACAAAGAAGAACCCCACTGTGACTTTGAAACTTGATAGTTGGACTGGAAGAGCATGCCACAGTCCATCCTATAACAGGCCACATAGTGTTTTGGATCCCAAATCCTCGTATACTCCAAGATCTGCTATGTGATCCTAAATGAAGTCTTAATAGCAGGTTTTGACATTGAAATGTTTAAATTCAACGTCAATCAATTGGTCCGTCACACATGCTCATTAGAAATTAAAATCCAATTATCCGGTTAGTGGTCCTACAAAGAACCCCACTGTGACTTTGTGTTCGAGAGCGGATTCAGCATTATGATCTTTGATTCTTTATAAATCAACTCATACTTATTTGCTTTCCAACCACTAAATTTGTTTGGAATTGACGTTCTACAACATACCTAGTACTTTAAATGGATGAATTTGAAACACTACTGGTCTACAAGCCTACACTTTATGTGTGCATAAAGGTAAAAAGGTAGAAATTTTAGAACAAGAATAACTATTAATTTTCAGTTTTTCAGAAAATCAGTTCAGATTTCATTTACCTTGGGAGGAAGATTAAGAATATCGAGACAAATACGTCCTCCATTATCGATATTAGGGTGATAAATTGGAGTCAAAAATGTCACATTTGGTGGCTGAAATGGATATCTACAATCAAAATCAACAGATTCTATGAACAACCCAAACAAGCAAAAGCAAAACCCACTCTGAAAAAACATAAAGAAGTTGAACAAACCGATCTGGTATTTGAATCTGGATACTAAAAAACCCTTTTGCATATACACTTCCTTCAGGCCCTTCCATCACTGTATACAACAAAAAAAATTTGAAAAATCAACCAAAATGAATCAAATTGTGTGTATGTGTGTGTGAGAGAGAGAGAGTGAGAGAGATAACTAGCGAAATAGAGAGAGTGGGGCTTACTGGCGTTAATGGTGGACAAGGATGATGATGATGAAGAAGAGGAAGATGAAGAAGATGAAGTAGGGAGCTCAGATGGATCAGCAGAAACCATAGGAAAAGAAACACCAGGAGGTGGATCAGAAAGAAGAAGTTTAAGTTCCTTTTGCATTCGCAAACCAAGCCTTTCAGCTTGAGCCATTGAATCTTTCTTTGATTGAATCTAGGGAATCAAAAGTGTTTGATTCGCTGAACTCTTCTGCAACTCTGGGCCAGAATATTTTTTAGGGTTTTTTGTTTTGTTTTTTTTACAGACTTGTTTTTGGGGGGAGCAGTTGAATTATTGGACTATTTGAAAACCCTAAATTCTCAATTTTCAATTTCGAATTTCGAAATTTTTAAAATTTGGGATTCAATTTTGGTGAAAAAGTAGCGCCAAAGGGGAAAGTGCCCAAAATTTTGGTTTTAAAATTTTTGAAAAGAATGTTAACTTTTTAACTTTAGGCCCTTGCAGAGAATTAGGGACTTGTTTTAAAAATTGGAATAAAGTATAGGTTGTTGAGCATTAGTTATTATTAGCTGAACTTTCTGTTTGACTGATTTGTTGTATCCTGTAGACCTTTATTGGGGCAAGGGGTTGTGGCTGGTGGATCAAAAAGATACCGACGTGTAATAAGGACAGAGTAGACAGTACATAGTCTAATTTTATGCACCGTTTAGTTTACATGCGATATTTTACCCGACTTGATTGGGTATACCCATATTAATTTGGGTATACTTAATAAGACAAAATCATATCATTATGAAGTAAAGTCAAGCCACCCATTAACCTAGATTTTTCTAAATAGCTAAAATGCCCCCATAATGATTAACTCTAATTTAATTAAAATGATTAGATTAGTTAGTTGATTTAGTTATAAGTTGGGTTTTAGAAATCATTTAGAGAGAGACTTAGTATGAAGTAGTAGAGGAGGTTTTGGGGGGGAAAGTTAGGGGTTTTGTGAAATTTGTGATATGAGTGAAATAAGTGATTCAAATCCTGATTTTGAAGTGGGGAGCCTTCTAACTTTCCTCTTACAGATGAGTACTTGTATGATGATCTACCAGACTATGATCGAATGGATTATTTGCATGATCCTCACTTTTATTTTCCTCAAACTCAAGATGGGTATGGAAGTGATGAATGTCTTGAGCCAAACGTAGAATCCAATGACCAAGAAGAAGATAATGGTGCTGCAAGTAATCAGGTAGACAACTTACGTGATCAAGATTGTGATTTTTCCATGCAAATGATCAATTTTTCCTCTCTTTTTTCACTGTTGCTATCCAGGGTCGGCAAGGTCGACTCTTGTCGATCATGCCGGCCGTCAAGGCCAGCGTGGATCTACTTTGCACAACGTGCCGACTTTTCATGAGCAGTACCATGCCGGCATGGTAGAAAATTTGAACCTTGCCGACTTCCATTTTTTGAAAGACATGAGTCGTAACTTGAAAATGCTTATGCCGGCATTTTCAAGTTTTCAGACCTTGCCGGATCTTTCCATGTCGGCAATGTTTATATTCTCTTCCATTCCGGTTGTTTCTAGCCGGCAGTGTTTTATATGTAAACCCTGACGACCATGGTAATACAAACTGACTTGAAAATGCTCAAGCCGACACCTTCTAGTTTTACAACATTGCCGGCTAATATTATGTCGACAATGTTAATTTTTTATTGCGTGACGGCTATTTATAGTCGGCAGTGTTTTATATGTATACCTTGCCGACGTTGGTAATACATATCAACTAAACTTTTGATGTTTTGTAGATTGTGGCATTGGTACCTATGCCGGATCAGCCTCAAGCTCGGAAAATTAGGGGTCCCGATACTTCCGCACATTATGCTAATGATTTGGAATGGGAGGACAAAAACGACGCGGTCAAGTGGGTTATTGAGAAAGCAAAAGAGAAGATGTGTGTGCGTTCTAGTGAAAAACACCCAACAAAAATCTGCACGGTTTGAAATGGTATGCTAGTGTTATGGATCGTCGGACGAAAATCACAAGAGAAAGGGTTATGTGTATGATAAGAAGACGACTAGGGTGTACAAAACGAAGTCAAAGAAGTGTGGATGCCCATTCAAGATTATTTTTGGGAGAAACCAAGAAATCGATAACATGTGGACAATGACTATATTTGATGTTGGTTGGCATAACCATAAAGATCCAGAAACTCTTGTTGGGCATTGTCAAGTTGCCAAGTTGAAACCCCACGAGTTTGAACAAGTAAGAAGAAGTTGGGGAATTAAACCAAGCAAGCTCCTTTGTAGGTTCAAGAGGGACGACCCGCATAACCTCTCTTCATTGTCTACAATTTATGCGGCCAAGGCAACCATTAAAAGAATTGAATGGGATGGAAGAAAGGTGATGGAAGAATCACAATGGTTGGCACACAAATATAACTACACGGTGAGATACCATGAGTTATCGGAGGGGAAGGTGGATCGTATTTTTCTTGCGCATCCCGATATGATTCAATTGGCGCGTTGCTTTTACCAAGTTTTGTTCATGGATTGTACTTATAAGACGAATAGGTATAACATGCCTTTGTTGAACATTGTAGGACAAACCTCGGATAAGCAATCGTTCACGGTGGCATGGTGTTTTATGGATCGGGAGAAGGATGATAGCTATATTTGGGCATTGGAAACTTTGAAGCTTCTCTACCACGAAGACGAAACTCCGGGGGGTATAGTCACCGATAATGAGCAAGAAATAATGAACTCCGTGAGGATAGTCTTTCCCAATGCACAAAATTTTCTTTGCGCTTGGCATATATAATGCAATCTTAGAAAGAATTGTATAAGTCATATCCAAAATCCAAAGGCAAAGAAATGTACTAAACGTGAAAAGGAAGAAGATGAACGTCTTAGTAAACTAACTAAAGAAGAGAGAGAGGAAGAAAAGATGAAAGAAGACGAAGAATGGAAAGAAGGTGAGATCAAGTTTGGGTTATTCATGAAAGCGTGGGATAAGTTGTATAGGTCGATGAGTGTGGCAAGATATGAGATAAACTTGAAGGAGTTCGAGGATGATTGGGGCACTAATTACCCCTAAGTAGTGGAATATTGCAAGAGATAATGGTTGACGCCACACAAAGAGAGGTTTGTGTATGCATTTACATACGACTATAAACATTTCAAACTTGAGTCCACAAGTATGGTAGAGCAAGCTCATGGGAGACTAAAAGGTCTACTTTTCACGAGTCAAAATGGGATTGTGACGGTGCAACATGATATCCATGAGTACACTAGTAATGATATCGACAAGATAAAACACAATTCCAAGAAAGTAGCTTCCGGAAGTTGAAGGAGTTTAAGGAGGATGATTGGTTGCTTGTTGGTATACATAGAAACGTCTCGCATTGGGAAATAGGTTTCATGATGAAACATCTCGCATTGTATAAAAATTATGATGATCCGAGCACTCCTTGTAAGTGTAGGATAATGAAGGCTATCGGACTTCCATGTCGTCATATGCTTGGTAGGTATAAAACTTCCATTCCTCTTGATGATATCGATCCTTATTGGAACAATTATCTTTCAAACCGGCTCCAAGAGAAGATCTCGGTGAAGAGTTTGGCAACATGGAACTTGGGAGAATAATCCTCGACAAGTACCCCAAGCTGAATAGGTTGGACAAACAAACTATAAATCACAAGTTGATGCCGATTGTTTACCCTTTTATGGAAGAACTACAAGAACCGGGGAAACAAGATCCAACGGGTAGACCACCTACCATAAAGATGAGGGCGGAAGAAAGAGAACAAATCAAAGTGTTTTTTAGTACAAATTGCGATCAAGATCAATCCAAAAGAGAACAAATCAAAGATTTTTTAAGTAGAAATAGTGATCAATCCAAAAGGGAAAACATTAAAGATCATTTGAGTACAAAGTACGATCCATCCGGACATGTTTATACTAAGGAGTAATACAAGGATTCAACTACACCAACGGTCTCTAACTTGAATACAAATGGCACTCTACCTCTTGAGAGTCAAGCAAGTGTGGAATTTGTTGGAAAGAAAAGGGGTCGGCCAAAGAAGGTAGTACAATCGGTGTTGTAAAAGTATCGCAATCAACTCCCTACAATTATTCAAAATTTCGTGATTGGTACCGACGATGTTCCGAAAGATGGAAATTATGGGTTTCACGTTATCTCGCAACAATTGGGACACCTAAGTGGAGTGGTTGAGGAGAATCTCACCCAATTCCAATATATTAGAAAGAAGATGGCCGCTCGACTAGAAAACGACAAGGAGTTCCATATCTCAATGATGCTAGAAGGTTCCATTGAGGAGAAAGAAGCAACTTTCAAAGGTTTTCTAACTAGTGTTAAAGGACCGGAGGGAAATGCACCGATCAAATGGGAGCATTGGTTCAGAATGCCGGAGTGTGGCCATCTATTGGCGGATACGTGGAATTGTGTGGTACATTTTTTTAGTGAGGGACTATCTATAGCATTTGCACCGAAACATGCGGTTTGCGTGGACCAACTCAAGCATAGAAGAATTGTCATTGCTTTGGTGGATAAAAATCATTTTATTGGTCTAAAAATCAATAAGGAATGTCCATTACCTCCTCTATGTAGGTTTAGTTTTTGGGAGAAGTTCACAAACAACAAGAGCAGGGAATGGATGAAAATTTATGAGGACAACATGGCCCTTTGGAATGTTATAGATGAGTCTAGGGAATGTCCCATAGATTTGACTAAAGGAGGTTCAATATATTTGAAGGAACTCCCTCCAATAGATTTGAGTGAGGAGTGATTATGATTAGGGAATAAGGAAGCTTCTTGTGTAGTATACAATGGAGTACTAGACAAAACATTCGTACATTTTGGAGTACTTTTGTAATCGCATGCGTGTTTTGTGTAATGTAATTTGGAGTGCTACAAATGAATGAAATGGATGTGTTTGTTTGGGTGTATTCTCATTTGGTCGGCATTATATTTATTACAACACACTGCCGGCTCTAGAATGGTCGGCACGGTCTTATTTCGTCATACTGCCGGCCGCAATGCATGATAGTACAAGAAAAATCTGCCTGATATGGCCGACAAGGAATGGATTTTGCCAAACTGCCGGCGTTTAATACGCCGGTAATGTTTATGAAATTTACCATGCCGGCTAATAAATCCCCTAAAAATAATGTTCCTGGATGTTTTTTTCTATCAAGCCGGCAAGGACCTGGTTTTGACAGATTGCCGGCTTTTACTGCGTCGACATTGTTTTTGAGGAGAACAATGCCGGCTAAGAACTCACTCAAAAATTGTTCATGAATGTTATTTTCTATCAAGCCAACAAGGTGTATTATTATATCCGTGCCGACAGAACAACCGTCGGAAAGCTTTTAATTTAGGATAATGCCGACTACTAGGCCGTCGGAAAGCTTTTAATTTAGGATAATGCCGACTACTAGGCCGTCGTCAAGCTTCTGATTTAGTACAATGCCGACTATACATCGGATACAAACCTTAATTAAAGCATACAAACGTTAAAAACTTAACCCTAACACATTTGGTACATAGATAGTATCTTTTCCGGTACACAATTTCTTAAGAGAGGTAATTAGCTTCATCTTACCATCGCAACATGGATCTGTGCATGGTAGAAGGTTGATTTTAGAAATTTCATCTTCATACGGAGCTAGACGCCCATCTATCCAATAGAAAAATCCACAACAAGTGCATTTTAAAGTATACGGCTGATATACACCTCCTATTGCAGCTTTCATGAGAAATAAGAATCCCTTACAACCTTCAATAGTGAATTTGCTTCCTTCAAAGGAACAATCGTTTGCAAAATGACCACTTAGTGTACAAAGACTACAAATATTTGGTGGTGAAACTTTTATTCTTTATGCAAGGTTGAAGATGAAGTTGGGAATGCTTTATAATAACAACATACCTAATATCTTGATTTTGAAATTTCTAGTCGTTGAGCATTCAATGGGTTGTACTTTACACCTAAAAGGTGCAACTAACATTTCGGTCGGCAAGGTAGAGATTTCATACCATGCAGGCCTCACGTACCGTCGGCAAGGTAGAGATTTCATACAATGCCGGCCTCCAGTACTTTGTCTAAAACTGCATAAACAAAATAATAACTTCTAAAGCAACTAAAACTGAAAATTAAAATAAGTTTAACAAGTCTAAAACCACAATCTAAGAGTTCAAAACATAATGTAGTTTAAGAATCTAAGTTTCTAAAGCAAGTAAAACATAATAAAGTTTAAGAATTTCAAGGATCCTTCTCATTGTTATTATCTTCCTCCCCATTACTAGCTTTTTCACCAGCATCAGCTTTTGCTTTTCCCTTCCCCTTCACTGGACCTATGTAGTCACCATCCTCATTGTAATAGGGGTTCACTCCAGAAAAGTCACATGCCTTGAAAAAAGTTCTTGGATCAACCTCCTCTTCTTCCTCCTCTGATGATGTGCATTCTTCATAGTTGAAGGGATTGCTAGGACTATTCATAAACCTTAGAAATTCTTCTGGATTTTCCTTACCCATCAAACATAACTTTCTAAACGGGAAATTCTCTTCAGTTTAATCTTTAGGATCTTCTAAATTGGGATAAATTGTGTCCAAAAATTCAAATAGCTCTTATGCATTGTTAACAAGACAAGGTAGGTCTTCTTTTGTTTCCTCTGGGAACCTAAACAATGCACAAATAAGATATATGAAAACAAACAACACAACACTGTTGAACTCCCGATATTGGTCGATTCATGATTTGAGTGAATATAATTTTCTTCTCCCTTCCACTTTTAGGTATGAGCAATTAATTACTGTTCATACCTAAAAGCGGGAGAGAGATGAATATTGTTACACAATTTGGGCATCCACTGGCCGGCAAGGCCAATAAACTAAACAGTGTCGACCACCATATATCCGGCAAGGTGTTAACCAACTACAATGCCGACTACATTAAAGTCGGAAAGGTGTTAACCAACTACCTTGCCGACAAATAAACCCGGAATGGTCCTACTTATGAAAGATGCCGACTAATAACTTAGAAAATTAAGGTTTTTGTGTCCTAACGTCGGCATGGTACAAGTCTAAAACCACGCCGACAAAATATAATCCGGCATGGTTGGTTATTATACCCTGCCGGCCCTGGTTATTTTCCAACAGTCGCCATGGCTCTGATGAAAAGTCGGAAGGTTATTCATCCTGAGACCATGCCGGCTCTTTCAAAATACCAATGGTCGGCGTGTTGTTCAACTATCGACCTTACCGGACAAAAACCTGAAAATCATAATTTTCGATTTCTAACCTAATCTAACAATCATATAAAACAAAATAATAATGGGTTTGAGTTTATAAATCACTTACAGTCTTCTTTTCGCCTGTAGAGGTTTGTTTTCAACATCTTCAAGGATTTCATTCTTGGGTTTACTCGTTCCAACCTTTCCCTTACCTTTTCCCTTTGATTTGGATCTTTTCATGTTACCAGTTGAATCTCTCTTGCTGCTGGATTGTTTAGAATCAACCATTTTTTGTAGAAAATCAAAATTGAAAATTTTGGTTGATTTTAGGGTTTTGGAATGAAAGAGAAGAGGAGAGGGATTAGAGAAGAAGGATTAGAGGAAGATTATAATCAGTTTTTAGTTTTTAAGTTTAGGGTTTAGTTTTAGGTTAATTAGTATAGGGGTATTAAAGTAACTTTACCACATTTTGGCCTCCCCTTAGTAAGGGCACATGTCCATTTAAATTTGGGTATACCCCCATTAATCTGGGTATACCCCAATCAAGTCAGGATATTTTAATCTTGTTTTTTTATTTAATTCGGGGAGTTTTTTTTTTTTTTTTTTTTTTTTTTTTGATAATCAACATATTTCAATTCATTCAAATCAAAATAGCGATTACATGTTCGCTTACAAAAATAACAAAATTATCAAAATACAAGATAATCAAGACCCTAATACAAATAAGGACATCAATTACAATTAGATCGCGAAGAGAAAGAGCAATAAACCGCAAAGATATCCAATTTCTTTTTATGTATAAGGGAGAGATGATGGTAGATCCGGAAATAATTTCCGACCATTTAATCAGATTGTAGTCTTCTTCGATAAGAAATGCTCCTAAAACAAAGGAGTAATTTGCCCATGAATTTGTCGATCCACACAAACGCGGATGTTGATTGAAAGCGATGTAGTGATGAATCGTTGATGTTTTTGAATAGAGAAAAGCAAACCACAAACCAGCCATTAAAACTTGAAGAACTCGCCCCACAATGATGAAGAAAAATTGGCTTAAAATGACGAAGAAATATGTCAAAAGACAACATAAACGATGTAAAAACATCTTATTCATTATCTACTACCAAAAACTTTAAAAGAAAAAAGAATTCTTGCTCAGATCTGGTCCAAATCTGAGCAAGGTAGCTCAAAGGTTTTTTTTTTCTTTTGAGAAAGGGAGGAGAAAGAGAGAGAGAGTGAGAGAAAGGAGAAGGAGTGTTAATTCGGGGAGGTATAATACATGCTTTATATTTATTTCGGGAGTTACAATACAGGAGATGAAATTGGTGAAAACAAATATGGTGCATCTTTGTTTCAAATAAATATATTATATATATATATATATATATTGAAATTTTACGTGGATGGATCTAAATTAAGTTCATAAATTGGTTAAAAGATATTGTTATAAATTGTGACTCAAAATTTATTAAGTGATAAATTATGATAAAGAAAAATGTTTCCATGATAGCTTTCAGGACTCGAGAGTAAGTACATTATATAAAATAAGCAAGTAAATCGAAATATTGCAAAAATCGTATCGAGTTCTTATATAGGGAGTTGATTTAAGGAATGGTACATTAATTCAACCATTTTGAACAACAGATATATTTGTAAAAAAAAAAAAAGTAATTTACCCAATATCTTGTCATGTTGCAGAGAATTATTAGGTAAAAAGCATGTCAATCTCCAAAGTACTTGAACCAAAACCATTGAACCGCAAAGAAAACTTCAATAGTAGACACAAAAGAAAAAATTAAAATCACACGAAAAGTGAAGGTGAGAATCACACAAAAGCGAAAACATTAAACCTAACACACTCATATCAGGAAAAAAAAATCTAGATAAGCACAATAAACTATAAAGAAAAAACTCCTACAATTAATATATAGTGACAAGTAATTAACGAGTCTTGCTCAAATTTGATCATTTTTTCTAGGTTTTTTGGGAGCTGAACTATAGAGGTGAGAAATTTTTTGTTTTGGTCATACGTCTCGACAATATCTTAATTTTCCACTAACTAAAAAAAAAAAAAGGAAAAATTAGATAATAAAACATATGATTGAATGTTTAGGAACATTAATAATTATGTCCATATTAGAGTAAGTCCAGTGGGGTGGGAAAATGAGAAAATTTTCCCATTCTCACCCCATAATGGAGCGGGCAAATTGGTAACCGGGCTCAACTTAAGACAAACGGTTAAAACTTAGACGATCGGCCGAGACTCGGTTCAGGTTGAGAAGATCAACCTAGGCTAGGACGATAACTGCTAATACATCTATTATTTTGTTTATACTTCAACTTTTTTTATTTCCAAAATCACATCTTCTACGCCCATAACATCCAACAAATCTCTTATGGTCTCAAACTTTCTCTTTCAAAATTAAACAAATCTCTTACAAAATGGCAGGTTCATCACAAAAACAAAATGCTCTAACCGAAAATACTTCATCAACAAAAGTCCACAGTATGGTCAGGATGAAGATAAAGCTATTTGCAGAGCTTATGTAATTTTTACGCTTGATCCTATCAATGGTGTTCAACAACAACATAACATGCTTTGGGGGGAATATTTTAGACAAAAAAATTCAGGAAACCGGGAATCCAAAATATGTGATGTTGTTGGGTTGTTAGGTCGTTTTAATACAACCAACAAAGATATTAAGACTTAATTAACTTTGACAATGCAAATGAATCGTTGCAAAATGAGCGGTGATATCGAAGTTTTTGTAGTAAGTTGTATTTGAATTTGTTTGATTGATATTCAAAATATGTTTTGTTTTGTTTTGTTTTGTTTTGTTTTGTTTTGTTTTGTTTTGTTTTTTGAAATGGAATGTTATATTAAAAGGAAAATATGTACAAGGGAATAAAATCCTAGGAACAGTTAAGCCATATCAAATATGCAAAATTGTATCCCAATGAAACAAGGCCTGATTAACAGAAAAGTCCTTAAATACATCTCTATCAAAAAAACAGAAACAATTGATTGTTTAACCCGCATTATAACCTCATCAGCTGTCATTGTTCTTCCTCCAAACGCCTTGTTGTCTCTTTTCTTCAACATATGCCAATGCACTGCATAAATTATCTTCCACCAGACCTCCCTACTTCTTCCAGTCAAGTTATTCATCCTCTATGCTTCAAAATTCTTCTTAACAAAATCTTGTCACACCCATGAAACTCTAAAAGACTTTATCAAGTAAGACCAGACTTCAAATGCAAAGGAACAAGCAAAGAAAATATGATCTATAGTTTCCTCCTCTCTCTTGCAAAAAGGACACTTAGCATCTTGAGTGTTAACCCCTCTATAATTCAATTACGTAGTAAAAGTAGGCAAATAATTATAAAATGTAGCCCATAACATAAAACTCACCTTAGGAGGCACACCTTGTTTCAACAAGAACTTATTAAAATCATAAGTCTCATCCTCCTGCACCATAAAATCATAACACTTCTTCATTGTAAACCCTCCCATTATGTACACATAGTCAGCCTCTTCATTCATGCCATGAACTGGACCTAGTTCATTACAAAGCATCTCACACTCAAATTGTTCATTCTGATTCAACCTCCTTCTCACTTGACACTTAAATCTTTATTCTCAATCATGTCCTCTATTGCAGCATTCTTCATCCTACAATCCTTGTAAATAACAAGATATTTTTATTTCAGAGTGCCAATTGATTTTCCATTGTTAAGCTTAAACTTTACATGCTCCTCCAGAAAAGATGTAGTATTCATAATACTCTTCCAATTACTCCTCCCTACTGCAGTAACATCATTAGATGGCAGACAAACTTCCTTCTTATTCTTAAACTTTTGTTGCACTACCTTCCTCCACAAATCTTTCTTTTCATTAGCATATCTCCAAACCCATTTATCTTTAAGAGCTTTACTTGTACATTTCAGATTCTTAACACCCAATCCACCTAAATGTTTAGGATTACAAACCTTAATCCAAGAAACCCAACTCATTTTCCTCTATCTTCAGTAGAATCCCATAAAAATCTCTTCATTAGTTTGTTCAGCTTCTCCTACACATTAACATGCATGGGAATTAATGAAAGAAAATTAACAGGTAAACTATCTAAACAACTTTTTATTAAAACTAACCTCCCAGCCTTAGAAAGAAATCTCTTCTTCCAAGAGGCCAATTTAACTTGCATTCTTATAACCACCTCATCCTACACAGAAAAACATCTTGTAGTAGCACCAATAGGCTGTCCCAAATACTTAAATGGTAATTTTTCAACTCTGCAGCCCAACTCCATTGCAAGAGAATCAATAATATCATTTGTTCCTACACTGATCATGGTGCTCTTCTCTAAGTCAACTTCATACCATTCAAGAGTTCAAAAGAACATAGAATCAACAACAGTCTTCTAACTTCCTCCTTATTAGCATCCATAAACAACAAAGTATCATCAGCAAATTGCAAATGTGAAATATTTATCCCACCTTCTACTACTTGAAATGCACTCATTTGTTTCCTCATTATTGCATCATAAACTAACTTGGAAAAAATCTACACCACAAGTAAGAAAAAAAGGAGAAAGAGAATCTCATTGCCTTAATTTTTTTGAAGGTTTAAACTTCTCTGTAAAACTCCCATTCACCAAAACTAATATATGAGAAGCTGAAATACACCACCTAATCCATGAAATCCATTTTCTCCCAAATCCATGTTTCTCTCGAATTCTTAATAAAGAGCTCCACCTCACATCATCAAAAGTCTTCTCCATATCTATATTTTACAAAGAATTCCTTGGTTTTTTATCCTTCAACCTACTATCCACACACTCCCCTGCAATAAGAACATCATCTAAGATTTGCTTTCCTTTTATAAAAGCACCCTGAGAATCAGGTACTAGTTTACGCATCACATACTTCAACCTATTTGTCAACACCTTAAAAAGAACCTTGTACGCACTCCCAAGAAGACTCAAAGGCCTATAATCCTTTGGAGTACAAGAATCCCCCTTCTTCGGAATAAGAGTAATGAATGAACAGTTTAACCTCCAGTCCCATGAACCAAACCTGAAAAACTCTCCCATCAATTCTATGAAATTAGATTTAATAATAGGCCAACACACCTTGTAAAACTCCATAGAAAAGCCATCAGGCCCTAGAGATTTATTAGATCCAAAATGCTTGACAACTTCAAATACTTCTTCTTCTTCAGTAAACTCCTTCTCCAATTACGCCCTCCCCTCTTCAGCAATATTAGGAAAAAATAAATTGTCAAGAGTAAATGACACCTCATTCTTTTCTGTAAAAAGGCCTTCATAATAACTTCTCATTTATGCTTTTGTACTATCTTGCTCAAAACACTCCACACCTTCAATCTCCAACTTAGCAATTATATTTCTCTTTTTTCTAACATTAACAATCCTATGAAAATAAGAAGTATTAGAATCCCCCCGCCTGAATTCATTTAGTTTTTTTTCTAGCATGCCACTTGCCTCCATTGTTTTTATATTCTTCAGATGCAACAAACTCTTCATCCTCTCCTCAAACTGATCATAAGACAACTTATGGGTTTCCTCCATCTGATCCAACAAATTAATCTTTGCAGTAAGCTCCTCTTTTTCCTTCTTAATTCCTCCAAACTCTTTCTTACTCCACTCCTTTAGAAAGTACTTTAGGTTCTGAAGCTTTTTAAAGAACACAAAACTTGTTTGTCCCCGAAACTCCATAATTCCCCACCATTATTTCACCTTGTTAAAAAAATTCTTATCCACCCATTTTCAAATTTAAAGTAAGGTTTATACCTTATATTAGGCTTAGTCACCAGTATCAAAGGATTATGATATGAAATCACTCTTGTTAGAACTGCTTGAATTTCTTTTGGAAAAAGTAAATCAAAATCAACACTTAAGAGAAATATATCCAACCTGCAAAGAAGATGATCCTCTTTCATGCCAGACCAAGTAAAAGCTCCTCCCACCAATGGCAAATCTACCAATTCATGATTCATAATATAATTATTCAAAAAAGAGTTATTTTTAGAATCTCCTTCACCTTTATTCCTCTCCTCTCCACTTCTCACGACATTCACATCACCAGCAAAACAAGGGTTATTTATGTTATTATAATAACTAATTTATAAAATATTCAAACTGCAACAACGATAAACTCGAGAAGAAACACAAAGAATAAGAAATACAAGTTTCAAGTACGAAGCATGTATCCACATCCTTAAAAAGTTAAACTGATATAACCTTGATATGTTGATAAGGTATCGAGTATGGAAGGAATCACCATATGTGACTACAAATATTTCTCAACAATGTGGGTCTCCTTATTCTTTACCAGAAACAAACTCAAACCTTAAAACCAACGATGGTGGATCCTAACATGGTATTTTAAACTTAATATTAATAGAAATGCAGAAAGATATAATGGACTGGTAACAAAAGAATAAAAAAGAACAAAAAGGCAGCGCAAGATGCCGCACAATCATCAGAATTCAACATTCTAGAATATTTTGAAAAACAAGAAAAATTCAGTATTGTTAAAATAGTATAACTTAAGAAAATGGCTGCAAAAATGAAGAAGGTGTAGGATCAGAATATTGTCACAACAATATTCCTGAGAAATAAACGAATGTTTTGCGATATATCGATAATAAACGAACTACTCTGCGATACATCAGTAATATTCTGCGACACATCCAAAGATGACTTAAACAATGACGTAATGACTGAAAATGATAGAAACACGAAGAAAGTGTGACATGTCTGCGATATATCAATAAAACCTGCGAAATTTAAAGGCGGTGCTAACTGCGATTTATCGCAAGAACTCAGATCCGAAATTGAAGGGAATCTTAGCTGTAAATGAGATGTCATGAACTGTAATCCACTATGTAAATACCTATATAAAGGAGATGAATAGTTCCAGAGAGAGAGAGGAATTTTTTAGTGTTAGGAAAGTTTTTAGGAGAGAGAAAATCTTTATCAAGTGTTCTGTGTTCTTGATTTCTGTAATTCCTTAAGATCAAATTAATAAAAAGTGTCTTTAATCTTCAAATTATGTCATAGATGTTGGTAAATTCTTGAATAGGGTGTAGTGTGGGAATTCCTGCAACTACATTTTGGCGCCCAGAAACAGGGAGATATCAAATTTGAGAAATTTTAAATTACAGTTTGAAGACTTGAAGAAATTATTAGAATTGAAGAGAAATGGCTAGAAGGAGAAGAAATACATCAGAACCACCAACAACAGTGAGAAGAAGTAAAAGAATTGCAGGGGAAGGAACAGGTGAATTGGAAGGATCTTTAAGGAACAGCTCAGGAAGAAGTAGAATGAGAAATGGAGCAAAAAATTCAATCCAACCACCAAATCAACAAACACGAGCACAAGATAGAAATATGGATTATGATAGAGTAAGTGTGCATACTTGGAGGACAGATTCGATAGAAGAGGCGGAAAATCAAGGAGAGGAAAAAATCAAGAAATGGATGGCGGATTAATTCATGAAGAACATGAAATGGAAGATGATTTAAGACAAAGGATACAGGAAGAAAGAAGATTAGAGGCAGAATAACGTGCCAATCTTACAAGACAAAATCATGAATTAAGAATGGAAAATTTGAGGTTGCAAAACAGAAGATCGAGAAGCAGCATGAGATCAAATTCAAGATCATATAGAGAAGAAACAAGGCAGAATCTCCATGTATAAAATGTTGGGGAGAATTTGATAAATGATAGTTATATTCCACGCGGGGAAACTTTAGACATTAGACATAATCAGGATGAGGGAGAAAATCAAGAAGAGAGAAGGAGAATGTTACGTGATGAAGAGATTCGAAGAAATCGCAGGATTATCGAAGATGATATTGAGAGGCATTATATTTAGCAAGTACGCTTAGCAGGAGAAAGAGAGAGATTGCGAGCAGAAGTAGAAGAGCAAGAAATTCAAGCAGCGTTGTGTCAGAATAATCATGACAATCGAGAAAGACGACTTATGCAAAATCGTAATAATGATAATCTCAATGAGGAATATGAGAGAATTCGCAGAGACATAGAAAGGCAACGAAGAGAAACATTAAGGGATGAGGAAATTCATGGAGAAGAGAATGAAAGACAAATTAACTTGCAAGAAGAAGAAAGTCGTAGAAGAAGGCAAAACCAAGATGTTGAAGAAGAAGCGAGAAACATCGCAAGACAAGAAATGCATGAACGCAGACAAAGAGAAGCTGTGTTGAAAAGACCAATTGAGCAAAATTCTGATAGGAATGAACAAATCTTGCGAGAATTGGCAGAAATGAGAGGAATGATAAATAACAGAAGAGAAGGAGGAAGAAGACAACTTGATGAGGCAATCGAAGAGGCTGCGAAAACTCCATTTACTCAAGAGGTACAATTAGGAGGGATACCTCCAAAATGCAATTTACCGGTGTTGACCAGTATATTTGATGGAACTACGTGTGATGTCCAACATATCAAAGCTTATATTCGATGTATGCTACAATGGGAGAACCATGATGTCGTTTTGTGCAAATATTTTGCGTCAAGTTTAACTGGCGAAGTATTGAAGTGGTTCGAAAGTCTTCCCAAGAATACAATAACTTCGTTCATGCACTTGCAAACCACTTTCTTAGGAGCCTACATCAGCAATAATTCTGCGCGACCTGGAATTGAAGATGTGTTTGTATTGAAACAGAGGGTTGGTGAGAGTTTGAAGCACTTAACCATAAGATGGAGGACAATGTGTAGTGAAATGGCAGGAAGAGTAGATGAAAGATATCTCATTTTGTCCTTCATAAATGCTATGTTTGCGACAAATCTATTATACATCCAGGTCTTCAGAGTTAAAAACACAATCACTATGACAAAGTTGCGAGAATTGCAAGAGGAATATATCGCTTTGGAGGAAAAACAAAATGAGATGGAGTCTTATCCAATTCTCACAGGCACAGGTTTAGCCGCAGCAAATGGAAGCTTGTTACCAAGGATGATTAATACAGTAGCGAGTACTTCCCAAAATCCGCGAGAGAAAATGGAGACTGACAATCAACTTAAGATAGTAGCAATGGGGAGTAGAGATCGGGAGGAATTAGAAAAAGAGAGAAATTTTTATAATCGAAATAACAATAATAAGGTCCCAAGGTTTGATCAACCGCAGGAAACTTATGTTGGACAGAGGCAGAATTATTCAAGAGAGCAAAGAGGTCAGAGGAATATGTGGGAAAATATCAAATTGCCGCCTTTAAATACTGGTATAGACAAGTTTTGGGAAGCGATTATTTTAATGGAGAATATACCCTCACCCTGGAACATGGGGAAGGAACCACATCCCAACAACCACAATCAAGAATTTTGTCCTTATCATCATTTTCATGGTCATTCTGTGAATAATTGTAGAAATGTGAAAAGAATCATTTTGCGAATGATTGAACAAGGAAAATTAAATCATTTTCTAGCAAGATATTTACAACCGCAAAGAATTGCCGCAAGCACCAGTAAATTGCAGAGTCAATGCTGCAAAAGAAGCAGAAACATTTGTCATTGAAGTAGGAGCTACAGCAAAAAATATATTTTGCAATTCAATTGTACATTCACAAAAAACGATAGAGGATTTCCATGACAATGTGATAAGCAGAGTATTTGCAAGAGACATAGATGGAAGAGAGGTGATGAATATTGCGAAGGTTTCTCCGTTAGAAGAATGGCAGAAACAAGTTATCTCTTTTACTGCAGAAGAGATACCAGAGCCTGGGAAGATGCATGACAACCCATTGGTGGTGAAGTTAGAGATAAATCCAAAATACAGAGAAGAAGAAGATAATGATGATGCAACAAGTGATTCTTGGGCAATAAATAAAGTTTTAATTGACACTGGTAGCTCGGTGGATATTTTGTTTTATCATACTTATCGCACAATGGGAGGAAGAGATGATGAGCTAATCCCTTCAACTTACAAGATCTATGGTCTTAATGGCACTGCAAACAATCCAAAAGGAGAAATTACTATGGAAATTCCATTGAACAAGATATCTTCAAAAATTAAGTTTTCCGTAGTGGATATAGAATCTCATTACAATGCTTTAATTGGAAGGCCATGGCTCCACGGGATCTTGGGCATAGCATCAATGCATAAAGTTTCCACATCCTCATGGTATTGGGATAATTAAAGGTGATTGGTTTGAAGGAAAAAAGTGTTATGAAGTTGACATTAATACTTGCGAAGAAAGAAGCGCCCGAAATCGTAATTGGCAACATAACAGGAGGCAAAATCAGAGAGCTGAGAAATTGATGGTGGACAATATAGAGTTGCGGGGAAAGGGTATACTTCAAGAATAGTTTGTTCCAAAATATTCAATAACGATTAATCATACGAAGATGGGGAAAAGTTGGAATCTTTATTCTTCGCAGGAGCACAAAAAGTATAAGATGTTACGATGAACCGTTTCTCGCAAGAAAATAAATAAGTAACAAGAATTTGCGAATAATCATTCATCACAGAAGAAAAGAAGTGCAACAATATCATATTGCGAACAATCGAAAAACAAGATGATTTCGAATCACATAAGAAAAACTCTGCTCAAAAATGAGAAATTTTTCTATTAAAAAGGAAAACATGGTAATTTCTAATCATATAAGAATTTTTAATGCAAATGCATAATAAGGGTGCAAATCGCCTAAAAATATATAAGAACGGGATGAAATTTTATGGCGTACACCTTAGTTAGCGGATTCTATTCCGTAAGAGGCAATGTCCTTAAAGTGCGTCATAAGGGGGTATCTCTTTGCATGGCTATGGGAAAGGATATACCGCTGCTGGAACCTAGTCATGGAGATTTGGGATTATAGAAAATCCATCCGGGAGAGATAACTTGGATTCCCAATTATATAAGGTTATACCCTGGTTGGGCGCCCGAGAGTTTCTCCAAAGGAATGCAACGTATGATCAAGGCGCCGAGGTACACGGTTGAGCTGTGGGTGCCCGGGATGGATGAACCTACCCTGGCCATCCATGGAAAGTCTTGGCTTACGATGTGTTCGGCCCGAAGAAAACCCCACTTAGGGTGCAGTCTTGTAACTATAAGCCATATAAGGCATAAAGGACAAGGCTGCGAAAACAACTGGTTGTTGGCAGAACCGGATGGGAAAGTGCTAGTCTTGTATGGCCGATGTATAATCCTTGAAGGGGAAACCGGGGGGAGAGATAAGGGCGATACCCTCCATTAGGGAGCTGTGTATCAAAAAAGACGGCAATGTCATGGGACTTCATATTCGCAAGAATATTTAGGCCCGTCATATTGTCGCGTGACAGAGACAGCAATTTCATGGGACTTTATATTCGCAAGAATATTTAGGCCCGTCATATTGCCGCATGACTGGACAAAAAGCCTAATAAGAAATGTTAATATGAGATCAATGGGTTTTTGCGATAAGATCAAATAATGAGATTAAATGAAATCAATAATAAGAGGATATAAATCGCAAAGACGTCCTGCGATTTCATCGCAAAGACGGCAATATCATTAGTCTTAAAAATCAAAGAGAGATTAATCTCACAAGATGGCTTAGATTTATCATATTGTCGCAGAAATTAAAATTAAATGATAAGGCAAGATCAATGGATTATTACGTATAAAGGTAAGAATGTCCTGTGATCTTGTCGCATAAAAGTGGCATAATAAGACCTTTAACTAGGAAGGCAAAATAAGACCACAAGAAAATTATGTCTGCGAAACATATAATAAATTGTTCTCAGAAAAATTTACGATGATTCATTTATCATATTGCAGATTAATAAAAAGAGGCAAGTATGGGAACGATGTATAAGAACAATAAATATTGTTATTAATCATTATATGATAAACTCATATAAATAACAGACGGATAGAGGCAAAAAAAGGAATTTATATATATTGAAGAACATCAGGAATTACAAGTATCTTAAAGAAAGAATGATACAATTTGTCGCAGATAATTATCGCAAGAAAGAAAGGGGAAAAATACAGGAGAAGATCAAAAAGAAGAAGCAGAACTATTGGGATTTATCTTCACCATTATCTTCATTATCTTCATCATCAGTTTCTTCTTCATCTTCGCTTTCATCCTCATTTATATCAGCCTCACTGTCAGAAATAATTGGTACTTGAACTGGTTGGGATATTTTCCAAGAGGCAAGGATATAAACTAAGAGGAAGATCATTATCTTTGCAGACTTTCTCAATAGCATTATTGCGAACGATGAGAAGGTTACTACGCAAATTGGAGTTGGATATCTTTATCTTCTTTCGCAGTCTAGAGATTTTATCATTGCGGGAAGCAAGATTATTTGCAAGACTACTTTTTTCTTCTTCAAGTTCTGCTATCCTTGTAGAATGTTTTTCTTCAGATTCTGCGATGATACAATAACAAGTTAGAAATTTATCAAAAATTTACAAAAAATATAAAGATGTTAGAGGAGCAATAAATAACCTTCTCTTTCATGAATCATTTCTTGTATCAAGGTTGCCTATTCGGTATGAAGACTGACATCTATTGCTAAGTTTTTCCTAGCATTATCGAGAATTGTCGCAGCCCATGCGAATTCATCATCATTTTGAATGAGAAGATGGGAACGGATTTGTTTTTCTCTTTTAATAAGTTTAATGTTTTCATCCTTAAGTCTATCTCTCTCAAGTTCAGTGTCATTAAGGGCATTGTGGAACTTTGATAGAGCTTCAGCGCCTTGAAGAGTAATGCGTTCTTTATCCTTCTCAAGTTCCTTCTTTTGAGCTTTCAAGGTTTTGATTCTTTTTCCAAATTCATCTCTACAAGTCTTAAAACTATTGGATATACTCAAAGTAGATCTATAATCCATTCTTATAAGGGAAATGTGATATTTAAGCTCATCGATAAACAGAGCATTAATTTTTTCATCGGAATAATTATTTAAAGCGTCATTAAGACGCTGAAGAAGAATGGATTCATCTATGGGTTCATCAAAAGAATTGAGAATAAGAGCTTCATCAGTAAGATTATAGGCATCTGCAAAATGGTTGTTCAAATAAGCTAAAATAGCAAGAATGAAGAAAGTAAAAAAATAAAAAAAATAAATCATACCAATAATTTGTTTGCAGAACTTCTCCTTGTCAACTAGTTTTTGTTGAAGAACTTCAACATCTACTTCAAGCGATTTATTCTTGTTAAGGAGCTCAGTATTCTCAGATGCTTCCAATTGCTTACATTTTTCGCGAAGAATGGATATTTCATCTTCATATTGCTTATTCTTTTCGCGAAGTTTCGCAGATTCAGATTGTGAATCAGTAAGCCTTTTCTGCGATAATGATAACCTATTTTCTAATTCCGAAGCAACAGAAAAAGAAGCTCTAGCAGTCTGTGGCATATAAGAGAAAATAAGTAAGGGTAAGTAAAAGATCTTCGATATTCATGACAAGTGTAAAGTTTACTACAAGAAAAATAAAAGAAAAGGGGCATACCAATGAAGCTAGTGCATGAAGAAAATCTGGGTTGATAAATCTCGAGACTCCTTTAAGATATTTATTATTAGTTAAGATGGAAGCATCGCAGATTTTTGAGAGATAATTGCAAGCGTGAGCAATATCGTCATCACCAATACCTTGCATGGGATTTCTAAAGATATTTGACAATTGATCCATGGGAGTCTCAGGTTGAGAAAGACCCATCGCCGATCTAATTCTTGCGGAGGAAAAACGTATTGAAGAGGTGCCCACGGTAGCATCATTATTAATTCTTCCACTCTCTTCAACCTCATTATCTTTTTCAGCGACATAAGAAATTTCTTTAAGTGGCTGAGTTTTTCTTCTCTTTTTTGGAGGACTCTCAGCAGTTTGATTCTCATTGCGATGAGGAGAAGTGCTAGAACTCTCATTTGGAGTTATTACTTTTTTGCCTTTATCCTTGGCTTCAACCACCGTGACAAATGGTATTTCCTAGAAAACAACCACACATGAAGATAAGAAACATGGGCAACAATATATTGTAAAAAGTTATAAAAGAATGTTTTTTACTTCATCTGTGAAGGTTTTCAAAAAAATTAGGAGATTGGGATTCCCAGTACTGGCGTAGCTAGCCTTCATTTTTCCAATCTGAAAAAAATAATAATTCGATAAATAGTAAGAACAATATATTTATCTAAGTTTGCGAATAATGATTAACTTCGCGAGATATACCTCAGAACTCTTTTCGGGCCAATTAAAAACCCAAGGATGATAAGCCGCAAGATATGCAGGATTCGCAGGAAGGTTAAGAGCGCCAGAAATATATGGACCTTCAAGGAGGAGAGGAAATCTACACCATTTATCATCCTTGGAGAAGCGTGGACCATTGTTTCTTTTGGAATGATAGTCTATATCTTGCATAAGAATTTTATCCTTCGCAACTTTTTTATCCCTATTCAAAAGAATAGCCCAACATGTGCTTTCTTTCTTCATTGGAATCACTTGATAATTCACAAAGAAATTCTCCACAGTATATTTCGCTGGAATAATTGGGATTTTTTCATAATCAGGATGTTTCGCAGTATCAGGATAAAGGGAACCTTCAAGGAGGAGAGGAAATCTACACCATTTATCATCCTTGGAGAAGCGTGGACCATTGTTTCTTTTGGAATGATAGTCTATATCTTGCATAAGAATTTTATCCTTCGCAACTTTTTTATCCCTATTCAAACGAATAGCCCAACATGTGCTTTCTTTCTTCATTGGAATCACTTGATAATTCACAAAGAAATTCTCCACAATATATTTCGCTGGAATAATTGGGATTTTTTCATAATCAGGATGTTTCGCAGTATCAGGATAAAGGGAACCTTTACCAGCTCCGCGGGAGGCATATTCAAGAATAAGACGTATACAATCCCCACTTAATTGGCAGATTGCTCGCAAAAATTTAACATGAGAAATAATCTCATAAAAAAGAGGGAGATCTGGGTTATAAAGAGGAATATGAAGGCCAGCTTCTAATTGACCCAGCGAAACAAGGATTTTCTCGTTAGAAGAAGGAAATTCCGAAACTAGATCAATGGAAAGTTCAGTATCTGAGGAATGACCAAGGATCTCAGAAAGTTTGAGTCCTAGTGTTTGAAGTTTCTGTTGGTGTTTTTGAAAATTGTATTGACCTAATTTTTTAGCAGGAGCCATTTCTTAATATGGGAACGATGATTAAGGCGAAGAAGAGTAAAGAAGGAAAATTGAAAGAATAATAGATCCGGAATTTGCGGAAGAAGATGAGGAACAGTGAAGTTGCAGAGAAGAAAAGAGAAAATAAAAGAAGAAAAGAAATTAGTAAAGAAGGTATTTATAGGAGAAGAAAGTTCTCGAGAATATCAATGCATTCAATGAAGAAAGGACGTGAATGGTCAGAATTCAACGGTCGAAAGAATACGTGTCAAGGAATAAATGGAAGGAAAAACACGCGTAGAATATCTAGCGATGGATGCAGAGACGTGTCAGAATAAAGGAAATATGAAAAGACAGGGAGTTGCGGCAAATCAAGAAGTTTAAATTCTCATGATCTTTATCTTCTTCGCAAAAAAGATATGAGAAGAGGCAAGATGTAGGATCAGAATATTGTCACAACAATATTCCTGAGAAATAAACGACTGTTCTGCGATATATCGATAATAAACGAACTACTCTGCGATACATCAGTAATATTCTGCGACACATCCAAAGATGACTTAAACAATGACGTAATGACTGAAAACGACAGAAACACGAAGAAAGTGTGACATGTCTGCGATATATCAATAAAACCTGCGAAAGTTAAAGGCGGTGCTAACTGCGATTTATCGCAAGAACTCAGATCCGAAATTGAAGGGAATCTTAGCTGTAAATGAGCTGTCATGAGCTGTAATCCACTATGTAGATACCTATATAAAGGAGATGAATAGTTCCAGAGAGAGAGGAATTTTTGAGTGTTAGGAAAGTTTTTAGGAGAGAGAAAATCTTTATCAAGTGTTCTATGTTCTTGATTTATGTAATTCCTTAAGATCAAATTAATAAAAAGTGTCTTTAATCTTCAAATTATATCATAGATGTTGGTAAATTCTTGAATAGGGTGTAGTGTGGGAATTCCTGCAACTACAAAAGGAGGTCATAAGGCGGTTGAAAAGAAAAATTTTAATGCACACATGAGAGAAATCCTGGGATACGTCAAGGATAAAATGTTGTACACCCAACCAATCTGACAAGTTGAATTTGATGAAATTCAGGCAAAGAAGGCACGACTACACCCAACAGCAATTGACATTGATTCTAATCAGTAGACCCCTTATATGAGGATATCAATGCTGATATTAATTACATCGCGTTTAGTTATTATTGTTAATTTGTATGTAATAGTTAGGTAGCTCATTTCCTGTTCGATATAATAATAAGTTTGGATTTCAATAGATTTGTAGTTTCAAATCCAATGTAATCCTTAGTTTGAATTTCAATGTTTTATTTTAGTTCAAATATATAGTACTTAAAATTCTCGTCTCGAGAAAGGATTGTCCATTACACAAATCAAATTACAATAAAAGAACTAAATTGACTGAAATGATAACTAAAAAAAAAACCCACTAAACCCTGTGTGAGGGTTTCTTCTTCTGAATTCAACACAGTTGTTCGCATTTAGATCCTACCTTAGTGTCAAATATAAACCTCTTTTTTGAACTCTCTTTTTCTACTACTTTATACTCTCTTGCGGGCAATCCATGACGGGGTCAAACATCTTTTCTCAAATCTTTATCCGGATATTTAACTTGTCCAACTGGTATCCCATAGGCACTCCTCGATTACCATATTATGCAAAATGATACAAATGAGCATAACCTATTCATTTTTACTGATTGATATGAACGATACGGTCCACAAATTATGTGGAACTTCCTTCTCAAAATTTCAAATGCTCGTTCGACATCCTTCCTACAACATATATGCTTCTTATTAAAGTACCTTCTATCATGGTTTTCCTCGTGTTCGGGTATCTCAATGTAAGCTTGAACAAAAGTTGACCACGCTGGATAAATTATGTCCGCCAGAAAATACACTATGTTATAGTTATTGTCATTGATGATGAACTTTGAAGTTGGAGCAATTTCATACCTCGGTTCTTCAAACAAAGACGATTTATGCAAACTATTGATGTCGTTATTTGAACCCGTAAGTCCATAAAAAGCATGACATATCCAACAATCATAGGAGTTGTGAAAGAAACTCTAGAAAATTATGTTAGAGTTTGACTACCTAACTGATGTGTTGTGATAAGGTTTTCTACTACACATATAGGTTTTTGTGGAAGGATGTCATACAACTCATGTAGGTATAGTGAAAGAAAGATTCACAACTCTTATAAGAGGATGCATTAGGCTTCCAAAGTAAAATCGAGAGAGAATCACAACTGAACCACAAGGTAGTCCAAACTTGAACCATAACTACGTTTACGACTCTTAGCTAGAATTCGTAGTAAATCAGGGACCTTCTGCAACTCCCCTTCCGCAACCCATCAAAAAGTGTCGTCGTAGGTCTACTACAACACTTGTGGGGGGTTGTCAAAGTATGTTTTTCCCGTAGTGAGTTATGCCTTCCAAAACAAAATTTGTTTTGTGTAGTCGCCCCCAATGCATGCAATCAATACTCCCCAACATTCGTGGAAAGGCTATTTTTGCATTTCCTTTTAGTAGTCATTTGACATCATCTTGCGCTGGTTGTCCTAAAAAACGTGGACCAAAATAGTTGACTACAATCCCACAAAACATATTGAGAGTTACATATACAATTGCTTTTGCCATACAAATGTATTCATTACTAGGGGTGAGCATGGGCCGGTATGGACCGGTTTTTACCTCGTCCACATCCAATCCAATTCACTACGGATTTCAAATTTGGCATCCATATTTAATCCAACATCCAACGGATGCACGGATTTGATGCGGATAATCCAATGGGTTTGTGTTAGTTAAAATTTGTAATGAAAAAATAAAACGAATATAGATGACTTCTTATAGAACATACACATTTTATATATGTATATAAATATCGAAGTGCCATGGACAACATTCCAAGCAACTACCTTAAAAATTCCAAAACTATCTATATATTTTCTAAAAACTATATAAATGCCCTTAATCTAACGGATATGGATGTCCAACGGATTTTCAAGGTTGCATCCAGGCCCAATCCGTAATCCGTTGGATTTCAAAAATCCCATCCGCGTCCAACCCATTAGCGAACGGTCCAGGCATCCATCCGTAAAAATACGGTTGGCCCCGGTTAAATCCGCGAATTACGGATAAAATGCTCACCCCTGCTCGTTACACTGATCTGTTAGACATACATAAGATATAATCAATGTAGTTAATATAGACATACATAAGATATAATCCGGGGATATTTAGGTCAAATATCGTTATAATATCGGTTCCAAATTTAGAGACTATAAATAGCTACCATCAATTTTATCAAAAAACAAAAACAATAATTTGTTGAGCCTAAAATGATAAATAAACAAGTGGATAAACAAACCGCATTCTCCACTATGGGTAACAAGTCAAAATGAACAAATCTGATATTTTAGGGTCCCACTAGTGATTTTATTAATATAAACTAATAAGAGTTGGTCCCCACTAATGATTTTATTAATATAAGCTGGGTCCCACTAATGATTTTATTAATATAAGTTGGGTCTCACATGATTATTTAATAATAAAACAAATAATAAAATATAAACCCTACACATGATAATCGTATTTGGAGAGAGAAATTGTTATGGGCGTTGGAAGCACGAACGTTGGCGTCCTAGTAGAGAACGCGCATTAGAAGCATGAAAGCGGGCGTCATTGTTGTTGACGCCAGCGTTCGTAGGGATGACGCGCGCCATTACAATAGATGCGCGTCTGTTGTTACGACTTGATGTTCAAACCCTCAAATCTGTTCATTTGAACATCCATTTTCATGATTTGTTCATTCCATAGTGAGAGCAAAATGAACAAACTTTGAGTTTGTTCACCCATAAGAAATGCTCCTAGGGTTGCAGTGAGTTTTTATTCCAGACTATGTCTTCGGACGTTTCCCGCATTAAATTGATAGTTGTTGTTTGACGTAGTCATTGGCCTTTAACCGTTAAAATCATGAAGTAGTTGGTCACGTGATCAAAGAAACCGATATTTCGCTTGTGCTCATTTCAAGCGGAGGACCCATTAGTTTGAACTTTGAAGTTGAACCTTGAGAAGCGCCAATGATATAACGCTCGACTCTTCTCTATCTCCGGAATATGTACCCGCTTATGAAACAACAAATCGAAGTGTTCTTCTTTTGCTCGGAAATTTGACCAAAATCATTTGGAGCTTCGCTACGTAAGTCGGTCCAGCAAGCTTCGATGTTCTAGGGACACTATGTGCGCGTGGCATTTATAGTGCTAACCCTTGCACATCATCTCGTCAATTATCTGAACAATGAACATTGATTTTGTTGTTTATGTTTTTTCTAAAGTAAGATTCCATCCATATCAAATCGAGGAAATGCATAATAGGTATTGCTCATCTGGTCATCATCTCTCATTCTTATCGACACTTTAATTTTAATCATATTCAAATTCAAAAATGGTTAGGTAGTGGTGTTTTTTCAAACCCATTATGGCATAACATGTCACCCACGTTTGATAAAAGAATGGATGAGTTTGTCTGTTCCAGTTGGCTCACTACCACTTTTTCTAATTAGGAATCTCCTAACAGAGGTTGGCTCTGACTCAGTCATGTATCTAAAGGAGTTGGCTTGAAGCCTAGCTAACCAGGAACTCAGTGGCTTGTAGTATTGACAAGACCGATTTGAGTTCACTTGACTCAAACTAGTTCTTACCGGTACTCATCCTACACCTTTCCTCATTGTACACCCACTTTTACACTTGCGTACTCAACACCGTCATCCGTCACTGTAATGTTCGTTAGTTTTAACCTAACGGCTAGTAAGACCCTTACGTCACTCAAAGTCCAAAACATCACATCTCGTGTCATTTTCTCATTTCACCAAAACGAGTTTCTCGTTCTAACAGTCCTCCTTTTTAGAAGTTAACATTCCTTTTTACCAGTTTAATTGAAAGGTACCAAATTCCACGTAAATTTATTTGGTCTGCACTCTTCTCGGTAAACTCATACTCCGTATTAGTAATATTTTCTTTTTACTTCGTGTTCATACACAAACGTCAAATAAGCCAAGTAAGCAAGTGGAGAGTTTCATCCCCAATTGCATATCTTTTCACTAATCAGTATTAGTTTGTGCTCTCAAATTTGTTTTTGATCCAAATCTATTTCGATCCTAGCTTCGCTATTGCCGTGCCTTATGAGTTTGGTATCCCAATCGATCGGGAACCATTGGTAAACGTCATTTCAACACTTCCTACCCAAACTTTTAGGTACCAACACTATTTCTGGTTCGGAAAGTTTGTTACACTACCCCAACAGATATGGAACACCAAGTACGAAATTACGTGTAGAGTGACATGAGGACACACGTGTCACCAACTCGCACTACTACGTTATCTGTGAACATAAAAAGCAAAAATAGAGACGTTTCTTATTCGCTGATCAGAATCAGATTACAGAGCCACCCCCACGATTACATCAGCACCACCAGCGGTGGCTTTTGTTTTGTCCTAAACTTTTCATTAAATTCACCAGACACTTGCAGAGAAGAAGATTGGTTAAAGGTTCTGTTTCTTGATTGCAGTTATTGGAATCTTTCTTTATAATTAGAGAGAACCAAGAAAAAGAAATCATCTCTCTCCAAAGAGTAGTTTCAGAGAGAGAATTGAGGGGGGTTTAGTAAGTAAATGGGGAGTTGCAGTGGTGGAAAGAAATAGAAAAGATGGAGTTTTGGCCTGAGTTTTTAGCAAGTAGTTGGGGGAAAGAATTTGTTGCAGGTGGGTTTGGAGGTATGGCAGGAGTTGTATCTGGTTATCCATTAGACACTCTTAAGATTCGTCTTCAGCAACCTTCTCTTAATAACACAGCCACTAGGTCTGCTTTTGGAGTATTGAGAAATATTGTTTCTTCTGAAGGTCCTTGTGCTCTTTATAAAGGCATGGCTGCTCCTTTGGCTTCTGTTTCTTTCCAGGTTCTTGTTCCCTTCTTCCTCTCATCTATGTCATGTTTCTTTATTTCATAATTTTCCTGATTTTTTCATTCTGGGACTGACTGAAAAAATTCTGAGATAAGGCTCAAATTTAGGATTAGGTTTTCTGGGTTATGCAATTAGATCCCTGTAAGTGAAAACAAGGTTAAAATAGGAATTGTTCTTAGATTAAGTGATTGTCTTACAATATAACTGAGACAGGCAGAGAGCTATTAGTACAGGATTCTTGAGTTACCTATAAAAAGTATCTAAGATTTTGATTACACCCTCTAATTTGTTAGCTACCAATCTACCTCGCATATGGACTTATAGACTGAGTTAAAAAACAAGCTTGCTAGTCACTGCAAGGGTTTACCAGCATACAATTCTCCGCACTAGATATGCTTAATTGGCTTTGTTTTCCTGTTATTGAAAACCTAATTCAAGAGGTTTTGACAGTAGCAGGTATATTACCATCTTGATATTCAGTTTTTGTCTTAGGTTCTGATGTACCATAATCTGATCCTAAAATGGAAGCAACTAAGTCATATTAGCCAGCCTACCAGGGTTATACTACTGGGCAGCTAGTAAATATCGTGTAATGTCTCCCAGCGATATCCTAACAAGTAATTTTTTTCTGCAGAATGCAATGGTCTTTCAAGCTTATGCAATCCTGTCACAAGCTTTCAACAAGTCACTCAACAACGATCCCCCTTCCTATAAAAGTGTTGCAATAGGAGGTTTCGGGACAGGTGCCCTACAGAGCTTCTTGCTCAGCCCAGTCGAACTTGTAAAAATTCGCCTCCAATTACAATCAAACAAACCCAAAACAAATATCAGAGAGAATCAAGAAGGACCAAGAAGCATCATTAAAAGCATCCTAAAGAAAGAAGGATTTAAGGGACTATACCGAGGCCTAACTGTTACAGTGCTAAGAGATGCACCTGGTCATGGTGTATACTTTTGGAGCTACGAATACACCAGAGAGAAGCTACACCCAGGTTGCAGGAAAACAGGACAAGAAACACTAAAAACAATGTTAGTTGCAGGAGGTCTGGCAGGAGTAGTTAGCTGGATTGCTTGCTATCCCCTGGATGTTGTGAAATCTAGACTCCAAGCACAAACACAGACTAAGTTAGATCAATTCCCACCTAAATATCTAGGTATTGTTGATTGTTTCCGCAAAAGTGTACAAGAAGAAGGTTACTGCGTCCTGTGGAGAGGACTAGGTGCTGCAATTGCTAGGGCTTTCGTGGTTAATGGTGCCATCTTCACTGCCTACGAGGTTAGCCTGCGAGTATTTTTCAGTAACAACCAGACAGAGGGAGAACGGATTGTAGAGTAAGATGATGTTCTCCTCCTAATATGGGAAAGTTACGAAGAAGAATTCTGCAAGACAATTCTACCATGCTCTTTTAAAACCATGAAGCTCCATTCACATGTCGCTGTTGAAGAATTTTAGATCTATGTAAAACATCCATGTTAACACAATTCTTGCAAACATTGCATTATGTACAATCAAATGCAATTTGATACCAAGCTGAAATAAAGTGGTGTTATGATCATAATAATTGCAGATTCAAAGAAATCTTCAAGTGCATCAATCTTAGAGCTAACCTTTCTGGCTTTCACTTTGTTTTGTTGCTTTATAAAGTAGTTTAAAACAACAGTGCAATTACTGAACTGACATCAACATTAAGTAAATACAGGTCTGCAAGTTTTCCTTTTAATTCAACATAATAAAAAACCATGTGGATTATATGCTTATATGGATACTAGTCAAGAAATCAATGTTGTGTATCATGGAAACTCGTCGTGTCGAATCAAACAAAAATTAAGTATCAATTAGTACGCAACAATTCAATTGATCCGTAATAACAAAACTTAAAACTTATATAGACATTAGACATTATGCTCATACATTATCCAGTTCCGGAATCACATAAACTCTTCCATTCAAACTAACATCAAAACAGGTAAACATAAGTAACAATGGTGTTTATCAATACATTAAGGTCTATAAGATCAAAACTCTCAAACACAAAGACAACAAACACAAGACCATACAGGCATACACATTATACCACAGCAATCTAGTCTTAAAATTCTGAAGATAACAGATAACACAAATGTAATCTAGAAACATCAAAAACTCATCTTTCAGCTGACCTGAGGATCAATGATAACTCTAGCTTCAGAAGTCTCTTCCTCCTGCTCCTCGACCACCGTACTATCCTCCTGAACATTAAGATTAAGCCCGGCCATCGATTCATTCAAACCACAGCAACATTCCGCTAAAACATGAGGATCATTATAATGCATAACAGCTCTAACAATAGATCTCACACTATTATAAGGATCAGAATTCATAAACACCTCAGACCCAATAAAAACCCCATCACAACCTAATTGCATCATCAAAGCAGCATCCGCCGGCGTAACAATCCCACCGGAAGCGAAATGCACAACAGGCAATCTACCGAGCTGTTTAGTCTGAATCACAAGATCATACGGTGCTGAAATTTTCTTAGCAAATGCAAAAACTTCATCATCATCCATATTATTCAAAACCCTAATTTCACCCATGATTGACCTAACATTTCTAACTAAATCAACAATATCCCCATTGCCAATCACATCCCCTTGAGTTCTAATCAATGAAGCCCCTTCTCTAATCCTTCTCAATGCTTCACCTAATCCTTGACAACCACAAAGAAACGGAACCCTGAAATTTCTCTTGTTAATGAAGTTTTGATCATCAGCCGGTGTTAAAATCTCATTCTCATCAATATAGTCAACACCAATAGACTCAAGAATTTGTGCTTCAACAAAATGACCGATTCTTGATTTAGCTATCACAGGAATGTTAACTGATCGTTTAATTTCTTTAATCAGTGAAGGATCAACCATTCTCAGTACACCTCCACCATTATGAGATTCAGAGATTGTGGTAGCACAAGCACCAGCTTCTTCAGCTAGTTTAGCTTGCTTTGAGTTGACAACTTCAATAATGGCTCCACCTCTGATGATCTGAGCTCTGCCTAGGTTTTTTGCAAATGGGTTTTTCTTCTTTGAATCTGTAATTGTAGTGTGATTGTATACTGCTAGAACACTTTCATCTGCCATTTCTTGAGGAAAAAAAATATTTGGTTTGTGTTTAGGGGTTTGTTTGTGGAGAACAGAGAGAGACGAAAAAGAAAAGAGAGAATCAAAATGGAGTGTAGAGAAAGAAGAAGAACATCTGGGGTGTAGAATAACGAATTGGAAATTTATTATGGGTCCCAGAAGTTTCTCGAGAAAGCGGGGAATGGTCGGTCCGGCACTTCAAAAAAGACGGTAAAAGTTTTTCATTCAGGCATACAAAACAACTCAAAATGTGTCTACATTCTAGAGGAGTCTAGAATGTGCTTCAAGCCCATTGTTTTGGGAGCTGCTAGACTCGCCTTGTTTTTTCATCAGAAATGATACACGCACCGCGGCTGTGCACCGCGGTGTGTACTGTGACAAAATCGAACGGTGCATGAAGGAAATGAGCGGTGATTAGCAGGGGGTGGGGGACTTTCTTTTTTTTTTGTCTCACATTCTCTCTCCGCGGGACACTGTTTGGTGCACAACCGCGGTACGTTAAACATTTTTGTTTTTTCATGGAAAAAGCTGAAGAGAAACAATCCAACGGTCCTTATCCATGTACTTAGCATTGGGATTGGTGTGTAAAAAGTGGGTCGGTGATAATTTCGGGATTTCTCACTCGGTTGATTTATCATTTCCGATTTGTGAATGTGGCTTGCTGATAGGGGTGAGCATTTTAACCGGAACCGCGGATTTCACCCGCATCCGTCCGCAAAATTGCGGATTTGACCTGATGAAACAAATTTAGAGTTTTGATCGACCTGTTCAGGAGGCATGGTTCGATATAACGAGTCCGCTCGCCATGTGCTTATCCGGTGTCAAAATAAAATGAGTTTCTTTAACTGAAAACATGAAAATGAAATCCTAATCACTAGTAATATATGAGCACGGTATGGGATCCCTAATATGCATGGTCTTTGTGCACTGATGAAACAAATAGAGTTTTGGATTGGACCAATCGAGGTCCAACAAAATAAAAACTTTTGAAAACATGAAAATGAAATCCTAATCACTAGTAATATTGTGGGAACTTGTGATTTGAATGTGAACTTGTGTTGAATGTATGGGTGTGTTTTGTAGGTTTTTAATCAAATGAGAGAGTATTATGGAGTACAATTTTTGTCGAGATTTAGTTGGACATGATGTTTGTGTGCGTGTAACCTGTGTTAGTTGTGGGAATATGCTTGTGTGCTGGATTTTGCTACATATACATTCCCTGGTTCTACCGGCATTAGGTCAACCCTTTTGATTATTTTTTTGAAGCAAGAATGAAATTGATTTAACTTTCAGTGTTTACAAATTTAGCATCTTCCTGAACTTGACATATAATTTGCTCAGGAGTAAATAATAACCAAACACTGCTAAGATAAGAAACTCTAGCTAGCTTTGCTAATGTATCTGCTGCTTTATTTTTTTCCTTTGGCATACAACTACAATGCCATGAACTATTACTAGCGAAAATAAATTTAATGTCCAAAAGCAAATTTCGAATTCTCCGGTCTATATATTGGGACTTTCTTTTAATCTTTATGGGTCTTAATGAATGATTGGGAGTGAGAAACAGATGTATAGTGTTCATTTGTTTTCTTTTAACCAGGCTTGATTGGGGTATACCCAGATTAATTAGGGTATACCTAATGAGACAAAACCTGTGTCATTTTGAAGTAAAACAAGCCACCCCTTAACCTTGTATTTTCTAAATGGCTAATATATGCTTGTTTAATTAACAAAAAAAATATGATTATGTTAATTAATTGAGTTTAGATTAATTAATTGAGTAGATTGAAACTTTTGAAACTATGAATTTAAGTTATGAAATTTTGTTTTTGATTGAACTTATGTCCGGAGATTTTTGATGAAATTTTTTTCCTCCGAGAATATTTTTTGCAACGGAATTGAAAGCATACTACCCAAACACTTCTAAAAAGGGGATTGAAAAGCTAATGTATGAAATCATACTCAAAATTAAAGAAGAAATCGACGAATTCCGCTCTGAAACAATAAAAAATCGGCAAGGTCGACGAATGAAGACAATGCCGACTAACATTGGCCGGCAGGGTCTACGAATGACGAGAATGCCGACTACCTTTGGCCGGCAAGGTCTAGGAATGAAGAAGATGTCGACTTTATTATTTTGGACATACAAGAAACTGCTGCAAATGCTTAAGTAGTTGGCATCTTATTGATTTCTTACCTTGCCGGCTATCTTATAGTCGGCATATAATAAATTTATCACCTTACCGACTAATATACAGTCGGTAGGGTTCTATTCATCTACAGTGCCGACTAATAACAAAATTAAACTCGGGAAAATTAAGTTTATGTGACATAAAGTCGGGATGGTACAAGTCTAAGAAGACGCTGACTAGAGAAAAGTCGGCAAGGTTGGTTATTGATTACCTTGCCGGCCCTGGTTATTGTTTTACAGTCGCCATGGCAGTTATGAAAAGTCGGCATGATCTTCATGTTACGACCTTGCCGACTACCATTAAAATCTTAAGGCGGACATCTAAATTTAAAAAAAACTCTGCCGACTAAAGACCCTGAAAATCATAATTTTCGATTTCTAGCATAATATAACAATCAAAACACACAACACAATGATGGGTGTGAGTTTAGACATCACTTACAATCTTCTTTTCGCCGGTAGAGGGTTCTTTTCAGCATCTTCCGGGATTGCATTCTCGGGTTTACTCGTTCCAACTTTTCCCTTACCTTTTTTCTCTGATTTGGATCTTTTGATATTACATGTTGAATCTCTATTGCTACTTGATCGTTTAGAATCAACCATTTATTGTAGAAAATTAAAATTGAAATTTTTGGTTGATGGAATAAGATGAAGGAAGGAGAAGAGCAAAGTGATTAGAGAAGAGAGATTAGAAAAATATTAAACAATTTTTAGTTTTTAAGTTTAGAGTTTAGTTTTTAGGTTAATTAGTTTAGGGGTATTAAAGTAAAATCAACACTTTTGACCACCCCTTAACAAAGGCACTAGGTCCATATAAATTTGGGTATACCCCAATTAATCTGGGTATACCCCAATCTCGGCAGGTCTTTTAATATGCAATCTGATCTATTATGGTTGGCCATTTTGCTTGGCCACAGCTCTAATATATAGCCAAGCAAAAAGAGAGAAATATTTCAACCAGTGCAATCCATCTATTTTGCTTAGTTTAATGAGAGTGAAATTTAGTTTCCGTATGATGTCTTTTAGATATGATATTTATGATTTCTAATATATAAATTGGGTGCTTAGCTTAATGAGAGTGAAATTTAGTTTATGTATAATGTCTTTTAGATATGATATTTATGATTTTTAATATATAAATTGGGAGATCCTGAAACTTAGATGAAATATTAAAAATTGAATACAAAAACTTAGTTTCCGTCCAAAACCATTCTAAAACTTAGGTGAGATCGTTAGAGCACTGCTCTGTCGAACTCACAAGTTTTACTGTCTTAACCTTGTTTTGAACGTTGGATGAACAAAACTGTATCTTGATTTCTAGTCTACTAAGTAAAGTCTCAGATTAGGTATAAAAGTTGGTAGTTGAGTATCAGACATCACCCTCGAAGACTGAAGATCGACGAAGATATTTGGAGAACTTCATCACAGAGATATGTGAAGACTGAAACATTCTATTTCCTTACATGCTTTATCATTTTATCTATTTGAGACTATGTCGCATGACTTCTAGTAGATTTATTGCAAAGAAATTTTTTTGAGTCAAGCTTGTCTTGTTAACTTCTCGAGATATCATTCAAGCAATGGATGTTCATTGGTCCTTAGCAATATTAGTTTTAAACATTATTGTTCAAGAATTAATATTGTGGATCATTTGGAAATTTTCCAAGCAATGGTTTTTTCATTTGGGAATGTTTCAAACATCAAAGAGAGAAATTCATAACTTCTGTAATTTCAACTCAGGGTAGGTTGGCGAAGCATCTAGCAAACCATAGATATATGAGTTTTAATCAGTTCGCAAACCTCAAGTTCAGAAGGGACAGTTCACCGAACCAGTTCATGAACCGTGGTGATATGAAATTGGTGAAAGGGAAACGGTTGGCGAACCCACTTCATGAACCGTAGCGCCGGAGTTCACAAGTCATTAACGGTATGCGAACCCGGTTCATGATCCGTAACACCCGGACTCATGAGCTGTCTAACTGGATCACGAACCATTTCACCAATGGCCTCACTAGATTTTTAGCAGATGCTCAAAGGCTTATTTTTGAAATAAGTGTAGCATTTTTCTTACTGTCATAAATGTAAATAATTGTAAGCACTTCAATGTTATTAGACCGGTCAAGAGCCGAATTAGCCGCTAATGACTCGATTAGCTAATATTATCCTTAATTAATAGAAATTAATCCAACCATAATCTATTAGTACCATTGGATAGATCTCGAAAAGTTGTACGAAGTAGACTACTCGAACGTGTCGTTTGGATATCGAACGAAGAAGATATCACCGTATTTGTGTAAAGGTTAAAATGGTCAATTTACAACAAATGTTATTAAGACATCCGAGTTTTTTTCTTTGGGAACCAAGAGCCTGCCCTTATCCTTCAGTTCGGGTGCCTCAGTAAATCAGGGGATTTTATCAACAAAACCAACCGAAGGAAAGTCATTTCTTCTTATGTTCTTCTCGTTGCTTATTTTCTTCTCTGATCTTCCTATGTTCTTCTTCTGTTCGAGTTTTGGGTGATGAAATAAAGTTTTGACATCGTGAGGATTAAGGAAAAATCAAGGCGTAACTGTTGGTAGGGTTGTGGATGTCGATTTATTATTAGAAAGAAATGAAGTGATATCTAGAGAGAATCAGGAAATTAGGGTTTGAGTTTTGGTTCTAACCATAAAAGAATTGGTTAATTAAAGAAGGATTTGAGTGGTTGGTGATGAAAAACAAAAAGGTTGATGTGAAGTTGTTCTTATAAAGGATCACAAAACCTGGTAACTTAGGGTTTCTAAATAGGGTTGAGAATTAAATGGGAAATTACTGAAGATGGAAAATATGGTTTGTGGTGTTGATGTTCTGGATTTGATTTGAAGAAAAACAAGTAAATGATTTCAGTTACGAGTTCTTAATTAAATAAAGACCTAGGGTTTATGGGTGATGTTCAGGTGAAGAAGATGAATTCAATGGTGAGATTCAAAGAAGAAGTTGATTCCCTGGGTTTGTCTAAGTTGTAGGTATTGGAGTTTAATTAGTGGTGAACTGAATCTGAATTAGGTGATGTGTTAACTAGTGGTGTTTAGGGGATAAATAATGGTGTTGCAGTTCATGGGTTAAAGTGATGAATTAACAAAGAGAATGATGAAACTGTAATTGCAAGCCTAATCAGGTTGGTAGAGTATTTGTTATCGCAATAGAGTCTTTAGCCTATGCAATGGCTCAGGCCAGAAGCATTAGCTTGTCTGACTAAATCAGATTCAGTCTGACTCTGTTTCTTTTCTGTCTGACTATGTTAACTCAATATAACTTTCAGTTAACCTTGACCTGACCTTGACTGAGTTGACCAAGATTGGACTTTGACCGTTAGTTTGATCAGTGGCCAGACGTTGACATTACTATTGACCGCTAGTGTTAGAGCATTGCTCGGTCAAACTAGCATGCATTGATATCACAAGCATGTTTGTCAATATTAGTGATCAAAACAATAAAGTCTTGATTTCTAGTCTACTATATCTAAGGTATCGGACTAGGATAGAAAGTGTAGTTGAGCTCAAGAACTCCATGGCGATCATCATACAAGATGAAGTACTACTCAAGTAACCGGTGGATCTTCATCGACTAAAAGGTATGTGGAGACTTGAACTTATCTATCACTCAAAAGTCTATCTACTCTATCTTTTATCTTGAGACAAAAGTCGTATTACTATATAGACTAAGATTATTATACACATATGATATTTCGAGCTGAGTATATCTCGCATATCTATTTCTCGAAATATGTGTTGGTAAAGCTTTCTCTTTAGCCAAGTTCATCTTTACCTAGTGACGAAAGTCGTGTTATGTTTCAATCATTTTGTGTATCGCTCTGACGAGAAATAGCTTGTGATAACAACTATATAACGTCCTATGAGAATGTTTCAATGATTGAAACGAGAGTTTAGATAACATAACCATTGGAGGATATAAGCATTGTTGTGGTAACACATATATGTACAAGTTATTATTGCTTGAACCGAAGTTTGCGAACTTTGTTGATCAAGTGAAACCGGAGTAGTGAGTGAGCTCAGTCCGCGAACCCAGTCCATGAACTGGCGTAGTTCTCGAAAACAAGAGTTTTTATTGGAGTTTGTGAACTTCGTCCGGGAACTTAAGTCCGCGAACTTGAGTAGGTTATGTCTAAAAACGATGTTTGTGACCTTATCATAATAAACTAAGGAATGTTATTGCAAACCGTGGATTTATAGTTCATGAATTGATTCGAGTGAATCACATCGTTTTTGCTTCAATTATGTCTTATGTAGTACATAAATATCTAAGCAATTGAACAACTCTCTAACTAGTTCATTTGAGTCATTTGGACTAGTTACGGTAAAGAATAATATGGTTGATATGAAAGTTATCATTTGGCTAACCTTTTGGTTAACTAGTGTTGAACCAACTAATGTACAAGTTTGGGTACGGTTACACGAACCTAAAATCGTCTAGTACATGTGTGTATGACAAGCTAAGTTTTCGATCTAACGGTTGATAAATATTATCTTGAATCTAATCAGGTTTTCATCTAATGGTGAATATTGAATGCTTTGTTACTAAACTAACATTGATTGCAAAGCCTGATTTGAAGACTATATAAGGGAAAACTCTAGCAACTGGGAAACCTAATCCCCACACATTCTGTGCGAAACTAGTTGTGCTAAGTGATGCGTGTCGTATGCGTCAAACGACGCTGCGCTTCCCTTGTAGGCTTTGCATCGTCCTCCAAACGTATCTTGTGCATACAAATGGCAGGGCTTATACTCTTGATATCGGCAATTGTCCATCCTATGGCCGTCTTGTGCTTCCTTAGCACCCTTATAAGTTTTTTCTCCTGTAATTCACTAAGCTCGTTATAAACAATCACAGGTAACTCTTTATTTTCACCCAAGTACAAGTACTTTAAGTGACTTGGAAGAGGTTTCAATTCCAATTTTGGAGATTTAACAATGGAAGGTAAAAGTTTTTCATCACTGCATGGTAAATAAATAAAATCAGACTTATATTCCCGAAGAATAGCTCAGTATTATCGATCACCTTATAATAAACTTAATCGACGCAGCGAAGAATATTATTGAGGAATCACAAACGATGAGACGAAGATGTTTGTGATTACTTTTATATCTTGCCTATCGAAGATAGAAATCTCAATCCAATTATTATAATTGTACTCGTACGATAGAAACAGCAAGATCAGATCACACAACTACAAGAAAAGTAGTATCGGTCTGGATTCACAATCCCAATAAAATCTTTAAGTCCTTAACCTGGTTTTAGAAGAAGAAAACCAAAGGTTAAAGGAGAATCGACTCTAGCTTAGCAAACTAGTATCACACGGAATGTGTGGGGATTAGGTTTCCCAGTTTCTAGAGTT
The DNA here is from genome assembly GCA_023529315.1 of Papaver bracteatum. Lineage (NCBI taxonomy): Eukaryota > Viridiplantae > Streptophyta > Magnoliopsida > Ranunculales > Papaveraceae > Papaver > Papaver bracteatum. The sequence continues at coordinate 126,906 of JAJJWX010003264.1, forward strand.
CTCCCTTATATAGTCTTTCAAATCAGGGTTTGCAATAGCTTAGTAACAAAGCATTCAATATTCACCATTAGATTAAAACCTGATTAGATACAAGCTAATATCTCTCAACCGTTAGATCGAAAACTTAGCTTGCCATATACACATGTACTTGACGATTTTGGGTTTGTGTAACCATACCCAAATGTGTACAATAGTTGGTTCAATATTAGTCAGCCAAATGATAACTTTCATATCAACCATATTCTTCTTCACCATAACTAGTCCAAATGACTCAAATAAACTAGTTAGAGAGTTGTTCAATTGCTATGAGATCTCATGTACTACACAAGACACAATTGAAGCAAAAACTATGTGATTCACTCGAATCGATTCATGAACTATAAAGCCACGGTTTGCAATAGCATTCCTTAGATAATTTAGATAAGTTCACGAACATCGTCTTTAGACATAACCACTCAAGTTCACGGACTGGGTTCGCGGACTCAAGTTAACCGGTTGGAGTTCACAAACTCCAGCAGAAATTCTCGGGTTCGAGAACTTCCGTCAGTTCGCGGACTGAAATCGAGCTACAACTACAGGAGAAATTCTCGGGTTCGAGAACTATGCATGTTCGCGGATTGAGTTCGTGGACTGGGTTGACTGCTCAAGTTTGGATTTCACTTGATCAACAAAGTTCGCAAACTATGGTTCAAGTGCTAAGGACTTATACATATATGTGTTACCACAACAATGTTTATATCCCCCAATGGTTATATTGTCTGAACTCTCATTTCAATCATTGAAACATTCTCAGAGGGCGTTATATAGTTGTTATTCACAAACTATTTTTCGTCCGAGCGATTTCCAAAATGTTTGAAACACAACATGACTTTCGTCACTAGGTAAAGATGAACTTGGCTAAAGCGAAAGCTTTACCAACACATATTTCGAGAAATAGATAAGCAGGATATACTCAGCTCGAAATATCACACGTGTATATTCTTAGTCTATATAGTAATACGACTTTTGTCTCAAGATAGGAGATAAAGTAGATAGACTTTTGAGTGATACAGTAGAACCTCTGTAAATTAATACTCGCCAAAATAATAATCTCGCTAAAATAATAAAATTTCTTAGTCCCTTCTTGGGCCTATAGTGCTAAAATAATAATTTCGATAATATAATAATTTGATACGTTTCAAAAATCTCCCATAAGTATATATAGGTCCCAAATATTATATAAATTAATATTTACTAATAAGAAAATTTAAAAGGTTTTTATAAGTATCGAACTTTAGGAAACTATGAATCAATAGTTACGTTGCTTGTTTTGCTTTGAAGTTCAAATCTAATTGTATTTCATCCCTAATAGTTCGTAATGCACTCATAAGACCCGGAGTTGCATTATTATATTGCAACAAATTATATTCCAATGAATGTGTAGGACCAAAATATCGCTACAAAGGTATTCCTGCGATATTAACAATGTCTCTGCGAGCGTCACTATCAATACTTTAACAACGTTTCACGAGCGTCACAGAATATCCAAAAGAAACTGACGATGAAAGGAATAAAAGAAGAATGTGTTGATCTTGCGATGATCATCATTCTTGCGATAGAGAATATTGTAGATATCGCGATGAGATCGCAGAATAAATCCGAAATAAGAGGAAAACTTAGCTGTCACCCATTATGTAAATCCCTATATAAAGGGCACGATAGATCCAGAAAAGGATAATGTATTTTGGAGAGTTGAAAGAGTCTTGAGGAGAGAGAAACTTCAAGAGAATATTTGTAATCTTGATTTCTTCCAATTCTGTAAACATTTCTGAAATTTGAATAATAAAGTGTCGTTTAATCTTTAAAGTTTAGTCAATTTCCAACAGATTTCTATAGAATCTTGATAAGGGTGTAGTGTGGGAATTCCTGCAACTACATTTTGGCGCTAGAAACAAGGAGTGATTAGCAAATATTGAAGAAAAGGTGAAGAAAAATGTAAGAATTGTTTAAATTGGTGAGATAATTGAAGGAAGAATGATCAGAATCAAAGAGGATTGTAGAAAATTGGAGTGTGATATGGTAATAAGAGCAATGATTGATAGATTTCATGGAAATATTAAGGGGAAGATACATAAACGGGATTTTGAAGGAAGGAAGATTATGGCAGTAGAGAAGATATCATCATTAAATGATTGGGAAAAGCAGGAGATCACATTCACAACAGCATAAATACCAGAAGAAAATCTAAGTCATACATCTTCTTTGGTAATTACGATATCCGCTATATCAATGAGAAAGGGAGACTCAATAAAATCTGAAGAAGAATGGGCTATGAATAGAACTTTGGTAGATGCAGGAAGTTCTGTGGATATAATGTTCTATCATACTTTCAAGAAAATGGGATACAAGGATGAAGAAATGTTAAATTCAACATATCTTATTTATGGCTTTGGAAAATCGTTAACAAAACCTAAATGAGAAATAGTGGTGCGAATTCCACTAGGAGAAATTGAAACACAAGTATCATTATGCGTGGTAGATGTGGAATCACCGTATAATATGATACTGGGAAGACCATGGATATATGCAATCAAGGATGTAGCATCAACGTTGCATCAGTGCATTAAATTTCCTATGCCCAGTGGAATCGGAGAAATTAGAGGAGATACAGATTTTGCAAAATTATGTTACCAGATTGAAGTGAAAAATTGTGAAAATCGTTCAAAGTTGCGAAAAGCTCGCAGAAAACTGGCGAGAGAATTGAAGAAGAAAGAAGAGTTTAAGGTTTACATGATAAGAGCAAAGGAGGGAAAAGGAGTGCCCAATGAACTTTCGCGAGAGGGAGATGAATTCACGAGAATTATGAAAACACCAACACCAATGGGAGAACCAGAAGCCAGTTACACTGCTGCGGAACCAACAAAAGAAGTAAATATTGGGAGTAAAGAAGAGCCTAAAATGCTAAAAAAAAATGGGACTAGAATGGAGGCAGATGAGGAAGAAAGAACTATAAATCTCTTGCGAGAATATAAAGATATCTTTGCATGGAATATGGATGAAATTTCGGGGATAGATCCATCAATAGCATGCCATAAATTAGAAATCAACAAAAATGTAAGACCATTCAAGCAAAGAATAAGGAAAATCGCAACAACATACCATTCTCAAATAGAGGAAGAATTACAGAAAATGCTCGATGCAGGAATTATAAGGCAAGCAAAATATCCAGAATGGATTGCAAATATGGTGGTGGTCCCGAAGAAGAACAAAGGAATAAGAATTTGTATAGATTTTACTGATTTAAACAAGGCTTGTCCAAAAGATAGTTTTCCATTACCAGATATTCCACAAATGGTTGAATCAGCAGCGGGAAATGCAAGAATATCATCGCTGGGTGGATATAAAGGATATAACCAAATTCCTCTCGCTGAAGAAGACCAAGAACATACGGCATTTTTTGCTCCAAGAGGGTTGTACTGTTACACAAAGATGCCTTTTGGTTTGCGAAATGTTGGAGCAACATATCAAAGAATGGTGGAGAAGGTGTTTGAAAAGTGGATTCACAAAAAATTAGAAGTGTATGTAGATGATATGCTAATCAAAAGTAAAGAAGCTGAAAATCATGTGCAAGATTTGAAAGAAAATTTTGATCAAATGCGACAATTTAATATCAAAGTAAATCCTGATAAGTGTACCTTTGGAGTAACCTCGGGAAATTTTTTGGGATACATTGTATCAAAAGAAGGAGTACAAGTTGATCCAGAAAAGGTGCAAGCAATTCGCGATATGCCAACACCAACGATAGTAAAAGATGTACAAAAACTAAATGGACTCTTAGCCTCGCTAGGGAGATTCATTTCGCGATCTTCAGATAAGTGCAAACATTTTTTCAACATATTGAAGAAGGGGACAAAATTCCAGTGGACGGATGAATGTGAAAGGGCTTTTCAAGGAATCAAAGAATATTTAATGAACATATCTATTTTACAAAAGGCTGAACCAGGAGAAGAATTATTAATCTATCTCGCAACAACCACATACGCGCTAAGTGCAGTATTGTTGCGAGTAGATGCGGGGGTAGAAAAACCAATCTACTATATCAGCAAAACATTCAATTCTGCAGAGACAAATTATTCCAAGATTGAGAAACTAATTTTAGCATCGGTACATGCAACTTTCAAACTCCGCATCTATTTTCAAGCACATAAGGTCAAAGTGTTAACGAAAGTGCCAATTGAGTCAGTAATGAAAAATTCAAAGAGATTAGGCAGAGTTAAGAGATGGAATGCACAAGTAGGACACTTTGATATACAATATGAAATTTTATCCTCGCCAAAATCACATGTCATCGCAGAATTCTTAGCTGATTTTCCTTTAGAAGATGATAAAGCTGTAGAAGAGATGATGGATGTAGAAGAAGAATGTGGAGATCCAAAAGAGCTATTAACAGAACCCAACAGATGGGAAATATTAGTATATGGATCATCCAATGGAGAAGGAAATGGAATTGGAGTTGTTTTCATATCACCAGAAGGAGAAAAAACTGCTTTTTCATTTAGACTTGAATTTGCATCCATAATAATGAGACAGAGTATGAAGCTGTGATCCATGCTTTAAAATTTGCGATAAAAATGAATTTGGAAAATGCCAGAATCACCAGCGATTCATAATTGGTTATTCGTCAGATAAAAGGAGAATACACAACAAATGAACCATCCCTGAGGAAATACAAATGACTCGTTGAAGAGTTATCTGCAAGAATCCCAAAAATAAAATGGAGACACATATCAAGGAAAGATAACAGGCTCGAAGATGCTTTCGCTTTCATATCTAGTATGATGACAAATCCATTGGCGAGGTGCATAAAAATTCAAACACTTACATTTCCATCGATAAACAAAGAAGAAGAAGAGACAGATGTAATGATGGTAGAAGCTGGCGAGGGAGAACCCACGGGCAATATCATGGATTGGCGAGAAGATCTTCATGCATATTTGGCGAGAGGAGAAATTCCAAGAAATCGATTAGAGGCACACAAGTTGAAAAGTAGGGCAACCAATTATGAGCTAATAGGTGGAGTGTTATATCGCAGATCTTTTAATGGACCCTCGCTAAGATGTTTGATGAGAGAAGAAGGACAAAAAGTATTAAAGATGTTACATAGTGATGACGCTGGTAATCACAGTGGAGGAAGGTCTTTGGCATATAGAACAAAAATGCAGGGTTATTACTGGCCGAATAGGCATGGGGATGCAAAGCAACTCGCAAGACGTTGCGAGGATTGCCAGCGATACGGAAAAAAGATACATGCACCAGGAGCACCATTATCATCTTCAACAAGTGTATTTCCTTTTGGGAAATGGGGGTTAGATATTGTGGGACCATTTGTACCTGGTTTTGGACAAAGAAGATATCTGATTGTCGCAACAGATTATTTCACAAAATGGGGAGAAGTAAAGGCAGTACAACATATTCGCGATAAAGATATTTTTACATTCATCTTTGAAAATATAATCTGCAGATTTGGGATTCCAGCGCAATTAGTATCTGATAATGGAAAGCAATTTGAGGGACATAATATAGAATTGTTACTCAATGCATTTAAGATAAAATGTGGAAAATCTACTCCTTTATACCCACAAGCAAATGGTCAGGCTGAGGCAACTAATAAAACAATCGCAAACATCTTGAAAAAGAAGTTAGAAGGATACCACAGAGCATGGTGCGAGCAAGTACATAATGCAATATGGGCTTACAACATAACTACACGAGAAGCAACTGGAATGTCACCATTTTGTTTGACATATGGGGTAGAAGCTGTATTACCAACAGAAGTTGTTATTCCTACAACAAAAAGAGAAGGAAAGAAATTTAAGTGCCGGTATGATATTGAATAAGTTGGATGAATTAGAAGAAAAAAGAGAACAAACTCTACAACATATGGAGAATTATCAACGTAGATTAGCTCGCGAGTACAACAAACGTGTTAAGAAACGCGAATTCCAACCTGGTGATTTAGTACTGCGAGAAACGCCTAGTTATCATTGAGAAAGTGGTGGAAAATTGGCGAGAAAATGGGATGGACCATACATTATTAAAGAGATAGTTGGAACAGGGGCATACAAACTAATGGATCCTGAAGGAAAAGATGTTGGTCAAAGACTCGATAGACCGTGGAATAGATTATTTCTGAAGAGGTATTATCAATGACATCTTCTGTGAGGTAAGAAATACTGGTATGTTATATGATGACACAGATAATAAATTCTTTTCTCTCTCTTACAATTGAAAAATTCTTCTGATAACAAAGCACAACAATAGCAGCGAGCATCATCGCAAGAAAAGCGAATAAAATTTCGCAGAGATTAAAGAATGGGACGAACCTTTATGGCGTGCACCCTAGTTCGCGAATAAAATTTCGTAAGAGGCAAATGTAAGACCTACGAGCATGTCATAGGAGGAGATATCTCTTGACATGATTCAGGGGTAAGGTTATACCGCTGCTGGATCCTGAGTCATGCAGATGTTGGGGTTATAGAAAACCTATCCGGGAGAGAGATCTTCGATTTCCAACTATATATGGTTATACCCTAGTTGGACGACCGAGAATATCTTCCAAGAAGTGAAAAGTATGACCAAGGCGTCGAGGTACACGGTTAATCCAAGGGTTCTAAGGGCGTACAAAACTCCCTTGCCATTCTTGGTAAGTCTTGGCTATGATGCACTTGGCCTGAAGAAAACCCCACTTAGGGTGCAGTCTTGTAACTATAAGCCATATAGGCATAAAGGACAAGAGGCTGCGAAAACAGCAGGTTGTTGGTAAATCTGGATGGGAGGAGCTAGTCTTGTATGGACAATGTGCCCTCCTTGAAGGGGAAACCAGGGGGAAGATAAGGGCGGCACCCTCCATTAGGGAGCTGATAAGTGTCTTAAGACGGCAATGTCATGGGGCTTTGTGATCGCAAGAACATTTAGGCCTGTCATATTGTCGCGTGACGTAAATTATACAGAGGCAACAAGCCAAAAGTTAAGATGAGATCAATTGGTTTTTCCATGAAAGTGTAAAGACGTCCTGCGATTTCATCGCAAGACGACAATGTCATAAGGATAAATTCTTGAGAGAGAGTTTATACTTATTATATTGTCGCAAAGATTTTGAAAGAACATGGATAAGACAAGATCAAAGGGTCTTTACATGCAAATGTTAAGAAATCCTGCGATTTTGTCGCAGACAGAAAAAGTTTGGCAAAATAAGACCTTTAACTAGGAAGGCAAAATAAGACCAAAAGAATAATCCTACCAATTAACTATTCTCTATTTAAAGTTGCAGGAAATATACATTCATCGCAGAATTCTTAACAGTGCAGATTCCTTCAGAATTTTTCAGAATATCGCAGCACTATTCATTATATCGCAGATGTATTCATATTTTCACGAAAAATGCAACAACATAATTTCTTAAAGAAAATATAGAAAATGATTCACCATTTCAAGCAAGATAATGAAGGGCAAGAAGGGGAATAGAGAAGTAAGATTACATTATCTTCCTTGAAAATATTCAAAGTAAGCTAAATCGAAAGTTAAAATTCTAAAAATCTCGAAGATTACATTGCTCGCGAGAAAGAAGAAGTAAAATAAAGCAAAGATAAAATTCAAGTTTCAACGATGGTTTCGCCAGATTTATTCTTCTTGCTCGTCAGATTTATTATTTCTGCTAGAGTTATCATCTTCATCAGCATCCTTTTCATCATGAGTATCTTCTTCTTTTGACTCTTCATCAACATTTACTTCACCACCCGCAGCTGTTTCTTTGGGAAGACTTCTTTTTTCTTCTTCTTCTTCACCATCTTCTTGAGTGATATTATCTTACTCGTTAGTAAACTCTAAATCTTCATCCATGGGAAGAGGAATTTCATCATCATCAACCTTTAGAGAAGGAACAGATACATGAGGGAGAGAATTGGAGAGCAGAATCTCGTTCACAAGAACTTCAGCAATGAGGTGGACCTTGCGAAGGAAACTTCTATCACGATTCCTAATCTCTATGTTTTTAAAGTACTCGAGATAATCAAGTCTTATTTCTGCTTTATCGCGGGAATTGAGATAATTGGAAACAAGAGACTTGTTTTCTTTGTGAACTTTATCCAGCTTAGCGGTCAGATCAGTGATGGTAGAATGAATATTTCTTTCGGATTCTGCGAGCAACAAAATAATAAAAGATCAATTAGACAAAAAACTCACAAAGAATATAACACAAAATTTTATGAGAAGATCAACAAGAGAGGCAGTCAAACTGACTACCTTCTTTTTGTGAGGTTAAGTTTTGGATTAATGCAAATAAACAGTTCTCCCATTGATTCATGGCATCATCGAATTTCTCGCCAACCATACCCTTCAGACGAGATTTCATGCTTTCTTCTTTGTTGCGAAGATATGAGTTTTCCTTTGCTAGTGAAGAATGAGATTCCTTTAATTGAGAGTATTGGTCTTGAAGTTCATTGGCTCTTAAACTAAGAGTTAGTCTACCCTTGATAAGTTTATCCTTCTCGGCAGCAGATGATTCAGTTAATTCTTTGAGCTCATTCTTGAGAGAACGAAGAGATTGCTCTTGATTATTACATGTGCTTTGAAGATTAATTAATTGCTGCGAGGAAATCGCCATCAAGCTTGAGAATCTATGTTTTTCTTGGGACAAGGTTTTATTCTCATCTGATAAAGATTCCATTGCCAAATTAGCCTTAAAAAATAAATATGAGAGACGATCAACCTCGCCACTTAATAAGCTATGCCTTTGCAATAATTGATTATTCTCATTAGTGAGAATATTTATGCGATCAATTGAATAAGTGTAAAGATTGTCTAGTCTAGTATGTTGATCCATCCAAGAATCTCTTTCAACGCGAGCTTCTTCAGCAATAGATTCAAATTTGAGTCTTTCTATGAAACGAGTCCGATTTGAAACTAATATATGAATCAAGAATTTAAGAAGGAATCTTGAGTACATAAAATATATAAATAAAACATAAAAACAAAAAAGCAGAGGCAAGAAAAATGTACCTTTCAGCTCGTCATTTTTTCTGCGAAGGTTCTCGCAGTCCATAGAAGAGTTGTGAAGCATATTGTAGTTGCAGGAATTCCCACACTACACCCTTGTTAAGATTCTATAGAAATCAACTAAACTTTAAAGATTAAACGACACTTTACTATTCAAATTTCATAAATGCTTACAGAATTGGAAGAAATAAAGATTACAGATACACTCTTAAAGTTTCTCTCTCCTCAAAGACTCTTTCAACTCTAAAAAATACATCATCCTTTTCTGGATCTATCGAGCCCTTTATATAGGGATTTACATAATGGATGACAGCTAAGTTTTCCTCCTATTTCGGATCTATTATGCGATCTCATCGCGATCGCTACAATATTCTCTATCGCAAGAATGATGATCATCGCAGGATCAACATATTCTTCTTTTATTTCTTCCATCGTTAGTTTATTTTGGATATTCTGTGACGCTCGTGAAATGTTGTTAAAGTATTAACAGTGACGCTCGCCGAGACATTGTTAATATCGCAGGAATATCGTTGTAGCGATATTCTGGTCCTACACATATGATTCAAAGTATCACACTCAGCAGTTTTAGCTTGAAGGATTTTCCTCAGAGCTTCAATCTCATTTTCCAAAGACGCTCGCGAAGCATTATCATCAGAGCCAAAATACTTGAGTAAAGTCTCGCAAGCTCCATGATGGAGAGGGTCAGTGGAAGACTTTCTAGCATTTTCTAAAATGTTAGACAAGATTTTAAAAGCAACATCAACACTTGCAAAAGTTTCGTTTGATGAAGAAAGAGGTGTAGAAGATGAAGTAGTCATGAGATCAAGTTGAAGATCGTTTATGACGGTTGAGTTGTCATGAGGAGTATGTGGAAAAACAACAGTTGAAGGCCGTAAAGGACTATAAGGAGTCTCAGTCACATCAATTTTAGAAGCCTGATCTGTTGAAGGGTCAGAAGAAGTAGAAGTATGGGTATCGATATTCTTGCAAAAAGAAGTAGAAAGATTTGGTTGCGATGGTGTGGGAGTAATCTTCACGGATATTAATGTGGGCATGATGAGATCTTTCCCAAGTGTCTTAAAGTGGCGAGATCTTTTGGGAAGCTTAACAGGGCTCTCGTCATTCTGCGAACAATAACTCAGATAAGAAACAGAGGAAACAATATTGTTATTTGGAAATAGAATATGTTTCTTACTACCTTATCATTCGCATAACTCCTCTTCTTCTTCTCTGCTAATCTTTTGCGAGTATTAGGGTTTTGAGCCTTGGATTGTGCGTTAGAGATAGTTCCGCTGAAGAGAAGACATAACATGGAAGTTATGAAGAATAAAATAAGAAAGATTAGAGAAAAAAATAAAAATTGGCTTTAAATAAAATGTCATAAGTCAAGAAACATACCTTGATGACTCCATTAGAACAATAGCAGAAGGATATGAAGAAGAGGAAAAGTTGCAGACGAAAGACGAAGTAAACAAATAAAGAAGATAAAGAAAGTTAGTTTTGAAAATTAATTCTACCTTTTATAGGCAAAAAGGGGTGGGCCTATTGAGCAGAGACGTGTCAATAAATGAGGGAATTCCAAAACGTGTAAGAAAGGCTATATTAACGGAATCCTGTCGAGAAGAAAGCATAAAAGAGAAAGAAGTTGCTAGGGAAATGAAGAATATTGGTTCTCATGATCTTCTCTTCCTCGCAGAAAAGACATGAGAAGAGGCAAGATGTAGGACCAGAATATCGCTACAACGGTATTCCTGCGATATTAACAACATCTATGCGAGCGTCACTATCAATACTTTAACAACGTTTCACGAGGGTCACAGAATATCCAAAAGAAACTGACGATTAAAGGAATAAAAGAAGAATGTGTTGATCCTGCGATGATCATCATTCTTGCGATAGAGAATATTGTAGATATCGCGATGAGATCGCAGAATAAATCCGAAATAAGAGGAAAACTTAGCTGTCACCCATTATGTAAATCCCTATATAAAGGGCACGATAGATCCAGAAAAGGATGATGTATTTTGGAGAGTTGAAAGAGTCTTAAGGAGAGAGAAACTTCAAGAGAATATTTGTAATCTTGATTTCTTCCAATTCTGTAAACATTTCTGAAATTTGAATAATAAAGTGTCGTTTAATCTTTAAAGTTTAGTCAATTTCCAACAGATTTCTATAGAATCTTGATAAGGGTGTAGTGTGGGAATTCCTGTAACTACAGAATGAGTATCTAATTTTTTGAAGTCACTTCAAATTCCAAATCGTTCAAATTAAATGAGTCAAATTCAATTTATTGACGTTATCAATAGGAAATATTCTCTAAATTAAGATATTATTAATTTATCGATAATTTAATATCTCTTTAAATTAATAAAATTTAGTGGTCCCAAGGCTATTAAATTATAGAGGTTTAACTGTAGATAAGTTCAAGTCTCCACATACCTTTTAATCGATGAAGATCCACTGGTTCCTTGAGTAGTCCTTTGTCTTGTATGATGATTGCCATGGAGTTCTTGAGCTCAACTACACTTTCTATCCTAGTCCGAGACCTTAGCTATAGTAGACTATAAATCAAGACTTTATAGTTTTGATCACTAACATTGACAAACATGTTTGAGATAGCAACACATGCGAGTTCGACCGAGCAATGCTCTAACACATACTATTGCTTGATTGTTCAGTTTTAGTAGTTTGACTGGATTATTATGATCCGAACCTATAATTGGATCATAGTAATCAAATTTATTTCTATTTTCTAGACTTTGATAGTGATACCTGAGCCATGGGATGTATGCATTTCATGAGGATGACGTTATCATTTGAGACCGGGGTTATTCTAGCATCTTATTCTCCTTAGAGTGAGACGAGGTTAGAATAGCATGTGCTTAGGTTGTTCGAACTCTTTTCTCGTAGATCCATCTAGTGGTGGATCTGAAAAAGCGAATGTCTAACAACCACACCCAATATTTCGAATTAGCAATCTGTATGGACAAACTTCGAGTTTCTTTCTAGAGAATAAACTAGATAGTCAGACTCAATCTAGATAGAAATATCTCAAGGAGTTATTATCTCTCTCTTGTTTTTATTTACTCAAGCTAATGGAAATCAGCGAGTCTTTAATCAAATACAATGAATAACTTGGATGGTACCAATGACCAATATCCAAGTGTCAATCAATGTAAATCGACAACCAAAGCTTGGATATTCTAATTAATCTTCAGCGCACAACCTGTATTATTTCAATTATAAAAATATAAAATATAATGCGAAAAATGAAATAACACAGACACCATAATTTTGTTAACGAGGAAACCGGAAATGCAGAAAAACCCCGGGACCTAGTCCAGATTAAACATACATTGTATTAAGCCGCTACAGACACTAGCCTACTCAAAGCTAACTTCGGTTTGGACTGTAGTTGAACCCCAACCAATCTCACACTGATCCAAGGTATAGTTATGCTCCTACGCCTATGATCACAGCAAGATACTACGTACTTGATTCCTTTAGCTGATCTCACCCACAACTAAGTGTTGTTACGACCCAAAGTCGAAGACTTTAATAAACCAATCTATATCACACAGAAAAGTCTACGGCAATAGATAAATCCATCTCCCACGAATATACCTACGAGTTTTGTTCCGTCTGTTGATAAATCAAGGTGAACAGGAACCAATTGATAAAACCAGACTTATATTCCCGAAGAACAACTCAGCTTTATCAATCACCTCACAATAATCTTAATCGACGCAACAAAATATATTGTGGGATCACAAATAATGAGACGAAGATGTTTGTGACTACTTTTATATCTTGCCTATCGGAGATAGAAATCTTAAGCCAATTATTACAATTGTACTCATACGATAGAAACATCAAGATCAAATCACACAACTACGATAAAAGTAGTATCGGTCTGGCTTCACAATCCCAATGAAGTCTTTAAGTCGTTAACCTGGTTTAGAAGAAGAAACCAAAGGTTAAAGGAGAATCAAATCTAGCTTAGCACAACTAGTATCATACAGAATGTGTGGGGATTAGGTTTCCCAGCTGCTAGAGTTCTCCCTTATATAGTCTTTCAAATCAGGGTTTGCAATCAATGTTAGCTTAGTAACAAAGCATTCAATATTCACCGTTAGATGAAAACCTGATTAGATTCAAGTTAATATTTATCAACTGTTAGATCGAAAACATAGCTTTTTATACACACATGTAATGCACGTTTGTAGGCTTGTGAAAATCGTACCCAAACTTGTACATTAGTTAGTTCAACAATAGTTAACCAAATGGTTAGCCATATGATAATTTCATATCAACCATATTCTTCTTCTTCTCCAGAACTAGTTCAAGTGACTCAAATGAACTAGTTAGAGAGTTGTTCAATTGCTTAGATCTTTATGTACTATACAAGACATAATTGAAGCAAAAACGATTTAATTCACTCGAATCGGTTCATGAACTATATAGCCACAGTCTGCAATAGCATTCCTTAGTTTATAGAGATGAGTTCACAAATATCGTTTTTAGACATAACCTACTCAAGTTCGCGGACTTAAGTTCCCATATGGAGTTCACAAACTCCAGCAGAAATTCTCGGGTTTGAGAACTTCGCCAGTTCGCGGACTGAAGCTCACGCACTTCTCTGGTTCTCTTGATCAACAAAGTTCGCAAACTTTGGTTCAAGGAATAAGGACTTATACACATATGTGTTTCCACAACAATGCTTATATCCTCAATTGGTTATTTTGTCTAAACTCTCATTTCAATCATTGAAACATTCTTAGAGGACATTATATAGTTATTATTCACAAATCATTTTTCGTCAGAGCAATTTTCAAGGTGATTGAAACTTAACATGACTTTCGTCATTAGGTAAAGATGAACTTGTTTAAAGCGAAAGCTTTACCAACACATATTTCGAGAAATAGATAGGCGAGGTATACTCGGCTAGAAATACCAAATGTGTATAATCTTAGTCTATATAGTAAAACGACTTTTGTCTCAAGATAGGAGATAAATAGACTTTTGAGTGATAGATAAGTTCAAGTCTCCACATACCTTTTAGTCGATGAAGATCCACCAGTTCCTTGAGTAGTCCTTCGTCTTGTATGATGATTTCCATGGAGTTCTTGATCTCAACTACACTTTTTATCCTAGTCCGAGACCTTAGCTGTAGGAGACTTGAAATCAAGACTTATAGTTTTGATCACTAACATTGACAAACATGCTTGAGATAGCAACGCATGCGATTTCGACCGATCAATGCTCTAACAATCTCCCCATTTGTCAATTTTAGTGACAAAACTATCGATACATATGGAATACAAAAAATATATAAATAAACTTTGTAGCTCCTATTCCACATGTCTAATCTTCAACATTACTCGAAATCTTCGTCACTTCCAAGTACTCAAATGATCCCAAAGGTTGTAAGTTTAGCATCATCGTTGTTGAAAATCCATAGCTATAACAACGAGAAAACAAGAGTTCTCAATCATTTTTATACAGTATCATGGTATCATTACACAGAGTCAAAATCCAATTACATCACAACTTCAACAATAATACTATGGTGATTAATGGTATTTATCAATGATGTTGTAGTAAAAGGTTCGTTGAGACTTGTGAAGGGAGATATTTTAGACTTAATTTTTATAAATAAAAATAACAAACTCAATTTAAAAGTATTGTAAAGAATAAATATGGAGAGACCAGGACTAGGATTCCACCAATTTCCACACTCATATGGTTCGTATATCAATTCTAAACAATAAAAGTTCAAATGATAAAGTTTTATTGACTCTAGTTCATTGCCTCAGGTAGATTTCGAAAGTAATGGGTGTAAAACTAAAGCATAGGACATCAAAACTTCTAGGCTAAGCATGACCCATCAATTGTAATCACAACCATTCAATGAAACTCATAAATCAATTAAATAACAGTACAAATAGTCATAACAAGAATTGATAGAATTACCACATTTGTGAAACTTGGCTTCCTCCGTCGCCCCAGAGGATGGGTTTAGCTTCTCATCATGGAAACATGCTCAAAAATTGATTTCATTACTCAACAGGTGCTTACAAGGATGAAAATATGTGAAAACAACAATTTGTAACGATTATAATTGTTGCAAACGCTACTGTTACAGAACGATATAAAGAAACTGTCGCGGTTACTGTTCAGTTGTCGTTGTGAAACTGTTGCTAAGCCTGAGAATAGTGACAGTTTTTAATGATTGTCTCTAGACGTCTGTTCTTTGTGTTCTTGATGATCACAGCAGCAGAAAAAATATTCTCTGCAGCTCTCGATTTCGCTCTGTGACGTTCCAAACTGCTCCTAAACTCTCCGTCCCTGTTCTAGTACTCCTCAGCATCTTATATAACATGTCATGCACGAGAAATCTCCTCCATAACTCCGCATAATCTTCCATTACTCTCCATTGAAGAAAAATATTCTCGGGAATATTTTCTTCCCAGTTTTAAATCCTCACGCGTTGATTTTCTCCCAGCATGCTCCAAATCGTCATGTACACGCCTCAAATGTAGTTATACACACTTCCATCTCACGCCATGCACTGAAAAACACACACAATCCCGTGAATATATTATCTTGCCCATGTACTCCACTGTTTTCTTCAACTCGACTAACCATCCAAATTGAATCAATTCCAACGACCTTACCAGCCCTGTTTGTCTTAGGAAAGAAAACCCAAAAAGTTTCAGCGCATTAATTTCCCTCTAACAACTCCAAATTTCAAACCCTAATTATGGTCCGTGAAGCTCAAATTTCCCGCCTAAACTGAAATTTGAATTGTTGAAGATGAAGTGCTCTGATCAAAAATATGGGCGCCTTTAACAACTGGATGCCTGGGGTGCCCTTATCCAAAGTGAGGGTGCTTTTAGTGATTTTTCTCCGGGCGTCCAAAAAAGTACTTTTCGAACAACTTTTTCCACACAAGTGTATTTCTCCAAAAACACCTAAACAAACATAAAAACACCATAATAAGTACAAAATCAAGAACTAACAATAGAGACACTGAGGACAATTCAGACACAAAAATGTGTCTATCAAATACCCCCAAACTTATTATTTGCTAGTCCCGAGCAAATCTAATCTAGAAAATAAAATGACTACACTTAGCACGTGCAGCAAGACGTTAAACCGCTAGGTGGCCCTAGTGGCGGAGTGTTGTCTCCGGAGGGTTTACCAGAGGTGTACCCACAAAACCTGTACTTCTAATTGGTCACAGGTATCCAAAGAGATATGAGGACATACAGATTCTCAACCTATCTCCAAGTGACTAGAATGCCAGAGAAATTAAAGGTGTCAGCTCTAAAGCTGACTGAGGAAATGGGGAGACACATCCGCAACACTGCTAGATTAAGAGATATCCGCTACATAACGAGATAAACATTGTAAGATGCGTCCGCTGATTTACAGCTGGATAATATTAGGAGAGAGAAAAATATGAGAGGGACATCTGCTACATAGCTGAACTAATTATGTATGATGAGTTAAACCAGTGCTAGAAATATCTTGTGCCAGATTGAAAGCGGACTAACAAAGCAACCAAATGTATCTTTCTTCGACTCTCTCATAGTGCTCAGTAGAAACAATGTCTTCTTCGGATTCAACTGTTGATGATAAACTCTTGAACCTCGTAGAACCTTGACAATTAAATCTTCTCTTCAATTCCTCACTTGAAACTTCCTTTTAGATTTCTATTTCCCTATGGCCTTATTTAAAATTTAAACTGTTTTTTTTATATATATAAAGTATTAACAAGACAAAAATTTACATGGCCATCACAGAAGGAATTTAACACTTGGATTTTCGCAACTTGTAATGTCTTAGTATCATGAACTTTAACAACTTATATCGTTTGATTTTTCTTGCTCTTATAACTTCTTGTAACCCTTGATTTTGAATTCTGATTTTCTATCGTTGCTTCTAAACTTTAAACATCTTCCACTTTCTTCATAGATTTTGATGTCGCTCCGTTTGTAGATGATGATAAGTTTTTACTGAGAGAGAGTTGTAATCCAGTAACTAAGACTACATTGTGAGGTTGCTTTGTCTTTATGGCATTTCCTGACCTACTTGCCCTTCCATCATGGATGGTTAGGTCCATCACGGTTACCCTCTAAAAGGAACAAGTTCTCTCCTGAATTTCAAGGATCTCAATGTCTTTTTCTCTAATGTCTCAATAGGTTTTTATCCCTAGCATTCCAATTTCTATCTTTTCGATGAGAAACAGTATGTAAACTTAGCTAACCGGATACCATGTGATGCTAAAAGTTTCAAAAGTGCAACTAAAAAGTTACTCCCATACCCCCAAACTTAATTCTAACATTGTCCTCAATGTTCTAAAGATGAAATAAAAAACATGAACAGGGAGAAATCGTTACCACTAAAAGGAAATGAGGAAAAATGTTACCGTGTTGCAAGAACAAGGGATACCTCCCAAGGAGTGCTAAGTTTAAAGTCTTCATCCAGACATAAAATACCTCAAAAAGGATCTTCACCTTCCAAAGTCATACACCAATAGCCGAAATAGTTGTGGGTCCATAAGACCAAATAGAGTTAACACCAATATGAGACAACTGCACTGGTTCAGAAAAATGAATAGAAGGAGCACATCCTCATCTAAGGTTTCTGTCAAGACAACTGGGTTTATCTGGGGGAAATAACGAAGCTTCGTATGTGTGTCTTGATAAAAAGATTCATCCGAAATACTAGCCTCTAAAACCTGGGTCACTTCCTGGACAGTATCAGGAGGATCAGGTTGCGGAGTCTGAAAAGACTCAAGTAATATATCAGATGCACAAGTCTCGAGTCCCAAGTTAGGGACTTCAATTATGGATACATGACGATCACAAGAACTACCACTACCCCCAAACTTGGGGTTTTCACTACCCACAGACAAACCTCTAACTATTGCTTGAATTTCTGGATCCTCAGAGTCCCTAAAGTACTCAAGAGCTTCTTCTAGTTCTCTAACCCCAAACTCATTATTCTCAGAAAGACCTAACACTATTGCCTGAATTTCTGGGTCCGTAGAGTCTTTAAAATACTCAAGGGATTCTTCTAAAGATTGATCACACATCTGGTCTAAGTGAATGGTTTCCTCAAATTCATCTAAAGAATCTCCCAGTAAAGTGTCATGCCAATTATCCTGAACTAAATCCTGAACTACACTGTTCATAATATTCACTTCTTCTAAATCATCATTCTCAGAAGGTTGTCTAGTAACATTAAAGACATTTAGTTCAGTGGTCATGTTACCAAAGGATATGTTCATAAGCCCGGTCCTACAGTTGATGACAGCGTTAGCTGTGGCTAAAAATGGGCGACCTAAAATCACCGGGATTTGAGTATTTGGGTCCTGAACAGGCTGGGTGTCTAGAACAATAAAATCCACTGGATAAATAAACTTATCAACCTCAATCAGAACATCCTCTATGACACCACGAGGGGCTTTGACAGACCTATCAGCTAACTGAAGGATCATTTTAGTCGGTTTCAACTTATCAAGTCCTAGCTGTATACACATGGTATGGGAGTAAGTTAACACTAGCTCCTAAGTCAAGTAAAGCTTTATCGACCATGTGATTACCAATCGCACAAGATATGGTGGAGCATCCAGGGTCCTTATACTTATGGGGTGTTTGGTTCAGAAGAATGGAACTTACTTGACCGGATAAAAAGGCTTTCTTTTGGACATTAAGCTTACGCTTTCGTGTAAAAAGATCTTTAAGGAACTTGGCATAGGCAGGCATCTTCCTAATTGCTTCTAACAATGGAATGTTAATGTTCACCTGCTTAAATGTTTCCATTATCTCGTTGAAGGTCGACTCCTTCTTTGTTGGGGCTAACAACTTGGGGAACGGGTCTCTAGTCATAAAGATAGTCCTATCAGGAATTTCTTGGGACTCCTTAGAATTTGTTTCAGTTTCCTCAGCTACGGGTTCCTCTTGGGGAGTAGAAGGTGGAACTACAGTATGTCCACTAGGCATGGCTACCTTATTGTCTACCGTTTTACCGCTCCTAAGGGTTGTTATAGAGTTCACATGGTTTGATGATTTCTCACCAGCTAAAGATATTTGATGGACTCCTCTAGGATTGGGATGTGGTTGACTAGGGAACTTGCATTTTTCTCTCAAAGTCTCATTTATCTGACTAACCTGGGTTTTTAACTCGTAAATAGCCTGAGAGTTAGCATAACCTATACTCTTACTTTCTTCTATCCCTTGCGCAACTATTTGTTTGATCTTTTCAGAGCTTTTAATAAACGAGGCAAGAGTCTCTTCTAAACTTGTGATATTTTTATCCGAAGGGTTCTGATACTGGGGTTGACCTGAAGAGTTCTTAGCATAACTAAAACCTAGGGGAGGCTGAGAATTACTAAACTGACCTTGATTCTGGCCCTTAGACCAAAAGAAATTAGGATGGTTTCCCCAAACAGGGTTGTAGGTATCTGAGTATGGGTCAAACTTCTGACTGTTTTCAAACCTAGCATTGTTATAAACAACATGGGATTGCTCTTCACTAATGTCACCTTCCCAAAATGAGCTGTTGGGTTCTATTCCACAACTAGAGACTTGAGAGGCTCTAATTTTATCATTAGGTTCAACAAGGGACCTATTTTTAGACTGACCCATTTCCAAAGCTTCTAACCTTCTAGACAAAGCAACGAACTTAGCATCTGACCCAAAGCTTGTATCGACCACATTGGTGCTATTTCTATTGACCAAGAGTCTTTTAGGGGTTTCAACACAAGTCTCCCACTGTTGGAATTTTTCAGCTACATCTTCTAAGAAGGATAATGCATCATCAGCGTTTTTACTCGTGAATAAACCAGCGCATATAGACTCGACCATGGCTTTGGTTGAATAGTCTAAACCTTCATACAGAATTTCAACTAGTTTCATTTTTTCGAACCCATAGTGAGGACATTGCGACAAAAGATCATTAAATCTCTCTAAAAACCTATAAAGGGATTCTCCTTCTTGTTGCATACTGGCACTAATTTTCTTCCTAAAAGATGCGGTTATATGCTTAGGGAAAAAATTTAAGTAGAAAACAGCAGTAAGTTGGTCCCATGTTTCTATAGACCCAGATGGTAGGTTGTTCAGCCAGGACTTGGCTTTATCTCTTAAGGAAAAGGGGAACATCCTAAGTTTCAAGACTTCATCAGTAAGGTCCTTAATCTTAATTGTTCCACAAATTTCTTCAAAGTCCCTAATGTGAAAGTAAGGGTTTTTATCATTTTTTCCTAAGAATATAGGGATCATCTGAAGAATACCAGGATTCAACTCATAAGTAGCCGTAGAGGCTGGCAATTTAATGAACGATGCTCGGTTGGTCCTAGTTGGGTACATGTAGGCTTTCAAAGTAGCCATTGCTAGCACAACTGAAGTTCTAGGGGTACTTCCTTCACGAAGAGACAGATTCTCAAAACTGAAGTTTCCAAAAATGGGGCTCTCAAAAGGAGAGTCTTCGAGCTCCCCGCCTTCACAAGAAGAACTACTAGGTTTGTCACTAATCAAACGACCTAGAGTGTTTCTTTTCCAAACCCACTCTATAATAACCTCGGGCATACACTAGAAAAAGAAAAAGAAAAATAAAAAAAATCTTAAAAGGAAGGGAGGTTCTAAGCAAACACAAAGCAGGCTGACTCCACCAAAGCAAACCTAGAAATTTCTAGCAAACAAAAATCATGACAACTCCACTTAGATTGTTTCTAGACCAGCTTCTAATCCTTCGAAAGGTAATTCGTTACAATCTGAGCAAACCCCTCTGGAATCAATCCGAGTTTAACTTAGTTGAATAGAGGCGAGGGAAGCTACGCGGAATTACATCTCACGCCAGTCATGTTATACGGAGTTATGGAGGCGAGGGAAGCTACGAGGAGATTACAAGGCGGCACAGTCACACATTCAACTTAAAGAAACCATCATGAACTTCGAAGTATGCTTAAAGAGTAACCAATATTTTTCGAACAACTTTCCTAGTAAGCTCGTTACCCTATCGGTCTCGTTCTATTCCAAATTTTAAGCTTAGGTTCGCGTTTGGTATCGTTTTTCTAAGGCGGACAAGAAGGGAACAGTGATGAAATCCGAACCCTTATCTTGTATGGCCAGTCCTTGCCCTTTACTAGGAATTTAAAACAGCCGTATTCAAGTCCTCAACATATATGCAAACAAAGGAATACATTAACTCGCTGACAGGGGATTCACGAGTGTTTCGACAAACTTACCTCCCATTCCAGACGGGGGATGAACCGTTGTAGTCGACTCGGGTCACGACTCTTATGCCATGTACGAACTCGAGGGGCCGAGGTGATATCGTAATCACCGTCCTTCTCTGCAAATAGTTTAATATTTAATACTACCCTTCCGCAGGGTTTAAAAAAAATAAAAGAATGTCCAAATGTCCAAGTCCAAAGTCCAAAAAGTAAAGTGCAAAAGAAAAAGAAAATTACAAAAATAGAGAAATCCTAATACAATCTAAAAAAATAAATAAACTTCCTCTTTTTTTTTCTCTTTTTTATATATAAACAAATCTTCTTCTTTCGCTATGCCTTTTACTACCAGTCTTTAAGTATTCACCAAAAGTTTTGGCAAAATTGATGGTATTTATCAATGATGTTGTAGTCCGTGTCGAAGAAAAAATAAAATAAAAACAAATAAAAACCTAAAAAAAAAAAAATCTAAAAACTCTAGCCTAAAGACAAGTCCGTGTCGACGGCGCCAAAAATTGATGGTATTTATCAATGATGTTGTAGTAAAAGGTTCGTTGAGACTTGTGAAGGGAGATATTTTAGACTTAATTTTTATAAATAAAAATAAAAAACTCAATTAAAAAGTGTTGTAAAGAATAAATATGGAGAGACCAGGGCTAGGATTCCACCAATTTCCACACTCATATGGTTCATATATCAATTCTAAACAATAAAAGCTCAAATGATAAAGTTTTATTGACTCTAGTTCATTGCCTCAGGTAGATTTCGAAAGTAATGGGTGTAAAACTAAAGCATGGGACATCAAAACTTCTAGGCTAAGCATGACCCATCAATGGTAATCACAACCATTCAATGAAACTCATAAATCAATTAAATAACAATGCAAATAGTCATAACAAGAATTGATAGAATTACCACATTTGTGAAACTTGGCTTCCTCCGTCGCCCCAGAGGATGGGTTTAGCTTCTCATCATGGAAACACGCTCAAAAATTGATTTCATTACTCAAAAGGTGCTTACAAGGATGAAAATATGTGAAAACAACAATTTGTAATGATTATAATTGTTGCAAACGCTACTGTTACAGAACGATATAAAGAAACTGTCGCGGTTATTGTTCAGTTGTCGTTGTGAAACTGTTGCTAAGCCTGAGAATAGTGACAGTTTTTAACGACTGTCTCTAGCCGTCTGTTCTTCGTGTTCTTGATGATCACAACAGCAGAAAAAATATTCTCTACATCTCTCGATTTCGCTCTGTGACGTTCCAAACTGCTCCCAAACTCTCCGTCCCTGTTCTAGTACTCCTCAGCATCTTATATAACCTATCATGCACGAGAAATCTCCTCCATAACTCCGTATAATCTTCCATTACTCACCATTGAAGAAAAATATTCTCGGGAATATTTTCTTCCTAGTTTTAACTCCTCACGCGTTGATTTTCTCCCAGCATGCTCCAAATCGTCATGTACAAGCCTCAAATGTAGTTATACACACTTCCATCTCACGCCATGCACAGAAAAACACACACAATCCCGTGAATATCTTCTCTTGCCCACGTACTCCACTGTTTTCTTCAACTCGACTAACCAGCCAAATTGAATCAATTCCAACGACCTTACCATCCCTGTTTGGCTTAGGAAAGAAAACCCAAACAGTTTCAGCGCTTTAATCTCCCTCTAACAACTCCAAATTTCAAACCCTAATTCTGGTCCGTGAAGCTCAAATTTCCCGCCTAAACTGAAATTTGAATTGTTGAAGATGAAGTGCCCTAATCAAAAATATGGGCGCCTTTAACAACTGGATGCCTGGGGTGCCCTTATCCAAAGTGAGGGTGCTTTTAGTGATTTTTCTCCGGGCGTCCAAAAAGTACTTTTCGAGCAACTTTTTCCACACAAGTGTATTTCTCCAGAAACACCTAAACAAACATAAAAACACCATAATAAGTACAAAATCAAGAACTAACAATAGAGACACTGAGGACAATTCAGACACAAAAATGTGTCTATCAGTGATATGTCACTCCCCCTTAGTCAATACTCCATCTCACATGGAAACCACTCCCCCTTACATAATGATCTGAAAACCATATGTATTTGTTGTGTGAACTACATATTAATTCTCCCCATTTTTGTCAATAAAATTGGCAAAGGTACAAGAACGGGATCCTAATGAAATTTCCCGCAAGAGACATTTCATGACCAAAGGTAAGAATATATCATCTTATTTAGATGCAATCATAAAGCCGAAGCTAAATGCATTCATCAAGGAGTCTATGAAGATACAAGATGACCCCTATAATATTCCACATCCGTATTCCCCGCAGAGATTAAACACAAGTTCAATTAAGAACTCTCCCCCATAATATGTCATTCCCGAAGGAACAACAAAAGCGACCTTAATTTCAAAAGAAAAGAAGGATTTCTTTGGACAACAAATCACATACAAGTATGAATTTGAATCCAAAAATATTCAATTACAAATGTAACCGAATATGCTCAACACAAGTAAACTTATGGAGACTTAAAAACTCAATTAGATTAATCACAAGAGAACTCATAATAATTAATATAACCGGAATACACAATTAAACTAATCACAAAAGTAATCAATTTAATCGTTTATTATACTCACATAAGAAAACCTATGGAGTCATAACTAAATAACCAAACAAGATGATTAATTTATTTCATTATGCTCAACATAAAGTACCTTATGGAACACAACTAAGCTAATCACAAAAATAATCAACTTGGTTGTCTAGTGCTCAACATAAGACACAATACAGAGCCTCACAGTAATACATGGATCAGGGAAGATCAATTACTACGGAATACACAAGGATTCATATTCTATGTTCCATCACCATTTGCACAATGACATAAAATAGACATAATCCTTGAATTACAAAATATTTTAACCTATCTTCCATCAAAGATTGACATAATAGGCTTAACTTTTGTGTTTGTCAAAAGTCCATTCATTCTTTCATCAATACTTGCACATCAACTCATGAGCGACTTTACTTTTGACAAAATATGGGACAATCAAGTTCATGGACGTAAACACACATATCCCATAACAATATTGCAATATATAAAATCATAAAGATTAATACCGCAAAAATCATCTTCCAAACAAGTTTAGAGTTTAAACCAATAAATCTAAAAACAAGAAGATGAAAACGTTGTACATAGCTATGTGTAATCACAATAATGGTTATTCCAAACACTAGTTATTTTTCTAAACAAAACAAGAAAAATAGAAGATTTATTAGGCAATAAGCTACTCATCATCTTCATCATCGGAGACACTCCAAGATTCTTGAATTGTGTTCAACTCTTCCTTGAGCTCGGGAAACTTAGTTGCAACAAATGACAATTGTTCTTGCACACACTTTACCCTTGAATTGACTTTACACACACCCTTGTGAATTTTTTGAAGGAGGCACAAGGTGGTAGGGTCACAATCATTAAGTGCGGCATCTCTTTGTCTTTTGCACACATTCTCCCTTATGCGCCTGAAGGTACAGGGACGAACCGGTTTGGGAACCCCAAGAGAGTTTCCGATTGAATCAAAACCACGATCACCGCAAATTTGACCAATCAGGCAGGGGTAACCTAACATCTTGATAGGTGAAGTCATCGAAATCATTTGAAAAATGATGAAGCCACAAATATCGAGACTTTGAACCCTGATTCAATAAAATAGACCAATTCTGCAAACTCATGACTCCACCAAAAATTCTCAATTGTGGAGGGACAAAGATTGGGGATACCAAGTTTTCCAAATACCATCAACGCAATACTAAGATCATTAGTAGGAAACTTTCCTTGATTCCAAGCTACCTTCTTGCCACAAATCCCAAGAGAGATTTCATGACATGAAGGACATTCATCACTTGGTCTAGGGAGACACATGTTTCCCAATGTAATATTGGTAATCTTCGAAATTAATTCTCTATAAACAAGAAAACTTTTTCTATTTACCATGGATTTGAATTCCATCATAGTAAGATCAACATCATGAATGTTGGCATAAAAAATTCTTATGAGAGAATCAAATCCTTGACCAAGACCATCAAAGATATTTCCAAGATTGAATTTTTTGAAGCAAGCTAAATCCTCTTCATGCCCACTAGATGGATCCAATTTCTTTTCTAGAATAAAACCTTTAGATGAAATCTTTTCAAAAATTCTAGCACATGAATCATCCACAAACCTAATCCTAAGAGAATTTTGGTCACAAGTAAAATCCATGCTAGAGGTATTTGAGCTTTTGGAATTCCTTTTTGAGCCCTTAGAATTCATCATGAGGTCTAAGAAATTGAAAGGAACAAGAAGAATTTACTTACTTGGAGTGAATCTTGAACACCTTTCTCTTAATTTCTCCAAAAAGTATTTAATGGAGGAAGCACACAAAACCCTAGAGGTTCACGTACGCGGATGAGTGGTGAAGAAGAAGAGAGTGCACGAAGTTCTTCTTTATAAGACAATAAATGGGCTTGGACCCGTTTGTGAACCACGACCCACAAAGAACAAGTGGGGTTTTCTTAGATGTTTGCACATCAAGGGTTATGCATCCCGTAACAACACATTTTGTGAGAGACGATGGATGCATTAGAAAGCTTTATTTGATATTCTAAAGAGAATAACAAAACTGTACACGATTCAAACCATTTCTTGCCCCATTTCAAGATATATACACATGGGGTAGTGTCAGTCTTGTTACTAAGAGGCATAATGTGCATAGAAATTCTCATGCAAGATTTATGGTTGATCAGTGTGAACAGTCCCTGTGATGTAATCAACATAATGATGATAATAAGGGGAGTTTGAGCTTCCTATCCTTTGTTTGATATGCCTAGAAGGGAGATTCTTCCGATTCCTAGGTTGTACAATATTATTTAAAGGTTTAATATGTAAAAAACCCTTTTCAGAGTGATTCTTAGACTTAACAGAATTAAGTTTTTCTAAGGATCTAAAAACGTCTTCGAATGCTTTGAATAGATCTTTATCAATTGATCCATTATGATAGTATTCCTCATAGAGATAGATAGTTAACCTAGTGAGGTTCCATATCCTTGAGTGCCATGAACGTTTCCTCAATCTCTCCTTCTTTTTATTTTTTTTCTTTAGATTGATACATATCATCTAAAACTTCCTTTTCGGATGAAATGGAATTATCATGATAAACCAAAGGTTTTGACCATAATAATTTTTGATCAATCTTTAAGAAATTCTGGTGTGCAATACAGATTCCAAGAGCAATTTTTTCAAAGAAATTTCCCATAGGACAATTTTTAAGGAATGAATCAAACACAAATTTATCAGGTTTAAATTGTTTGCCTGCTCTGATACCAATTGAAAAAGCGGGGGTCTAACAACCACACCCAATATTTCGAATTAGCAACCTATATGGACAAACTCCGAGTTTCTTTCTAGAGAATCAACTAGACAGTCAGACTCAATCTAGATAGAAATATCTCAAGGAGTTATTATCTCTATCTTGTTTTGATTTACTCAAGATAATGGAAATCAGCGAGTCTTTAATCAAATACAAGGAATAACTTAGATGGTACCAAAGACCAATATCCAAGTGTTAATCAATGTAAATCAACAACCAAAGGTTGGATATTCTAATTGATTGATCTTCAACGCACAACCTGTACTATTTCAATTATAAAGATAAACAATATAATGCGAAAAATGAAATAACACAGACACCAGAATTTGTTAACGAGAAAACCGCAAATGCATAAAAAACCCGGGACCTAGTCCAGATTAAAAATACATTGTATTAAGCCGCTACAGACACTAGCCTACTCCAAGCTAACTTCGGTCTGGACTGTAGTTGAACCCCAATCAATCTCACACTGATCCAAGGAACAATTATGCTCCTACACCTCTGATCCTAGCAGGATACTACGTACTTGATTCCCTTAGTTGATCTCACCCACAACTAAGATTTGCTACGACCCAAAGTCGAAGACTTTAATAAACCAATATGTATCACATAGAAAAGTCAACGAAAATAGATAAATCTGTCTCCCACGAATATACCTACGAGTTTTGTTTCGTCTTTTGAAAAATCAAGGTAAACATGGACCAATTGATAAATAGACTTATATTCCTAAAGAACAGCTCAGCTTTATCAATCATCTCACAATAGTCTTAATCGACGCAGCGAAAAAAAATTGTGGAATCACAAACGATAAGACGAAGATGTTTGTGACTAATTTCATATCTTGCCTATCGGAGATAAAAATCTCAAGCCAATTATTATAATTGTACTCGTACGATAGAAACAACAAGATCATATCACACAACTACGATAAAAGTAGTATCGATCTGTCTTCACAATCCCAACGAAGTATTTAAGTCGTTAACCTAGTTTTAGAAGAAGAAAACCAAAGGTTAAAGGAGAATCGACTCTAGCTTAGCAAACTAGTATCACACAGAATGTATGGGGATTAGGTTTCCCATTTGATAGAGTTCTTCCTTATATAGTCTTCCAAATCATGTTTTGCAATCAATGTTATCTTAGTAACAAAGCATTCAATATTCATCATTAGATGAAAACCTGATTAGATTCAAGCTAATATTTATCAACTGTTAGATCCAAAACATAGCTTGTTATACACACATGTAATTCACGTTTGTAGGCTTGTGAAAACTGTACCCAAACTAGTACATTAGTTGGTTCAACAATAGTTAACCAAATGGTTAGCCATATGATAACTTTCATATCAACCATATTCTTCTTCACCATAACTAGTTCAAGTGACTCAAATGAACTAGTTATAGAGTTGTTCAATTACTTAGATATTTATGTACTACAAAAGACATAATTGAAGCAAAAACGATTTGATTCACTCGAATCAGTTCATGAACTATATAGCCACGGGTTTGCAATAGCATTCCTTAGTTTATAGAGATGAGTTCACAAACATCGTTTTTAGACATAACCTACTCAATTTCGTGGACTAGGTTCATGGACTTAAGTCCCCTGATGGAGCTCACAAACTCCAGCAGAAATTTTCGGGTTTGAGAACTTTGCCAGTTCGCAGACTGAAGCTCACGCACTTCTCCGGTTCTCTTGATCAACAAAGTTCGCAAAATTTGGTTCAAGGAATAAGGACTTATACACATATGTGTTTCCACAATAGTGCTTATATCCTCCATTGTTTATATTGTCTAAACTCTCATTTCAATCATTGAAAAATTCTCAGAGGACATCATATAGTTGTTATTCACAAACCATTTTTCGTCAGAACAGTTTTCAAGGTGATTGAAACTTAACATGACTTTCGTCTTTAGGTAAAGATGAACTTGGATAAAGCGAAAGCTTTACCAACACATATTTCGAGAATAGATAAGCGAGGTATACTCGGCTCGAAATACCAAATGTGTATAATATTAGTCTATCTAGTAAAACGACTTTTGTCTCAATATAGGAGATAAATAGACTTTTGAGTGATAGCTAAGTTCAAGTCTCCACATACCTTTTAGTCGATGAAGATCCACTAGTTCCTTGAGTAGTCCTTTGTCTTGTATGATGATTGCCATGGAGTTTTTGAGCTCAACTATACTTTTTATCCTAGTCCGAGACCTTAGCTATAGTAGACTAGAAATCAAGACTTATAGTTTTGATCACTAACATTGACAAACATGCTTGAGATAGAAACACATGCGAGTTCGGCCGAGCAATACTCTAACATGATCTTCTATAGATATTGTTAATAGACGCAATATCTGAGGAGATGAACAAGAGCAATCTTTTGCTTTGTGTTGTGTGTAAAAGGTGTTTTATCATTCCCTTAAGTAGAACTATGAAGCATGTTAGTGATTACCTGGATGTTATATTTGTTTCTACTGATCACCCCTGTTGGGATGATGTGCTCACTCGTATCCACTTAAGTTTCTGTGATCAGAAGAAATGGTGCGTGAAGATATTTGTTTTGTAGTTTAAAGTTTTTAGAGAATCAAAGATATTTATTTATCATTTATGCATTGTTTTGTTAATTTGTAAAACAACACACTAAAATATTTAAATCACTTGAGAGATTTTCATTTATGTCATATCAGAGTGTATGAGTTAGGTTTGGTTAAATTCTGTAGCATATTTATAGATTGAATTTTTAAATAAATGATTTAGTTCCTTAATGCCTCATTATGTAGTTAATCTCTTGGATTAGTAAGTAGCTTAATTTTTGGGACGCTACAAGTTGGTATCAGAGCTCACTATTAGATCTTACATGGGAAGCGGTAGATAACTTTTAGTGCCAGATCGATAACTAATTTAGTTTAGAACTGGTTTGGGTTATGAGTTAAATCATAATCAATAAAAGTTATAAATAACTAAAATATTTATTTGGGTGATTGATTTGTTTATTTAGTTGTGTGCACATTTAATAAAGTAAAAACTATAGGGTAAACTAATTACACTACGGTTTAGAAGCTGGTAGAGATTAGAGAATAATTAGTATAAAAATTATGAACACGTAAACAATCAACTACAAGAAAAATAGTGATTAATATGTTTGATAGATTCCAAAAGTCATATAGGAACTTATTGAGTATCTTAACTTATATATAGAGCTATCAACATATGGAGAAAGAAAATTAGCGTGAAGAACTTAGACGTATTTATTTTTTAGTGTTTAAATCAGTATACTTGAGGTTAATAATTTTGATTCATAGATTACAGATTCTTATAGAAACTTTATTATAGAATATCTTTTAATGTACTTAAAACCAGTAACCTATTGAAATAGAACATAAAGCTACAAATTTTAAATATTAATTGTAAAAAGACATATAGGGTTATGTTTTATTTCATATTTCTTCGAAATCTTTTGAAAAGAGTTGGTTTTCGCATCGTTTGTAAATATGAGCAGTACTTGCATTTAGACGAGAGATAGTATTTTCCTTTAAGGTGGGGAGTTATTGAAGACCAGAAGGACGGTTTGATTTTCGAGGGCGAAAATGAAACAAAGTGGGAGAATGTAAAGAACCGCAAACATGTCAATGCTATTAGACCGGTCAAGAGCCGAATTAGTAGCTAATGACTAGATTAGTTAATATGAACCTTAATTAATAGAAATTAATCCAACCATAATCAGGGAATGAAATTACTACCATTGTATAGATCTTGAAAAGTTGTGCAAAATGGACTACTCGTACGTGTCATTTGGATATCAGACGAAGAAGATATCATAGTATTTGTATGAAGGGTAAAATGGTCATTTACAAAAATATTATTAAGACATCCGAGTTTTCTTCTATGGGAACCAAGCGTCTACCCTTATCCTTCAGTTTGGGTGCCTCAGTAAATATGAGGATTTTATTAACAAAACCAACTGAAGAAAAATCATTTCTTCTTATCTTGTTTTTTCTTCTTCTTGTTTCTTATTTTCTTCTATGCTCTTCCTTTGTTCTTCTTCTATTCGAGTTTTGGGTGATGAAATATATTTTTGAAATCGTGATGATTAAGGAAAGTTCAAGGCGTGACTGTTTGTAGGGTTGTGGACGTCGATTTGTTATGAGAAAGAAATGAAGTGATATCTAGAGAGAATTAGGAAGTTAGGTTTTGAGTTTGGGTTATATCCATAAAAGAATTGAGTAATTAATGGCGGATTTAAGTGGTTGGTGATGAAGAACAAAAATGGTTGATGTGAATTTGTTGATATGAAGCTGTTCTTATGAAGGATCACAAAACCTGGTAACTTAGGGTTTCTAAAGAGGGTTGAGAATTAAATGGGAAATTTTTTGAAGATGGAAATTATAAATTATGGTGTTGATGCTCTGAATTTGATTTGAAGAAAACAAATAAATAATTTCAATTATGGGTTCTTAATTAAAGGAAGACCTAGGGTTTATGGGTAATGTTCAGGTGAAGAAGATAAATCCAATGATGATATTCAAAGAAGAAGTTGATTCCCGAGGTTTGTCTAAGTTGTAGGTGTTGGAGTTTAATTAGTGGTGAACTAAATCTGAATCAGGTAAAGTGTTAGATAGTGGTGTTTAGGGGATAGATAATGGTGTTGTAGTTCATGGGTTGAAGTGATGAATTCACAAAGAGAATGATTGAACTATAATTGCAAGCCTAATCACGTTGGTAGAGTATTTGTGCCGCAATAGAGTCTTTAGCCTATGCAATGGCTCAGGCCAGAAGCATTAGATTGTATGACTGAATCAGATTCAATATGACTTAGTTTCTTTTCTATCTGACTCAGTTGTTGACTGGGTTGACTCAATATAACTTTGATTTAACCGTTGGCCTGACCTTGACTGAGTTGACCAAGATTGAACTTTGACCATCAGTTTAACTAGTAACCAGACATTGAACGTTAGTTCACCAATGAGCTTTCCGGTCACCTGGGATACTTTCAGCGACTATTCTGACCATTTTGGATACCCTTTCGGTTAATTAATTTAGACATAAAATTATCAATGAGGACTTAATAAAGAAATAGGTAGAGGAATTCTAGAACGAAGATTGAGTTAGAGCAAAAGATATTGACTGAGGCTCTGAAAGACTATTTACGTATCATTGCCATGTTGGCTCTGATGATATTACATGTCCAAGACGATGACAATTATGATGACGACCTGACATGGGGAATTGTAGATTGGGAATCTTGGGATTGGAGTGGTTTTCCTTCAATCAGGTGGGAACTTTTGTAACTTTCTTGTAATTATTAATTTAATTGTACCCTTCTTCTAATTATTAGGTTTTATTAGGAGCATGATGAGTCTTTGATTCTTTTGAACATGTTTGTGTGAACTTCAAATGAGTATGTTGCTTGATGTGTGTGATCTGGTCTCCTAGTGAGGAGTATCTGTGTATCTCCGCAGCTTCTCAATAAGTCAAATTATTAGGTGTGGAATTGGCACTCAATATTATCAACTCGGTGTGACATGACCCAATAATAAGATATTAGAGGTGGAATTGGCTCTCAATATTATCGATTAGGTATGGAATAGACTCTCAATATTATATATACATATATATTTTATTCGGTGAGACTATTCATATGAATATTATTGCTTGATTGTTCAGTCTTAGTAGTTTGACTGGATTATTATGATTTGAACCTATAGATTGGATCATAATAATAAAATATATTTCTACTTTATAGACTTTGATGGTGATACCTGAACCATGGGATGTACTCATTTTGTGAGGATGACATTATCATTTGAGACTGGGGTTATTCTAGCATCTTATTCTCCTTAGAGTTAGACGAAGTTAGAATATCACATGCTTAGGTCGTTCAAACTCTTTTCTCGTAGATCCATCTGGTGCTGGAATTTTTATAGATATTGTTAATGGACGTAATATCTGAGGAGATGGGCAAGGGAAGTCTTCGTCTTTGTGTTGTCTGTAAATGATGTTTTATCATTCCCTCAAGTAGAACTGTGAAGCATGTTAGTGATTACCTGGACATTGTATCTGAGCACCCTTTTGGGATGATGTGCTCACTCGTTTCTACTTCAGTTTCAGTGATTAGAAGAAATGGTGCGTGTGAAGATATTTGTTTTGTAGATTAAAAGTTTTTAGCGAATTGATGATGTTTATTTATCGTTTATGTTTGTATTGTTTTGTTAATTTGTAAAAAAAACATTAATATAGTCATATCACTTGAGAGATTTTCATTTATGTCATATCAGAGTGTATAGGTTAGTTTTGGTTAAATTCTATAGCAGATTTCTATATTGAGTTTTTAAGTAAATGATTTAGTTCCTTAATGCCTCATTATGTAGTTAATCTCTTGGATTAGCAAGTAGCTTAATTTTTGGGGAGCTACAATAAAAATGTCTCAGACATCTATAATCAATAAAAAACTTTGTGTATGTTCTTGCTTACTAGTTCGAAAGTCATATTTGCTAAGAACAATCATTACACAATTCACGTACGCAGACCATTGTATTCTTTTATGTGATTTCAAGACAAACTTCTCACATGCTTACTTGAAACCCTAATTTGAGTTTCATCTAAACATAAAAACCGTTTTCTTAAATCTCAAGTTATCTTATCTTGAATACTAAGCAACCCTCAGTCTTGAATATATATAAATAAAGAGAATCTTCAACTAGGAAATTAATACCTGACACTTTTTGTCCTAGTTGATTGCTAGAGGCGTCCTCTATTGACCTAGGTTTTATCTGAGAAACCTAATTAGGTATACAACTTGAAGACTTCACTTGGGGATTTGTGAAGGTAGGTACAACTATCTTTACCTTGATAGTTCATGTATTATGATCTTGCTTTTATGTTATCGAGGTTCTCATAATCTCTTTCAGACTAGACAGATAAAAATCACAAAGTTCTCTTTGTCTCAGACTTTGTAATTCCTCAAGATATATCTGAAAACTATTCTTAATTGATTAGTTTCAGATTGTTCTTGGTAGGTGGTCAGAAATCCAGCCTTCTCAGCTAACTGAGTGTAAGTGTTCCGGGTTTTTGAGGTTTGCTAGCTTTATCTGTTGCAAACAAATTTTCAAGCCTTAATCTTTGATATAAAAGGAAATCAAATACGCTTATCTGTTAGAGTAAGATTGTTATCAAAAGCCCTCCGAGGTTCAAGGGACGTAAGGAGCGCGGATGTAACTGAATCGCTTGAAAGGTAGATTCAGTCTCAACTACATTCCAGTCTGAAGTATGATAGTAGGCTAGTGTCTGTAGCGGCTTAATACAATTTGGTTTTCAAATCTAGAGAAGTCCTAGGGTTTTTCTACTATTGAAGTTTCCTCATTAACAAAACTTATGGTGTCTTGTGTTTTTTCTTTTCCGCATTTTATTTGTTATCTTTATAATAGGATTTACACAAGTAGTACGTATTTAATTCTAGTAGATACATCCATATAATTAAGATCGATTACAAAACTTGTTTCTTGTAGAATTCGTATCTTGAATGATAGATTTATAGGTAGCAGAATTCGGATCTGAATATATTGGATACGACTAGATTGATCTTGCAAATTAATTTTTCAGATCGTCCAAGTACTTTTCTTAACAATCGGGTTCACGGACTTTATTGTCTAGACTTTATAATTAAGAAGAGATAAAAATATAAACTCTATATACATTTTTTCAACGATCATTAAGTTGGTCTACATGCAATTGTATTAGGTTTTGTCCATATATACAACTGCCAAACAAAAAAGTTAGTGGTGTACTTAGTACGCTCTCCTTTTTCAGAAATGATGGTCATCATTACTTTTTTTTCTATATATTTTTTTTTCATTTTTTCTCCTGATAAACAAACACTATTTTTGTTCGTACCAAACATAACATATGAGACCAAACTAATTAGGCGAGAGAGTTCAAAAAACTATAACGCCATAAATATGTAGAGACCGCTGAAATTGGAAAAGTAATGATTTTAGGATTAAAATTTCACCATTTTTTTATTCATGTTTATATGACAAAAAATCTCACCATTTTGATTTTAATTTTTTATTGAGGAAGATATCCCCCAAGATTCGAAGTGATATGCATAAGTAAATGGATACTATTTCCTGAAAAAATTGTTCTTAAAAGAGACCTAGCGAGATTGTTTTGAAAGACGTCGTAAAAAGAAACCAGGAACGAAAACAATTCTAACAATCTAAAAAAAGGATCGACAACCTATAACAAAAGAATTTGGCATATTTATTAGGCCACTGAATGAAAAAAGAAAGAAAGATGATGACCCATATAAATTTATGATGTTATAGCACATAACTATCTTTATTTTTCAATTCGACTTTATTACGAGACAAAACAAATTCGATAAAAGGTAATGGCATTTCATCGTAAATTTTTTTCTCTGCAAAAAAAAACAACAACCTATGATTCAATTAAGATGATCTTACTTTAATCTCATTATTCTTTCCCTGCTCATTTTTATGATAATACACGAACCACGGTTTACCTGACACAAACTCAAGTTATAATAATATTTTCTTTTAATTTTTTATCGATTCAAGTTGTGATTAGCTCGGTCATGTGTATGTATTAATTCGAAGGCTTCATGATACTACACTGTTAGGTTTTAAGTTAATTGGAAGGCTTCTTAAGCTTGGTGGTAGGACTTGACCCTGTACACAGAGCGATAAAAATCTATGGATGAAGCACCCAATTAAAACAAATTGAATTAGCTCGAAAGGAATTCCAAATGGGGGTTGTAATATGACAATGAATGGGCAAATGTAAATTTATTTCTTCATTATCGAAAGAAAGATAGCAGTGATTGACCCATATTCTTTTTTTAATTAAGTTGGTCCTCTTGAGTTATACCTTTATGTCTTGCTGCCATCCAAAAAATAAAATTGAGAGTTGTCAAAGTTTTGACAAAATTACTTTTGGGCGAATTCCTCCTTCATTTATATTCTTGACCAGTCGAAGATAACATTTCTCGGGAAGGGACATAAACTAGAGGGCTTTCAATAAGTCTTTGTCAATTATCAAGATCTTTAAGAAAATAATACACACATTAGTTTATTAGCTCTATCTCCAACATGAATATCAAACCATTTTACTCAAAGAGTTTATGATTAACTTGAAGAATGTTATCTTTGAACCACCTATAACAATTCCTATTATAATTGTTTTGTGATGTTAGTTATGATTGTATTTTCTTTATAATTGTTTCTCGTTGTTTTTTTTAAGTGGATGAATTGTCTTTCCCTGGAGGCCAATCAGTAATTATATTTACATGTGCAGTTAGTTTTTGTCCTTTTCTATTTACCAATTAAAAATAAAATAAAATTTGAAGGCTTTATCATATATTTTATATCTGTTGTCAAGAGAATCACCGTCAAAAGAAAAACAATATGACCACCAAAAGCTTAGTTACTGAAATGACGAGGATACCGAGTACACCATAATCTTTTCGATATGAATCTATGCAGACCCACATTGTATAACCGTACCAAAACGATAACAGGCAAAAGATTATTCCAACATAGTGAACTTGGTAAATAGTTAAAGTTCGAAACGAACTAACTATGAGACAGTTACCAAGTTGATTAACGTACAAGTATAATTACTTAATTATAACTATATAAATAATAATTATAACAATAAAGTAAAGTAATGGCACTACACATAAGATTTTATTAATAAGGAGAACTGCCTGGCAGAAAAACCCCATGACCTAATTCAGTTATGAATACTCTCATAATTAAGCCGATATACAAATTGACTACCACAACTTCGTATAGTTGATACTAAGTGAACACTCCTTCATCATTCGGTACCTTCAATATCATGCACCTACAACCAACCTAGCTTACACATGAATCCCAAGACATAATCCATTATCTTGAGTTGATTCACCGCTATGAAAACTTCCTCTCTCAACTCTTTTAAATCGTAACCCGAAACAACAAAGGATTAAATTTGTTTCAGTAATCAACTAACTTATCGATCACCCAGATCAATATTTAGATCAATAATCAAATAGAATAATGGATCTACCATTTATATTAATAAACCCTTTTGGCCAAAGATGAAACCAAGACAATGATTATCGAAATAATCAATCTCAGTGAACAAGCTCTATCCAAGCAACTTATGCAACTAGATAATTTTTTGATCTTTATATGAGTCATATATTTATCAAGAAAATATCTTGTGGATCCCAGGGAAGCAAGTATGCAAGAAGTAAGACAAAGATCAAAACCGAAAATAAAAGCCTTTGAGTCTTCAATGTTCAAAGTAACCGTTGCAAAAAACTTTTTAAGAGCATTGCTCGGTTGAATTCACTGGAATTGGTATGTCAAGTTAGTTTTTGAATTTAAATGTCGAAACGCATTCTTGACTTAGTCTACTAAAATTAGTATCTCGAACTAGATTGGGCTTAGGTATCGAAGTAAAAAATCAAACATATCCTTGAAAATTGAAGATTTAAGACTACATGAAGACATATATATATAGAACTTCACTAAAGGTTACCAATTAATACTTGGTTCTCTTAAAACTGCTTTTTACTCTATCATTCTATATATTTATTTATCTAAATAAAGTGTACACTCTTTGGAATAATTCCTATGACGTTAATTATATTTTTGTATATACACTTGAGGACATTTGAGCCTAATAATTTGGAGAGAATAACATGTGACCTTGGAAAGGTCATCCCATTGTAGTGAATAAAAATATGAAACCAACGAGCCAAAAATTACTCAATTCCGAGTTATAATGAAGAAGTTGTGAGTGATTAACTAAAGCTAAAAAATGTGAGGCTAAAGGTTGATTTCATGAATGGAAAATTATACACAAACTTTTAGCAATATTTCACGAAGTGAAATAGTAAACACGTGACTATAGGCCTATTTTAGTCAAGTTGAAATGACAAAGATATAAAGTACACCACAATCTTTTCGATATCAACCTATGAAAGACACACCTTATGTAATCCAATACAGACAAGAACTGTCAAGAAAATTACTTAAACAAGATGTACGCTTGGTATACAATATAAGTTCAAAAACAAACCAAACTATAGGATCAAATCAAGTGTTTGATTAACGTATAAGTATATATTTAATTTAATTATTACAAAGACAAAGTAGTATAGTACGGAAGTAAAAGTAAATCACACAACACACAAGATTTTTTTAATAAGGAAACTGCAAGGAAGAAAAACCTGGGACCTAGTCCAGTTTTGAATACTCTTAGAATTAAGTCATTGTACAAATACTACTATAACTTCGTATAGTTGAGACCAAGTAAACTAACTCCAAGTTACTGAGTTCCTTCAGTATACATACGCCTATAACCAATCTGGTCTACGCATGTTAATCCTAAGATAGAATCTACTATCTTAAGTCACAAGTACAAATGATTAGTTCAATATGTCCAAAGGATAATTTTGCAAAAATTACAGGCTTTTATAATGACCAAGGTAGTTTAGACAACAAGGAATTACCAAATCCGAAATACAAAATATATTCAATAAATATTTATTCGGTTTTTTTAAAATTCCAACTGTCATCCAACTCATGTACCTAAATCTCTTTTGGATGACAACTAACATTATCTAGCATATAACATAATACTTTAATAATATAACAACCAGAGATATGCTTATCCATTGGGATATGAAAAACATATAAATTCCTAATATAAAAAAAGATATTTAGAATATTTCAGTTTCGGGATCTCACATATATCATCAAAGAAAATAGTTGAACATTAAGCAATAAGAGTTTAGCACATGTTCGAACATTATGTCAACAACGTAAGAACTTTTCATATTAACCAAACTACATTTTCGATAACTATGTAAACCTTAAGATAATAGCCAAACTGAAAATGTCTATTTTGTTTAACCCAAGGATTGGTCCTGCTAGGGATCCATAGGATTGGTCCTAGTAGTGATCCTTATAAGACCGGTCCTATTAGAGATCGTCGGTAAGGGATCATTCCTACTAGAGATCCTTGGGATCAGTCCTAGTAGAGATTTTTGTTTAAAGGATCGATCTTAGAATAAATCATTTGATTTATTTCAACTAAAAAATAAGTTTCTTATGCCTACTTCCTTAAACTCATGTAATCAAACATAATCTTTGATGTATGGAATCAACCTGAAATTTCAATACACTAACTAAAAACAAGTTATCGATTAGTATTATTTCGAGTCTACGAAGTTTAAATGGATAAACTATACTTCGTAGTCCAATATACCAAAGTTGTGTAAAACAACTAGTATATGTTTCGTTGACACTTTGGTCATAATGAAATGATCAAGTCACCAATACTATAGATACATAGATATCATTAGTATAAAGCAGGGTTTGGATAATTTGGCCTTTGTTAGTGGTGGTCAGGATTTGTCTGGACAAAGATAAATCAAGGGCTGTGGTTCCTCAGACCACCCCCTACATCTCGCACGTGTGGCGTTAATTCCAATATTATGAATGAAAAATGAATACTCAAGTCAAGATATGGAAATTCAAAAATTATAACGGGGAGGTTCGAACTCATGACCTATTGTGTCATAAGAGTAGCCTCTAACCAGTGTTCCACCTTGGTTGGAATTGATAGAAAATATAAATCAACAGTGGTGCTTTGTTCAACTCAAATACCATAATTGCTTTATTAATTAGTGTTTCACTAATTGCTCATAATAAATGACTAATCATTTTTAATTATAAATATTTTCTTAATTAATTATAATATTTATTTCTATTAATAAGTAATTTTGATAAATAATATCAATAGACATTTTCTGCGATAATGAGTAGTAGAAGAGATGGATGCCGAAAGATTAGTGGTGGTTAAGGGCGGAGCCAAGCACAATTATATTTATTTTTGTTCTTTTATCGTAAAATTGGATACAAAGTTTATTTTTCACATGTATCCAACTTGCCAAGAATTTTTTTCTCCCTCTCTCCTCAAAATCCTGGCTCCGCCCCTGGTTTGTGGTGGAATAAGTAGTGACGGTGAATGCTGGTGAGTAGTGATGGACAATATTAATTTTATGTTTTCGTTAAAACATCGATAACATCGTAGTGTGGAAGATGTGGTTGGTTATTTTTAACACTTATTTCAGGGATGATATCATACAAGACAATATTTCCATGATCGTAGTTGGATCATCCAAATGGTGCCCCTGTTATCTTTGGTACTATATATATCGTATACATCATGATATTTTAATGTTAAAATAAAATTGATTAAAACACAAAAAAGAATATATACACGGAAAAATAATAATGAAACTAATCAATTGACGAAATTTTGTTCAATCTAAACCTCATACATGGCATTTGTGATTGAAAATTAGAATTGCGTCCAACAACCTACATGGGATGGGCGGAAGTGATGGTGCCAGTGGTGGAGTCAAAAATTGACATTGAGGAGGCATATTTAAAAAAAAAAAAAACATGTAAACTTTGGTGGACTAAGCCATAAATATATATGGACAAAAATTATTTATAAAATAAACTAAAAAAAATTATGTAGTTATAAAAAATTTAAGGGGTTAGAGCCAGGTTAGTCAACCCTTGGCTCCGCCACTAGGTGGTGGTGGATACAAAAAATGGATTCATATGGTTTTATGGTGGTGGCGGGTATTGGTGAAAAAAAATATATTATGTTAATTTCGTAATGCCACAAAATGTGTAACGTTATATTATATATATAAGGTATAAAACGTGGTTGATCATTTTAATGTTAAAATAAACTCGATAAAACAATGTCCATTTTAAAAAATTGGTGAAATCAGTTGCCATGTTATGTAATAACTAAACGAATGACACGATTCAAGATCAGAACATATGAAATTATTTATTATCGATTTGTTTATGTAAAGAGTGGTTAGGATTTGACCTTGGCAAAGATAAATTTACCGCTAGGGTTTGTTCAACTTAACCCTTTTTAAATGTTTTATTAATTAGTGTCTCATTGATTGTAATGATTAATTAAATTTCTATTATAAATGTCCCTTCAATAATCTAACATAAATACACAATTTTATTAATAAATAATTTTACTAAAAACTATACTAATTCTAATGGTGAGTATAAGCGGTGGCTGGTGTTTGTGAATAGTAGATACGGTAACATTACTATTGTTGGAAGAAATACTGGTGATGGATGGTTTTTATGGTGGTGGTTGTTGGTAATAGTAGTGTATAATAATAGTTTATGCTTTTTAGTGAGTTTTATTGACCAAGTAAAAAAATAATCTTCACAAAACATGAAACATTGTATTGTGAAAGATGTAATTGGTTGTTTTTAGCACGATTGATAAGGACAAAACCAAATATTTCGAGGATGATACCGGAACGTATAAGACAATATGATCATCATTGTTCGATCACCCGTATTATATAAAGGCAATTGGTGTACCCGTGTAAGAGAACATTATCGCTCTCTCAAGTACTATTACATTCTTTTTCCTGAAAGACCATCAATGTCGAGTTGTTTCGCGACAACTACCTACAAAGACAACAACTTTCACTCAATTCCCGATATAAAACCTTATATACCGGGAAAATGTATTTGCATTCTAAAATATTTGTTTGAAAATTATGTTTGTTCATCAAAATCATCATAAAAAACTCTAAATCATAAATCTAAATTTCGACTCCGATGTTTATGGAATATTTTTTATATTTTACATTCTCAAATCATGCGACCTCTTGATAGTAAATCAATAATATCAAATTACAGATCAATATGTATAGGTTTCATTCACTGGGTTAGAAGGTAGAGTAGACACAGATGGGTACATCACACAAAGCAGAACATAACTGAGAATACTTCAATAATTTGATCAAGAGTTAAGGTCAAAAATTTAAGATTAACTTTCTATAGGAATAATTCGATCGGCTTCGACAGAAGATGACTAAAATATGGATTAATAATAATTTTCACGTAAGACAATTGCAAAACATAGTTTGGCTATCTCTGCCTATGTAAAGAGTGGTCAAGATTTGTCCTTCCTCAATTGCTATGTTATGTGAGAAGAAGGTGATATCTAAGATTGAGGTATAATTCAAATTTATTAGATTCATACCATTTACAACTAGATGCCTTGAAAAAAATTGATGTGTTGTTATTATTATTACAGGCAAGGGATACATTTACATTGACCACACTTGCGCAAATAGCTCACTTCGCAAATGATTGGTGTTGCATGTACTTTCTAGAATGCAACGAGGAATTTTAGGAAACAATGCACCAGAAGCAGTGTCCGGAGTATTTTGGATATAGTAACTTAGACCCGTGTAATACTTATGTTTTTTTTTTTTTTTTAGTTTTTCCACAATCTATTTATTTAAGAAAAATGAACATTGCAAATACATAACATCAACAAAAATTAGACAGATTGCGTTTGACAATAATGGCTACTGATGATCCGTAAACGAAAAAAAAAAGGAATTTTTAGGATATACAATGGATTACTTGATACGAATGAAAGAGGTATAACTATTTCGATTCTGAAATCACATAAAGTTCACAGTAGAAGATGACATCAAGTTTTAAGTAGTAACAAACATAATATGGCTAACTAAAATGTTAAAAACAAACAAGATATATAAACTTAGAAAGCCGTGGGACTTGAAGAGGCCAATTTTGAAAACTACAATCTTAGAAAGCAAGGATCCACAATACCATATTTATTTTTATATAAATATTCAATGTAGAATATGTCAACTTTTGGTAAAGGATCTATTGGTAACCTATTAATTTGAAATAGGATCAAGGAGTACAATATGTGTTCAAGGTTCTTTATGAGGTAATGTGTCGCTAGATTGTATTCCAAGTGAAGGTAGGAACATACGAAAGTGACAAAATGTCCAAGATTTTTGAAGTTACCAAAGCCTTCGTTAAGACGAATTTTTAGGCAAAATACTTTGTTGAAGATTTAATGTCAGAGGTTCGCATATATACAATCCCTATGAAAAGGTAATGGGTACACATTTTAAAAATTGTCAAAGATTTAATGTCAGAGGTTCACATATATACAATCCCTATGAAAAGGTAATGGGTACACATTTTAAAAATTGTCATATAATGGGTGTTGAAAAATTACAGGAAAATCATGTCATATTGGATAGTTTGTATCATTCGTTCAATGCAAAAAATATATACTATTCTCTTCCTATTTGGAGGATCGGCAACATGACCATGATAGATGAGTCAACTGGAGTGAAATAGGAGCATGTGGAGACTTTTATGGATGATATTGATTAGTTGATTTCACTGAGATGAGCGCTGCTGACTACATATTTCCAAAAAATATTTAAACTTCCATGTTCATGTAGATCATTATCTCATTATAAGCAATAAACATAAATAAAAAAGTGTCTGGAAGTTAAGATTATATTTATTTCGTTTGAGCAAATCTCTGGAGGTTAAATATTAAAGGAAAAAACAAAAAAAAATAGAGGAAAATTCCAACTATTTTTACGACAAACACATATTAAATCATGAGGAGTTGATAAGTATTCAGGACACAAATAATATGATATATTAAAAATGAATCAACATCATGGCCCGTGCCGTTACAGCACGGGTTAAGGGCTAGTACTTCATATGTTATGTTTTCAATCTAAAAGACTTAAAATAAACATAGATATAAATAAAACTAGTCAAGTCTGCGTTACTAACCTCGAACTGAAGGATGATGTGTTTGTTGATACCAATATTTTCTCAGCTTCTTCAAAGTAACACAAGTAGGTCTCAACATTTATATTATTCCTAATCCTACATTACGAAGTTGACTTTAGTAATATAATCAGGCATCCTCAAGTTTTTGAACTAAAATATGATAACCAAACTTGATATACCAACACTTAGTGGGTTCAACCGAGCAATACTATAACACAAGTATTTTGTGTTTACTTTTATAGAAAAATTGGATTTGTTTTTAAGTAAACCAGCGTTGATCATTCACTATGAATAGATGCTTTATCTAGCTACACAGATCATCCCTTGGAAAATTGTGTGTATGTTGCATAAGGTTTTTTTCAATCTCTGTTCTTCACGAAAAAGTTAGCACCTTCTTGGGGATCGTAAAACAAGTGTCTTAGTAGTTTGAAGACTTTTCTTGGGGATCGTAAAACCCAAGTTAGTTATTTTCTTCTTTGATATAGTTACGAAACTTGTATCTAGGTGATTACAATAATTATTTTCTATTCTGAGGTCCTTCTCTTCTAATATAAGGCCATTTAAGGGTTATTTACATAAACACTAGATTCGATATAACAAAATATCTCTAGAATATTCTACTTGATTTTTTGAGGTATCAATTAGGTAACGAGACGTGTAAACCTTTTAAAGAGAATTAACGTTCCGCTGAAAAATTTGCAAGAGCATCTTCTAAAAATAAATAACGTTCTTCTAGAAAATTTACAAGAGCAATTCCTAAAGAGAATTGGTATTGTGCTAGGATTTCTATGAGTGCACGAAGATAACCGAAACATGTATTACTTCGAGTCTGAATTCTGGTAGTGGATAATTGATGTAATAACTTAAAGCAGTGTGTGTTCTACAAGTTTGTAGTCTCCTCGTTAACAAAAATTACAGGTGTATGTGTTATTTCTTTTTTGTATTATATTGTTTTATCTTATATCTGAAATAGCACAGGTTTTACATCGTCAAACCTAGATAGTATTAAAGCAATTGTAAAGAACCTACACGACTCGTGCTTGTTGAATTCACATCTTAAGTATAAATTACAACACTTGTTCTTGTTGGAATATTCAGTTTGTGCACAGTTCGGGTACTAGGTTTACCGTGTTAAAACATTCTCGTAACCAAATGTATAGATTGTACAAGG
This sequence comes from Papaver bracteatum, assembly GCA_023529315.1. Classification (NCBI taxonomy): domain Eukaryota; kingdom Viridiplantae; phylum Streptophyta; class Magnoliopsida; order Ranunculales; family Papaveraceae; genus Papaver; species Papaver bracteatum. Next base: position 171,463 of record JAJJWX010003264.1, read on the forward strand.
ATTATCCATATACGTTTCCATATGAAAAAGTTAGCGGGTTACCAGTTACCCTCTCATTTTCAAATTGATTCCACTATTGATTAACACACGAAATGGGGTCTGTTAATGTTGATGTTTTAGAGGTTTTTAAAAGAATCAAGTCAATGCTAAACATATTTTAAAAAAAAAATTCTTTAAGAATCTTTAAAATTATACTGGGAACGTTGGTGAAACGATTCGTGAACCGTAAGTCAAGTTCACAAGTCAGGGTGCTACGGATTGTGAAACTGGTTCGCCAACCCTAATTGGCTCTAAAACTCATATTTCACCAGGTGTTAGATTTTTACACCAACATGAAAAATTCAAATCACCACGGTTCGTGAACTGTCCCATTCTGAACTTACGGCTTGCGAACTGGTTCTTTAACCTTCCCTGTATTTTTGAAACTCATATAACTATGGTTTGCAAAGTGGTTCTCCAACCTCCCCTGAGCCAAAATATCAGAAGTTTTGAATTTCTATCTTTTGATGTTTTAAACATTCCCAAATGATAAAATCATTTGCATAGACGATTTTCAGTTAATCCACAAATTAATTCTTGAACAATAAATTATTTCGAACTAAAAATATTGTTAAGGACCTTTGAACATCTATGCTTCAATCATATTTCGATATATTTAACAAGACAAGCTTGACTCAAAAAAATTTTCTTTGTAAATCTACTAGAATAGTCTCATAAGATATGAGGGTAAGATAGTGAGTAAATATAATGGTCCAGTCTTCACATACCTGATTGATGAAGTTCTTCAAATGTCTTCGCCGATCTTCAATATTCGAGGGTGATGTCTGATACTCATCTACCAAATTCTAACTTAATCCAGACTTGGCTTAGTAGACTATAAATCAAGATATACTTTTGATCAACTAACATTGACAACAAGCTTGAGATAACAAAACTTGCGGGTTCAACCGAGCATTGCTCTAACATTAATTATTCAGTAATTAAAACTTCCCTTTAAACTAGGAATGTACATCAAGTATAAAAAACCTTAGATGAGAAGGAAAAAATTCAATCTAATCAAAGGTGGTTCTTAATTTTCGAAATTCACTTGGAGTTCCATATTGTTAATTGCGACTTGCGTTATAGGGTTTTAATTTATGTTTATTTCCATGTTTTATAATTAGTTGATATAATAATGGAAAATCATTGAGTATTTGATTATGCACAATATATTTAATTATTTATTTGATTTCACATCTATTTGTGAAAAAACCATTGTCAAAATAAATCCCGAAGTTGAAATATCTAAATGTAACATAATTCTTTTGGTTAAAGTATTACTGGATGTTTTTTAATATGATAATATACCGTTGCTTTTGTATTGGCGATAAAATTTGCTTTTTGATCCATTATTATCCTATTAGTTTGTTCTCTCTAAATCTGATTGTTTTGTTCCCCGTACAATCGTGGTTTACTTAAAAAATGCTTCCCAAGACGGTCATAACGGGTTGGTTTAGTTATAAAAATGTGTCATAAAATAGTCATATTCGGTGAAAGTGGATATGCTAGACGTAAAAGTAAGTAAAAATACGACGTCTCCATTAGAAGCGCTAGATTAGTGGAGAAATTTTCTAATGGAGGGAATCTCTGATCGAGGAGTGAGAGACAAATAAGAGCTGTCATTTGTCATTTTCGTTAATAGCTTTTGACGAATTAAAGTTATCGTTATTTAAGGGAAGGTATTTACGGTCTAATTCAATAAACACCTCAATTTATGCCTCTTCTTGTTTTTCTTCTCCGAATATCTTTAATACAGTGACATGAGTTTCTCACTTTTAATATTCAATCAAAATACCATCTCTTCCTCAATTCTGGATAAAAGAAAACGAATAGTTGAAGAAACAAAATAAAAGAAAACGAATAATTGAAGAAACAAAATACTTATTCAAAAACTTATGAATCTTGGTCCACCCAAAAACAAAAATAAAGTACCCAAAATCCATGGAAATGTCCCAACTCTCAGACCTCAAAAAAAATGCGATAACAAAATCACATAAATTAGTAACTAGAAGAATTCCAGAGTGAAGAACAACATTATTGACGAAACATAATCACAAAACTAGTTTTTATTTTTCAGAAATCTAAAAAAAATAAAGACACACACCAAAATAAGTTTTTACCCTAATTTTTCCTCTTTCTTCTTCTTCATCATTTTTTTCTTGTTCCTTTTGATTGAAAACTATGCCTAAACCTAAAATTAGAATACCCACTAAGAAAATCTGGTTCATATAACATCACTACTTGGACAAGAATTAGCAGATACAAATATGATGGCGATTGAAAGCCAGTGAGCTTCCTGGGATTGGTCTCATCCTTTTCCTTTGGTTTGTTTGATCGATTTCCCTTCTGTTTTTTTTTTGTTTAAATCATTCTTTTTTGTATGCTTCCTCCTTGCAGTTTTCCACTTTGGTTTTCGACCTAGGGTTTTCTTTTTAGTTTAGTTTTGTGTGTGCAGTTTTAACCTTCCTCCATGCATGCAACACGATCTGCCATGAAACCTCCTCCATCACCTCGAATAACTCCTTCTTCCTCAGCTGATTCGTCTTCACAGAATGGTTATGTGAAGTGTCCATTCAAAAAATTCGATGGCTTCCCGAACGGAGTAAATGGAAGAGGGTATGCTAGGGGTTCCATACTGCGCCATTTATAAGATAAATATCTTTTCTCAGAAGAAAACATGGCTTGTTGCAGAGCTGTCATCATTGGTGACTGCGAAGTTTTCAGTACTTTGGAAACCTTGTTACAGCAGCTGGGCATGTGGTTGTGTAGACGGTGTATGATCTTACATGCATGGAGGTCTCCCTGCAAAGTTTCGAGTGTTCACTGTGACACCATTGTAGGTCCTTTTAATGGCATCTCTGCATACTTTCTCCTTCACGGACTAGACAAACCTACCATTGCTGCTTCAGCTTCCATTGATCCTATTAGTGGTGGAGGTAATGCTTTTTCTGATGAGATCTTTTCACTCACCCCTGACCTGTTGTGTGCTTTTTTCCAGCGCCAGTTTTTCACGGTTTCCAACATCGCACACAAGTGTAGGATGAGATTCTCCCGTACCTTGAAAATCTATTTGGACATCATGTTGAGTAAACCTATGGACCTAACATCATGGATTCGTTTACTCCTTCTTCCTATTTGTATGTTGCTTCGCTTTAGGCCTCAACGTTCAGCTGATGAAAGGTTAGGCAATCGTAAGCATTTCCAGGTTGCTGCCATACAACTGGCCTTGTTGGATTGGAAAGAACCAGCGGGCTGTTATAAGTTGGTCACCAAGATGCTTCACTTGACGAGTCAACAACACCACGCCAAAGACAGTAAGAAGAAGACGAAAGTGGCCAACCTCAGTGCTTGTCGGAAGAAAATCGAATATGGACTTTACGCTGCAGCGATCCGTGTATTGTCTTCGAACGGTGTTGCTCCTTGAAACGAGCACACGCTGGCTGAATTACAATCTAAGCATCCTACAACTCCACTTCCTTCCATTCCAGATAAAGATTTTTGTTGTGATCTAGTCACGGTGGATTCAAGGGATGTTCGTGGTGCTATTAGGAGTTTTCCCAAAGGAACTTCTTGTGGTCATGATGGCTCACGTGCACAACGTCTTGTTAATGCTTTGAGTGGCGCAGCAACGATAATGGCGGATAATTTGTTGGATTCTATTATGGGAGTGGTCAACCTTTGGTTGGCGGGAAAGTGTCCTAAGGTTTTGGGGGAGCTCATCGCTAGTGCACCTCTTACTCCTTTGCTCAAACCTGGAGGTGGGCTGAGGCCTATTATGGTAGGTACTATCTGGCATCATTTGGTCTCTAAGGTAGAAGCAGTCTCCGTCAGAAAAGCCATGTCATCTTACTTAGGAGATCACCAATTTGGGGTGGGTATGCCAATTGGAGGAGAAAGTATACTTCACGCGGTAAATGGTCTGTTGGAGTTAAGAGGGCACTCAGATAAGATGTCAATGCTGCTTATTGACTTCTCGAATGCCTTCAATATGGTGTGCATGTCTCATCTCATTAGAGAGGTTTGGATTTATTTTCCAGGTATTTCTCGTTGGGTTGAATTTTGTTATGCCAGGCCTGCAAAACTATGCTATGATCATTACATCCTGTCTTCTGCGCTGGTGTTGATGATGGCTTTTAGCTTAGGGTGAAAATTGTAAAACCCTAGTCAGACAATGACGTCACAGAACTTGAGTAATAATGTCTCCACCCAGCACATTTATTGAACCCTTTAATATGATTGCGATAAAATTACCAAGGTACCCTTTTTTAATGCTAATTAGGGTTTCGATAGGACAAAACCCTAATTCTCACACCACTGTGCCAATGAAAAATCGTGCCATCCACACCTACCACGCTAAGGCATGCCAACCATGCTAGACGCACCCATGTGCCAATGGAAAATCGTGCTAGCCACACCTACCGCGCCAAGGCATGCCAACCATGCTAGCCGCACCCCTGTGCCAATAGCAAACCATGCCATCCACACCCACCGCGCCAAGGCATGCCAACCATGCTATCCGCACCCATGTTCCAATGGAAAACTATGCCAGCCACACATACTGCGCCAAGGCATGCCAACCATGCTAACACACCTTGCCATGACCCCATGCCAACCTAGCCGCGCCACCATGCTGGCCTTCCCTATGCGTCTACCAAAATGAAGGCGTGCGACAATCAACGGTCGCCCTTCAATCACATGAGCAAATCCTAGCCGTCCAAGGTTACCAGACAACACATGGTAACCTTTGATCCAAAACCCTATCTTAGTCAAGATTCTAGCTTGGTCGCGATCCTAGCTTGGTCACGCCAAACCCTTGGCCCCACTATGCCAAGCCAAACCGCACCATGCGCCCATGGCATGCCAATCCCTTGGCCCCAAAATGCCAAGCCAAACTGTACCTTGCCTTGGACCTAGCCATGCTAGCCGCATCATGCGCCCATGGCATGCCAAGCCCTTGGCCCCATTATTCCAAGCCAAACCGTCCACACCAAACCCTTGGCCCCACTATGCCAAGCCAAACCGTACCTTGCCTTGGCCCTATCCATGCTAGCCGTACCATGCGCCCATGGCATGCAAATCCCTTGTCCCCACCATGCCAAGCCAAACCGCACCTTACCTTGGCCCTAGCCATGCTAGCCGCACCATGCACCCATGGCATGCCAAGCCAAACCGTCCATGCAGAGCCCTTGGCCCCCATCGTTCCATGCCAAACACACCTTGCCATGGCCCCATGCCAACTTAGCCGCGCCACCATGCTGACCTTCCCTATGCAGCTACCAAAATGAAGGCGTGCAACAATCAAAGGTCACCCTTCAATCACATGAGCAAATCCTAGCCGTCCAAGGTTACCAGACAACACATGGTAACCTTTGACCCGAAACCCTAGTTTGGCCATGCCAAACTGCTCCAATGGCATGCCAACCTAGCCGCGCCACCATGTTGGCCTTCCCTATGCGGCTACCAAAATGAAGGCGTGCGACAATCAACGGCCGCCCTTCAATCCCAGGAGCAAATCCTAGATGTCCAAGGTTACCAGACAACGCATGGTAACCTTTGGACAAAAACCCTAGTTTGGCCACACCAAACCGCGCTAAGTCATGCCAAATTTGTCGCGCCACCATGTTGGCCTTCCCTATGCGACCACCAAAAAATGAAAACGTGCGACGGTCAACGGCTACCTTTCCTCTTAAGATGCAAAATCTCGACCATCGAAGGTCATCAAGCCAGCAAGTCTCCCAAGCTCGACTTGCCAGGAAACAACAATATGCTACATGTTTTCCACAAAACATTCGAGAAATCAATACATATCACAAACTGGGGGATCCTCTTTGGGTATTGGTTTGGCGGTTTTCAGCATGCGGCGTACATTACGCCTGTCATAAGAAATATCATAAGGATGAGGCAGTTAGTAAATACATGGAGTTAATGGTGAAATGCTCTTTTTTATGGAACATTAATTCCATGCGTTAATGGTTACCACCTCCTCCCATTTACTCACCCATTTTTCCTTTCCTTAAAGAGACTAAAGTACGTTTTACTTCGACTTGTATAAATAGGTCTTACCTATTTCCACCGAACAACAAGTTCAGTCAGTAGCATACAACACCCAGAAAATATTTGCTAGCTTTCCATTTGTTAGCTGTCCACTTTCTGATACAAGTCGTAGAAAACAACTACTCTTCCAAAAATTAACTATTCTGGTCTCATCACTTTCCTTGCTTACCTCTCCAAAACCAATCCATTCTCCTTCACTTTGTGACCGAAGCAAGTCTGGAACGACCATTTCTTGGTTTAGGCCGAACTTATACAGATTGATCTATCGAATTTAAAGTACTCCCTTGCAGTACATTGTTTATGGTTTAAATTCGTTTCTCACCCACATATCCAAAATTACCGAAATCAGCAGAAATCGTTTTCACCCATAAACAGCTGGGTGTTCAGCAAGGTCATCCCCTCAGTCCCCTTCTATTTGGGCTGACACTTCACCCTTTAGTGAAGTCATTTGCTTCTCGTTGTAAGCTTGATTTACATGCCTGGTATCTCGATGACGACACTATTATTGGTGACATTTTGGATGTTGCCAAAGCCCTGAGTATCATAGAATATGAAGGACCGAATAGGGGTTTGCATCTCAACATCAAGAAGACGGAGGTCTTTTGTCCTACACTTGATCCACGTAGCCTTGAGGAGGGTGTTTCCCCCAAAGACATTGGGAGGCCTAGCAAAGGTGTTAAGCTTTTGGTAGGACCGGTGAGCTTGGACATGAATTTCATGAGTGATATGGTTTTGGGCAGGGTGAACAAGACTATTCATCTAATGTCGGCCATCAAAAAACTCAAGGACCCTCATAGTGAGATGTTATTACTTCGTAACTGTGTCGGCGTCTCCATATTATATTTTGCTATGCGCACCACCAATCCTGCTGCTATACAACAAGCCACTGACCTCTTTGACGATCACCTACTCAAGTGTTTGAGACTTCTAGGGAGATGGAGCTGGTTTCGGTCCTTTGCAACAGAGATTGGTTACCTTGCCTATCAAAGACGGTGGCCTCGGCATATACACTATGACAGACACTCGCACTTACTATTATCTTTCCTCTCAGAGTCAGATTACCTCGGCGTGGAAGGTGATACTTGGTAGCTTATTCCCAACGGTTAATGGCGCGGCCTCCCAGTCATCTCTTCAGAAATTTATTCAGGTATGTGATTTGCTTTCTACTTATTGCGTCGATGATACTGCCACCCTCCATGCATTCCCTGGAAGTCACTTATTTTGACGCAATCAAGAAGCGAATCCCAGTCTAATTTACATTATCTGCAAGAGATTCAATGTTGTGGAAGTGTAACCAAATCAAACACGCTCAAGATTATCTTTTGGCTGTCCCTATCCGTGGTCTAGATCAGTGCCTTGGTCCCTGTCAGTTCAGAACTGTAGTTTGTTATCGGCTTGGTATCCCTTTGTTCGTCGAAGGCGTCCTATGCTCTTGTTGTAATAAATCTATGGACATTTTAGGTGATCATGCGCTTCATTGTGCTAAGGATATTTGGATTAAGTTCCATCATGATGTAGTTCGTGATGCAGTTTTTGACGTCTGCTACAGGGCAGGTGTTCATGCGCGCAAAGAAGCAGCTTTGGGTCTTTTATCAGATGACAACAAGGATTTACGCCCTGCGGATATCCTTTTTCTCAATTGGGAAAATGGCCAGGATGTGTGTATGGATATCATATGTGTCTCGATGGAGTTCGCGCCTTCATTCCGGGCCAGGATATTTCGAGAGCAATTTTGCGCAAACATACTAAATATTTGAATGAGTGTGTTTCCAATGGCTATGGGTTAGGCGTCTTAGTTTTTACTAGTTTAGGGGAGCTTAGTGAAGATTTCATTTGTTTTCTCAAACGCCTGAAGAATTGTTTAATTAGCAATGACGTTGGCAGTGGTTCAGGTAGTTTTATTTTTCATAGACTAGGTGTTTTTATTCAGAAAGGGGTTGGTGCTCAGCTTGTTGCTCGGCTTCCAATCAAAAACTCTGTAATTTGAAATTAAATAAAATTCATAATTATATTATTATCGATAATATAATATATATGAAATTACTAATATATTTTTTTTTCTAATTTATGAAAGTAACGGTGGTTGATGATGATAATAAGATAAACGGAAAGGTGTTGTCTTAAAAGTTAGGGTTTTAAGGAGATTCGAAAGAACTCTCCATCTAAGTAATCTCAATTGAACATCAAAATCATGGACTTGCTTATTTTTATATATATAAATTTGGTTGATGAAAGAGAATCAGTGAGTTTTTTTAATTAATGGTAATTTTTGTTTTTAGAAATAGGTGGTTAATCTCTGGGCGTAGAAAAAAAAAACGCGCAATTGGGGGATACTCAATTTAATTGGGGGATACTGATTACTTCCCCCAACTAGGGGTGGTTGATAAGGGGTGACTTTTTATTATGAAAATACCAAAATACCCTTTCCCCTAAAACTTTTAATCTTCAAAACCTTTTTTTTTGTTTTAATCAGTCTACTACCGGCACAGTCAGTTGATTCTCGAGCATGCCGGTACCTATGACAGCATAGTATGTTGCTTAAATTCCTATGACGACACATGATGAAAAGCATCCAGAAATTTGATTTTTTTTTCGCTTGATTATCGGCATTGATAGGAAGTTCTCGATCATGCCGGCACCATTTTCCGGCATATGGTCTTCATCAATTCCGGCATGGTCTTCATCACTTCCGGCGATTTTAAAAAAATAATCCGTTTTGAATTTTTTCTGGTTTTAATCACTCACCTCCCGGCACAGTAAATTAATTCTCGAGCATTCCGGTACAGCTACCGGCATAGTATGTTGCTTAAATTTCTCTTCCGACACATGATGTAAAGTATCCAGAAACTTGAAAAAAAAAATCACTTGAGTACCGGCATTGATAGATTTCTATCGAGCATGCCGGCACTGCTTCTTGTATGTTTTTCATGCAGTACCGGCATAGTTTTTGGTTTGAATTCTATGCCGGTTTTGGTTTCAAAATGAGGGATATTGTGGTACCGGCATTGTCGAACTATGAATACTATGCCGGTTTTGAATGTTCCGGCATTGGATTCATACAACATTTATGCCGGTACAGAGGTTTTTCAGTTGAAAAAATGGCGGGTTCAAAGAAAAAAAATCAAAATTTCAACCTCGCAACAACTTTACCTGTGTGTTGGGGATGCTTATATCTTGGGCAAGTTTACTTTCTTGTGTAGGTTCTTCAAAAAACTCTTCATGCTCGTAAAAATCATAATTCAAGGGTGTTGGTTCCACAAAAACTTACAATTGTGAGTTGTTGTCATTAGCAGAAGATTGAGGATATGATCCTTGTTGTAGTTGAGCTAAAGATTCAGCAGCATCAATTCTCTCTTCACAATCATCATCCATTTTTATCTAAAAAATTCCCTCCCAATTTTTTCCCCTCCTTCTACACTCACCCAAAAACAAATAAAAACACTAACTTAATCTTATAACTAATACTTAATATTTTTACTAATTAAAATTAATCACTAATTAGATTAGTGAGGGCTAGATTAGGAATTAAAAAAATAATTACATAGGGGGACACCCAAGATTGCTATTGGGACACCGTTTTTGTCCTGTAGCTGTATCCCCCAATTAAATTGGGTATACCCAACTGCGCGTTCAAAAAAAAGGTAAGTAGAACAAACAGACGATGAGATATATTTGGAGGAGAAGAAGAAAAGAATTTTACTATTTAAGATATGATAATAAATGGGTTTTACTAGAAACTTTTATTAAAATTATACAAATACCCTTCTCTAAAATAACGATAACTTTAATTCGTTAGAAGCTATCAGCTGAAATGGTAAATGGCAGCTCGCTATTTGTCCCTCACGACCCATCGTATATTCCACCATCAAATATTTTCTCCGATAAGTGTTGTTAGTATTGTAAAATAGTTTCTTATTTAGAAAATATATAATCTATATTGCCTGAATTTTTCTTTTACGGTAAAAGGCACTCCGAACTCTTTTGCACAAGCATAGATGGCCACGATGCACATTTTACTTGACGTGAATCCGGTTGGTTCTTGCTGTACATGGAAGTGTTTCCTTTGGCAATTAATTTCAACACACAAGCTAGAAGTAGTTATGAAGTACTTAATCATAACTACACATCCTTTCTACCTTGACATTGTTTTAGCTTCAAGAATAAGTACTTCAAAGAAACTAGTGTCTGACTTAATCATAACTACTTCTAGCTTCTAAGATGTCGGGTCCCTTAACTAGATCGTGATTCAATTGTTGTCAAGTACCGAGTCAATATATTCAACTGAAACAGGTCCCACTTTACCACCCACCGACGTTATTCCCAATTAATTACTTCTTAAATTCATTTCCCGCTCTCTTCGAGATTGTACCACATTTGAAAAACCGATACAATTTTTGGTGATTAATTAATTAATCAGACCAAGTAATGACTAATGTACGTGCAGCCATTAAAATATTTCTAAAATAATGCACCGAAATTTGCCTTTTAGGGAGAGTTTTATAAAATTATTAACCTTGATTAGCTGATCATTTTTCCTTTTTTTTCCCCTCGATAAAAACCTTAAATAGCAATTTAAATTTGGACTCACGGAGTCACCACGGTCGATCAAAATAAAAACAATATCACTTATATGCTAAATCTATAATACAAAACATCATAGGTTTTTGAGCTTTGAACGGTCGGATAACATTTGGAGAGACAAACAGGTAATCCGACCATCCCAGTCTCATCCCAGCCGAGGACATCTAGCGGATGTGGTGTTTGTAACCTTCATTTATTATGGAGATATTCATTATAAAGATATTAATAAACCTAAAAATAAATTTAGCGGGATCCTCGATTGAATTTCCATAAAATGGATTTAATGTTTGAATTCATACTATTGAATTAACCCATGTAGAAAAAAACTAAAAAAATAGATGTCATCCCATGTCTTTAAAAACACAAATTACAAGCTATTACTATCTAAAAAATAAAAAAAAATTAAAGGGAAGAATCAAAAACTACAAATATATTCAATGTAAAGGGAAAATATCTTTAAACAATTATCCATCATTTACTAGCCTGCAAAATACAAACAATTTTTTTTTAATCATACCCATTGTGGAAAGGGAAGAATAAAAAAAATACAAATAATGGTTTTCATTATACTCAATGTATTTTGGAACAATGAGTAACAAATATGACTCACCAGAAAATTTTCATCATGGAAAGGTAGCCTATTTTCATCATCCTGCAAAAAAGAAATAAAAAAAATAAAGTTACAATGTAAAACCCAAAGCACATAGAACTTTAGAAACATTTACTATCATCCTTACTAAGATCGATATCCGACTGCTAACATTAAGATCGAACTACCTGTAATGCTACCTTTTGCAGGATGATGCTCAAGCAAAAAAAAAAAAAAAAGCTAAACTCAAAGAAAGAAAAAACCAAAAAAAATGGAAAGAATCCTGAACAACACAAACAAAAGGAGGCCAAACTCCCAAAAAAAAGAAGCAATGTTAGCATATGAAACTTATGAGCTTCCCAAACAACGGTTATTCCCGGAAAAGGAAGGATGAAACTTATAGGCAAGGGTTAGAAACAGTTTCTATCATCCTTATTAAGATCGATCTCCAACTCTTGATCATATGCTAACATTAAAATCGAACTACCTGTCATGCTATCTTTCCATCAAATCTACAAAAAATAAAATAAAATAAAATAAAATAATAATAATAAAGTTAAAGTTACAATGTAAACCCCAAAGCACACAGAACTTTAGAAACATTTACTATCATCCTTACTAAGATCGATATCTGACTGCTAATATTAAGATCTAACTACCTGTAATGCTACCTTTTGCAGGATGATGCTCAAGCAAAAAAAATAGCTAAACTCAAAGAAAGAAAAAACCAAAAAAAAAAAGAGGAAAGAATCCTGAACAACACAAACAAAAGGAGGCCAAACTCAAAAAAAAAAAAAAAAAAAAAAAGCAATGTTAGCATATGAAACTTATGAGCTTCCCAAACAACGGTTATTCCCGGAAAAGGAAGGATGAAACTTATGGGCAAGGGTTAGAAACAATTTCTATCATCCTTATTAAATCGATCTCCGACTCTTGATCATATGCTAACATTAAAATCGAACTACCTGTCATGTTATCTTTCCATCAAATCTACAAAAAATAAAATAAAATAATAATAAAGTTACAATGTAAAACCCAAAGCACATAGAACTTTAGAAACATTTACTATCATCCTTACTAAGATCGATATCCGACTGCTAACATCAAGATCGAACTACTTGTAATGCTACCTTTTGCAGGATGATGCTCAAGCAAAAAAAAAAGCTAAACTCAAAGAAAGAAAAAAAAAAAAAAGGGAAAGAATCCTGAACAACACAAACAAAAGGAGGCCAAACTCCCAAAAAAAAAAAACAAAAGCAATGTTAGCATATGAAACTTATGAGCTTCCCAAACAACGGTTATTCCCGGAAATGGAAGGATGAAACTTATGGGCAAGGGTTAGAAACAATTTCTATCATCCTTATTAAGATCGATCTCCGACTCTTGATCATATTCTAACATTAAAATCGAACTACATGTCATGCTATATTTCCATCAAATCTAAAAAAAAATATAAAAAAAATATTGAATTGCGCAAACTATATTGCAATTCTGCGATCAATATTTTTCCGGAATTCTTGATACATTATTTTTTGCGGCAGTTTCCCTTTTTCACACTAAGAAGAATGCAATGGATATTGCCCTTTTTCACCCTGCATGAGACTAAAACTTATGAGAAATTCTGGAATCAATTTTTGCACCATCGGATATTGCCCTTTTTTGGCTCCATAGAGTAATTACACATGCAAAAGAAAAAAAAAACGTCCCTAATTATGGAGAGCTCTGTAACTGGTGCACCACATTATGATTAAGATGTAATAGCATATGCATTCAATCAGTGACCATTATAAATAGATGAGTATATTTCTTCAACCACACACATTCACTCATTTCCAATTGATTTCCTTATTCCCAACTTATTTTCTTGGTGATTTTTAGCTTAAGAGTATCAACATGTCAAACATACTACAAACTATAATCATCTATTTATAACCCGTTGGATATTGCCCTTTTTCACATTAGAATATTTATCAACATAAATAGAAAAAAAAATAGTTTTCATTCGGGAACCAGTTAAATATGATAAGATACCATCAAGAGAAAATTCGAACAATAATGTGATAAAGAACAACATTAAAAAATTTATCAACATAAATAGAAAAAAAAATTATTCGGGAACCAGTTAAATATGATAAGATACCATCAAGAGAAAATTCGAACAATAATGTGTAGTGTTGATAAAGGTGCGTAAACTAGCCGTACTTCTGAAATAAAGGTGCACAAAGATTATAGTTGACTACCTTTTACTGTTCCAGTGTCGATTTTTATTTGACATACTCATGTATTCAATGTTTAGTGGAAACTTTTGAGGAACTTTTGGATGTCATAATTACTGTGCAAACATTCTAAAGTATATGGGTTCTTATTAAACCCAAAGAGTTTTGTTAGTCTAAAATTTAAACCTTGCCAAGTTCCATATTTTTACCTGTTTTAAAGAATCACAATTGATGAGAGTAAAACTTTGTTTAAATTATATGTAGTAAATAAAACACAAATTATTTCCTTATCAAAGCTACAATTAGGGTCTTCAAATGGAGGATAGTAGTTTCTTTTTTTCTTTCTGAAAGTGCACCACCAATAATTTAGGAGACTTGGATAATGTAAGAAACACTATATATTTATCACAGATCAGTTCAAGGCAATACCGAATTTATAATTATTTGGATGACAAATATCTAAGATTTTCATTACTACAAGTTCTCATGGGTCAAAATAATTCTTATCATAGCATTTATTTAAATCATTATGACCAAAAATTATATCGTCTCAGGCCGTGCCGTTACGGCGCGGGTTATTTCTAGTTATATCATACTTTACCAAGAGCATCTTGGTTTCCCATCCTATTCAATTATTATTATAAGCAAATAAATACAAAATTTTATTTTACTTTTCCTAGTAGTCTAGCGTATTAAAACTGTCTTATAACAAGCGGCAAATTATTACAGTTATTTATAACTTTGTATTTTACACATAATTAGTTAATTAATAATATTTCATTACAATTATTAAACAAATAGAAAATTACAAATCAGAAAACTATCGACTGGTAAGAAATTGGATGGAAGCCTAGCAACAAGCTGAGCTCAAATTCTATGACGATGTTTCAAATTTATAATGGAAGCCTAGCAACAAACAATAGAAATTGGTAATGGATCTGAATTTCTGGGTCTAGTTGACAGGTGCAATATGACTATGTTCCAAATTCTATGGTTGTAATATCCTATTTGGACAGTTTGCCCAAACCCAAACTAATATCTAATACCGAAGTTACTAATATGTCCCAGAAATCATATTTTTCTACGAGAAACAAACTTTGTTTCTGATTTTATGTTCCTCCCTGAAAAACATAACTTTTCTTGACACCACTGTGTTAAATTTCTTCGATGAATTCAACTTATAAATGAGACGATATATCCCTACACAAACAAATTTTAACTCAAATACATCATCTATATTTCTGCTCCTGATTTCGTCAGAATTATAGCCATTTTTATATCTAAATTTTGAAACCCAAGGATGTTCTATTACTCCACCTAATTTTATATAACGCTTCTGTGGTGCACAGTGAGAAAATAGTAACTAGTTAGTATAAAAGCTGAATATTAAGTTTTTTGTTTTTGTTTTTTAGAGAGCTGAGAATCTTAGATAGATATGTTAATTTAATGTGTTGGTCATTCATCACCATCTTTGCTATTAGACAATAAACAACAGAATAAGAGGAAAAGCATAATGTTGATGGAAATCTAAAACTTTTTGTTTACAAACAAATGTTAGAATCTGACTATAATGGTGATAATTTTACATACCCAGTTCGTCTTCCCACTTCAATATCAGTTGTATTCACTATTATTCACGGACAAGCAATTAAAAATGGATTTCTATATCACGCTTTTTGTGAAAACTTCTTTAGTTAACTTATGCTTCAACTTGGGATGTTGAAAATGTCTAGCAAAACATAGAAGATCTGGTATTATCGAGATTGATTTCAAGGGTTTCAGTTCTGACAATTGGGATCTGATGGTGGAGGTGGTGAGATATGATTAACACAAGATGCACCCAGGTGCATCTAGTGTAAACATGGATGAATCAATGATTAACCCAAATTCATCCACGAATAGCACAAGATGCACGCAAGTGCATCCAGTGTAAACATGGATGGATCCAATGTTAACTCAAATCCATCCATGAATAACACAAGATGCACCCAGGTGTATCTAGTGTAAACATGGATGAATCCCAAGTTAACTCAAATCAATCACAAATAACATAATATGCACCCATGTGCATCCAGTGTAAACATGGATGGATCAAAGATTAACCCAACATGTAATAACTAGGATAAAAATATATTTATCCACAAATAACATATATAAGATGCAGCAAGGCACATCCAGTGTAAACATGAACGAATCTAAAATTAACACAAATGTAGGTTATGATTAGAATAAAAATAGATTCTTCTGCGAATAACACAAAATGCACTTTAATGTAAACATCAACGAATCGCAGATTTACCTAAGTGCAATGTTGTACGACTCGAGGATTGACTCCGGATCGCTTGGAGGTCGATCCCCAATCCCAGAGGATCCCATCCTAGGTACTCGGGATTCGCAGACTTAAAATTTAGGATAAATATTCAATATTTTATGATCAAATATTGGAGAACATTGAACACCTCCACTACCGGAGAACAAATATTTAGTGAATGTTTTATGCGCGTCTTCAGATTAGAAAAATATTCTAGTTCATCGACTCTACCATAGTTGCGTTTACTATTTTGACCCTTGAACTTGTATAATATAGATCAGCCTTTTTTTAAGGGTTTTTTTCACTTATATAAAAGATTTTTGGCAGTTGTGTTTACAATTTTGACCCTCCAACCGAGTTACTCGGACTGAGTTAGTCAGGACTCGGCGAGTCAATGCTTATTACTCGGCTCAGACGAGTACCGAAGGAATGTATCGCCTGGAGGGCGATCCTCGAGTTAATTGTAAGTAACTCGGGTGATCCTGGAGATATGTTACATCGCCTAGGTTCATAAAGTATAAACATAGATGATTCCCATATTCTTTCAAATTATAAGGAAAATATTTTTGGGTCAAATTCTGGAAAAATTATTGGCGACGATTTTGGTAGAATTTGAGAAATTTCAATTAAATTAGGTCTTTAAAAGAAAAAAGAAAAATCCTTGTTAGCATCGAAGATTAAGGACGACAGTGGTGATAATAATGAGGAAAGGTTGTGAAGGTGATGTTGCTGGTGGTGGTAACACTTAGGGAAATTGGTGGTAAAATTTGATCATACGAAATCATGTGAATAGTGTTGGCGGTATATTTATGGTGAAGGGTATATGGAGGAAAAGGTGATGTTTGTATGGTGGTGATGGTGAGAGAGTGACCGTAAATTGAGGGGATAATGATATATATGATGTGATATAAAATTAAGTGAAGGAAAAATTATTTATAGGTAATTAAGGGTATAATAGTCCAAAGAAGGATGATTTGGCACTTGTCCATTTAAACCACCCTAAAATTATAGCATTCTACTACGACCGGATTCTTATGCTTTCTGGGCTATTCGCTCATTTTCTGTTACTTTTTAACCACAAATAACATTTACCAGTAAGCTACATTATTAATGTAATTTCATGTTCTTTTGTTGTCGCGGCTAAAGGGTGTTAAGTGTGAAAGTGAGATATTCTATTATTTAGATGTGAGTAATGAGTAAGAACGGTAGGGTTTTTCTTCTTTTCAACACAAAAAAGAAATTCATTGGTGAGTTAAGAGATAATGATTCAGATAATACGCAATCTTCCAACCATTAGAGATAAATTTGCATTTCATCCCGAAGAACACAAAAATTAACATAATATTTTCTAGCAAATATACATCCTTATTAGGCAATCTTCGAGTGTAAGGACACTTTCAATAATCAAAGTTCTGCAATAGTTGAATGCTATCTTCTGTCATGTTATTATGAATCTAGTTGGTTGTTTCCCTTCGCTAACTCATAACTTCACCACATTTCCACAGTCTCCTTCAACGTGTATCTGACCATACCCATTAAATAGCTACATGCAAGGCTAAATGCTTCAACTTGATATGGATGTATTTCCCTTGTTCGGATGCATCTAACTCCATTTAACCACCTGCAGTACTATGACATATTAGTCCAATTTTTATTTTATATGCTTCATAAGTGCATATTAGCATTAAGGGGAATCGACCTATGTGCAAACTAGTCCTAGTTGGATTTAAATCTTCAATTCTAATTAGAGAAGATTGTCAATCTACGTATATTCTATTACTTCTCCTAACAAGACTTTTACATTAACCTGAATATCATCAAATATCAGAGAGCAACATCTTTCTTTTTAAACATTTATGGGCGCATCAATATTATTACGTGCACCAATACTTAAGAAATTTAGTTTCAACCATTCCAATAAAATAATACCATCCATTTCATTAGCTAATATAAGATCAGCAACGACTTAAATCCTTTTAGCAGTTGCACAGTCATTAAAACAAATGCGGCACAATCTCATCATCCAAATTACATAAAGGACAAAGAATACTGCAGTTATGGATAAATTTTAATACTCTCTAGTATGAAGACAACGTTGCACACATTTCCAAAGGATATGTACTACTATTTTAGGAGGAATAATACCTTTCCAGAGTTGTTCTCAATTTAGATTACTAGAAAAAACACTATTATTATCCTTTTGAATGTCATAGTAAACATATTTAACTGTAAAATTCTCTTTCTTGCTAAGTTCCCATCTCAGTATGTCAGTTCAACTTTGAGGAGTCCTGGTTCTCGTGATATCATAAACAGTTTGAGTATTAAAAATAACTTTGATAGTAAGAGTATGCTATTGTTAAGTGTCTTCCTTTCTTAATAAGTTTATGAACAAGCTTTGTGTTGCCAGAAGAAAGTCTATTAGCTAGACACATTAGAATCCTTCTTATACCTTTCCGAAGTGAGATGTCCTTTCTATTTCCGTCTATGCCTTCTAACTAACTAAGGGTTTAGCTGTTCTGATACGCAATTACTGGCCTGATTGGAAATTTTCAATCCAAATTAACTACTCGAAATTCTAAAATTTTGAATCAAGATGAAATAACTATTCTTACTCAGTCTGTTCTATGTCTGTAATTACTCACCACACAGTCTTTCCCATGCCTAAGAAACTTACAGATACAATGGATTTCACTCCAACGGAGTTTCGGTGGAACAAGAAGCAAGATCGGAAAGGTACACATTTTAGGAGATGGAAAAATATAGTTCAATCTAAGAAGGTATGAGGTATGGGTATAAATAATTTGCTATTTTGAGTGAAACATTACTTGCTAAATTGGCTTGGGGAATGGCTATTAGTCATGAATCTTTGTGGGTAAAGCTTTTTAAAAGTAAGTGATGTCCTAATTTTAATGCCTCGCATGATTTTTTTTATATACAACTAGATATTGTGTCTGGAAAGATATTACAACAGGTCTTCGATCATATTACATGATTCAACGATAACAATAATTAAAAAAAAACACGCTTTCCTTGAGGAAAACTAGGCTAAATCTAGTCATTCTTCAAGTGAAGTTTTTTTTGGATAAAAACCTTGGCCTAAAGTCTGCCTTGAAGTGGTAGTTCAAGAGGAAGCTTGAAGGAAGACAAAAACGTAAAATCGTTTCATTTTTTTAATAACTTTTGGGTTAAACAATTCAGCACACATGCATGTAATGATTTCACGCTTTCATCTTCAACCTATGTAAATCATTAACCTTTTTATGTTTTTTTTGCTTGGTAAATATAATTTAATAAATAAGATAATATATATAAAAAATCGCATGAATTTGTAATTACCATATCACTATATATAATATCCCAAACATAAACTTTTAAGCGGATAAAATCCACATGAAAAAACCCATCCCAATTGAAAAACATGGTCACAAATGACCTTGAAATCCAACAACAGACCCAACCTCCAAAACCCATTATCATTTTCAAAACCCTAAAATCAGCAACCCTATGATGTTACCACCACGACCACCTTCATTATTATTCACCGCCACCACCCATGTTGTCGCCATAACCTTTATAATACGTAAAAACCATCAGGCACCAGCTAGACATCAACAAATGCGACCATACTTGAAACTTGAAAAATAACAAGCAAATGAGTAAAAATCCATCCCTCAAACATACTCTATTGCTGAATAAAAACTCAATAGAAACATGAATACTGATGAAAATGGTTTCTTAGCCGAACTTCGACATTTAAATCAACATACACTTGTGGAAAACATCTATGATTTACCAAAAAACGCCTAAGTTTTTTTTTTTCTCCCAAAAAGATCTACCATTTACCCAAGCATAAAATAAGAAATCCCTAAGAGTCTCGTACCTATAAAGAACAAAAAAAGAACATAATTCCTTTAGCCATCCTATATGCTTCCCCAACTTCAGAAGAGAAAACCTCTCAAACCTTAGCCGTTGCTCGCTCGAATTTGGTAAATTCTTGACCGAATCTCAATAGGGATTTCGTTTGGGTTTTCATTTCTCTGTAAGATTTAATGTGGCTATTAATGATATCGTTTGCTTTGGGTTCTCTTTTTTCTCCGTCACTTTTTATTGTTTAAACCCTAGTTTTGATTTGCAGTAGCAGTCTTCATTCAGAAACCATTAAACTCAATCCCTCTTCAAACTGACGTGGAGCTTGACTTGAGTGTCTATGTCGAAGCACCGTTGGATTCACTATTGGAACAGATCATCAAGCACCAAACCCTTCAAAAATATATGTAGATATGATAATGAATATTCATAAAACCAATCTTTTACATGTCAACAAGGATAGGCAAAATAAACTTTAGCAATATGATAGATCACAAAACAAAATACACCAAAGCTGGGCCCAAGGCAGGACATCAGGTGCGATCGCACAAACCCAACTCTAACTCTGACCAGGGCCTTTTTGACCAAATAAGATACCCCACTCTCTTTAAGTTGGGATAACGCGAGATTATTTTCGGTTTCCCCTCTTTTTTTAAGGCCACAAGCCAAGCCTAAATTTGTTTTGTACTATTTCTTCTAAGCGTATGAAATTGAAAAACTATTAACTCACCTTTTCTACTTCGTTCAACTTTTACAGTCGACTCTTTATAAATAACAAAAAACAAACCTCAGAAAAGGCTTCATGATCAAGTTTGCACAGGGCTTTTTCAGACTCGAGATCGGATTTGTAATACACTACATAGAGAAACTCCAATGGGACTACACAAATAAACATATTTGTAGTGCTAGGTGGAGGGGTAAACTGAGTTTTGTGCAGTGGGAGAAAATTTTATCGAATCAGGATAAGTCGATCGTATCATATAGTGCCATTCGTCCCAACCTGGAACGAGGTTCGACTCACTTTGGTTGAAGCTTTGGACCGCGAACTCCTTGGGATGAAGTATTTTGTGTTTTTTGTTGACTTGCCATTTTTATAGAGAATTTGTTTTACAAATAATGAAGACGATTGAAATTATAAGATGGGTATAAAAGGTGTGAAATAAAATTATAAAACTTCTGGGTGTTGAATGTGTGATTGAAGTAAGATTATAAATTTTTTGTAAGCGTAAGATGGAGAAGGTATGATTTTGAAATTCAAATCAGCTGAATTTATAGGAGGGAATTGATAGCCGTTTGATGAAACTAGTCGTTGCTGACTCAGCTAAGACCGACTCTGGGACGAGCATCGTCTCTGTATGAGCCACGTCTCGACTCAACTTAGGCCAATCGGTGCAGTTTGAACTGATCATTGAGACGGGATGAACAAACCTTTGTCCATCCATTTTGCTTGTTCGCCAGTCTATTATAGGTGGTAAACCGACAAATCTGCTCACATATCAGTCTCATTAAATTTGCTCTCAACAAGCCTAATATCATGGCGATAAACAAATAGATGGATCTGCATACTACGAATGAAAAACTACCATAATTCCACTGTCGAAAAATTTAATACTACTAAATAGATTAACTCCACTAAAATCACAATTAGCAAGGTTCAAAACCAAGACCTTTGGCTGTACTAAAACTAATGAAATTGGTACAAACCGGTGAGACGAGGACACCTTTTCCTGCAAGAATAATACTAGTATATGAAACCATAGCCACTTGATGATAACGTGCATTCGACTAATTCACTCGGTATTTGTTTGTTTTAGTTTTGGGTAGCCTATAGACGTACATTGTCAAACTCGGCAACCGACACGAATCTCATATGGGCAACTCTTGATTGATAGTTTAACTCGTCAATCCATATACTGATTCATCCCTATAAGCCAACATCATCTTCACCAATCACCATAGATCTCATCTCCTCATAGAATTTGTGTGTTGGCTGGATTGGGTTCTAAGGCCTTTTCCTATGCATATGCCAAAAAAATGGTGTTTGGCATGCCAAACCATTTGTGCCACTATGGAGAACCACTGACGATCGAATCCCTAGCGAGCGAAATTGTGAATATCTCCAGCGATAAAGATTTTATCGCTGGCGATATTGTCTATGTCGACAACGCTATTCACTCTAGCGCCAACGGCTAGTTCTTCATCGCTATAAATATGTAACTTTCAAACTCAAATTTTACCCAAATTTTTTTACACAAAAAAATTTATCTTCTTCTCAATCTATTTCTCTTTTCTTCTATTTTCTCCAAATGGCAGAATTAAGCCAACTTGATTCGGCAACGCAACTTGATTTTTCTGGAGTAGTGCTTGAAAGTGCCGTTGAGAAGATATGTGATAGATTTAAAGAAATAAGTAAAAATCAAAGAAGTCTCCAAATTTTGGATATCAACCAAGTCAAAACCGCAACTAAGAGAAGGCAAAGAAAGGTTAAAGGCAAGGAAAATCAAGGAAAAACAAATTTGATGCCAAAGAAGAAGATAAACAAAGGAGACTCCGTTCATGAGCGCATTGATTGGAAGTTTGGTCAAATGAAGAAGATGAACAAGATGAAGAACATTGTCCCAAATTTTTATTTTTAAAGTCTAGTTATTTTTATTTTTTAAATTATTATTTTCTAGTTTTATGTCTTGTAAAATGACTATTAATTATATTGAAGTTTTTATTTTTGTGAAGTTTGAATTTAAAAATTTGACGAATATTGTTGAAAATTAATATTAGTTATATTGTTAAACATTATTAACTATTAAAACATTACAAATATTAAAACTTTAAAAGTGGACAATTGATAAATTACAACATAAATGTTGGATAATATCCTGGACAATATTTTAAAATCTCGAAACAACTTTCAAAATTAAAGTTTTTCCCGTAGATGCAACGATATTCCACACGACAACTTTCAAAATTAAAGTGGACAATTGAGAGATTAAGAATTTCTGGTGTGAGTTGAAATGAGATTAAAATCAAGTATTTATAGGGTGGGAAAATTGTAGCTGTTAGATGAAGATTTGCAGAGCGATTATCATAACAACGAGCGATAGCTTGACCGTCGATGGCGATAAGAAGACCATCGAGCGATATGCTGACCATCGAGCGACAAAGACTCTATCACTCGCTGGAAACTCTGTCGTGTATGCCAATATGACAGAAATAACATATTGACATATGAGTTTGGTAGTTTGACATACCTATAATGGGTGCATATATGTCAAATACATGAGTTTGACATATACATAGGATGAGGCCTAAAATGATTGATTTTTCCTCCTCATGCGATGGATCTCCATCAACAATCCATCCAATGCACTTGCGTTTAGTGCCCAAGAAAATGAACCTAGGAACTTAGGACAACAAAGTTTCACCGCAAAAAAATCACATCACGGGAGAGAGCTGATTAGAGGTAACTTTGAAGTCTGAAACCAATCAAAATGTTTTTTTGTCCCCCCACCATGTGACTAGTTTCAGAACGAAGAGTAGAACGAGGACACCTTTCATTACGTGGGCCCACTCCGCAGCAGTTAAAAACACGCACCCCACAGAATTTAGTGTAAAAAATGTGTTAACACCTTTCCACGTTTGATAAGCTCCAGAATTACCTCATCCCGGTTTTCTATTTCAAAATTTCAAACTTCAAATTTACATTCTTAATCCCAAATCTAACAAACTAATTCTTTATAACCCCATAATAATTCAAAATTAAACGTAAGACAAAAACATTTGACTAGTCACAAGGATCTGTTCTCAAACGTTAACAGAAACAGGTCCTAAATATGACATTAAACATAAAGATTAAGGATATAATTTGTAGGAATGAAAAAGACTTTTTAGTCCTTTAATGTTTTAAAAAATCCTCACCAAACTTCTTCATCCGTTTTCACTTCAAAAAATCAAAATCAAAACCAGTACACAGAGAGAGAGGGGGAGAGAAATTCTCACTGATTCTTCTTTTTCTTCTTCAAACATCAAGAAACCCTAATTTTCAAATCAAATTCTGGAAATTTTTAAAGTTTCTTCATTTTTTTGAAAGAAATTAGATAGAGAGAAAAAGACGTTTGTGTTAGAAAAAGGGGAACCCTAAAAAATGAATGTAGTAGGAGGAAGACAACAAATGCAGAGATCTGGTTCATCTACATCAATTAATCATCAAAGACAATACTCTGACAATTTCTTAGAGACTACTTCATCATCAATACCTAATGGGAAATGGCTTCAGACTTCTCTCAATGATGTTCCTTCTATGCAGGTAAGGAAACCCATGAATAAATGCTCGATTTTTTTTTTCTTCTTGATCCATATGTTTGATTTTTTGATTTTTTTTTTTTTGTTTGGAGCAGGATTTTGGTTATTACGGTGGTGGAGGAGGAGGGGGATCGAGGGGTTATCGGAATGTTCAGAGGAGTTTAAATGGAGGAGGAAATGAGTTTTATACAGAACCTGCAACGCCTCCAGTTTATTCACGATCGTCGAGTCAAAGAAAGAATGGAGAAGAAAATGTGTCTCCTACTGAACTTAGTCCTGGTATATTGGATCTACATTCCTTTGATACTGAGTTACTTCCCGAGGTATAACTTCGTCTTCGATAATCCGATTGTTGAGAGTTTCATTTCAATTTAATTTCAATTCATGAAAGAAGTTTAATTTCGTTTGTTCTGCATGAATTGAAGTGGTAATTAGAATTTGATTGTTTGGATATTCTGATATTCACTGTTCAAGTACAATGCAGACAGTTGATCTTGTACACCATTTCAAGCTAATAAGCAAATTCATATTTCATCTGAAATTTGGTCAATTATGGTTGAAACTCTTGGAAGGGGAATTTCGTGTTGGTTTTGCTTATTTTCTAAATGTTTTCATGGTGGAAGTCTCAGCTTTGAGATGAAATTATGATGCGGTTATCCTTGAACATATAGGTTTACATTGACGATTGAACCACATGTATTAGCTTGAAATTTGCATGTGATTCTCTTTGCGTGTTGTTGAATTTCTGGTGTAACGTACATTAACGATTTGTTTGATGATTTTGTTTCTTATTGATAGGTTCGGGGTCTTGGGGAATATGACGGTTCTTCTTTTTATCAATCTGGACGGGACAGAAGCTATGAAGACACTGAGCCTTATATTCAAGGAAACAAACAAACATCAAGAGCTCGTGGCGCGCCCGAGAATAATCTTATGAAGAGTTTTACCGTCGAGAAAGAGAAGAATAGTTCTGTTGCAAAGATTAAAGTAGTGGTATGTTCATTTGTATGCATTTCGTATTTGTACATACTCACATATAGTAATCAGTGATAAGTAGCTAACTTGTGAGATAACTCATTTCTTATTTGCTTATTCTGTTGGAAGTAACTGCATAATTGCTGAGATTTTGTGATGCAAATACATAGTGGGTTGCTTGTAGGTGCGAAAAAGACCCCTTAATAAGAAAGAAATAGCCAAGAAAGAGGAGGACATCATAACAATTGAATCAAATTCCAATTATCTTACAGTTCACGAGACTAAACTAAAGGTGAGTTCCCTAATCCTTTACTTGATAAGTCTTCTGTAGATTCTCTTACTATGCGGATATCTCAATCTTCTTTGGGGTTATGGTTCTTGGCATTTTTTCTATCCTTAATCAGTTTAAAACTTCTGGACCTTTTGTTTTATGCTGTTAACATGCAGTGTGTTCCTGATATAAGTATTGGTTATCAAGGAAATTGCCAATGGGCTAAAATGTAGACTGATTTGATTGAAAGAAAAAAAAAAACTGCAGCTTCAAAAAAAAACTTAATGATCATTTTTCTGCCAAATGATGTCTCTTTTTGGTTTCTCTTTGTTGCATATAATCAATTAATGAAACTTGCTCTTTGTGCTTTGGCAACTATGTGGGGACAAAAATTGAAATGCGATTGATGTAGCAGTTTCATATGATGTATCCTTTATTTGGTATTCTTCTAATTTAACTGGATTCCCAAACTGAAAAGTATTAACGTTTTTCATGATTCCCCTTGGAAGCAATCCACTATTGTTGGTGTCTGTACTGCCGACTTCATTAGTAGCCAATCAACGAGGTTCATCAGTAGCCAAATTGTAAGCAGGTGCATCCTGGAGAGAGAAAGTGCTACCTCCTCTGAGATGGAAATAGACCCTGCGGGCCTTAGTTGGAAATTCTAAAAAAACCAGTATTTATCTTTGTAGGGAATGAAGTTAAAGTATCTTCACAATATGTTAACAGTAGTTACGTATGTACACATGGAAATATGGGGATATATCATGTAAGGACAACGCCAGTTAGATACATAGTAAACATTTTTAAGGGTAAACTAAGATTTCTTTGAGATCTTCTGTGTAGCTGACGGTTTTCTACAAGGAAGCTTACTTTTAGCTTCACCGATCCTGCACAAAACTTGCTTTGCAGTGGATCAGATCACCCGTAAAAACCTTTACCAATTATCTAATTATGGCAACTATATGAACACTATATTTGTCAATGGCTGTAATATTCAGGACATCAATTTTCTATTCTTTCTTAATCAAGTTATTTTTATTTGACAGGTTGACCTAACAGAGTACATGGAGAAACATGAATTTGTTTTTGACGCAGTGTTGGATGAGGAGGTTTCGAATGAGGAGGTGAGTATCGCCGAATATGTGGAATATGCTTCGTCACTACTCGTGTCTCTACTGATTGTTATTCTTGTTTATGTCCTTGCAGGTGTATCGTGAGACAGTGGAGCACATTGTTCCAATAATCTTTCAACGCACCAAAGCAACTTGCTTTGCATATGGGCAAACAGGCATGTAATTGAGCATTTAGGTTGTCTGACATGTGTGAAACTTAGACTTTGTAATCAAAATAACTTGTTTTCAGGAACTAGAGGAGTTCGTCTAATCCATCTTATGAATTTGCTAAGCATATATACCTGTTTGTTTGTACCTGAAATAGTGATATGCTTTAAATAAGGAAACTTTTTGTCTTGCGCGTCCATATGTGGTTTATCACGCATCAAGCAATGAAACATGTGAAATATTTGGAAATGAAAACGTGGTGTGGTCACTGAAATATTGTTACTTACATGTTTTTCTTATTAATATGCGGTAATTGTTTGGATTGCATGCGGATTACACCTGGGTCTGTATTTACATGATCACCCGTTAGTTCCTCTGTCATGGTTTTGTTTCTCACCAGAGATGTAAACTGATGGTGACAACTTTTGGGTCATTTGACAACTAACTCCTCAATGGGTATGAACTTGTTGCATTTGATTTTCATGGGCCATGTAGTGAATGAGAACTTTGCCTTGTCATTAATACAATATTTGATGCACACATCACAAAAATTAAGCATGCATATCTCTTGTTGCTGATCATGCTTTATGTTGTTTTTCTTGAAGTGTTTGCCGGGTAATACTTACCATCTCAGTTTTGGTTGCAAGTAAAATTAATCTGATTCTCATTTTGAACCTCAGGAAGTGGTAAGACGTTCACGATGCAGCCACTGCCCCTTAAAGCATCACAGGATATATTGAGATTGATGCACCATACTTACCGGAATCAAGGTTTTCAGTTGCATGTGAGTTTCTTTGAGATATATGGGGGGAAGCTTTACGATCTCCTTAATGAGCGAAGGTTCGTATCTTATACTCTTTTGATTTTGTGCCACTGGATGATCTAGAAGCTTATTTCTCAACCTACTGACTTTGCAGAAAACTTTGCATGAGGGAGGACGGAAAGCAACAAGTCTGCATTGTAGGTTTGCAAGAGTTTAAAGTGTCAAATGTGGAAACAATCAGGGAACTCATAGAGAAAGGTAACTCCACAAGAAGTACAGGCACCACTGGGGCTAATGAAGAGTCCTCCCGTTCACATGCTATTCTTCAGCTTGTTATCAAGAGGTCAGCTGATGGCAGTGAGACAAAGCCTCCCAGGGTCATCGGAAAACTTTCTTTCATTGATCTTGCTGGAAGTGAACGTGGTGCTGATACTACTGATAACGACAAACAAACAAGGTAACACAGTCTGCTATCTGCATTCTCTCTCTCTCTCCAGTTTCCTTACATGGGAACCTGCGTATGGTATAGGGGGAAAGTTCAGCTGATGGACTCCCTGGGTAAGCAGAGTGTATGTCTTATTGGTTTGCGGTCGCCTGTAAACATCCTTACAGTTTGAAAGCATGCATCCCCAGTTCTACAGTTTATTTTTTTTATTTTGGTAACCTGTTGGGCAACCTTAGCTGAATTAGATTTTTAATGCAGAATGGAAGGCGCTGAAATAAATAAAAGTTTACTTGCACTGAAGGAATGCATTAGGGCTCTTGATAATGACCAAGGCCATATTCCTTTCAGAGGAAGCAAATTAACTGAGGTTCTTAGAGATTCCTTCGTTGGCAACTCACGCACTGTTATGATTTCTTGTATTTCCCCAAACTCAGGTTCATGCGAACATACCCTTAACACGCTAAGATATGCTGACAGGTGATTTCATTTTCTTTTAACTTTTCTGTACAAGTCCCGTTTCCCTTTAAATTCACTTTTCTTTTGTTATTATGTTCTTAATAGATGTTTGTTTACCAGGGTTAAGAGCCTCTCGAAGGGAAATAACTCCAAGAGGGATCCTCTGTTAGCAACATTAAACATCCGAGAGTCGACTACCGTGTCCTTGTCCTCTGCTTTACCACCAGTATCTTCCACCTATGAGAGCAACACCACTGATTTCACTGAGGAGCCCAACAGATTTGGATGGTCTAAACAGTTTGAAAGAGAGAATTCTATGTCTTATAATATGGAACGCGTGCCTAGTGTAAGAGAAGATGGTTTTGCTGCTTCTGGTGGTGGTAGAGGTGGTGCAACTGGAGAGGAATTTGATTACTCTGAGGAGTTTCACGAGCAAGAGAAACCAACACGGAAGAAAAATGGGAAATTGGAGAGTTACCAAGCCTCAACTTTGGAGGATAAGATGAGGATAGTTGATGCCCAAACAAAATGGAAGGACACACAGGGCAACAATAATAGTTCACATCCAGATGACGATCTGAATGCCCTCTTGCAGGTAAGAGTCATAGACATTGGATACAATTTGTCTTCTTTGATTGTAAAAGGGGGTTACCAAGCCGTCAAAACACACCACAATTCAAGTTGTAGCGACTTAAACAGTTGCCGCCACCACCAATTTTACTGTTTTAAGTCCAATTTTTTTTTGTGGGTGCTGAGCCAAGCAGGTGAAAAGAGAAATTTTGTTATGTATCTCATTTACAATGCTTGTATTTAATGATTCAGGAAGAAGAAGATCTAGTTGGTGCTCATCGAAAACAAGTAGAGGAGACGATGGATATTGTCATGGAGGTTAGTCACCACCATCTGTTTTTTGCTGACCTAATTTTTCGTTGTTATTCACTTTCTGTTACATTCTGTACATGATGTCTTGTTGCCAACCAAATTACTCGTCATCGATTACTCTGTCTAATTTTTTTTCTCGTGCAGGAAATGAAGCTTTTGGTTGAAGCAGATCAACCAGGGAACCAACTTGATGATTACATCTCTAGATTGAACACCATTCTGACACAAAAGGCAGCTGGTATACTACAATTACAGACTCGACTAGCCAATTTTCAACGGCGTCTCAACGAGCACAATGTTTTAGTTTCCACTGATCAGTGAGTTCTTAGACTGGGCCTGGTTGTTGATCTAAAACTCTGGCTGTCATTGTGGTGTGTGTGGTTATTATTGTACATGAGTTTTATTGTGCTACTGAATTTATGCATGCAAGCAGGGACGGGACCTGTGCGAAGGCTATCCCAGCCTTCCAGGCTTGTATTTTGTTCTCAGTTCGAGTATAAGTTAGAAAGAAAAAGAAAAAAAATCGGCAAGGCCCTTACTGTGTAATGTAATTGCTCCACTCATTGTACTAATGAATTTTTAAAAATTATATCCTCTTTACATAGCTGCGCAATCAGTCTTCACCTGCCGACACATCTTAGCTGCCGGACGTCAAGTGGTTATTCATAAATTTAACTTCACTTAATTATCAATCCAAAGTGATCGTATACAGGTTATATTAGGATCTGCACAAAACTTAAACAACCCTGGTGATCTAATTCTTAACAATAATATAAGTAATCTTGGTCCAAGTTCAACAATGCGATCCAGACTTTAGAGAGTAGGATGGAATAAATACTGAATTACTATGACATGAACGGGGGGCAAAGCTATTGGACCGAATAAAAAAGAAAGAAAATGACTGGATTTCTTGGCATCATGGACCATTCCAAATGTTAAAACTCTCGGTTACACTGACAAGAGTGACCCAACTGTTTTTGCAGTGACCACAACAGAACTTATCTCTTAATGAATCTTTAGAAGTACTGATCTTTTTACCACAAATCTCATATCCTCCTTGCACAAATTAACCAGTTCTTCATCTTCTTTGGTCAAATCACTGGATACATGGCGAGGAGCAGGAGGGGTTTATCATCCCTTCGCTGGGTAGTAGTACTACATTCATTACTTTTGCTACTAATTCTGTTGAATGTCACGCATGCATCGTCAGGTGGATCGAGTGTGTCGTCGGAAAGCATCCGATTCGACACAGGAGGGTTAAGTAGGGATAGTTTTCCAAAGGGTTTTGTGTTTGGAACTGCAACTTCAGCTTATCAAGTTGAAGGAATGGCAAAGAAAGATGGTAGAGGGCCGAGTATTTGGGATGTCTTTGTTAGTATTCCTGGTAACATTGCAAACAATGCTACAGCTGATGTTGCTGTGGATCAGTATCACCATTACAAAGAAGATGTTGATATCATGAAAAATCTCAACTTCGACGCTTACCGTTTCTCCATCTCATGGTCAAGGATCTTTCCAGATGGAGCTGGGAAGGTGAACTGGGGAGGTGTTGCTTATTACAACAGGTTGATCGACTACATGCTCAAGCAAGGCATCACCCCGTATGCTAATTTATATCACTACGATCTTCCTTACGCACTTGAGAAGAAGTATAAAGGGTTGTTAAGCTACAATGTTGTGAAAGATTATGCAGATTTTGCTGATTTTTGTTTCAAGATGTTTGGTGATAGAGTGAAAAATTGGATGACATTCAATGAACCAAGAGTGGTTGCTGCCTTGGGTTACGACAATGGAATAATTCCTCCAGGGAGGTGTTCTAAACCATTTGGAAACTGCACACAAGGGGATTCTTCGACTGAACCATACATTGTTGCACATCATCTCATATTGTCTCATGCTGCTGCAGTTCAGAGGTTCCGCCAAAAGTATCAGGAACAACAAAAAGGACGGATAGGAATTGTCTTGGATTTTACATGGTATGAACCTCTTACAGATTCAAAAGCCGATCACCGAGCTGCTCAGAGAGCAAGAGACTTTCATCTTGGATGGTTTCTTCACCCAATCGTATACGGTGAGTACCCAAAATCAATGCAAAGAATTGTCGCATCAAGACTCCCACAGTTCACAAAGTCAGAAGTGAACATGGTGAAAGGCTCAGTGGATTTTGTAGGAGTTAATCAATACACTACTTACTACGTGTATGATCAGCATATAAGCAAGAACCAGGTCAGAGGCTATCAATTAGAATGGCAAGCTGGATTCGCTTATGGACGTGACGGAGTACCAATCGGACCACGAGCACACTCCAATTGGCTTTTCGAAGTACCCTGGGGTATGTATAAAGTTTTGACCTATGTCAAGGAACATTATGGAAACCCGAACGTAATTCTTTCAGAGAATGGCATGGACGATCCTGGCAATGTTCCTCTTCCTCAGGCATTACATGACACCAGAAGAATGAATTTCTACAAGACGTATTTGATTCAACTCAAGAAAGCAATTGACCATGGAGCCAATGTCACAGGCTACTTTGCATGGTCATTGCTTGACAACTTCGAATGGACATCAGCTTACACATCAAGGTTTGGCATTGTGTATGTGGACTACAGCAACCTAAAAAGGTATCCAAAGTTGTCTGCTTATTGGTTCAAAACACTACTTAGCAGGTCTTAAAACTTAAAAGAGGTTCATTCAGGGTATATGCGTCCCAAGTGTGGCTTTTCTGATCTTGCTTGTAAGTTGTAAACATACTGTTCTACTCTCGCTCGTAAGTGGGCAACTGCCTCAATGAAAATAAATAATAAGATTTTCTCTAGGTGCCAGAACTGTGAGTGTTGCATAGTTTTTGGGAGGTAAAGAGTCTGCATTCCATAAGGGATCCACATAACTTGATGAAAAGAATAGAGCAGTCTAAATCGAGGCAGATAGGCTGAAAATCTAGACCACAGTTCCAGAATAATGAATTCAACACATGCAGTTTATCAAAATGTGTATCTAAATTAGGAATTACGAAGGCATATTCCTAATCTTAACCTCAAAACAGTGAAGTTCAATACTCAAAATTAAGAAAAAGAAAATAGATTAGGGACTTGAAAACGTAACCATGCAATCAGCTGAAGCCCATGAAAATGGCTGTAACTGCTCCAGAATTTTATGATTGGCATCTTCTACTTCCTCAGAAGTAGGTTTCTTCTTGTTCATACATTCCAAACGATGTGATGAACTTCCAAACGTAATCCTTTGAAGAACTCTAGCATTCTCCAGAAATAATTTCACCACCTCAATCTCCCCTGGGTGCCCAGAGAAATTCTGAAATTCAATGGACTTGAGGCATAACAACAAACAGCGAGGCACTATATTTAACGACAATGCATCCTCACCGACTTTATCATACGCGAAGAGCTGAAGCACAGGTTGTGGGTTCACACCAGTAAAGGAAAGATTAATTAGATTAGCAACAACTCAAATTTAAAAGCTACTTTTCTTTCTTGCTTCTAATTCAACAGCATTACAATAATTGTAAGTTGGCATATCTATACCTGACGGAAGACGAGTGATGTTAAATTTGGCGAAAACTGTAGAATTGTGTCGAATAGTGATTTGATTTGCCCGTAATAAATAATATCCACTTCAAAACTGACCAAATTACGGAACATATGGAAGCTTCTAGGGAGAATGCTTGATTCGTCAAGAATCTAATAAACAAAGCATAAAAAGTACAAATATCATTGCACAATAACATCCCTCAGCCATAAGAAAACAAATTTACAGAAATATAGTCATATCACAAACATTCTTATAAGCAACCGAACGTACCTTAGGATAAAAGTAGGTATGCGATACCATTAGGTGCTTTACATGAGACACCTTCTCAACAAACTTATGCAAAGATTCATATCTGCTTCTAGTATAACCCTCTGAAAAGTTATATCGAATACCAGCTTCAACCTAACACGGAAAGCTATCGACTATGAATTCCTCCGGAAGATAATCAAACCACATAAGGGACAATAAATTCGGTGTATCAAACTTAACCTTAACATTCTCTATACATTTTCTTCCACAAAATGCTATGCCAAAAAACTTAAGGCGAGGTAATGCAAAACACAGGACATCTAAACCCTTCCAACTAACATTACTCAGATGCAAATCTTCAAGCACAGGGCAATTAGAAAAAATCTGCACTGCCAATCTCTTCTCCTCGAATTCAATAAACGAAAGCCGAAGTTTCTTAAGTCTTTGAAAAGAGATTGGTGATAATGGTGATTGATCTATAACCTGTTTGTTCTCAAACTGCAAATCTAACACAGTCAATGACTCACAATAAAACAGTTCTAATGGAACCACTCCAGGCCCTGAGCACTTAATGGAAAGAACAAGTTCTTCGACAGCATGCATGACAATCGAAATGATCCATTTCTTTACACGGTCTTGATCAAAGTACTTACTGTCAGTTTTGAGACAGAATTTCTTTATATGAGCCAAGTTATCGAGAAACAATACCTTATCCAGAAAATGCATGAACCTATTAGTCTCTGATAAATCTACTGGAGGTGAATCTTTGATCACTCGGTATTCTTGCTCCGAACCATCTGTATCAGAATCGGCTTCTTCTTCTTCTTCGTTTCGATCTTCAAGTGTAGTAGTAGCAGTAGGAGGAGATCGCCATTCTGTAAAATCAAGAACGGGAAGAGATAGCCAGAGATTGTTCCATCTTTTAGATAAGGTTGTAGTTGAAGCAGCACGTTTGATCGGAAGAAATGAGAGAATGTGATGAGTAAGGGATTCAGGTAATTCACTAATCCTATCCGTTCCGGCTACGCCCATCATGTTTTCGTTTCTGAGAAATCGAAGCAAAATGAAATACTTTATATATTACGGGTTTTTAGGGTTTTAAGGAGAGAGGGAGGAGAGAAAAATGTGGAGTTTGAGTCCGATAAGGGAAGGGTGTTTTCTCATTTGTTACCATAATTTGACAGGCAATTCCTAATTGCGATAGGCTCCTACGGTACCATACTACCAAGTACTAATTTTTGAAACATGAAAAAAGTAAGAATTTATACATCATGTTCAAACATCAACAATGAAAAACCTGAAAAGATGGGTATTATGTGCTCCTATTACAATAACAAATACACTACAATACATTATAAGTACGGAATACATGAATTTTAAAGAGGAATATGATGTTGGAGGGATGGCCCAAAATTTAATAATCTACCATTTTGAACGGTAGTCTTCGCAGTAATGTGCGCAAAACATCGTTATCAGAATCAATTTCGTAGCCGTTAATCAGCATGTAGAAATAGAATCACGTCGTGCGGAAGTAGATTCCACTTTATGATGGATTTGAAATTATTAATGCAATCGATTTAAGCACCACGAAGGCTATGAAAATCTGCTTTAAAAACATACAAAAGGAAATTTATTTGGCATATAAAAACCATTAATTACAGACCAAAACAAAAAACTTGCTAAGAAAACCTAGAATCGTTTTTCAAGACGATTGTTTTGTTTAATATTATATAGACAATAATTACTAGTTATCCATATTTAACCAGAAGATTTGAAAAATCAGATCAAATCTGGTAGATCTGAAATGCAAACGGAAGAGATTTGGTAAGATCTAGAAAGCTCGAAGATAAGTTTTACAGAGCGAAGATTGAGCGGTTAAGAAGAGATAGTTAAACAAAACACGTATTTGGGGGACAAACTTAATTGACAAGCCAATCAGATCTGTAAATGTGGTTCCCCACGATGGAAAAATCCATAAAGCGAAAGATGGTTAGCTTCATGACGGTTAACAATTATTATTATTTTTGTAGCCATCGCAAGACAGTTATATCCCAAAACATATATAACTCACTTTATTATATTCTCAATTGCTCATACCCTTCTTACATAAATCAATTTTCACTATTTCTGCTCTTTTTAAAATAATTTTTTTAAGTCTCCCTATGTAACTTATTTTTTGATTAATAGTTTCTAGTTTTGATATTTTCGAAAACGAGCGTAGCTCAATATAATGAAGAGCAACAAAGGTATTATAAATATTGCAACAATTGGATGATAAGCTGGATGAGGATAAACAATAAAGGAACACTATGCCGGCGTTAAAACATGCAGGATCCATACCTGCAATTAAAGAGCCAAAACATGTATTCACAAGAAGATGGACGTTTCGAGGACGGGAATTGGACCACAAAAAGTTGATGCATGGTTATTTCCTTCTTGGATGTATGTACTATGATCAAGATCTCAAGCATCTATTTTACATGTCTCGCCACTTGGTTCAAAAGATTATTGCAGCGTATTTTTAGGTACAACGTAATTTTAATTATCAGTACGATGCACGACATCTTCGAGGACATGGTCTTTAAAAAAATGACTGAAGCCGTTGGGGTTATATGTTATGGGTGTCCATGGATGTATTTGAGTACATTCATATGGGTAGGGCTGTCAATAAACTTCTAAAGTCCGAGATCCATTTCCGAAAGTTCGACATCCTATAGGATTTTATCCAATTTGTCGGATTTCGAAACCAGATATATTATTGGACTTTACCCCTTAACCTTATCGGAACCGGGTAAGGACAATTCCGTTTGGCTAAGTTCCGACATCCGATAATCCTAGGGTTAACTAGTAATTTCTAACCCCTAGGAGAAAAATATCGACTATCGGAAATTATATTATCAGAAATTATCGGAATTTCTAACCGGATTAGTAATTTCTAACATTTTTTTTTCCAGTTTTTTCATATTCTTAGAAACTATCGGAAATTATCGGATTTCCGATAAGTTAACCTATCGGAATCAGATTCGAATTTTCAAATTCCATCGTATGTTATAGGATTTCGGAAATCCTATAACAGTTAACCTATCAGAATCGGATTGGTGAAAATCCGACGGAATTTAATCCGTTAACATCCCTACGTATGGGTAAAAACAACAACATATGCAAATATCTCATTGTTTTGCGAAACAGCTATCATTCAATTTGGTCCAAGGTTTCAACGAATACTTGATAACGAAGATGTTAGAAAAATACTAGAGAAAAACAATAAAAGGAGCTTTCATCTTGATTGCATGCATTGGGTGTGGCATGGATGCCCATCCATTTCGACCAATCAGTATAAGGTTCACTATCCAAAATAATAGTTATTTTGGAAGATGTTGCTACATGTGATTGTTGGAAATGGCATGTTCATTTTGGATTTCCGTTTTCACCAATAAACAAGAATTTTTTTCACAACTCACCTTTGTTTGAAGACCTAAGGTATGAAAAAATTTCCAAAGTAAATTTCACAATTGACGGCCATAACTAGACCCCATGAATATTATTTGGCGGAGGAATCTATCCATAATGCCCAACCTAAGTTCAAGCCTACCGGCATCCTGACGAGGTTCGTAAGCTAATGTATTTTAAAATAACTAGACCCCATGAATATATTTGGTAGATGTTAAACGAGCATTTGAAATTCATAAGAATAAGTTCGTTAATGTTTATGGTACATATCGTGTTTTTTTTTATCAGATTGAAATGTATAGCGTTATGCTCACTGCATCATTTTGCATATCATGGTAATTGAGAAAATCCAACGTGATACTTCTTGGACTAGTTATACGGATGAAGATTTGATGCCTGAAGTTGAACCATTATATGAGGTACTTGCAAGAAAATATGGGGTTGCAGGTAATAAAATTCAAAACTGAAATACGTATGTGAGGTTAAGAAATGATCAGATTGAACATATTTGGGATGGGTTTTGATCCAAAGGAAGGTTGTTTCTCCACCTCCATGGTTTGATCATCAACTTTCTGAGACATTGAAAATTACTAAAATATTTTTCTCTCTCAAATTCTCTGATTATTATGATGATCTTGATAATTACCCAATTAAAAACCAAGCTTCAAATTCGTAATCACCATATCTATATCTGCATAACCCATCCTATTCATGGGGATTGTTGGTAGAAAAGATAAAAAGAGAGATTTTCATATAAACCCTAGAAATAGAAGAAAAAGATCCTCCAATCTTAAATCTTCAGAAAATTTTGTTCATCATCTCCAGTTTCTTCATAGAAGTAAGAGAGTCAGACAAAATGAAAGAAAAAAAAAATCAAAACCCTAAGGGTAATTCCTAGGGGAATAACTTAACCCCATTGTTCGGTAATCCACGTAGGTATGCAAAGTGAAATTCCTACTATATGATAAAATGAAGTTGGCGGACGATGATGAGATGTGTGGCCAGAAAAGTGCTGCGCGGCCTAATATAAGCCACTGGAGGATTAGCCAAGACCTCCAACAACTACTTTTCCAACGGTCGAAATGGCTATTTTCCAACCTAATACATACGCTACTCAATTTCTTCTTCCAAAATCACAAAACTCTTTCCATCCAATCCAATTTTTTCTCTATTTTTATTAGTTTCAATCACTTTTAATTTACAACCATGATACTTGATTTTTGGTTCATCTGAGGAAGATACGGAAATGGATGAAACCTTATATGAAGAACAGAAAAAAAAATGTATGTGTAGATTTTGTATCAAATGGATGAAGAGGCAATTGAGGATAGAGGCAGTGAAACTTTATATTTCAATTACATACAGGGATGATACCAAATCCTTTAGATCTACAAGAAGTTATGACTAGAAGATGGACATGGCGAGATCGATACTTTTACCACGACAAGATGATGCATGATTATTTTAATCCTAGAAGTGTGTATTTCGATGCATGTTTTCAGGGTTGATTCCACATGGGTCGTAACTTGACTCAAATGATTATTACTGAGATTTGTTAGGTACAACCTTTATTTAATTATCAGTATGAGGCACTACATGTACGAGGCTTTATTCTTGAAAAAAAGGTCACTGCAGCTCTCCGGATATTGTGTTATGG
This sequence comes from Papaver bracteatum, assembly GCA_023529315.1. Taxonomy (NCBI): domain Eukaryota; kingdom Viridiplantae; phylum Streptophyta; class Magnoliopsida; order Ranunculales; family Papaveraceae; genus Papaver; species Papaver bracteatum. The sequence goes on from JAJJWX010003264.1 coordinate 209,393, forward strand.
GGTACCAGCACAGCCGTATGGGAAAAATAACCGAATTTAGGTATCTCAAAATAATTTTGCAGAATAATAGTCGAGCATTTTGGTTCAACTTTCTTATGGAGACCTACTCAGATATATGTTGTTAGAATCATTGTCGAAAATAAAGCTACGGGTTTTCCAGGAATGCTAGATAGTCTAAATTGCATGCACTGGAAGTGGGAAGCGTGTCTAGTTGAATGGGCAGGTCAATATAAGGGTCGTTATCTAAAACCAACTATAATATTGGAAGCTTCTGCTACTTATGATTGTTGGATTTGATATGTTTAATTCCGGGGTTCACAAAATGATATCAACATTTTGCATAAATCACCATTGTTTGAAGATCTTAAATATGGGTTAACCTCACACTGTAATTTCATCATCAACAGTCATGACCACGCTCAATGACTCAGAGGTATTATATGGCATATGAGATCTATCAAAAATGGTCAATTTTGGTTCAAGCCTACGTCATAGAGGCTTTGGACCAATGACTTCGAAAGATATGAAGTATTTTTACACCCAACAAATAGCTCTGAGAAAGGATGCTAAACGCGCTTATGAAATATTGAAAAAGGGAGTTCGCCATCGTTTATAGGCCATGTCATTTTTTTTTATCTTCAAGAAATTAACAAAATTATGCTAACTTGCGTAATTCTTCATAACATGGTCATTGAGAAAACCAGACGTGACCCCATATGGACTAGTTATCCGGACGAAGATTTTAGGCCCAGGATTATAGTTCTCCATAACCTTCCTATAAGAGAATATAAACATGCCACTAATATAATCCAAAACTGGGGCCTATGTGGACATCTAAAGGAAGATATAACTGCGCACCTTTGGGGTAGAAGAGAAGCTACGCGCGTTCGTCGAAACCCTGCCAGTTAGAGGTTTTTTTATTTTATTTTAGTTTATGTACTTCGAAATAAGATGTTATATGTTTGAGCAATGCTTGGTTGAACCCACAAGTTTTGATGTCTCAAGCTTGTTATCAATGTTAGATGAAAAAAACTATATCTTGATTTCTAGTCTACTAAGTCAAGTCTCAGACTAGGTATTGAAGTTGGTAGTTGAGTATCAGAATCACCCTCGGAAACTGAAGATCGACGAAAAATTTGGAGAATTTCATCAACAATGTATGTGAAGACTGAACCCTTATATTTACTCCCAAGTTTTACCATTCTATCTATTTGAGACTATGGCGTATGACTTCATTAGATTTATTGCAAAGAAAAAATTTCGAGCCAAGCTTGTCTTGTTAAACATCTCGAAATATGATTCAAACATTGGATGTTTAAAGGTCATTAACAATATTAGTTAAAAATAATTTATTGTTTAAGAATTTATTAATTAAAAATGGCCCAAGCATTGGTTTTATCATTTGGGAATGTTTAAAACATTAAGAGACAAATTCAGAACATCTCACAAACCCTAGATATCTGAGTTTCTAGAATACAGGAAGGTTGGCGAACCAGTCTGCAAACCTTATAATTTATAAAGGGACAGTTCACCAACCTGATTCACGAACCATGGTGATCTTGAGTTTGGTAATAAGCTAACGATTGGCGAACCCGGTTCTCAAATTGTTGTCATTTGATTTCACGAGAACAATTGGCCAACCCGGTTTGAAAATTGTTGCTCTCGGGATCCATGAACGACCTATACGGTTCACAAAACGTTTACCAACAGTCCCAATGAATGTTTAGCATATGCTCAAGGATTTATTTTTTAAATATATTTATCATTTCCATGTCTCTCATAAACACCTCTAAGACATCATTGATCACTAAAACACCTTGTGTATGTTTATCATAATTAATTTTTTTAAGTATTTGAATGAACATCATATAGTTTTAGTTCATAAGGAATACTTGCCAAAGAACGGTCATTATACACGGTTCCGTAACCGGACCACTGTGTATATTCTTCTATGTGATTTCAAGATACATGGCACGTTTACAGTCAGGCAAGAGGCACTGGGGGCTTCCTCGGGTAAGATAGCGAAACATCAGAAAGCATGTCGTGATAATGGACATGCATTTATTCCTTTCGCTTTTCATACATTTTGTTTTTTGGCTAAAGAGGTGGTTGGACTCCTCAAGCGAGTCCAAAAAGTTATACACAGTAATGTCATGACTCCCGTTTCGAGAGAGTTTGTTTTAAAAAAAAAAAGGTTTTGCAATTCAAAAAGGGTTTGCGGCGCAGCTTGTTGCACGTTTGCCTATTATGTCGATGTCAAAATTCTCTTATTAATCAACAAAACTGAGAAATTAGTAATGATAAGTTTCCATACTAATAAGTGCATAATTCATATGATTTTAGTGTCCATTCCATACTTTTTTAAGCTATTATTCTTGCATATTTTCGTATTATTACTCTTATTTTCTCATATTTGTCTCTATTAGGTGAATCATCCAAAAATGAGCTACAAAGTGATTAAAATATCTATGAATATAAGTATTCCAAGTATCCAAGTATCCAAGTGCCCAAGTCCAAAATAAGTTGAAGAAGTGCGACGAAAAGGAGCAAAAATCTCAAAATCGATACACGGGCCAAATACCGAGTTTAACTCATTCAAATTAAGTATTTCTCATCACCATATTCAATATAATTTAAATATAAAAAGAATTCAAAAAGAATGAGGTCATTCCGAGTTCGGACGAAGAAGTTGTGGCCAAAATGAGTTTTTATCGAATACCGAATACAGTAAAGTATGCAAACGGGTATGCATACTTATGTCCGCTGGATTTAACTTATTTCCCCTAGGTTTTACTGAAATTTAGGTACGCATACCTATGAAGGCCAAAAATTCCCTAACCCTCTGTCCCTTTTATTTTTAGTTTTCTTAGTTTTCATATCATATCTTGCATTCCCATCTTAGATTTTGCAAAGTCCTATATCTATAATGTAAGTTTTGGCGAAACTATTCTCGTCAGGAAAAATTCTGACTGCGCACTTGTCATGAAAACATCTCTCAAGACTTCATACGGAGTTCGATTTGAGTGTTTGACCCCAACTTTTAAAGAGGACAGACTCATCTTTCTTTTCCAAAAAGAAAATCTGAATTTGGAGTATGTTAGGTTGGACCGATTGTCTTGGACATTTGAGTTTCAGTATTTTTCCAGAACTTTTTCAGATTGCATTTCTGTCAGTCCGGAGGCCATAAAAGTCAGACCATTTATCGAAACAATGTACCCTTTGGACACTTTATACAGTAAAACTAAAGCTTTTTAAAAATAATACTCGATAATATAATAGTCTCTTTAAAATAATAAAAAAATTCAGTCCCGACTTGGGCCCTTATTGCCAAAATAATAAATTCGATAAACTTATAATATAATACATTTCAAAAGTTTCCCTTATACGTAAATAGGTCCCAAATGTTATCTAAAATAATAATTCCATTAGAAAATAAAAAATAATTTTCATACACATTCAATTTTCTCAAAATATGATTCAATGTTGGTTTGGCTTTCTCTGAAGTTCAAATAATAATTTTTTGTATAAAAATCTCTTTTCATGTGAATTAATAAGATTTATTAATTTAAAAACAAATGCATTCCATTCTAAAATATTTACGTTAATTTTTATTTATCTTTTTCCATATTTTCCACTTCTAAAAATCTATTTCGGTATTTATCCTAAAATACTTTATTTTTATTTTTTTAATATAAAAATTCTCGTTTTTTCCAAAGAATTTTTTTAAATTAAGAATAAAAAAATATAATTTATATAATAAAAAAAAGAATTATTTTTTAAATTAATATATTATTATTATTTTATCGATTAAGTAATATCTCTTTAAAATAATAGGATTTGGGTGGTCCCAAGCCTATTATTTTATAGATGTTTTACTCTAGAAAAGACGTATGTGAACAACTTTCATTTAGGATGTTTTTCCTAGTTCCCTACCAGTTTGTACAGTTTTCGAGTTTTTCAGGGTTGTTATTTCATAAATCAGAATTTTCGGTTTTGAACATTGAGGACAATGTTGAGTTTAAGTGTGGGGGAGCATTTAGTATCATATTATATGCATATGCACATAATAAATAATACTGTTTGATTTCTTGCATTCTTGAGACTTCATATTTTGGAGTTATTTATGATATATTTAGGATGACACTCTAAACCTTTTCAGGTTGAAACAGTTCTTACAGCTGTAGATTGAGTTCCATTTTATCATTCTAAAATTCTTAAATGTATATGTTCATAATTGAATGTGAAACTCAGGTGCTAGCAATAGCATGATAGTCATTTGAAAGATTCATCCTTGCAATTAATCATTACTGAATCACTTTCTTTTTATTTTTGATGTTTTATGTTTCTCTAAAGTGATTTGGTGGGATCATGATAATGTCGTGGATGCTGTAGAAAGGTAATCATTGGTTGAGTATATAAAAGCCTCATAGACAATTTTCTTACACTCATAAAGAGTGAGCCGGGAAAAAAGAAAGAAAAAAAACACATATATAAGTGTTAGAGCATTGCTCGGTCGAACTCGCATGCATTGCTATCTCAAGCATGTTTGTCAATGTTAGTGATCAAAACTATAAAGTCTTGATTTCTAGTCTACTATAGCTAAGGTATCGGACTAGGATAGAAAGTGTAGTTGAGCTCAAGAACTCCATGGAGATCATCATACAAGATGAAGGACTACTCAAGGAACCAGTGGATCTTCATCGACTAAAAGGTATGTGGAGACTTGAACTTGTCTATCACTCAAAAGTCTATATACTCTATCTCCTATCTTGAGACAAAAGTCGTATTATTATATAAACTAAGATTGTACACATGTGATATTTCGAGCTGAGTATATCTCGCTTATCTATTTCTCGAAATATGTATTGGTAAAGCTTTTGCTTTAGCCAAGTTCATCCTTACCTAGTGACGAAAGTCATGTTATGTTTCAATCATTTTGGAAATCGCTCTGACGAAAAATGGTCTGTGAATAACAACTCTATAACGCCCTCTGAGAATGTTTCAATGATTGAAATGAGAGTTTAGATAATATAACCATTGGAGGATATAAGCATTGTTGTGGTAACACATATATGTATAAGTCCTTATTGCTTGAACCGAAGTTTGCGAACTTTGTTGATCAAGTGAAACCGGAGTAGTGTGTGAGCTCAGTTCGCAAACTCATCATACAAGCTCAGTCCGTGAACTGGCGTAGTTCTCGAACCCGAGAATTTATGCTAGAGTTTGTGAACTCCGTCTAGGAACTTAAGTCCGCGAACTTGAGTAGGTTATGTCTAAAAACGATGTTTGTGAACTTATCTTAATAAACTAAGGAATTGATAGGTGTCTAAAACACCTTCTTTTATATTTATGCTTTCTTTGTTATTTTTCGTGTGAATTATGTAACTTATTGTGAGTTTGAGTGTATTAGGTGCTTTGGAGTCGCACGGAGGAAAAGAATAAGAAATCATGAAATTTGAGCAAAAAGGGCAAAACTGAGAGTTCATAGGCAAACACTATTAGGAGCCTGGCCAAGGTTAATGGGAAACCCTATTTGGAAGAGCACTAAAGAAAGGCCAGCTGAGGATTAAGGGGATTTCAATAAGGTATCCCTTATCCAAAAGAAGGGTGTGTTGTTAGCACCCAAAGCCAACCCTCCCCTAAATCGAGAGAGGAGTTTTCTCACAATCATCTCAATCATTTCTATATCTGAAATTGAGGAAAGACATAAATAAAGGAAAAAATGGAGGCGCGGCCATAGAAGGAGAAATTGAGAATTGAAAAGGGAATATGTGTCGTTGCTCAACAGATCGAGATTAAGAATGTGTTTAGAGCAGATTCACAGTTGGATAGAAGAATGGAATGGAGTGTTGAAGGGAAAACAAACGTTGGTGATGCTGCTTCCATTAAGTTCGATGGTTTACGCTCTAGCAGGACAAGCTCGTGGCACAAGTGATGAAATGCAAGCAACTGATGGTGGAATTGGGTTATGGCCGAGAAAGAAAGTAAGCTGAGAAGATGGTCTGCTGTCATCAATTGTGGGTGAGCATAGAAGAAGAAAGTGAAGATGTTAATGTGTTTTCTAATGAATTCAGACTATTGGGTTGTTGCCGGAAATGATGGTTTTGAAGGGAAGGAGATGGAATGGCCTCCGAAATCAACAACAAGTTCCATCTCTGCATCAATAGCTCAAAGCTGCACATCAAGTGTTTGTTCAAAGTCTTGAACGACCAGTGCACTTACAAAAGTTCTTTCGTGGCTACTTTTCGTGGTTCAGTGGCTGAGATTGATTGAGAAAACATATGGGAGAGATGCAGGTGGAGTAGGTACTGGTGGTAGAGTGGATGAATTGCAGTTATAACTGGGGTTCGCTGATAGTTGCAGCTGGTTTGACTTGAAAAGATGGTGTCTCAGATGATTGAGCTAATGGGGTTGAGTGTTGTTGGTCTGTGGTAGAACTAAACTTGCAGATATTGCAGGTTATGGAAATGGAAGTTGTGCATTGCAGGGAAGCAGCAGAAGTGAACGGGTTTTGCAGCAGCAAGTAGATGAGTATTAGCTAGAGCCAAAGCAAGTGAGTGAATGGTTAGAATGAATTGAATTTGCAGAAAATGATGTGGATTGTCATGGGTTGATGATGGATTTATGCTCGACAGTAAAATTGCTCGATTCTGGCAGTGCTAAAGTTGCAGGTGGTAGTGAATTATTGTTGTGAGTACAATGGGTTAGTGATGCTGATGATGTTGCAGGAATTGAAGAAATTAGAGCCATGGGAATGTGCATAGCCATCATGGCTAGATAGGCATTGCTGAAGCGCAATGATTGCGCTGCACTAATTCTGGTTGTGCAAGCATTGGCCAAAACCAGTCAGCCGAGTTAGCTAGCTGACTCGGTTCTGTCTCAGTGACTCTTTCCCTTGACCCCGGTCAACTGTTAGGGACCGTTAGGCCAATGGTTAACTTTAACGACGCCTTGACGGAATATTCCATCGACGGAGGGGAATTTTCAGGTGACCGTGGGTGACGGATTCCGGCCATTTTCCGGCCAAAAAAACAATTTTCCGACGAGCATATTTTGGGACATATTTTACACGGGTTTTCACACATAGGCTTGGTGGACCACTGAAATATGGGTTTTGAGAAGACCTAATATTGGAAGGAGTATCCTTTATGGAAAATTGAGAAACATATAAAAGAGAATAACCTAATCGTATTATCTTATCATCTACTACTTTTGTTTCTAGGGTTTACAACATGATAGGGTTTCTCTTTCTTCTTGTTATGAACTCCATTAACATGAGTACTTAATTTTATTATTGGTTATGGATTAGTTGGATTTTACAAAGCATAATTCTTTGATTCAATATATTAGTTTTGTCTCATATTTATCGTTCACAATTCTCTGAAAATATAGTTGTATGATTGATTGTTAGTTTTGTCACGTTGCAAATTGGTAGAACTCGTAATCATATCTATTGCTAATTTAGGGTTTATTATACGTAAACGTGATACACCTTGAATACAAGTAGCATAATTGTGAATATTGCTTGTAGTGATACATCTAGTAATCACAAGTGAATCGTGACCTTTGTTAAATCGGATTAGTGCGCTTTCCACGTTTGATTGCTTTGATTGGCCTGATTTCATAGAAATTAATGCATTTAGGGAATTAAACTTGATTAGTGCTTTTACACGTTAGGTTGTTCTCTTAGATAGAACTCATACTCGCATCTTTTAATGTGTTTGTTGATGACAAAAGGAGATTTGCGGGATATTCTTGCGATCAAGGTATTCTAGGGCCATTGATAAATAGAGATTAAATATCAGTTATACTTATTGTTAAAAAGCATTTTTGTGAATGAAGATGCATCCTTAACCAATATCTTTTCTACTTGATTTATTTGTTTATTTGCTTTTATATTTGTTTTAGTTTTTAAAAATCAGAAAAATCCCCTTTGTTACTTTTAGGAAACCGAAATATATTGACAAAGAAAGCCTCTTTGTGGATACGAACTCTTTCTTATCACTACTATATTTATTTTAGTTAAGTAAGAAAGTGAAATTATATTTGTGTCGGCTGACAACCGGTCAAATTTTGGCGCCGTTGCCGGGGAGGCAGCGGTTGTCACTTGTTTTTGGTTTCTTATTTTTCTTAGTTTTGTTTTTGTTTTATTTTCTGGTTTTTAACCTTGTTTTGAGAATCGTGTTTCAGGTACTTATTTCTCATGGATGGAGCATATTGGAACAATGGATTTGGTTTTCAACAACCTCAACAATATGACAACTACCAATTCCAGAGGTATAATCAAAACCATTTCATTGGTTATGACCAATATTCCATGGAACCTTATGGTTTTCCTCGACATCCATATGGCGGGTACGTGAGTGAACAACCACAAGGATTGGAGGATTCTTATGCTCGTGAACAACAAGTCTCTGACTTGTTAGACAACTTTTCCAACTTTGTACGGCAAGAGTTTCAAAAAGATAAAGAGGCTACAGACGAGCAGCTCCAATAACTTCGTGAAGGTATTGCTAACCTACAAAGATATATTTATCAATACAAAGAAGAAAGGTATGAAGAAGAACTTTGTTTTCAAAATAATAATAATTTTAATGTGCATGTGGTTTGTGATGAATATTTGATTGATGCTAATGTTGAAAAAGGCCAACCTTTGGGGTCTTTCGTTGATAATTGTGTAGTTAACTAAATTTTTGATCTTAATAATGATCATTCACCTATTCAAAAGGATGAGTTTCAGACTAGCAACACTAAATTCAGTGAGAACCAATCTTATGTTAACTATAAAAGTGATGATGAGTATGAAGATACATCACTTGAACCAACTCATGGTGACATTTCCCAAATGTGTACCGCGGAATCTTTTTGGGATCAAGATGAACATGAAGAGGACTATGATGGCACTAATGTAGATAACTCAAGCATTGATCTTAATAATGATCAAGAGCCTATTCAAAGGGTGGATCTTGAGGATGATGCATTTTTGAGTGTTCTAAAGAAATTCCTCATAATGAAATTTGGATCCGCAGTTGAGCATGTGCCTAATAACGAAGAGGAGTATGTTGAGAATGAAGCCAATTTGACCAATATTGTGGAAGACCCAAATGAGCATGCAAAAGATTGTAACAAACATGTTGATTTCGAGACTTTGGTTAAGGCAGAAACGAATGAAGAATTGTTGCAAGTTTCAATAGAGGGTCACGATGTGCAAGAGGTAAGTAATTCACTTGAAGTTTCTAATGATGAAGAGGATAATATAATACAAGAGTTGCAAGGTTTTTTTAACCCTTTGCCTATTAATTCTTCTCCTTTACCTCTTATTTGTTTGAATGTATGTGCTTCGAGAATATTGTTGAATGACTTTGTTTCTCGATTTCTGCCATTAGAGACCTTTGATTCTCATACTATGCAGGTTTGCAAAGAAGAAACTATAGAAGTTCCTGAATTTTATGTTCTTTATACACTTCCAAGTGTAAACAAGAACAAGTGTGGGGGAAACTTTTATTGGTTGATAGTTTCGCTTCTATTTTCTTGTACTAATAGTTGTGTGAAGCGATTGTTTGCAAAACAAGTTACATGGAAGGATCCCCAACTTTTTCGATTATTGGTGTATGGGGAATTCAACTTACAAGTCGGGATGACGACTTTAAACCAAGCGCTAAATGGGAGGCAACCCACTGGTTTTGTGTATCTATCTCTATCTTTTTATTTTTATAAGTCTTTTATCTTTATTTTCTCATTTTGGATATTTGCATATCAAAACTCCAACTTTTAGAGATTTTTGAACAATTTAGAATAAACACTAGCCTTTATAAGTAGATGGAATTTTTTCTTAACGATGAGGTGTATATATTGGCTGAGTTGGGATTAGATGCCAACTAAATAGCTTGTTTAGTGTTTATCCTCTATTGTTCCGAAATAGCTACGAGTTGGAGTAATGAGTTTTTATTATTCATTTTATTTTCATATTGTGTATATATATATCATGTTATGGATTTCCCACCTTAACTTTCTTTGGACGATTCAATTTACATTGAGGATAATGTAAAGTTTAAGTGTGGGGGAGTGTTCTCATATAGAGTTTTTAGCCTTGTTAGTTTTCCCTTGTGTTTAAAAAAAATAGAAAAATAGAAAGAAAAAATTGCTTTGTAAACTCCGAAACCTAGAAATATGTGCCTTTAGGATGACACTATCAATCTAAATAGATGGAACCATCTTGGCTGGAGGAGTTGAGTAACCCATTAACTAAAAGGGACTAAATTATTCAAGTGTTAGAAATTATATGATAGTTGTTACCATATCTCGGAATGTCACCATATCACGTTCTATTTTTATTTTTCCATATTTATCTATTGTTCTCTAAGTGTTTTGGTGGATCACTAAACATCGACTTGTTATTACTGCTAGGATAAAATAGAGTGATGGAGTTGCTAAAAAAAACAAAAAACAAAAAAGAGACCGACCGATTAGACCAAACGGAATAAAAAGACACTTGGATAGCAGTATGTGTGAAACGTTGTCCCTGTCTCCGTCGCCTAAACAAACGTGGAATGCAGGATCCAAGGCAACTATCACATACTTGCTGACAAGAAGCATGTGCTTTGATCCAAAAGATCTAATCATGCTGTCTAAAAAAGAAAAAGAAAAAAAAGTGAAAAAGAAAAAGAAAAAGAAAAGAAAAAAAATTATTATTGTTGAATAAAGTCACTCCTGGTTCCCTTGTATATACCAGTGAGTTGATGTAGAAATAAGATTGTTAACCACTGGTTCCCTTGTATATGCCAGTGTGTTGACACTAGAATTCAGACCAGTAGCTCAATCCAATAGGATGCATAGGTTCATTTTGGCGGTGACCTTCAGACAGATATGGGAAACACCGATCACTTGTTAATATTCGCCAACATCTATCTCCATATCCATCTTCTTAATCTTTTCATTGTGATTGTGGTTAGTCAGATTCCGAGTATTGTGGTTTATTCAACTTTCTAAGAAGAGCTTAATTTACATATATATTAATATGAATTTGCATCAAGGTACCTCCTCCAATAACCATTTTGGATTCGTTCATAGATTTGTCACAGGTAGACGGAGTTGGAAATATAGGTTTTGTAGGTAGACCTCTTGTAAACCTTCACGAGACTAAAACTCGTCCACTAGGGACACCTAGGGGTTTAAAGGCTTGTTATTTATGCTAAAAGTGATCGTAGCCTCGACGACACGGAGATGTATGTATTTTTTATAATTATTTTGTTTGATTTGCTCGAGGACTAGCAAAGTCTAAGTGTGGGGGAATCTGATAGGTGTCTAAAACACCTTATTTTATATTTAGTGTTTATGCTTTCTTTGCTATTTTTCGTGTGAATTATGTAACTTATTGTGAGTTTGAGTGTATTAGGTGCTTTGGAGTCGCACGGAGGAAAAGAATAAGAAATCATGCAATTTGAGCAAAAAGGGAAAAACTGACAGTTCATAGGCAAACACTATTGGGAGCCTAACCAAGGTTAAGGGAAAACCCTACTTGAAAGAGCACTAAAGAAAGGCCAGCTGAGGATTAAGGGGATTTCAATGAGGTATCCCTTATCCAAAAGAAGGGTGTGATGTTAGCACCCAAAGCCAACCCTCCCCTAAATCGAGAGAGGAGTTTTCTCACAATAATCTCAATCATTTCTACATCTGAAATTGAGGAAAGACATAAAGAAGGGAAAAAATGGAGGCGCATCCATAGAAGGAAAAATTGAGAATTGAAAAGGGAATTTGTGTCGCTGCTCAATAGATCGAGATTAAGAATGAGTTTAGAGCAGATTCGCAGTTGGATAGAAGAATAGAATGGAGTATTGAAGGGAAAACAAATGTTGGTGATGTTGTTTCCATTAATTTCGATGGTTTACGCTCTAGCAGGACAAGCTCGTGGAACAGGTGATGAAATGCAAGCAACTGATGGTGGAATTGGGTTATGGCCGAGAAAGAAAGTAAGCTGAGAAGATGGTCTGTTGTCATCGATTTTGGGTGAGCAGAGAAGGAGAAAGTGAAGATGTTAATGTGTTTTCTAATGAATTCAGAATATTGGGATATTTCCGGAAATGATGGTTTTGCAGGGAAGGGGATGGAATGGCCTCCGAAATCAACAGCAAGTTCCATCTCTGCATCAATAGCTCAAAGCTGCAAAGTGTTTGTTCAAAGGCTTGAACGACCAGTGCACTTACAAAAGTTCTGCCGTGGCTAATTTTCGTGGTTCAGTGGATGAGATTGATTGAGAAAATATATGGGAGAGATGCAGGTGGAGTAGGTATTGGTGGTAGAGTGGATGAATTGCAGTTACAACTGGGGTTCGCTGATAGTTGCAGCTGGTTTGACTTGAAGAGATGGTGTCTCAGATGATTGAGCTAATGGGGTTGAGTGCTGTTTGTCTGTGGTGGAACTAAACTTGCAGATATTGCAGCACTGCAGGTTATGGAAATGGAAGTTGTGCATTGCAGGGAAGCAGCAGAAGTGAATGGGTTTTGCAGCTGCAAGTAGATGAGTATTAGGTGGAGCCAAAGCAAGTGAATGAATGGTTAGAATGAATTGAATTTGCAGAAAATGATGTGGATTGTCATGGGTTGATGATGGATTTATGCTCGACATTAAAATTGCTCGATTCTGGCAGTGCTACAGTTGCAGGTGGTAGTGAATTGTTGCTGTGAGTACAATGGGTTAGTGATGCTGATGATGTTGCAGGAATTGAAGAAATTAGAGCCGTGGGAATGTGCATAGCCATCATGGCTGGATAGGCATTGCTGAAGCGCAATGATTTCGCTGCACTAATTCTGGTTGTGCAAGCATTGGCCAAAACCAGTCAGCCGAGTTAGCTAGCTGACTCGGTTCTGTCTCAGTGACTCTTTCCCTTGACCCCGGTCAACTGTTAGGGACCGTTAGGCCAACGGTTAACTTTAACGGCCCCGTGATGGAATATTCCATCGACAGATGGGAATTTTCAGGTGACTGGCGGTGACGGATTCCGGCCATTTTCCGGCCAAAAAAACAGTTTTCCGACGAGCGTATTTTGGGACATATTTTACACGGGTTTTCACACATGGGCTTGGTGGACCACTTGAAGATGGGTTTTGAGAAGACCTAATATTGGAAGGAGTATCCTTTATGGAAAATTGAGAAACATATAAAAGAGAATAACCTAATCTTATTATCTTATCATCTACTACTTTTGTTTCTAGGGTTTACAACATGATAGGGTTTCTCTTTCTTCTTGTTATGAACTCCATTAACATGAGTACTTAATTTTATTATTGGTTATGGATTAGTTGGATTTCACAAAGCATGATTCTTTGATTCAATATATTAGTTTTGTCTCATATTTATCGTTCACAATTCTCTGAAAATATAGTTGTATGATTGATTGTTAGTTTTGTCACGTTGCAAATTGGTAGAACTCGTAATCATATCTATTGCTAGTTTAGGGTTTATTATACGTAAACGTGATACACCTTGAATAAAAGTAGCATAATTGTGAATATTGCTTGTAGTGATACATCTAGTAATCACAAGTGAATCGTGACCTTTGTTAAATCGGATTAGTGCGCTTTCCACGTTCGATTGCTTTGATTGGCCTGATTTCATAGAACTTAATGCATCTAGGGAATTAAACTTGATTAGTGCTTTTACACGTTAGGTTGTTCTCTTAGATAGAACTCATACTCGCATCTTTTAATGTGTTTGTTGATGACAAAAGGAGATTTGCGGGATATTCTTGCGATCAAGGTATTCTAGGGCCATTGATAAATAGAGATTAAATATCAGTTCTACTTATTGTTAAAAAGCATGTTTGTGAATGAAGATGAATCCTTAACCAATATCTTTTCTACTTGATTTATTTGTTTATTTGCTTTTATATTTGTTTTAGTTTTTAAAAATCAGAAAAATCCCCCTTGTTACTTTTAGGAAACCGAAATATATTGACAACGAAAGCCTCTATGTGGATACGAACTCTTTCTTATCACTACTACATTTATTTTAGTTAAGTAAGAAAGTGAAATTATATTTGTGTCAGCTGACAACCGGTCAGGAATGCTATTGCAAACCGTGGCTTTATAGTTCATGAATCGATTCGAGTGAATCACATCGTTTTTGCTTCAATTCTGTCTTGTGTAGTACATAAAGATCTAAGCAATTGAATAACTCTTTAACTAGTTCATTTGAGTCATTTGGACTAGTTTTGGTGAAGAAGAATATGGTTGATATGAAAGTTATCGTTTGGATAACCATTTGGTTAACTAGTGTCGAACCAACTAATGAACAAGTTTGTGTACAGTTACACGAACCTAAAATTGTCTAGTACATGTGTGTATGACAAGCTAAGTTTTCGATCTAACGATTGATAAATATTAGCTTGAATCTAATCATGTTTTCATCTAACGGTGAATATTGAATGCTTTGTTACTAAGCTAACATTGATTGCAAACCCTGATTTGAAAACCATATAAGGGAAAACTCTAGCAACTGGAAAACCTAATTCCCACACATTATGTGTGATACTAGTTGTGTTAAGCTAGAGTCGATTCCCATTTAACCTTTGGTTTTCTTCTTCTAAATCCAGGTTAACGACTTAAAGACTTCATTGGGATTATGAAGCCAGACCGATACTACTTTTATCATAGTTGTGTGATCTGATCTTGATATTTCTATCGTACGAGTACAATTATAGTAATTGGCTTGAGATTTCTATCTCTGATAGGCAAGATATAAAATTAATCGTAAACATATTCGTCTCATCGTTTGTGATTCCACAATATCTTTTTTCGCTGCGTCGATTAAGACTATTGTGAGGTGATTGATAAAACTGAGATGTTCTTCGGGAATATAAGTATGGTTTTATTGATTGGTTCCTGTTCACCTTGATTTATCAAAAGACGGAACAAAACTCATAGGTTAATTCGCGGGAGACGAATTTATCTATCGTGTAGACTTTTATGTGTGATACAGATTTGTTTATTAAAGTCTTCGACTTTGGGTCGTAGCAACTCTTGGTTATGGGTGAGATCAACTAAGGGAATCAAGTGCGTAGTATCATGATGGGATCTGAGGCGTAGGAGCATAATTGTACCTTGGATCAGTGTGAGATTGGTTGGGGTTCAACTACAGTCCAGACCGAAGTTAATTTGGAGTAGGCCAGTGTCTGTAGCGGCTTAATACAATGTATGTTTAATCTGGACTAGGACCTGGGGTTTTTCTACATCTTCGGTTTCCTCGTTAACAAAATTATGGTGTTTGTGTTTGTAGTTGCAGGAATTCCTACACTACACCCCTCACAAGAATTCATAATAATCAACACATATTTGAAGATTAAGAACAACACTTTTATTGATTAATTCTCAGAAATATTACAATAAACATAAGAAATCAAGAATACAACCGCTCTCTCAAACTTTCTCTCTCCTCAAAACTTTCTCGACACTCTAAAATTGATCTCTCTCTTCTGAATCTAATAGTTCTCTTTATATAGGGAAGTTACATAGTGGATGACAGCTATGTTGTCCTTTAATTTCGGATCTGACTTGCGGTAGTCTCGCAGCAGTTATAATGTTAATTCTCGTAGATACTATAATCTTCGCAGGATTGTCATGCTCTTTTTGTGTTTCAGTCACCGTCATCTGCTACGTCATTCTTTGAGTCACTCTGCGACCCTCGCAGCATGTTATTGAAGAGCTCGCAGATATGTTGTTTATAAACTTCGTAAGAGTATTCTTGTGGCGATATTCTGATCCTACATCTTTCCTCTTCTCATGTATTTTCTGCGAAGGGGAAAAGATCATGAGAATTAAAACTTTTTAAAACGCCGCAACTGTTCGTCTTTTCACGTTCTTCTGTTCTGACATGTTTCTGCATTCTTCGCCAGATTTACTATACGTATTTTTTCTTCCACTCAATTTCTGATACATCCTTTTCAACCGATGCACTTCAACCGTTCACGTCTTCTCTTCGCATTAAATGCACTTATCTTCTCGAGAATTCTTACCTTCTATATATATGTTCTTCATTCTTCTCTTTTCTTCTTTTTACTTTCTCTTTCCTTCTCTCTGCAATTTTACTTTTCTTCCGCAACTTCAGCATCTTCTGTTGTTGTAATTTTTCTCTTATTCCTTTGATCTTCTATTCTTTTCTTCATTCCCATACTAAGAATGCCTCCAGTGGGTCGTAAAAATCTAATTGCCTTAGAAAAAATGCAAAAGAAGCTTCAAGATAGAGGTTTTACTTTATCCACCATTCCCGATCAAAACCCTAGGGCTAAGCTCTCTGTTAAATTATTTTTTGATCACTCGTGTAATCGCGAGAAGATCATAGTCTCACTAGGTCATCTTGAAGCTGGCCTTCACATTCCTCTTTACGGCCCTGGACACACTTTATTCTATGAAATACTTCTCATGCGAGCTTCTCGCGGGCAATATATCAGTTGAGTGGAGACTGCATTCGTTTGATGCTTGAGTTTGCTACTCGCGGTGCTGGTAAGGAATCTCTCTACCCTTCTACAGCGACGAACCCTAAATTCGCCAAAGTTCCAATTGTTCCTGCGAAGTATACTGTAGAAAATTTCTTCGCGAATTATGAAATAATCCCCATGAGGAAAGATAGCACTTGTTGGGGTGTCCGTCTACAAAAGAAGGATGACATTGTCGAAGGCAGAGTTCTTATATTGGATATTGACTGGCATCCATGAAACAATTCATCTCCTCGTCATTCTAATGATGACAAATGGTGTGTTTTCCCATTATTTTTAGGGGGCACATACATCTTTGGTTCTCATGCTTTACCTGCGAATCTCGCAGAATACCAACCATGGGTGTTCAAATGGCCTGAAAGGGATACAGAGGTATATTCTCGAATCTTTTGCTTGAACTACCATTATTATTTTTCTCATGCTTTTATGTATACTCTCGCTAACTGCTCCAATTTTACCAGATTAAAAGGCTGAAATCTAGCTACCAGAAGTTAGGGAAATTCAGTACTTTATTAGCTCTCAGATCATTCACAGATAAAGTAAGAAATATTCCTTTCTGATTCTTAACAATATATTGTAGCCTCTATTTCTTATCTTTATCTATGTTTGAAGGTTATTGAAGAAATTGAACCTGTTAAGCCTGCAAAAACTAAGGGGAAAGGCAAAGGTGCCCCTCGCAAGGAGAAATTTGATGTTCCTCTTTCAAAGAAAAGAAAAGTACAATCCTCTCCTCCTTCAACTTTTGAATCTAGCGAGAGTTCTAGTGATGATAACAATGACGATGATGGCGATGATGGTGATGCTGATGTCACTTCTGCAAAGAAATCCTCCCAACCCGAGTCTTCTATATCTCAGCTTTCCAGCATATTCTCTGATACTATGTTAGGGATTGGCGATACTCCTCTTGCTGAAGCTTGCAAATCCATGGAATCTATCTATGATGCCCCCTATTGGAGAACAATGAATCTCTTCGCGGGGTTTCAAGATATATATCTCCAAATTTCTTATATTCACTCAGCATTCTGGTATTTTATCATTTTTTCTCCACATTTGTGTATTCTCATTTCCTCGCAAGGTTTTAATTTATATTTGTCTTGACAATTTTTTGCTTACCTTCGCAGGCTGGAAGAGCTTCTTTTGTTGTTGCCTCAGACTTGGAGAGGAGACGTGCAACTTTTGAAAAGAAGAACAATATTCTTCGCGAGAAGAATGAAAAATTAGAATCTGAGTCTGCTAGTTTTCGCAAGAAGGATGAACAGCTGGAATCTGAAGTTGCTAGTCTTCGCGAGAAGGTTAAACAAATGGAAATTGATGCTTCGAGAGATAAGCGCAAGATATCTGATCTTTAAAAAGCTAACCAGCAGCTCCATGGTACGAATTCTTTCCCTTTTCTCTTAATTATTTTACCATATTGTTTTAGCTTATTCAAGCAACCATTTTTGCAGATATTTATGGCCTTACTTATGAGGCTACATTCTTCCGTTCTTTTCCTGAGCCTATAGATGAGGATACCCTTCTTAATCGCCTTAATAATTCCTTAAACAGTTATTCAAATGACAAGATTAAATCTTTGTCTATAGATGACCTTAAATCCACACTACGTCTTTTAGCAATTGACCACAGGTCTAGTTTGAGAGCGGCTAATACGTCTAAGCGTCGTTATTTTGATTCTAAAGAAGAAATCAATATTCTAAGAGCCCAAAAGAGTGATCTCATAGATGAAAGAGATCACATATCTAGACAAGGTGCTCAAGCTTTAGCGGAATTCCACAAAACTCTTCTTGAAGTTCAAATTGAAAGAGATAGACTTATCTGTGAGAATAGAGCTCTTGTTGAAAGGGAAAACCAAATTCACTCCCTCCTTCTTATTAGAAATGATGATGAGTTTGCTTGGGCTGCGAAGATTTTTGACAACGCCAGAAATAACTAAGGTGTAGATGTTAGTCTTCAAACTGAACATTCTTCCCTGATTAAAGATATGATCTCTGAAAGAGAAGGCTGTTACTCTTGTTCTTCCATTAATCCATTTTTTAACTGAATCTTCACTGTTTTATTAATTTGTTGTCATTTGTTCACAGCATCTGAAGGAAATTTTAGCCAAAGAGTTGAAGAGTTGGAAGAAATAAAAGGACAACTCGCAGAACTTATGTCTTCTCGCAATGAGAAATGTTCCAAGTTCAAGAAGCAGCTACAGATTACCCAGGAGAATTTTATTAATGTTCTAGTTGGTGTTCGCAATGATTCCATTAATATGGTGTGTGATGATCATAAAATTCCTCATTCTACGTATCCTTATCTCGCGAATTAAATACCAGAGAACGTTCCTGATCTTGTCATCTCTGACAGTGAAGCTAAAGAATCTGAAGAAGATAAAGAATTTAATGAAGATGAAGGTGAATAAGAGAAATCAGGTGAAGATAATGAAGGATCTAATGAGAAATAATTTCATCTTCTTTCTTAATCTCTTTGTAATATTTGAACATTTATTTCTTTCTCCTTGTAATATATCTCTGCGAATTCTTCCAGCTTCTAACGTTCCTTGGTGTATAGATTTCTTTTGTTTCTATCTGCATACATTAGAAAACAATTATTTTTTGCAATATGGTTAATCAATATGATTATTAATTTTTAACTATCTGTGTAAATCTATCATATAAAGATGAATAACAATTTTGTCATTTTGTTCATTCCCATACTTGCCCTTGTTATTCATCTGCACTATGAAAGATTGAGCAGATTATTTCCTGAGTAAGATCTGTTTATAAATCTTGGCTATAATCTCGCAGCCATTTCTTGATCTCTTGTGGTCTTATTTTTCCTTCCTAGTTAAAGGTCTAATTTTGCCACATTTTGTTTTTGGCGACAAAATCGCAGGACGTCCATATACTCGCATGTAAAGACCCATTGATCTTGCCTTATCCGCGCGTTGTCAATTTCTATTGCGACAATAGGACAGGTCTAAGTTTTCTTGCGAAGACAAAGCCCCATGACATTGTCATTTTGCGATGAAATCTCAGGACGTCTTTACACTTTCATGTAAAAACCCATTGATCTCATCTTATCTTTTTCTCATGGCTTTTTTCCTCTGTATAATTGTTGCACAAGTATGACAAGCCTAAATATTCTTGCGAACATAAAGCCTCATGACATTTGCGTCTTTAGACACTTATCATATCCCTAGTGGAGGGTTCCGCCCTTATCATCCCCCTGGTTTCCCCTTCAGGGAGGCGTACATCGTCCATACAAGACTAGCTCCTCCCATCCGGTCTTAACAATAACCAGTTGTTTTCGTAGCCTCTTATCATTTTTACATATATGGCTTATAGTTACGAGACTACACCCTAGGTGGGGTTTTCTTCGGGCCAAGTGCATCATAGCCAAGACTTTCCAAGAATGTCCAGGGTAGGTTCATCCATCCCGGGAACTATTGGCTCAGCCGTGTACCTCGACGCCTTGGTCATACTCTGCACTCCTTAGAAGAGACCCTCGGTCGTCCAACTGTTAATATATATATATATATATATATATATATAGTTGGAAATCCAAGGTACCTCTCCTGGATAGGCTTTCATGGGCCCCAAATCTCCATGACTCAGGTTCCAGCAATGGTATAACCTTATCCCTGAGCCATGCAAAGAGATACCCCCTTATATGACGCACTTTAGGTCTTACATTTTCCTCTTGCAAAATTTTATCTGCGAACTAGGGTGTACGCCATAAAGGTTCGTCCCATTTTAATATGTCTCTGCGAAATTTTATTCGCGTTTGTTTGATTTTCTCTTTTTGCATTTCTGCTCTTGTACGATTTTTCAATTTCATCTTTTTCACTGAATCAAAACATTCTTTTTGTAACATTTTCTTCGACAAATTATTCATACATCTCTTGTGTTTTAGGATTTAGAAATTTTACCTTTTCTATTTACTATTTTCTGCTTCTGATTTTTTGTTGCGCTTTGCTACATTTTTTCCATCTGTGAGACGCTAACCATCTATTGGTTTCAGCTCATGTTGACTTCGCAGTATTCCTTCTTCTCGCCGTTCTATTGTATCAACCATCATCTTTTCACTTCTTTGCTTTTGTTTGATGTTATATTTCCAATTTCTGTTCTTCGCAGCCCTTTCCTCGCAAGATTCCATATCAATTTCTTAGCATTTTTTTCCATCAATTCAATCTCCCTTTATAATTCCAACACCGCTGGGATGATGAAACTTAATGCACTGGTGGAAAGTTGACGCTACACCTAGAATCCCATGCAGCCAATGCCGGCCAATTAAGGCATTGTATGGTGATTCTACGTCAACAACACATAATTGAATCTTGGAAGATATCCCCTTCAATGGAATTCACATTGCAATTTCCCCTTTGGGATTGTTGGCAGTACCATTGAAACCATAGATCTTATAAGTTGATGGTATTAGATCCTCGTCTCTTCCTACCATGGTTTTGTAAGTATGATAAAATAAGATATCCACTGAGCTTCCCGTGTCAATTAAAACTCTGTTAATGGCCCAAGAATCTTCAGCTTCACCATCCTCATTTTCTTCATCTTCTTCTTTTATTTGTTTTGGATTTATTTCCAATCTTACCACTAGTGGGTTGTCATGCATCTCACCAGGCTCAGGTACTTCTTGTGCAGTGAAAGAAATAATCTGCTTTTGCCACTCTTCAATGGAGAGGCTTTCGCAATATTCATTATTTCTCTCCCATCCGCATCTCTCGCGAAAACTCTGCTTAGAACATTGTCATGGAAATCCTCTATAGTCTTGTACGAATGTATGATGGAGTTACAGAATAGATTCTTCGCTTTTGCTCCAACTTCTATTACAAACATTTCTCCTTCCTTTGCTGTATTCACTCTGCAAATTTCTGGGGATGGGGGTAATTGCTGAGGATGTGGATGTCTTATTAGAAAATGATTTAATTTTCCTTGATCTATCATCCTCAAAATGATTCTATTTACATTCCTGCATTCATTTGTCGAGTGACCATGAAAATGATGATAAAAACAAAATTCTTGACTTCGATTATTTGGGTATGGCTCTTTTCCCATATTCCAGGGTACGGGTATGTCCTCCATCAAAATTATAGCCTCCCAAATTTTCTCTATGCTAGCATTTAGAGGTGGCATTTTAATTTCTTCCCATATTATATTCTGACTTCCTTGCCCTCTATAATAATTTTGTCTTTGACCACCATAAGTCTCTTGCGGCTGATCAAGCCTTTGAATCTTATTATTTCTACTTCGACTGAAGAAATTTATTTCCCTTTCGAACTCTTCTTGATCTCTGCTTCCCATAGCTACTAATTTTTGTTGATCATCATTCATACTATTTTCTTGCTTCACCTGCGAAGTACTCGCTACGGTATTTATTATCCTGGGAAGTAGACTTGCGTTTGCTACAACTGAACTGGTGTTCGTAATGGGATATGACTCCATCTCATTTTGTTTCTCCTCTAATGCAATGTATTCTTCTTGTAACTCTCGCAGCTCCATCATGGTGATTGTATTTTTGATTCTGAAAATTTGTATATATTGTAGATTGGTTGCGAACATAGCATTAATGAAAGATAAAATGAGGTATCTCGCATCCATTCTTCCTGCCATCTCACTGCACATTGTCTTCTATCTTATGGTTAGATGTTTCATACTCTCTCGCCAACCCTCTGTTTTAACCCAAATACATCTTCAATGCCAGGTCGTGAAGAATTGTTACTTGTATATGCTCCAAAAAATGTAATCTGCAAATGATTGAAAGAAGTTATAGTGTTCTTAGGTAACCCTTCAAACCATTTCAGAGCTTCGCCAGTTAGACTGGATGCGAAATATTTTCACAATATAGCATCTTGGTTTTCCCACAGTAGCATACACTTGACATAAGCTTTGACGTGTTTAATAACACAAGTAGTTCCATCAAAGATACTGGTTAACGTTGGCAAATTGCATTTTGGGGGTATTCCTCCTAATTGTACTTCTTGGGTGAATGGAGTTCTCGCAGCTTCTTCAATGGCCTCGTCAAATTGCCTTCTGCCTCCCTCTCTTCTGTTATTTAACATTCCACTCATTTCCGCTAACTCTCTCAAGATTTGTTCATTCCCAGCTGAATTTTGCTCCATTGGTCTTTTCAGTGCATCTTCCCTTTTTCTGCGTTCATGTCTTTCTTTCCTTGCGAGATTTTGTGCCTCTTCTTTAGCATCTTCATTCTGTCTTCTCCCGCGATTTTATTCTTCACCTCCTTCTTGAATTCTCAAATGAGTATACCTTCCATTTCATCTTCTGCGATTTTCTTCATTTCTCACCGTTTCTCTTCGTTGTCATTCTATTTTCCTTTGCATTCTATCATATTCTTCATTCATATTACCATTGTTGTGATTTCTTGCGCGTCTCCTTTCTCGATTGTCATGATTATTCTGATGTATTGCTTCTTGAAGCTCTTGTTCTTCCACTTCTGTTCTCAATCTTTCTCTTTCGCAAGTTAGACGTGCTTGTTCAGCATAATGTCTCTTAATTTCATCCTCAATTATTCTTCGGTTTCTTTGAATTTTTCGCTCATGTAATAATCTCCTACCTTCTTCACGATTTTCTTCACCATCTTGGTTATTTCCACCCTCTTGATTTCTATTATCACGTCTATCATCCAAAGTTTCACCACGTGGAATATATCGATCATTAATCATCTCTTCTTCTCCATAATGCTGCTCTTCATTTGGATTTTGCATTTCCTCTCGAATATTTTCACCAGCATTTCTCACAGGGGAATTTCGCCTTGCTTATTCTCTAAATGATCTTGAACTTGATTTTGCAGTACTTCTTGATCTCCTATTTTGTAATCTCAAATTCTCCATTCTTAACTCGTGATTTTTTCTTGTTAAATTCGCGCGTTCTTCCGCCTCTAACCTCCTTTCCTCTTGTATTCTTTGTCTTAAAGCCTCTACTGCTTCATTTTCGTCATCTTCATGAATTAATCCTCCAACCGCTTCTTGATCTCTTCCCTCTCGCCTTCCATTTCTTAATTGTCGATTTTCTGCTTCTTCTATTGAATCTGATCGCCAAGTATGCACGCTCACTCTGTCATAATCCACGGTTCTATCTTGTATCGGTGTTTGCTGATTTGGTTGTTGAACTTGATTTTCTCCATTATTCCTTGTTCTTAATCTTGAAGATTCTCCTATTTCATTTGTCTCTTCTCCAGCAAGTCTTTTACTCCTCCTTACGATTGTTGGTTGTTCTGATGTATTTCTTCTTCTAACCATTCTTTCAATTTTAATGTATTAATGTAAATCACATAAAAATATTTTTCAATTTCTTCAAATTCTTACAAATCACAATCTCAATCCTTGCTCAGAAACATCCCTGTTTCTAGCGTTATTATGTAGTTGCAGGAATTCCTACACTACACCCCTAACAAGAATTCATAATAATCAACACATATTTGAAGATTAAGAACAACACTTTTATTGATTAATTGTCAGAAATATTACAAGAAACGGAAGAAATCAAGAATACAACCGCTCTCTCAAACTTTCTCTCTCCTCAAAACTTTCTCGACACTCTAAAATTGATCTCTCTCTTCTGAGTCTATTAGTTCTCTTTATATAGGGAAGTTACATAGTGGATGACAGCTATGCTGTCCTTTAATTTCGGACCTGACTCGCGGTAGTCTCGCAATAATTATAATGTTAATTCTCGCAGATGTTATAATCTTCGCAGGATTGTCATGCTCTTTTCGTGTTTCAGTCACCGTCATCTGTTACGTCATTCTTTGAGTCACTCTGTGGCACTCGCAGCGTGTTGTTGAAGAGCTCGCAGAAATGTGTTTATAAACTTCGTAAGATTATTCTTGTGGCGATATTCTGATCCTACAGTGTTATTTCTTTTCCGCATTATATTTCGTTATATAATTGAAATAATACAGGTTGTGCGTTGTTCAATCAATTAGAATATCCGACCTTATTGGTCGTTGATTTAAATTGATTGACACTTGGATATTGGTCTTTGGTACCATCCAAGTTATCTCTCTTTGATTAAGACTCGCAGATTGTATTTTCTTGAGTAAATCAATTGAGAGATAGAGATAATAACTCCTTGACATATTTTCTATTCATTGAGTCTAACTATCTATTTGATTCTCTAGAAAGTAACTCGGAGTTGTCCATACAGATTGCTAATCGAAATATTGGGTGTGGTTGTTAGACCCCCGCTTTTTCAATAAGGCTCTTCTTCATTTATCGACACTAATAAATGATAGGTCCAGAATTATGGACTAATCATGTAGTCGATGAAAATAAAAACATATCATCATTATATAGCAAGTCAAAAAGATTATTGATGAGATTCTTGATACTTGGATAGCAGTATGTGTGAAACGTTGTCCCTGTCTTCGTCGCCTAAACAAGCATGGAATGCATGATCCAAGGCAACTATCATGTACTTGGTGAAAAGGAACATGCGCTTAGAGTATCTAATCATGTGGTCGAGTTAAATGGGTGCTTCTCTCAACTATTGCGCTATAAATAAAATCCTTTGACGACATTCATACAAGTATTGTGGGTAACATCTTTCACTTTAGTCAACATTTGCACACTTCACTTTTGTATTCCCATTTTCTTATCTATCCATGCGATTTCAGTATGCGAGTGTTATGAAAAATGTTGCAACAAGTACGATGACTATCTTAGTAGAGTTTTGCAATCAGGTTGAATGTCACACGTATGTAATTGCTTATATGTGATGATTGGAATGTGTAGGATCAGAATATCGCAAGAAGGACACATTTGCGAAGTTTGATCAACAACACTTTGCGAGCGTCGCAGAATGATTTGAAGAATGACGTAATAGATGACGATGACAGAAACATGAGAAAAATGTGATAACTCTGCGATATTTAGAGTGTTTGCAAAGATTAACATTAAAGATCTTGCGAGAATATCGCAAGTCAGATCCTAAAATAAAGGACAGATTAGCTGTCATCCACTATGTAATTCCCTATATAAAGAGCCGAATAGGCATAAGAGAGGAGAGATCTTTTTCGAGTGTTGAGCAAGTCTTTAGGAGAGAGAAAGTCTAGAGCGGTTGTTACTTCCTTAGCTTTATTTCCTTTCTATCTGGTAAAATTAAGAGATTAATCAATAAAAATTGTGTTTGTTGAACTAAAAATGATTTGATTGTATGAATTCTTGTGAGGGGTGTAGTGTGGGATTTCCTGCTACTACATATTGGCGCTAGAAACATGGATCTCCTTATTTTAGTGTGAAGATTAATATTGTGATTTGAAAGAATTTGGAGTAGTTGGAGAAAAGTTTCGTATAATTTTCAACAATTCATTGAGATTGAAGAGATGGCTAGAAGAAAAAATGCTTCAAGACAACCAACAACTGTCAGAAGGAGTAAGAGACTTGCTGGAGAAAGAAGAAATGAAGCCGGAGAATCGTCAAGAATGAATACAAGAAATTATGGAGAAAATCAAATTCAATAACCAATTCAGCGTACACCGGCGCAAAATAGAATTGTAGATTACGACAGGGTGAGTGTACACACTTGGCAGTCAGATTCAGCAGATGAAGCGGAAGGGGATCAACAATTAAGGAACGATAGGCAAGTAGAGGGAGATCAGGAAGTAGTTGGAGGAATAATTCGTGGAAATGAAGAGATTGAAGCATTAGAGGCATTGAGACAAAGAATACATGAAGATAGAAGGATTGAAGCAGAAGAGCGTGCGAATTTGACAAGGCAGAATCATGAGTTGAGAATGGAAAATATGGGACTACAGAGTAGAATGTCAAGAAGCACAACCAGATCAAGTTCAAGATCAATCAGAGAGGAAGTAAGACGAAATTTTCCTGAAGAAAATGTTAATGAAAATATTCGGCAGGAGGTACAAAATCCAGATAAAGAACGTCGCGAAAATAGAGAAATGATTGAAGATCGTTACATTCCACATGACGAAATTCACCAAATCAGGCAGCGTCAAGAACAAAATAATCAAGATGGTGAATAAAATCAAGATGAAGGAAGGAGAATATTACATGGGAGAGAAAATCGCAGGAATCAACAAATTGAAGAGGAAATCGAAAAACACTACGCTGAACAAACACGCCTATCTTGCGAGATGGAAAGACTGAGAGCAGAAGTGGAAGAACAAGAGCTTCAAGAGGAAATACGACAGAACAACCATGAAAATCGAGAAAGAAGACGCGAACAAAACTGGAATAATGGTAATATTAATGAAGAGTATGATAGAATATGAAGAAGAAATGAGGAGTTGCGAAGATAAGAAATGAGGAATGGACAGAATCGCAGAGGATAAAATGAAATACATAATCATGTACGAATTCAAGAAAGATGTGAAGGAGAAAATCGCAGAAGGAGGCAAGATAAAGATGATGAAGAAACACAGAATCTCGCAAGACAAGACAGGCATGCATGTAGAAGGAGAGAGGCAGAACTTAAGAGACCAATGAACCAAAATCCAGGTGTAAATGAGCAAATCTTAAGAGAATTGGCAGAGATGAGGGGAATGCTAAATAACAGAAGAGGAGGATGCAGAAGACAATTAGATGAGGCCATTGAAGAAGCTGCAAAAACTCCATTCACACAAGAAGTACAATTAGGAGGAATACCCCCAAAGTGTTATCTTCCTGCATTAACTAGAATTTTTGACGGAACAACATGTGAAATTCAACACATCAAGGCGTATGTAAGGTGTATGCTACAATGGGAAAATCATGATGCTGTGCTGTGTAAGTATTTTGCATCTAGTTTAACAGGGGAAGCTCTTAAATGGTTTTAAAGTTTACCCAAGAATACAATAACATCATTCAACCATTTACACACTACGTTCTTAGGGGCATATATAAGTAACAACACTTCGCGACCAGGGATTGAAGATGTGTTTGGATTAAAGCAGAGAACTGGATAAATTTTAAAGCATCTAACCATAAGGTGGAAGACAATGTGCAGTGAGATGGATGGTCGTGTGGTTGAGAGATATCTCATTTTATCATTCATCAGTGCAATGTTCGCAACCAATCTGCTATATATTCAAATCTTTAGAATCAAGAATACAATCACAATGACTGAATTACGGGAGTTGCAGGAGGAGTATATTTCCATTGCAGAAAAGCAAAATGAAATGGAATCGTATCCCGTTGTGAATAAGAGTGTAGTAGCAGCGAATGCGAATTTGCTACCAAAATTGATAAACACAGTTGCGAGCACTTCGCAGGTCCAACAAGAAAAGAGTATGGAGGATAATCAGCAGAAAATAGTAGCTATGGGAAGTCGTGACCAATAATAATTTGAGAGAGAAAGAAACTTCTATAGCCGAGGTGGAAACAACAAAATCCAAAGACTTGATCAACCGCATGAAAATTATGGAGGACAAAGGCAAAATTATTATAGAGGATCAGGGAGTCAAAAAATGATATGGGAAGAGATCAAGATACCGCCTTTGAATGCTAGTGTGGAAAAAAATTGGGAAGCAATAATCTTAATGGAGAACATACCAACACCCTGTAACATGGGAAAAAAAACCGCTTCCAAATCACAGAAGTCAAGAATTTTGCTCTTATCATCACTTTCATGGTCATTCCACAAATAATTGCACGAACATAAAGAAAATCAGGGAAAACTAAATCATTTCCTAATAGGGCACCCTCAATCTCAAACCTTACCACTACCGCCAGAAATTCGCAGGGTAAACGCAACCAAAGGAGGAGAAACATTTGTCATAGAAGTGGGAACGAAGGCGAAAAATCTGTTTTATAACTCTATTGTACATTCATACAAGACAATCGAAGATTTCCATAACAATGATCTAAGTAGAGTTTTCGCGAGAGATATTGATGGGAGAGAAATAATGAATATTGCGAAAGCTTCGTCATTAGAAGAGTGGCAAAAGCAGACAATTTCTTTTACTGCACAAGAAGTACGTGAGCCTGGAAAAATGCATGATAATCCATTAGTAGTGAGGCTGGAAATAAACCCAAAACAAAGAGAAAATGAAGATGAAGAAGATGATGATGAAGCTAAAGATACATGGGAAATTAATAGAGTCTTAATTGACACGGGAGTTCTGTGGATATCTTATTCTATCATACTTATAAGACTATGGGAGGCATAGATGAGGATCTAATACCTTCAACTTACAAAATTTATGGTTTTAATGGTACTGCCAATAAGACTAAGGGATAGATCACAATGTGAATTCCATTAAAGGGGATATCTTCCAAGATTCTATTATGCATTGTCGATGTAGAGTCGCCCTACAACGTCTTAATTGGTCGACCTTTGCTACATGGGATTTTAGGTATGACATCGACTTTCCACCAGTGCATTAAGTTTCCACATCCTAGTGGCATTGGAGTAATAAAGGGAGATTTGGTTTAAGGTAAGAAGTGTTAGGAAATCGATGTAGAATCCTGCGAAGAAAGAGCTGCCAAGAAGGAGAATTGGAGGTATAACATCAAACAAAAACAAAGAAGTGAGAGGTTGATGGTTGATACAATAGAACATGGAGAATAAAGAATGCTAGGAAGAGGACAAACAACAAGTGGCAAAAATATTGCAGAAGGAAAGACTGTAGCAAAAGTTAACAAAAGAACAGAGGCAAAAAACAACAAAGGTAAAAAATAAATAAACTGAGAAATGAAAGAAATGTTGAGAAAATAAAAGGAGATGTATGATTGATTTGTTGCGAGAATTTCAAAAATATATTTAACTTAATGATAAAAATGAGATTGAGAAATTAAAATAGATCTGAAATGCAAAAGAATAATTTTTAGAATGGGACGAGCCTTTATGACGTACACCCTAGTTCGCGAATAAAATTTCGCAAGAGGAAAATGTAAGACCTAAAGTATGTCATAGAAGGGGGTATATGTTGCATGGCTCAGCGATAAGGTTACACCACTGCTGGAACCTGAGTCATGGAGATTTGGGGTCAATGAAATCCCATCCAGGAGAGACACCTTGGATTCTCAACTTGAGCATATGACTTGAGTTTGGCGACTAAGGTAATAATATCTCTCCTAAGGGGTGCAGAGTATGACCAAGGCACCGAGGTACACGGTTGAGCCAAGAGTGCCCGGGGCGTATGAAACTACCATGTCCGTTATTGGCAAGTCTTGGATATGATGCACTCAGACCGAAGAAAACTCCACTTAGGGTGCAGTCTCGTAACCATAAGCCATATATGCAAAAGGGATAAGAGGATGCGAACACAACTGGTTGTTGTTAAGACTGGATGGGAGGAGCTAGTATTGTATGTCAGAAGTACGTCTCCTTGAAAGGGAAACCTCGGGGAAGATAAGGGAGGTACCCTCCATTAGGGATCTGATAAGTGTCTTACGACGCAAATGTCATGAGGATTTTTACTCACGTGAGTATTAAGACTTGTCATATTTGTGCAACAGTCCTGAAGAGGCAATAATACAAAAGAGAAGTTAAGACGAGATCAATGGGTTTCTACATGAAAGTGTAGAAACGTCCTGCGATTTCGTCGCAAGACGGCAATGTCATGGGGCTTTAATTTCGCAAGAAAATTTAGGCCTATCATATTGTTGCAGCAAAAATACAAAAGAACAAAAAGATAAGGCAAGATCAATGGGTTTCTACGTGAAACTGTAGAGACGTCCTGCGATTTTGTCGCAAAGAGAAAAGATGGCAAAATAAGACCTTTTCTTAGGAAGGCAAAATAAGACCACATCATAATTCAAGAAAGAATGCGATTTTAAAATATGTAATTGCGAGATTATACAGAGATCATTGCGAGATTGTCTCAACTGTCTTACTGAACAAAGGTAACTTGCGCAAACTTCTTATATGTATACAAATAACAGAGGCAATTATGTGAATGTGTAGAATGAGGAAATGTTATTTGTCTTCACATGATAGATTTGCGCATAAAATAAAAAGTTAATTATATTGCAAGAGAAAAAAAAAATTTAACACATGCAGGATGAAACGAAAGAAATAGAGCTTATATTGAAGATTGGAGAAATTCACAATGATAGATTACAAGAATAGAAGATCAAAGAATGAATGCACAAGTTTTACAAAAAATCAACCAAGGAAGCAAAATCTATTTCTTGCTTGATTCTTCATTGTCTCCATCAGATTCTTCACTAGAGCTTTTTTCTTCACCAGATTCTTCCTCTCCATCCTCCTTAGACTCTTCTTTTTCATCAGCTTCACTATCAGAGATTACCAGGGAAGGAGTATTTTCGGGGATTTTATCTAAGAGACAAGGATATTTGGAGTGGGGAATCTTATTGTCATCACAGATCTCATTGATGGTGTCATTACGGAAAGAAATTGCGTCATTCCCAAAATTCGAAATAGTGATCTTCATTTGAGCCTTCCATCTTGAACACTTATCATTGCGAGAAGATAAATCCATTGCGAGCTTCGCTTTCTCATTCTCAAGCTCTTCAATTCTATTGCGATATCTCTCTTAGGCTTCTGCGAAAATTCAACAATAAATCAATAATTTGATGGAAATTAATGAAAAACAAATAATTAAGTAAGGAAGAACAGTTAATAACCTTCTCTGTTAGAAATCATATCTCTAATCAAGGCCGTTTGCTCAGCTTGAAGACTAACATCTATACCTAAATTATTTCTGGCGTTATCAAGAACTTTTGCATCCCAAGCAAATTCATCGTCATCATTTATGAGAAGACGGGAGCGAGTTTGGTTCTCTCTCTCGCAGAGCACAACATTTCTATGTTTGAGGTCATCTCTTTCAATTTGGACCTCAAGTAGAGTTTCTTGGAATTTTGCTAAAGTTTGAGCACCTTGAAGAGAAATACGATCCTTTTCATCTATGAGGTCACTATTCTTGGTTCTTAAACTATTGATTTATTCTTTGGAATTATGAAGGAAATGTTTAAACTTATTAACCATAGTCAAGATAGATCTATAGTCAACTTCTAAGAAGCGAAGTTTGGATTTGAGTTCGTTTATGGGAAGAGATTCAATCTTATCATTTGAAAAACTATTTAGAGAAGTATTTAGGTGTTCAAGAAGAGTATCATCATCCATAAGATTGGGAAATGTATGAAGAAGAATAGCTTCATCTGAAATACCATAAACGTCTGCGAAATGATGAATCATATAAGAAAATAAAATGAGAAAACGAAATGAAGAAAAACAAATAAAAAGTTTTATACCGTAGAGTTGCTTATTGGCATCTTGAAGACCAGAGATTTTATTATTCTGGAAAGCAATATCAGATTTTAATTGGTTGTTCTTCTCGCGAAGACCAGCAATTTTAGCTTCCAATTTCTCATTCTTCTCGTGAAGTTCAAGATACTTCTTTTCAAAAGCCGCACGCCTTTTTTCTAAATCTGCGGTGACAACATAAGAAGCTTTCCCTGCCTGCAAAATAATGCAGCGAATTTTTAGAATAAATCATGAGTTCAAGACAAAAATAAAAATAAGAAAAGTATAAGTATGAAAATTTACCAAACTATTGAGTGAATGTAAGAAACTCGGAGATATGGATCTTGAAACCCCGCGAAGAGATTCATTATTCTCTAAGAGAGGAGCATCCCAAATAGAAGCTATGGATTGGCAGACATTGGTAAGAGAAGTATCACCAATTCCTTGCCAAGAGTTAGAAAAAATACTGGACAATTAGGTCATAGAAGACTCAGGTTGTGAAGCTTCCTTCGCATAAGAAACTTCATCATCATCATCGCTACGATCACTAGAACTCTCGCTGGATTGAACTTTTTGTTTTTTGGAAGGAGGGGCAGCGGATTTATCTTTACAAGAAATATTCTTTCATTTACCCCTAGTCTTCACAACTTTAACAGGTATTTCCACTTCAGCGATAACCTACATACACAGATAAAGATAAGAAATAGAGGCAACAATATTGTGAAGAATCATAAAAGAATATTTCTTACTTCATCTGTGAATGATCGAATAGCTGATAAATTGCTGACTTTCCCAGTCTTGCTATAACTTACTTTCAACCTTTCAATCTGATAATTTTGCAAAGTGAAAACATTGGAGTAGTCAGCAAAATTATATAAAAGAGTGAAAAGAATAACTACTCAAACAAGTAAAATGTGGAAATATACCTCTGCTTCCCTCTCAGGCCATGTAAATACCCACGGTTGGTATGCTGCGAGGTTCGCAGGTAAAACATGAGAACCGGAAATGTATGGACCCTCTAAGATTAGGGGAAAGATACACCATTTATCATCGCTAGAATGACGTGGGTTGTATTGGTACCAGGATTCCAATCGATATCTTGCATAAGTACCTTATCATTGTCAACATCATCCTTCTTCCTCAAACGAATGCCCCAGCAAGTGCTATCTCTTTTCATGGGAATTATCTCATAATTCACGAAGAAATTTTCTACTGTATACTTCGCAGGAATAATCGCAACATCAGCAAACTTGGGATTCTTAACTTTATCGGGGTAGTGAGATCCCTTACCAGCACCACGACTCACAAACTCGAGCATTAGGCGAATGCAATCTCCACTCAATTGATATACTGCTCACGAGAACTTCGCATGAGAAAGTATTTCATAGAATAAAGGAAGTTCAGGATCATAAATAGGAATAGGAAGACCAGTGAGAAGCTGAACTAGCGAGACTATGATCTTTTCATTATTACAAGGATGATCAGAAAATAAACTAATATAAAGTTCAGATTTAGGGTTTTGACCAGGAGTGGGAGATAAAGGAAAACCTTTGGTTAGAAATTTCATTTCATTCTTAAGACCAGCGGGAGGAATTTTTAGTATGGGAATGAAGAAGAAAGTAAAAATTGAAAGAATCAAGAAAAATTACAGTAGCAAGAGCGGAAGTTACGGAAGAACAACGAAACGAAGTTGCGGAAAAAGTAAGAGAGAAAGTAAAAAGAAGAGAAGAGAGGAATAAGAAGAATATATATATAGAGTAGAAATTCTTGAGAAGATAAGTGCATTTAATGCGAAGAGTGGACGTGAGCGGTTAAAAAGCAGCGGTTGAAAAAGACGTGTCAAGATATGGATGGAAGAAAAGATACGTGTAGCAAAATCCACGTAAAATACAGAATCGTGTTAGTACAGAAGAACATGACAAGATGAACAGTTGCGGCATTTTGAAGAATAAATTCTGATGACATTCTCTCCTTCGCAGAGAATACATGAGAAGAGGCAAGATGTAGGATCAGAATATCGCAAGAAGGACACATTTGCGAAGTTTGATCAACAACACTTTGTGAGCATCGCAGAATTATTTGAAGAATAACGTAATAGATGACGATGGCAGAAACATGAGAAAAATGTGATAACTCTGCGATATTTAGAGTGTTTGCAAAGATTAACATTAAAGCTCTTGCGAGAATATCGCAAGTCAGATCCTAAAATAAAGGACATATTAGCTGTCATCCACTATGTAATTCCCTATATAAAGAGCCGAATAGGCGTAAGAGAGGACAGATCTTTTTCGAGTGTTGAGCAAGTCTTTAGGAGAGAGAAAGTACAGAGCGGTTGTTACTTCCTTAGATTTATTTCCTTTCTATCTTGTAAAATTAAGAGATTAATCAATAAAAATTGTGTTTGTTGAACTAAAATTGATTTGATTGTATGAATACTTGTGAGGGGTTTAATGTGGGATTTCATGCTACTACAGAATGTGTGTGGGATGTTTGCAGCTAAAGAATTTATGTAGGCTGATTATCTTATTAGCTACTACTTCGTGTCTATCCTTAGTGTTTCTTCCAAGGCGATAAATTGGAGTAGGTTTTGTGGGTATACCTATTATAAGCCCTCACGAGACTATGACTCGTCCACTAGGGACACCTAGGGGTTTAAAGGCTTGTTATACATGCTAAGTGTAACCGTTTTCTCAACAACATGGAGTTGTTGTATTTAGGATTATTTTAGTTTGCTCGAGGACTAGCAAATGCTAAGTGTGGGGGAATTGATAAGTGCATAATTCATATGATTTTAGTGTCCATTTCATACTTGTTTAAGCTATTATTCTTGCATATTTTCATCTTATTACTCTTGTTTTCTCTTATTTGTATTTATTAGGTGAATCATCCAAAAAGGAGCTACAAAGTGCTGAAAATATCTATGAAGATAAGTATTCAAAGTGTCCAAGTCCAAAAGAAGTTGAAGAAGTGCGGCAAAAGGAGCAAAACGCTCAAAATCAAGACACGGGCCAAATACCGAGATTAACTCATTCAAATTAAGGATTTATCATCACCATCTTGAAGATAATTGAAATATAAAAACAATGCAAAAATAATGAGGTCATTCTAAGTTCGGACGAAGAAGTAGTGTCCAAAATGAGTTTTTATCGAATACCGAAGATAGTAAAGTATGCAAACGGGTATGCATACTTATGTCCCCTGGATTTAACTTATTTCCCCTAGATTTTACTGAAATTTAGGTACGCATACCCGTACGCATACCTATGAAGTCCAAAAAGTCCTGAACCATGTTTAGGGTCTTTATTTACTACTTTTTTAGGGTCGTCTTCCTTAAACGACTATGATACGTGAAGACCAAGCAATGTAAACCTATAAAAAGGTATTAGGTTATGTAAAATGATATCATATTAATAAGTCATGTAATTGTAAGGTTTGGAGAGGAAAAACAACACACGGAGCGAAAGCTAGGGTTTCGAAGCGATTCCTCTCTCGTAACGTTATCTCTTTACTTTTCTCATATGTATACCATGGATATTTCTACATCCATGAGTAGCTAAACACCTATTGATTGAGGATGAATTCTAAGTTGTAAACAAGATTTGAGTTATTATATTAATCTACTTTGAAGTTCTTCATATTATCGTTTGTTTATACTATATCGAATATTTATATTTATGATTGATTGATAGATAGATTGTCTAGGTGGCCAACTGGATTGATTTGTTGATTTGATCTATTGCTAGTATTGAGTTAGGAGATAAGTAATCGTCGAATAACATTTGCACAAATAGAGAATATAAGACCTTACAAAGGGATTCTGTGGAGCGATTGTGTGTATAAACAACACTAGAAAGTGGACCTTGAGCTAAGAGTCTAACTACTAGTATCAACCTACAAATTTACACAAGATAAAGCATTCAACCAAATTACACCTTGAGTGAGATACTACTAGGTGGTTTAGACGAATAGAATCTGGTATTGGAGAGCTTCCGTACTCAGTGATAAAAGGAGTTTAGGGTACAACACTGAGCTAGCTGTTATTCCACAGTTTGTGATAATCTATGATTAGCGACAAGCAGGAAAGTATAATAACTCATTGACGGTTTATTAATGAAGAAGGATTCCTCGATCATACCTCTCTCTATTTCTTACAACTTAATATTTTCAACCGCTTTTATTTACCTTATATAAAATCTAAAACAAACCTCCCTTTGTGACATTTGACAACTAAAACTCACTGCTCTTCGTGGGAACGATCCTTACTTCCATTATATTACCAGTTAATTATGTGAAAATAAGATTCTTAATTTGTTGAGCCTACGACACCCATCACATACTTACTTGAAACCCTAATTATAGTTTCATCTAAACAACAAAGTGTTTGCTTGAATCTCAAGTTATCATGAGCATATATAAACAAAGATGCTCTTTCAACTAGGAAATTCAATCCCTGACACTTTATGTCCTAGTTGATTGCTAGAGTGGTCCTCTATTGACCTAGGTTTCATCTGAGAAACATAATTAGGTATACGATTTAATAACTTCACTTGAGCATTCGTAAAGCTAGGTCCGACTATCTTTACTTTGATAGTTCATGTATCCTGATCTTGCTTTCTATTATCGAAGTTCTCATATATAATCTCTTTCAGGAAAGACAAATAGAAATCACAAAGTTATCTTCATCTCAAACTTTATAATTCCTCAAGATAGATATCTGAAAATATTCTTAATTGATTAGTTCATGATTGTTCTTAAGAGGTCGTTGATAATCTAGGATTCTCAACTAACTGAGTGTAAGTGTTATGTATATGTGAAGTTTGCCTAGTTTTTCTATTGCAAACAAATTTTCAAGACTCGATATTTGATCTAAATGGAAATCAAATAGGCTTATCTATTAGAGGCGGATTGGTACCAAAAAATCTTCACTTAGGCTGTAAATGACATCAACTAAGGGAATCAATTGCATAGAGCCTTATAAGGGATTCAAGAGACGTAAGGAGTGCGATTGTAACTAAATCATTTGGAGGGTGGATTCAGTCTAAACTACATTCCAGTCTAAAGTCTGGTAGTAGGTTATGTCTGTAGCGGCTTAATACAGTTAGGTGTTCAAATCTGGACGAGGTCCTCGGATTTTCCTGCTATTGCAGTTTCGTTAACAAAACTTCTGGTGTCTTGTATTTTTCCTTTTTATATTATATTATTTATCTTTATAATATGATCTACATATGTAGTACATATTCTTAAAAGGCGAGGGTACCCAAATATACCTCAAGCTAAAACTTTTCCACCTATAAGTCCTTTCTTTGAAAGTGATTATATATGGACTTAGTCGAGACAATACAACTAATTGGTTCACACTTCGTGTGATCGTCTATGGATATGAGATCGATACAATAAAACAATGAAGTATGTTTACTTGATAAGAGGTTCAGACTTAACCAAACACAATAGGATTACTATCAAGTAAATAGGAATTAACGTTTGTATAATTTACTTTAAATTATAATAACAACAATTATAATTGCGAAAAATAAAAGTAAATGACACAACAAGATTTTGTTAACGAGGAAACCGCAAATGCAGAAAAACTCCGGGACCTTGTCCATAATTGAATACTCTCAGGATTAATCCGCTATACAAAATCAAACCAACTTCGTATAGTTGAGACCAAGCAACTAAACCTATAGTTCACCTAGTTCCGTCTGTATTCCCACGCCTCCGACCTGTAATAAGTCACGTACTTGGAACACTTCCTTTGGTTCGTATTCCAAACAGTAAAGGAACAACAAATCTGTTTGGTATCAACTCTTTTCAACCAAGTGATATGAGTTCGACAAAGGCTCCTCTGTTTATCTCAAATAAACTCCTTTGTCAGGTTCTTAGATCTATCTTATCTACAACTTACCGAAGTAATTGTTAAGATTTTGCAATCAATACTTTTAATCACAAAGAATTGTATTGATGCCGATCTACACAACTAATCAATCCAATCTACCACAAGGATAAACCGATTATAGTTGGATCCTCTTTTACCGAAACAAGTATTGTGCACACCAAAGATTATAAACCCAAATTAGAAATCTTCAAAGTCTTCTTTGTCTTTAAATCTTCTTAGATCTTCAATAAACACCTGCACACAATAACTTGAATCTCTTGTGATCAATCACGCATAGAACAGAGTCTGTTAACAATGAATTATCACAAGATCGTCTTTAGATATACAAACAGTCTAAAGATATCTGTCGAAATTTTGACCTAGTTTGAGTAAATCTTATATCAGAAGAGAAGATTCTCAAGCATAAACAAACAAGATGCAATCAAAGTTCAACTACCGTTAGTCAATCAAATCAATGGAAAATAAAAGATAAACCGTAATTATCTAGTTGACCACCAACGGTACTAATAGAGCTTCTCAATCCCAAAGAAGACTTTAAACTGAGCGGCAGTAAGAGATTTCGCCTAATTAGGTTACTCTCCTCTACGAATGGGCGGCTTCACCAGTAACAACACAACTGAGGAAGTTTGCTTTCACGAAGGATTAGTTTGCCCGAAATGCAAACTTCAAGTATTTATAGACAAGGAAGTTTAGACACCAAGGAATTTCCAAAACCGAAAATATTCTCAAGATATGCAATAAAATTCCAAATTCGGTTTTCATAATTCCTGAAAATGTTATGTCCAAAATATTGACCGAAAATCTCTTTGGAAAATCTCAACTAGTAAATGCACATTACCAATTCTCGTTTTCCTAAAATAAAATTAAAAAACTTAAGTAAAAGATTCTCAACTTATTTATTTTTCGATCCATGATTTTCTTCCTTTAGCTATTAAGGAATAACTTTGAATAATAAAAAGATAAGTGTTACTGCATATGTTCAAAGTATGTCGACATCCTTACTTTGTAAGTCCTCTTTCATACTTACAACCTTGAAACCGATTTTCCACACTTCCAAACAAGTTTAGAATTGGTTCATCTGACTTTCAAGAACTATGTGATTGATCAAGAACACTCAATCACAAATAATGGGTTTCACGGTTCTACCAAAACAAGTTTCGGTTCTACCTCCATGTGAGTATTGTGCATAGTCACACTAGCTTTCCAAAATTCGGTTGACTAGGTACTAGGATCGGTTCCCCACATATATATGGTATCTAACTTGTATGTGTTGCACATGTCCATAGGATCAGTTCCCCTTTTCCTAAAAACGTGTTGCACATGTCCATAGGATCGGTTCCCCTTTATGCTACAAACTTGTTGCACCTCATACAAGGATCAATTCCCTTTGTGATGTGTTATACCTCTTAATAGGATCAGTTCCCCTTTACCCAGAGTTGGTCATCCACAAAATCACAAAATCGATCATACCATCTCAGGTGATTACTTAAGATCGGTTCTACTAATAAAAGTCATACCAATACAAAAGTCAGGCCTTTGTGAATAGTTTTACCAAAAACATAAACAAGTCATGAGCGGTTATACTAATCACACATATTGGTAGTTCATAAGATATGCAATGAATAACAATACCAATAATGCCTGGCGATTTCCTTTTCGATTCACAAAACAAGTTCATGAATTTACTTCCTTAAAACATATGTAAAACATTTTGATTCACAAAACAATATCATACCCATACATAATCACAATAGCATTCAAACGATTATGTCGATGTTTTATCTACAAAGTTTAATGGTTAAGCAATAAACCTCGTATTGTATTCCTTGATACTATGTCTAACTAGAGTGTTCATGCTTCGCAGTTTTGTTTTCAATATGCACGACTTGAAAGATACGTTAGGGAATGAAACAGTTCAAGTCAAATATTAGTAAACTCAAGTGGAAGGATGATGTTGTCGTTGTAGCTCTTTACTTATTCACTTCTTCAAGTCTTCGCAAAACTTTTAATGTCTCATGTCCTAATACTTTCATGCTAACCTATACGAAGTTGACTCTAGTACATAATCAAGCGACTCTTTAAACGAGTTTTGCTTCACTAAAATATGACAACCAAACTTGACATACCAACGCTTAGTGAGTTCAACCGAGCAATGCTCTAACATATTCAATTCTAGTAGATACGTTCATATTGATTAAGAGTCTTGTTTTTTGTAGAATCCGTATCTTAAAATATAGATAACAAGCATCATACTTGGCAGAATTCGGATCTGAATATTTAGATACGACTAATCTTGGATATTTCTTTTATGGGATCGTCCAAGTACTCTTATTTACAATTAGGTTCACGGACTTTTTTGTCTAGGCTTTCTAATTGAGAAGAGATATAAATATAAATTATATATATATATATTATCAAGGATCATTAAGTTAGTCTTCTTGCAGTTGTATTAGGTTTTTTCCATACAGGTCGTCGAACAAAAAAGTTGGTGGTGCACTTGGTACCCTCCCCCTTTCCGCCCCATCTTTACTAAAAATGGGGAAAAGGAGTGAGAAACCTTGTCCAGACTTTCTGATTGAGAAGAGATAAAGATATAAACTTTATATACATATTTTCAAGGATCATTAAGTTGGTATTCTTGCAGTTGTATTAGGTTTTGTCCATACAGGTTGCCGAACGAAAAAGTTGGTGGTGCACTTGGTACCCTCTCCTTTTCAGCCTCATCTTTACTAAAGCTGGGGAAAAGGAGTGAGAAACCTTGTCAAAATTCTTGACCTCTTCAGCTTGAGATCTGGACAATATATCAAGTATGACAAGTTTGGGACTTTTTTTTAGTAATTTTTTTTCCAATATGGAAAGTAATTAAATCATGGAAATCCTCAAAGTGGATAAGATAAGATTGGATGTAAAAAATCTCAGAATACCACTCTTTACGTACAAACCCAAGGTAACATACTTTGAACGAATCATATAAAAACTAAAAACGAGGCTAAAAGGATGGAGTAGTAAACTCCTATCCTAGTTGTAGAGAGGTTCTGATTAAACATGTTACCAAATGTCGTGTTTTAATTGTTATCCCGAAAGAGATAAGAAAAAAATAGGCTCTTTAAATCGGGCCATCTGGTAGGGGCACTCTAAGGATATCATTAGGGTTTGGTGTTCTAATGCCAAGAAATCGATTTGCAAACCAATTAACCATAGATGGTGGTTTAGGGTTTAAACAGTTCTCAATGTTTAACATAACTTTGTTAACTAAAACAACCTGGAGAATGATAAAAAAATCCAAACTCCTTAACCTCTAGAGTCCTTAAAGTAAAATACTGCGAAAATCTTCACTCCCTAGAAATTTTAAACAAAAACAAAATTGATTCTGGTTCTGGTTCTGGTTCTGGTTCTGGAAAGGGTTGTGAAATGGTCTTAAAATTATTCAAGAAGAGAGGTGTTGATGGTGGATTTCTATTTAAAGGCTAAAATTGTAAAAAAACCAATTTTTGTAAGCTGACGCCCTGCAAAGGATAAATCCTTCAGGTGATGAATATTTCTCTCCATGATAATTCATTGGAGCATGTGCAACCATCCCTGAGAATTATAACCTACCCAGAGCGGAGCATGTAGCAACCATCCCGATTTTCTGTAGGTTTACAACATTACTGCTTTAATTAAAGCCTTGTGTTCGACATTCAAACACCCGTAGGCTACCTGACGGCGGGTTGTATTAGCCCCGTTGAACGCATGCAAGACTACCCATGTTAGTCTCACCTGCTGAAAACAAACCCAAAAATAGATCTCATCCGTCCAACTTCGCAGGCATAGATGGAGGGTGTAGATATAGATTCAGGGGGTCCTGAGCATGCTACCATGATCACCTCAGACCCACCTTCATGCATGACCGAACGGTCAAGACCAACTACAGTTGGCCCTTCCAAAACGTGCGCTCAAAGTGAGCATAACGCACGGCTAGGGTTTCTTTTAATCATGAACGTCCAACTTCGCAGGCATAGTTGGACGGCTTAGATTATACCCTAAAACAAGTAGTGAAGTGATGATACACCATTGGCGGACCCACTTTCTACCCACATGACCGACTCCCTCATAGGCAAGCCGTGGTGCAGGAAACGATTGCCCAAACAAGGCTAGGTTAACGCCTTATGCAGGTTGAGAAGATCCAAAACGATCACGACCATCCGACTTCGCAGGCATAGTTGGATGGCTTAGATTGCGCCCAGGGTCATAGAGCAAGCATGTACATGCTCACTGTCGGCCCAAGATGTTGCATACATGGTCGGTCTCCCCAAAGGATGCGCACGCAACCCAAAACCGATCGCCCAAAGTGGCCGGTCCGAAATCCTAATTAGGGTTTGCGGCGCATATGTCGCGGAAACATCTCGAGCGTCCATCTTCGCATGCTTGGATGAAAGGCAAGGATGGAGACTTAGAAGGAACCGAGCATGCTAGCATGACCACCGTGGGCCCGACTTCACGCCTAGCTGATCGGCCAAGACTGGAAGTGGTCAAGTTCCTCGGTACGCGCGCCCAAATGTGGCATGTCACGGCCCCTTCATAAGTTCTAATCTCGACCACTAGTCTTTGCCACCTGAGTCGAGTGGCTTAGATTAAATCTTTGCAAGTCAAGCAGGTATGGGCGTGAACACCATTGTACCACCTCCATGCAGGGCCAATCGGTTCCTCCATAGAAATTCCCTTAGAATGCAAACGTTTGGGTTGAAAGAGGCAGCATGCGCGCCCCTCATCCAACGATCGCAAGTAGGGTTACAAGCCATCTCGTCCGTCCAACTTTGCAAGCTTGGACGAATGACTTAGGGTGCGAATCAACCAGCAAACAAGGTATCACCATGATCACCATCCGTCACTCTTCTTCACATGGTGACCGACCAAGGCGTGGCCTGCCCATACAGCCTCCAAACGGTCAGTTGAAGATGGCTGCATGCGATGACATACCAAGTTCACGCTTCACCCTGCACTATTTTACGTGGGTCCCACGATCCACACACTCGAGACATCAATCATGTCACAAACTGGGGGATACAAACTGGGGTATTGGTCTGGCGGTTTACAGCGTGCAACGTGCAACATGCCATCACAAGATCATGTCAGGGAAACATGGGCGGTTAACGATGATAGGAGAAGTGGGCAAGCAACTGTGTGACACTAACACACAACTCCACTTCCTCCATCACTCCACTTCCTCCACTTTCCCACGAGAGACGTGATGAAGGCTTATCGACTTGTATAAATAGCTTATCATCCCTATTTCCAAGAACAACAACAGAAGACCAAGTGTTAATACCATCGTATTCAACACCCAGAGCCTGCCTGCAACATTTGCTAGCCTGCTCAACCTTCTGTTAACAAGTCATCAAATAGCCTTCACCTTCATACTCTCAACACCTTCTTCGCTTCCCTCCCTAAGATCAACCTCACATCCTTCACCTGTGACCGAAACAAATCTGGAACGTCCGTGTCTTCGGTTTAGGCCAGAATTGTACAGATTATCTCTCGAATCAAAAGTGCTCATCGTGCAGCACATTTGTTGAAGGTTTAAATTCACTTATCATCCACACACATCCAAAATTACCTAAACTTGCAGAAGTAGTTTTCTCCCACAAACAAGAGGGAATAAATTTCTGGAAAAAAATTAATACTGTAAAGATCAAGGAGTTTATAAAGATACAATATAACTCCTATAATATTCTACAGCCGCACTCCCCACAAAGATTTGGAAATTAAGCACAAGTTCAATTAAGAACTCTCCCCCATAAAATGTCATTCCCGAAACTAAAGAACAACAAGAGCGACCTTAATTTCGAAAGAAAAGAAGGATTTCTTTGGACATAACAAATCACATAAGAATATGAATTTGAATCCAAAATACTCAATTAAATTAACCACAAGAGAACCCATGATTAATTTAATCGGAAATATACAACCAAATTAACCACAAAAAGTGATAAATTTAATTGGTCATGCTCGACATAAGAGAACTTATGGAGCCTCACAATATATAAACATAAAATATGGATCAGGGAAGATCAATACTGCAGAATAACCAAGGATTCATTCTATTTTCCATCACTATTTGCACAATGACATATAATAGACATAATCCTTGTAAACAGAAGTTCATCCTATCTTCCATCAATATTTGCATAATGACATAATAGGCTTCAAACTTTTGTAATGTCAAAATTTCATTCATTCTTTTATCAATACATGCATATCGACAGACGAAAGACTTAACTTTTGACAAGGTATGGGACAATCAAAGTTCACGGACGCAAACACACATATCTCATAACAAATTACAATATATAAAACCATAAAGATTAATACTGTAAAAATCATCTTCCAAACATTTTTTTTTTAGAATTTAAACAAATAAATCTGAAAACATGAAGATGAAAACGTTGGACATAGCTATGTGTAATCACAATAATGGCTATTCCAAACTCTAGTTATTCTTCTAAACAAAACAATAAAAATAGAAGATTTACTAGATGTTAAGACCTTTGAAGAATTCTTTATCGTCCCCGAACTCCTTGTCGTCAATAGCCATTGGAACATAAGGTTCATGAAGAAAAGAGTTAATATCAATAAACCTTCTTGACTGATGTCGAACCAGGGCCTTCTGAATCTCATGAGTCTTAAACACAAAAGCCTTTATTTGTTGAATCTCCTTTTGCGTCTCCTTTAACACTTCAATAACATTAGAAAACTTATGAGAGTT
The DNA here is from genome assembly GCA_023529315.1 of Papaver bracteatum. Taxonomy (NCBI): domain Eukaryota; kingdom Viridiplantae; phylum Streptophyta; class Magnoliopsida; order Ranunculales; family Papaveraceae; genus Papaver; species Papaver bracteatum. The sequence goes on from JAJJWX010003264.1 coordinate 253,684, forward strand.
TGAAGAAACATATTTAGGCTTCCTCACATTCCTTTTTTTTTTTTTTTCAATGTCGGAGCTAACGGAGATTTCTCTTTTTTCCTTCATTATTGGTGGCTTGACAATCATATTTATATCTTTTCCATCAGAAGACATGATGCTTGGATTATCCATAACCATATGGGTTTGTGAGAGGAAATCACAATCTCAACAAGTAGTCTTAAGATAAAAGAGGTTTCTAGGAAGGAAAAAATAATATGGGGTTACTCTATCTTTAATAGGTTCTTGCACACACAACTCTGAACTCTAAAGATAGTAAAATTGTCGATAATAACCCTCCTTTATTGATTGACAGGGAATTCTAATTTTGTATCAAAAAACCAAAACTAAGAAGAAAAAAAACAAACTTTTCCTAACGCCTGAGAGGCACACAACCTTGTCTCTTTTGATCAGGCACATGAGACAAGATTTTACAAATCAACACAATCAAGTTGTGTTGTGGTGAATAACAATTTGTCCACCATGTTCCTCTTGAGAGGAATCCACGGACCTTTGTCTATCAAAACAATTTGACCATACTTTCTTCTCTAATGGTCTTGTTTTGTCCTTGGAAACTAACTTCTTAGACGAAGATAAAATCTTACATACCTCAGCAGTCTTCTGAGCGAGTTTAAGCTTGTTTGCTAATAGATTTGCTCTTCGTTGAAGTTTTTTGACATGTTTCAATTTGTGCATGTACTTGTAACAATTTGATAGTTCATGAGCCTTAAGTGAATAATATGAGCATGTCAATCTTGAATATCGTTCGGGCATATGAGATGTGCAGGCTGCTAGACACATAGTGGTACTCGAAATATCATATACAGAGTTACCACAAGAAAGGTCAATTTTATCTTCCAGATTGGTTGAGTTTTCTTCTGAAAGAATATAGAGATTGATGTGTGTATTTTTACAATTATCAAAATTAATATTTTCACAAAGAAATGAAACGCTTGATTTCTCGTCTTCAGTAGAATCATAGTTGTCAGATATTTCATCAAGAGTTGCAGCAATACCTTTGTTCCCAGTATATTTCTTTCGATTTGGACACTCATTTTCAAAATGACCAAAGCCTTTACACTTAACGCACTGAGGCAAATCCTCGTCATTAGTTTCATCAATATCCCTATTTTTAGGAGGAACACAATTATGAGGTTTATCTGACGACTTGGATTTATCTCTGGAAAACCGTTTACTTCTCTTCAAAAGAAGATCCCTAAACTGTCTTGTGATCAACAAGACTGACTTGTCAAGATCTTCGTCTAAAAAATCAACCTCAGAAAGATCATCTTCAGAGATATAAACACTTTTAATTTTATCAAGTAATTTAGTGTTCTTCTGTGATTTGAAGGCAACATCCTTACTAGATTTGGATGTATGCTCATGATCAAAGATCTTTAGCTTCCCAACCAGAGTATTTCTGAAAAGCGTTGCGAGATTATTTCCTTCAACGATGACATGCTTCTTAGAATCGTATCTAGATGGAAACGATCTGAGAATTTTTATCACAATGTCCTTTTCAGGAATAGTCTTACCCAATGCAAAAGATGCATTAACAATTTTAGACACATTGTGATTAAACTCATCAAACGTATCTTCATCTGCCATACAAAGGTTTTCCCAATTAGAACTTAGGTTTTGAAGCCTAGCTTCTTTCTCATTGGTATTTCCTTCAAATATGGTTTCTAAGATATCCAGGCTTCTTTAGACGTAGTGCACATAGTCACATGGTGCTGAAGATCTGGGGTAATGGCATGTATGATAGCATTTAAGCCGTCAGAATTATGCTTTGCAGCAAGGATTTCTTATGGACTATATCTACCAATTTCCTTAGGTATAGATACATCGCTTTCTGTATTAACCGGAGGAATATATCCATCTACAACACGTATCCATGTTTGAAAATCACGAGCTTGAAGAAAAGCACGCATAAATTTTTTCCACCATAGGTAGATTGAGCCATCGAAGACTGGTGGTACGTTTATGGAGATAGAATTCCTATCCATAGAGTCACATCGCTACAAACACATATTTGTAAGGTCTTTAAACATGTTTTCCTGCTCTGATACCAATTGAAAAGGCGGGGGTATAACAACCACACCCAATATTTCGATTATCAATCTGTATGGACTAACTCTAATATACTTTCAAGAGAATCAACTAGAATCAATCTTAATAAATTATATCAAAGAGTTATATCTATCCTTCTTGATTCAATTCTTACTCAAGCAAATAGAAATCTGCGAGTCTAATTGAATACAAGAGAAATCACTTGAATGGTACCAAAGACCAATGTTCAAGGATCAATCAATTTCAATCAACAACCAAAGGTCGAATTTCCAATTGATTGATTCAAACACACAATCTGTGATATTTCAATTATATAACAAAATATAATGCGGAAAAGAAATAACACATACACCAGAGGTATTGTTAACGAGGAAATCGCAAATGCAGAAAAACCCCGGGACCTAGTCCAGATTGAACACACACTATATTAAGCCGCTATAGCCTACTACAAACTAACTTCGGTCTGGACTGTAGTTGAACCCCAATCAGTCTCACATTGATCCAAAGTACAGTTGCGCTCCTTACGTATCTGATCCCTGCAGGATACTACGCACTTGATTCCATTAGCTGATCTCACCCACAACTAAGATCGTGACCCAAAGTCGAAGACTTTAATAAACAAATATGTATCACACATAAAAGTCTACGGTAAAAGATAAATCTGTGTCCCACAGATACCTATAAGTTTTGTTCCGTCTTTTGATAAATCAAGGTGAACATGAACCAATTGATAAAACAGACTTATATTCATGAAGGAACAACTCAGTATTATCAATCACCTCACAATAATCTTAATCAACGCGGCGAAAAAAGATATCGTGGAATCGTAAACGATGAGACGAAGATATTTGTGATTACTTTTATATCTTGCCTATCAGATATATCAATCTCAAGACAATCGTTACGATTGCACTCAACACGATAGAATCAGAAAGATCAGATCACACAACTACAAGAAATTAGTATCGGTCTGGCTTCACAATGCCAATGAAGTCTTTAAGTCGTTAACCTACAAGGTCTCGATAGAAACCTAAGGTTAAAGGAGAATCGACTCTAGATAATACAACTAGTATCACACATGAGGTGTGGGGATTAGGTTTCCCAGTTGCTAGAGTTATTCCTTATATAGTCTTTCAAATCAGGGTTTGCAATCAATGTTAGCTTAGTAAAAAAGCATTCAATATTCACTGTTAGATGAAAACCTTATTAGATTCAAGCTAATATCTTTCAACCGTTAGATCGAAAACTTAGCTTGTTACACACAAATGAAATGCACGTTTTTAGGTTTGTGTAACCGTACCCAAACATGTACATTTGTTAGTTCAATAATAATTAACCAAATTTTAGCCATATGAGCACTTTCATATTAACCATATTCTTATCTAGTTCAAATGACTCAAATGAAATAGTTAGAGAGTTATTCAATTGCTTAGATCTTATAGAAGTATACAAGACACAATCGAAGCAAAAACGATTTGATTCACTTGAATCGATTCATGAACTTTATAGCCACGGTTTGCAAACTTGCATTCCTCAGTTAATATAAGTATAAGTTCACTAATAATCGTTTTTAGATATAACCAACTTAAGTACGTGGACTTGGTACGCGGACTTAAGTACCCGAAATAAGTTTGTAACAAGTTTACAAACTCCATTAGATATTCTCGGGAAGAGAACCTCCGACAGTACGCGGACTCTTGTTCCGGTTTTCCTGATTAACAAAGTACGCATACTTTGGTTCAAGAAATAAGGACTTATACATGTATGTGATTCCACACAATGCTTATATCCCACAATGGTTATATAATCTAAACTCTCATTTCAATCATTGAAACATTCTTAGAGGACGTTATATAGTTGTTATTCACAAACCATTTTTCGTCAAAGCCATTTTCAAGTGATTGAAAGATAACATGACTATCTTCACTAGGTAAAGATGAACTTGGCCAAAGCAAAAGCTTACCAACTCATATTTCGAGAAATAGATAGGCGAGATAAACTCGGCTCGAAATAGCAAATGTGTATAATCAAAGTCTATATAGAAAAACGAATTTTGTCTCAAGATAGGAGATAGAGTAGATAGACTTTTGAGTGATAGATAAGTTCAAGTCTCCACATACCTTTTAGTCGATGCAATTTCACCAGTTTCTTGAGTAGCTCTTCGTCTTCTATGATGATTGCCATGGAGTTCTTGAGCTCAACTACACTTTCTATCCTAGTCCGAGACCTTAGCTATAGTATAGACTATAAATCAAGACTTATAGTTTTGATCACTAACATTGACAAACATGTTTGAGATAACAACGCATGCGATTTCGACCGAGCAGTGCTCTAACAGACTTACGTGATTCAGAACAACGCTCAACCAATCCTAATTAGCGTTTTTCGTCTTCTAGCACGATATTCCGAGTAGCGTTAATGCTAGTCAAATTATCGCATTTTCGGATTCCATGAAACCATGGAACATGGCTTGGAAAAAATGTAGATAACACCAACTTGGAAGCCATTATACTTGGGTTCCACCATAAGACTTGCTCTTATTTGTATATATTGCTCTCCCTTTTTTGCTAGGATGACGTCCACTAGCTTGTTTTTGTTTTTCCTTGGCAGAAGAAAAAAGAAAAAAAAGAAACTCATTTGTACGAGCCAGCTGTTGGGAAATTTACCCCACCAGACCTTCTCCCTTGACTTGAGTACCCCTTGAATAGGTCCATGGCCTAAACCTAATTTTGTTGATAGCACGCCTAAAGGTCAAGGCAACATGCCTTGACGCGCCCCATAAATTTGTATTTCTGAACCCTTCCTAGATAAAGTTCAAGCCAACAGGGTCCGCAGCCATTGAGCAAAAGGGTTTAGCCATTTAGGGTTTTGCAGAAGCTACGAGCTTGTATCAGAATAACTCTGTTTTCCTGCTGAAAATCTGCGAAGAAAAGAAGGGGAAATAAGAGGAATCAATCAATGAGGTCATTAAAATTTCATGAGCAGAAGCTCTTGAAAAAAACTGATTTCAATGTCTTCAAGAGAGAACACGGACATAGAGAAAATCTGGTTGTTCGTAGGTATAATCTCACTGCTCGAGACGATTACAAGAAGTAAGTTTCTGAATTCCATTTTAACCTAATTTTTACATTCTTATATATAAATCTCAAGTTTGAGTTTTTTCCCCTTTTTGATTTTTGATGTTTGGGTTGTTGTTAGGTATAATGGAATGTGTCGGATGGTGCAAAAGCTCGTTAACATTTTGAAACAGATGGATCCAAGAGACCCTTACCGGATTGAGATGTCTGATAGACTCCTTGAAAAGCTGTGAGTATAAAAGCTTCGATTTTTTGTTTTTATTGTATTCTTATTTTTGCAGTGCCCAGTTCATGTCTAGTATTGATACAAAAAAGGAATTCATTAGTAAATTGGCGGGTACATAGCATTGCCTGCTCGAGGGTTTCGCCTAGCCTCAAGACATTGGGCATTTTGAGGGTCAGAAGACTCAGAACTTAAAACTTCAAAGATAGTACTAGGGAGGTAAGAGGTGAGGCTACAGGGTGTGGTTGCATTGGAGAGAGTTACCAATGCACCTGCTGCCTGATTAGCTTTCTTACTACAAACATTTAAATTGAGTTCTCTGTTGGCTCTTCTAATAGACATAAGAAGTTTCTGAGTTTCTGCAATTCTAGTCATTGCTTTCAGTCCAAAAAGTTGTTGTCTCCTTCTACTGCTTTGATAGTACCTTCGCCGCTTCCTTTCACCAAGGTCACCCTATTGCCAAGCGAATTTGTCCACAGGATTGCTTCTATAATGGCTTGTGCTTCAACCTCATTCATGCTTTGAGACCTTGATTTCCCTGCACCAATTAGAAGAGTTTCATAGAATTAACACTATAACACCCATATGCATGGCACGATCTAGTTTAACAGAAAAATTGATTTTGATTGTTCCCAAGGGTAGGAAGCTCCATTTGTTGCTTTTTCTCTGGAATGTTGAAGGCTGTTGCCTTGGCGACTCCTTTGCTGCATGTTTTGTTCCCATTTCCTTGTTGCCAACTTATAACAGCCTTTTGGGTTTGGTACAATGTCTCTGAATAGCTTGTCACATCTGGCTTTCCAGCGATGTATTGATTTGTTGTCTAGAGTGATGTATTGGTTTGTGTTAAGCAGCTAGAAATAGAATCTTGTTAATTTGGTAGGGGAAATTCAAATATTGAATTGGTTAGAAGTAATTCACAATAGCTGGGAGTGTGAGGAGCAGTTACAGGTCTAGAGTTTAATTTTGTGAGTGAAAAAGGAGAAAAGTTGAAGAAATGGGAACTTGGTCGTGGTAATGGTATACAAGCACATTTGTTTGCGCAACCTATTTTGTTGTTATTAATTGCCGATACATCTTTCCTCAAATCATTGTCAAATGAAAAGATCTGTATATATGATTATGATCTCCATGAGGCTAATTCAGCTTAGTAAAGACTAAACAACGGCGTGTATTATGTGGTGCAGAGTATTGAACTTCTTAGTCTATGATGTTTCTTTTGATATCTGCTCATGTAAGATAGTTCCGTAATATTGTATGTTTAAACCATGTTTTGATGATGGTTCTGTGCTGATACTGCAGGTATAACATGGGTGTCATCCCTACCAGGAAGAGCTTGGCTCTTTGTGACAAATTGTCAGTTTCTTCCTTTTGCAGGTATGTGTACTTAAAACATGTTTAACTAAGAATCTAAGATATCCTTTTTACCATTATTCTTAGTCACCATTGGCACTAGAAATATTTCACGTTTCTTTTCTTCTGATTTTATTCTATTTACCTATTAGCCGGTAAATGTGCAGGCGAAGATTAGCAACTGTTTTGACTCATTTGAAATTTGCTGAACATCTGAGAGAAGCTGTGATGTTCGTTGAGCAAGGGCACATCCGGGTTGGGCCAGAGACGGTTACAGATCCTGCCTTCCTTGTGACCAGAAACATGGAAGACTTGGTAACGTGGGTGGATACATCCAAGATAAAGACTAAAGTCTTGGATTACAATGAGCAGAGGGATGATTATGATGCAATGAATTGAGTGTACACAGGATAGTTTGTGTATTCTGATACTAGCACTCATTTAGCTTAAGGTTTCGGTGTCGGTTTCTAGAGTGTTGATAAACAATAGAAAGAGACTTTGTATTTTGCTTCTTTGGTTCTAGTTATTTTACTTCCAAAGTTTCACAGTTCATATTTATATAGTAGTTTTCCAGTAATTGAGATGTTCTGTATGATTTATTTGAACTGTGAAGCTTGTTATACAGTTACTGTCAACTCTGGGTTCCTTTTTTACTACTGAACGCTCATTTCTTTAACCTTGGGCATGTGGTATCTTCGTTTGAAAAATTGGTACAGTGGCTTCCTATTCTCGATATGATATGATCTGGAAATGTTTTTTTTTTTTTTGGAAGCATGTAATTTATTAAGTGAAATTAGTTTACAATTTGTAGTATGTGGTACCCGCTGAGTCTGAAAATAAGATTTGAGAAATAAAAGATGAGATTGCCTGGTCCCATATTTTGGTTGAAGAGTGTCATGTTTGACTTTCATCTGTCGTGTGATTGGGCAATTCGTCGGCTGCCTGGTTTCTTTCTCTGTAGTTGTGTTGGATGGCCGCCTGCGGGATCTGTTGGAATCTCATTTTTATTTCTTCAATCATTTCTGCTATGTGCCAAGGTGGAGGGGTAGATGAGGTGATGAAACGCAATAGGTTTTCTGAGTCGGTTTCAAATATAACTTTTGGCCATAGTCTTTCTGCTGCTGTTCTTGTAGCTAAGAGCATCGCCCAAGTTTCCGAAGTTAAAGCAGTCGTAATTCCCAATGGTTGAGCCAGAGCTAAAAAAGTTTATGCGTCTGAATCCCTGCAGATGAATCCTGCTCCTGCAATCCTGGATGGCCTCTAGCTGCTCCATCCGTGTTAATTTTGATCCAATTGATCACTACAAGAAAACTTGGCTTTAACGACTATTTTCTTACCAACTAAAGTTGGTGGAATTCTTCAGCAACAATTGTTTGTAACTAAAAACAACTCTAGTGGGCGGAAATGTCTAACCACCAGTTTTCCAGCAACGATAGTGTGTGGAACGCTTTAGCATGAACAACTTAACAACCGAAATATCGTATTTGTTGTTATTAGCCTCCAACCATCATGTTTGGGCAACCAAAACGTACCCTAAAGGGTACATATCTTTTGCCACTCATCTTACCCTTGAAACAAGCTGTTGGTAGACACCTCAACCAAACATGTAACCCCTGCAAGATCCTTCTGTACTGCGGCTATTTTGTGTGCTCTACTTCTGAATTCCCACATTCCCAAGGGACTTTCCTGTACATATTAGTAAAACAACATAAAGAGTATAAAGACTTGCAAATTCGTAACAATACACGAAAAAAAAACCCAGGTGGTTTCTTCTTCTAGTTGATTTACTCAAGTAATGAAACTTGGAAATAATCCAAGACATGATATTGTTAATTTTATCCATTGAAGAATTTAGCTTTTCAGGAGATCTATCTATGGGGTCAGCTGCTTCCTGTTATACATCCTTCCACCTCTAGTGATACAATTAACCCAAATATGGTCAGGCTTCGCCTAAGGATCTCTAAATTTATTGATGCATAGGGATCCAAAGGTGTTTCTGCTCACATCTAAGCCAGCCTAATATAATTATAAAGCCCTGAACAAAAAATTAAAAAGTATTCAGGAAATTGTATGACAGCAAACGAGACCGTTGTTACACTGGTTTAATACTTTCTTCATTTAAGGCAAGTATTAAAATGTACCCAAAGTATAGGAACAAGATACAGGAGTGCAGGTTGACCATGCGTCAGTAATTACATTAGGTAAGGATGAGACCTGCAATTAAGAGAATACCCATCGTCAACAAGATATCCATAAGGGTTGATATTCTAGAGTATCAGTAGATTGAGCATTTTGATAGTAAGATGAAATGAACAAAATAAAGAAATTTGTGCAATGGAAAGTATGATAGTTGTCCTATTTTATTGCTTTCTTGAACAAATCCACCAGTGTGTATACACCCCATATCATCATGTTATATTTTACTATCCCGTGTTAACTATTGAGGGTCATGTATACAAAAATTCCCAAAATAGAAGTAGATACAAAAGGTAGCTATCGATGATGCATCAGAACTAAACCTCTTGTAAATCAGGATTCCCAAGACCTAGGTGATTATATAATTTTCAAAGAACATGAAGATATCAACACCACACTATAAAAAAAACTTTCAGGTTATGACGAACCAAAAACCAACAGTATAGGAGTTATGTACATGTACCATCTCTAACTTCAAAATAAGTAATATGTGCGCTCCAATATACATCAAGTGTTTATTAACTAACTAAGTACAGCGAAATAAGAAATAAGAATGAACTAAAAGCAAACTAAAAATCAAGAAGCAAGAAGCTTACAAGAACATCTTGGCAACCCATGCATATGATGCATGCTTATTGGCAGCCCAAAAGATGGCAAATGCTAGACAGAATCGCATGTCAAAGTAGTTGCTAAAATATGGATCATCGTTCATCTACCTTAAGATCACTATGACTAGGCAAGCGTGCATTCCCTAAAAAGTGAAAAAATAACATCAGAGTAAAGTTCAGCAATCTGGTTAATTACTATTTACTATTTACACAAATATCAATGACGATGTCCACTGGTCAAGGTGTACTTTCCTTTTGCAGGGGCTGAGGGGAAAAGTTCAAATTCCAAAAAAGTCTGGGAGGCATGTCAATTATACGTAACAGAATTTGATGTAACTATGCATGGGTAAAGACAATATTAGAACAAAAAAGTTACCAACAATTAGCAGAGCTTCGGACCACCATTGTACTTGGAGTAATGTCCTATGAGAATTAAAAGGTATCCCATAACACACGAAGTCGAACTCCATTCCTCCATACAACTTAGATTAAGTATATTAAAACATCTGCCTTATGCACATGAAGTCCACATATATAGGGATGAAAAGCATATGAAATACAACTTTTTTTTCCTAACCTTCCATGAATGCATAATGTACATGCATTTGGTTATGTAGATTTCAAATTTGATTAAACAAAAATTCGAGTATAAAGACTTGCAAATTCGTAACAATACATGAAAAAGAAACCCAGGTGGTGATCAATAAAACTTGGAAATAATACACGAAAAAGAAACCCAGGTGGTGATCAAATAAAACTTGGAAACATAAAGAGTGAGAAGACATAATTCTAGAAGAAATAATCTTTGATGCATTGTAAACGAAAAATCGAGCTTTAAGTTAGTGATCGGGAAAAATGAACATAAGTCGCTTCTCATAATTGATTTATATCTTTATTATAGTAACTATGTGAGAGTCTGAACAAAATAGCTCGTCCATCATCAAGCCTAAGAAAAGTAACAAATTTCCCCAAATCATTTCATATTCTTTAGTCATAATTGAAATGAAATAACGTTTTGTACTTCTTTACCCAATAGGCAGAGCATAGAATTTCTACTAGTATTATGAGCAAGAAGATGAGCTTACATCTAGTATTCCTTTAACTCCAGCTTCCTCCAAGGTTGCACGACATGCGGCTTCGCGTATAGTCCCGTCATCCTCCCATCCACCCTGAGACCAAATTATGAAAGAATGTCAAATAACACTCCAGATACAACAAGTGCTGCTATCCTAAGCACGGTCTCAATAATTTAAAAAAAATGAAGATAACATAGAGAAAAAAAGGCAAGTACATATCTTTGGGAAAACAAGGTCTTATCGATCAGGATATGACACCATAAGAAGTTCCAACGTACTCTCGCAATCAACCGTGTCACCCTCACCATCTTTCTTGATAAGAGAGTCATCAAAGATTCCCCATAATCCGGTCAAACATAGATGCAGTAATAACCAAAGACAGAGAAATAATTAACACACGATGGCAAGGTAGAAAATTAGACATGAATATATCATCACCAAAAACATCAAATCAATCAAATAACAATTCACACGTGCAAATCAACTTCCCAAAAATATACACCTCTCTTTTATTACCACAATTTCAGAATTCCAAGATGACGTGTTGGTCAACATCCCCAAAATATCAAACAAAAATAAACCCATGGAAATTATAGCAAAAAAAGGAATCACCTCATCAAAACATAAATTTCAGAAATCACCATTAATGGAGAAACATAAAAACCAATTAAGATTGGGCATAAGTTTTGACATAACTAATCCAAGCAAATTACTGTCATTAGACAGTAAATTGAAAAAACCCTAAGTGCAAAGAAGATTGGGTATAAGTTTTTTTTTTTAAAAACAGAGATGAGGAGAACTGAAGCTTATCATGATCTCTTAGTTCCATACTCAAGTAAGAACTATTCAAAATCGAAAAAGAAAAAAAAGAAAAATCTCAGAGACAACCAAACCTAAAATTGAACCCAAATCATAAAAAACTAAAACAAAAAAATTGACCTTATTACCTGATTATCATATCGATGCTTCCAAATCTCACAAATGACCTAAAATCCCAGATCGATGCTTCCAACTGCAATAAAAATTCCAACTGAAATCCATTAGCAAACATAAACCTAAAACCAACATATACACAGAAAAAAATGATTATTACCTGCAGATCGAACAAGGGTTGTTGTGGTTCAATCAATTTTGTGAAAGGGGATCTAAAAGCTGATTCTGATGACTTTTTGCTCTTGATTAAGAAGAAGTCAGTTGAAGAAGAGACTAGGGGTTTGATTTTGAATCTGAGATAGGGTCTTGAGAAGCGAAGAGATTGATGGTGGTCCTGTGATCGATCTGGTTATAAGGTTTTTAAGATTATGCTAAACTAGGGTTCTTCAGAGCTGCAGCTCGAAGAACAAAGAGAATGAAAAAAAAAGGCTATTATTGGGGCGTCACATTTCATTAGAGGGGCGTCACCTAATAGGACAAAAACGGGTCACCCATAAGTAATTTCAAAAACCCCTTATCTCAAATAATTTTGAAATGACTAAACAACCCTTATTTGTAATAATTTTGTAATAACAAGTGAAAAAATTAAAGGCTTGGAATAATTAGGTTTATCTCTAACCTAAATCCAATGTCATTTTTATTACTCACCATTGTACGTAAAAAAATTGGATTTTTATATTTTCAGAGTTAACTTTCGGTTCGGTTCCTCCTTTGTAGCCAACTGTAATACTGACTTTCGGTTAGGTGATGACGAACTCCTAACCGTAACTGGTTAAAATTGAAAAAAAAATCATCATAAACCAGTTACAATTGGGTTTTTATCTTTCAAAGTTGACCGTAAATAATTTACGGTTGGAATGTTGGCTTCTCGTATCTAACCGTAATTCGAAATTTTTGCCGTTTCTATTGGTTACACACATGGTGTGGAGGGCTATGATCGAATGTAAATTAGCTAATTTGACGGTAGGATTTGGTGACCCACGCACTGAATAGATCAAAGGATTTGGTGACGCACAGACTGAATAGATCAAAAGCGTTTTTTTTTTGTTTTCGATTGGAATAGATCAAAAGATAAAAACGTGTAATGTTAAAACTCAATAGGTCAAAAGATTTGGTTAGCATCTGGTTAAATAAGTACCCATTCTCGTGAAGGGATGATACGTTGCCACATGCGCAGATATGCATGAATTTTATATCAATCTTAAAACTCATGTACGGGATATATGTAACTAACTTTGATTGGGTGGAAGAATTTTGAGTTTTGGATAAGTATTACAACACTACGTATGTATTAATCCAACCGTACGTACATACTTACTGTTAGCCGCATCAAGTTTAAACAAACCGTGAGTAAATTACGCTTGGAAAACCAATCATAACTTTGACTTCAGCAACACAAGATATTTTTACGGTTAGTTAAAAAAAAAAAAAACTAGCCGTAAAATTACGGTTGGGTTATCTTAAATCAAAATCAACCGTAACTAATTTTTAAACCTGAAAATATTGTTACTCAGGAATATTTACAGTCTGAATTTTGAGAGTCGAAACCAATCGTAAAAATATTTACGGTTAGAAACCTAATTATTTTTCCAACCGTAACAATTTCAGAAAACAAAATTATTGTTAGTTAACTGAACGTAGCTAACCGTAACTGGTTTGACAAACCTAATTTTTCTATTTATTTTGATAAATCAAACAATATTCAAACACTAAATAGGGAAAAATAAATGGGTTTATGTCAAAACATCACAAAATCATTGGATACAGTTGGGAAATTTGAAATTATGCACTGGTTTCATCCATCGTGGTTTTCTAAATTGATTTGTTGAGTATAAATTTTAGTTGGGTTATTCTTGATCACCATCACTGTTAAAGTGGTCAAAGAATAGCTGATTTGATTTTTTATTGATTAGATTTAAATAGATGGAAGGGCAACTTAGGCTTTTTAAATGCCTTTAGGACACCCCCTAACCAAATAAATAGACACTAAAATCATGGGTGAAGCCCCTCTATTGGAATGTGAAGCCCCAATAATAGGCTTCAAAAAAAAAATGCGGCTGAGAAAACTGCAAGGAAGGAAAGATAAGGAAAATAAGGCTGAAGGGGTGGATAAAAAAGAGAGGACTTGACCAAACTTTGACTTGGGCGTAAGTATAAGTCAAAGTGTTCCCGGCCACACGTGCGCTTCGCATGCATGAACTACTAGCGGTTTCTATTCGCAATAGATATTTGGCGGTTGCGAAATTAGCAACAACAACCCGACGTTGCGAAATATTAGCAACGGAAATTTCGTAACTGCTCTAGTATTGTTGCTACTCTGGGTTGCTAAAACCTTAAAATGGTGTAGTGTGATAGTATATCTAGCTTTCTCCTATCATCTTGCTGTTTCGTTACAGATGTTCAATTAAAGAACCTTATGGAATATACACAGAAAATAAGTGAAAGAGAAACAAAATAATCTTTTTTCTTATGTTTCTCTAATCCTTTTATGCAAACTAGGATTACTATTTAGTTAATCTAATATTCTATTGCCCTGATTCCATATTTAGATGTTCATATTTCAGTAGGCAGTGGGGGTAATAATAAACTGTTATTTTTTTTCCCGAGATTTGCATAAGGAATAAGCTAACTGCTAACGTAATAAATGATGACCAGAGAGAAATTTCATTATATGGTACCACCTGATTGTGTGGGATGTGTTGGCAGAACACTAGCATGTTAGAGAACTAGGATTAATATATATATATATATATATATGTTTTGTGTCCTTCGATGAAAAACTATGATTTATGTTTTGTGTCCTTCGATGAAAAACTATGATTTATGGCATTTGTACATGTAAGTAGGGAGGAAAGACTCTGTGCCGACTAGTAATTTTATCTCAATTAAATTCAAAAACAATAATATGGGTCTCCACTTTAGTGATTCATTATTTTAGCCTATTTCAACAAAATCTTTGTTTGAACAACTTGTTTCTTCCTGCTGAAACAGAGCAACAATGTATGTGATTTGGACTTGTCGCGCTTTAGAAGATGACGTGTACTGGATACAGTTTTTGCACCTGACCCGGTTACCAGCACCAAAATAAGGATATAAAAATTTTGTACAATTAATTTTGTTTCAAAATTTATAGAATTCTTCCTCCTTCCGAATTTCAGTGATACTTTGTGGTATGGGTTCTTCATCTTTAAAAATATTTCGTGTATCTAACCTCCATCTTCCATGTATCTTACCTAAAACCACCTGTAATTATAGAGATGATCATGTATAGTTGTTTGCATATCTTATCCATATAAAAATCATGATTGATGAATTAATGTTTACTGATATTCATTATAGGTTATAATTTATCTGGCCTATTTTGAGAAACATACATTTTCGTACAATGCTCATAACAACTATTTGATAAAATGCCTTATAGAAGTGCCTTGAAATTTGTTGGAGTTTAAAGATCCTAAAGGGATTTTGATTAGTGGGTTTTGTTTATTTGCGGTTTTATAGTAAATGGGTCTGCATAATAATTTCTATATTTATGGTTTATTGAATCTCATTGCACATATGAACCTCTATACACAGACATAATGGAAGATAGGTGAATTAACTTGGTTGTTATATGTTTGGATGCAGCAAGGTGGTTAGGCTATTAATTGCACGAGTGCTTGCTGTGATTTCTCAGAATTAGAAGTCTGCACTTGGAAGATGCAAACAAGACCAGGAAGACTAGTGTTATCAGGAGATGCTTGACTAAATATCAGATGCATTTTCTTTTACTTTGCTTTACCGTCCTTTACCTATTTTTGTTCCTCTTTACCCTGAAAAGCTATAGGATATGATGCTTTTGTAGACAACAATTCAGTTAGCACTGATGCAGTCTTAAACTCTTAATTAGCATTAATCAAACAAGAGTGGATCTCTTAATTAGTTGCCTCCACCGCGTGCGGTAAATCTAGTCTAAAAAAGGGATAGACTTGTAAGGTTTTGAGATCAGTCTGGGTATGTTGAAAGTATAAAGAAGATCAACAAGGACAAAGATTCATGCTTTTGTAAATGATGAAGACCCCTGGTTCAAAAGTTGAAAGTGTCAAATTGGTGCGGCCGCAGATCAATTGTTTGCCCATTGAGTGGCCAGTTCTGAAGTGGCCAGTCTATCCAAAACATCCATAAGGTGCAGGTGCAAGTGCAAAGTTAACTTGCTCAATGTTTTTTGTGTGTGTAAAACTTAATGACTTTGTAATTTATTATTGTTCATGTATGTTCTAATTGTAGTAATTGAATGATTGAAAATAATGATTTAAAGGAAATTTTCTAATTTGTTTTACTACTGAATTATCCTATTATATGGACTTTACTAACGCCTCAAGCAGCGCAACTGGTAGCGGATGAAATGCTCAAGCAACTCAATTTGTAAACATTTGAAGGCAACATATCTTCACCCACCATACATTAGGTTCCTACGTAACTTCACCGACTAACTGTTCTGCGGTAGAAATCCTTGAGCTGTTATTTTTTCGATGTCCAAATCCCTTAACCAACTATTAAGCAACTACATATCTGATGGGTAAACCCATTAACCAACTATTATTGTGTGGATAAAACTCTTAACCATCCGAGCATTTAGCGGCTAAAACTCTTCGCCCACAGTGCCAAACATACGAAGCAACTAAATATCAGAGGGTTAAATACTGTATCAACTAAAAAAATTATATAAGGGCCATCTCTACCAACAATGTACAAGTCTCCAGCAGCCAATATTTTTGTGGGTTAAATGCTTCAACAACAAGTGCTTTATGTCTCTACCAACAATAGTCAGTTGTTATTGGAAATTTGTGCCGACTAAGACTTGAGTCACTTCGTTGTAGTTGAATGATAATTATTCTAACTAAATGATTGGTACAAGTCTTTAGCAAATAAGCCTTCAACCACAGAGCATATATGTTGCCATGTTGGTTGTTGTAAATCTCCATCCACTAAAAACAGTCACGTACCAACTGAATCCAGATAGCCGCTAAAGTCCAATTTTCTTGTAGTAGATGTTCAGCATTGTCCATCTTACCGATATTTTGGATAGTCCTTTATATCTTATTGGGTTATTAAATTTTGGTGTATCTCCTGGAAAAACTGGCGGTGTGGAGTGAATGTCCCGGTAGTATTCTTGTTGCAGTTTTTGTGCCCAGGCTAGGATTTCTTCCGGAGTTATTTGCTTTTGTTGTTATATTAGTTCATTTCTAGCTAGCCATAAGGTCCAAAAAAGAAAACATCAAGAGGAGATTACCGATGACGATGCAGGTTGTTGAAGGATTTGGGGAATGGTTGTGTGTTGTGTTAAGGTGAAAGCTTGGAGTGGATTGGAGTTTGATGAATTTGTAGATTGATTAAATAAGGTATTCCAGGAATTAGTTGTCATTGGACAGTGAATTAAAATGTGACTTGCTAGTTCTGGATTTGTGTTGCATCTTGGGCATATGTCTGAGTTGGTCAAATGGATGCGGTGCAGGAGGGAGAAGGTTGGTAATCCTTCATTGATGGCTTTCCACAAGAAAAGCCGAATTTTTGGTGGACATGGTAAGGTCCATAAAAACTTGGTAGGAGGTAATGGGCTGTGTGTTGGTTGACCTTAGGTTAGGCATTTATATCCCATCGAAGTAGTATAGCTTCCAGATTTTGAGTGAGGCCAGATAATTTTATCTTGGGGGACATTTTGGGGGAGGTGGATGTTTATTGGATTATAGGGTTGGGAAGGGTGTTTAATTTTTCATGATTCCATGTGTGTGTTATTGGGTCGATGATATCTGCTACTAATCGGATTGGGTAGCATTGTATTGGGTCTAGGTTTGGCGAGTGTGGGATCCAATTGGATTCTATTGGAGTTGATAATCCATTTCCAATACGATGGAAAATTAGATTTTGCATGGTTGGAACAATTGCCGCTAGTTGTCTCCATTGAGGACTGGCGGAGGAGGGTATAGAATCAATGCCTTCTAGTATTGGTTATCGGTTAAGATATTTTGCACTGAAGATACTTCCGCATATAGAGTTAGGTTGTTCATGAAGATTCCAGATTCTCTTCATGAGTAAAGTTTTATTATGATCACTGCTCTTCCTTATTCCCAATCCTCCTTCGGATATCGGTTTTGTTACTTTGTCGTATCCTATTGGGTGTAGTTTTTTGGTAGTTGAGTCATGATCTGGAAATGTTGTAGAATCCCATGGTTCATTTTGAATTTCTTTTACAAGTGAAATTATATTAGGCGAGCACTTTTTGTTGAGTTTTATCATTTCATGGCTCCAAATCACAATGTGGTAAGCACAATTTTGAAGTTGTGGCTTTGCAAAACAGCCTTTTTTATCATAAAAGATGGTTCCTGTTTCAAGAAAAATGTTTAGGATCTTGTTAACGGCAATTGTAAAAAATATGGGGCAAGCAAGAGTGAGGAGTACTTATCTTTAGCTAAGGGAAATTCCTATGGGATGAACAAACCTAGAGTTTGTTCATTTTGATCCTACTATGGGATGAACAAATCTAGAAAATGGATGTTCAACACTGAGACACTCTAGTAGGCACGCATCTGGTGAAATGGCGCGCGCCATGACTAATAACTCGGGAGACATCAGAGCTGACGCCAGAGATTTGCACCAGAGCACGTGTTTTGTACGCTGACGCTGGAAACTTCAGCGCAGTCTCCAGCGTCTCCCTAGATGTCTCCAACAACTCCATCTGAACGTCTGCAAAACTTGCTGATCCAACGGCTACAGTTTTTGAATTCTATAAATACTCATACTTTTAACTCTAAATTCACACATTCTACTTTCAACTCAAAATTCCTACTCTAAATTCACTCTCAAAAATGGCTCCTACAGTTCGTTTTGGATTCTCACAACAAGAGGATTTAACTATTTGTAGAGCCTTTGTTTTTCACACACAAGAAGCTGGAATGCATAATGTACCCGATTCGATGTTCACTTTCTGGGAAAAATGTTATAGAATGTTCACCACTGAAACTGGAAATATCCGTGGGCGTGGTTCTAACGAATTGGTCCATCGTTTTAGTGTAATTAGAACGAAAGTATTGGAGTTTGTCGCCCAACTAATGTTGAATCACAAAAATAAGCTGAACGGTGAAGCCGAACACGAAGTGTTTCCCAGAACTCTAGCGATGTGGCCAGAATCTCACCGCGGTCGTCCTTTCTCCTTTCATGCTTGTTTCAACATTCTTAGGGTGCTAAACATATATAACCCCTACATCAACTTAGGAATTCCACCACCCGCTGAGAATTGACGCATATGTATTACATTGTTTTAATTTAATGTATTTCTTTTATTCTCATGT
Source organism: Papaver bracteatum (assembly GCA_023529315.1). Classification (NCBI taxonomy): domain Eukaryota; kingdom Viridiplantae; phylum Streptophyta; class Magnoliopsida; order Ranunculales; family Papaveraceae; genus Papaver; species Papaver bracteatum. The sequence continues at coordinate 272,563 of JAJJWX010003264.1, forward strand.
ATGATGTGGTTGTTCAATGCAATATGTTTTTATTTATGATATTGATGGTTTTAGATAATCGTAATAACACCTAATAAACAACAATTTAAATAACATAATACCATAATGAATCGATTTGTCCTACAACTTCAATCTGCCCACTCCACCAAAAAACACCTGGGACATTCCCAAAAATGCCTTCCATATGTGTCTTCTTCAGAAGAAGTCCGCAAATGCATAAAAGTCTTGCAACCGGGCTTTGAGCATGAACTGATTCTCTGTGGACAATGTTTGTATTCGTGATTTCCATATCCGCAATGATTGCAGTGTAATAACTCTTTCTTCAATTTGGCTTTAAGTTTGAAGTTTTTGCACATTGTTGCAATCTTTTCTTCTTCTTCTGTTTTAATCTGCATAGCATCATCTAGCATATGTGGTTCCTCTGGACAATTGGGATCTTGACATTGCAAATACCTGAGCTTTTCCGGTTGTGATTCAATCACCATTCTGATGCGTGAACAACCTTCCTGCTGACACTTTGAATACATCCAAGGACATTGCATAAGACTGTGGTTATCCATGAAACATAATGGGAAAACCTATTTTGCTTCGACACATAATATTTGCTTCGCTTTGCCTTTAGAAAACATGGTGGATGATGAGAGAGAAATAGGTTGTTTTGGTTTCGAATAAAATCTAGTGAAGTATTTATAATAGAAAATAGGCGCTGGTAATTCAAACGGGCGCTCGTAGGAAATTCTTGGGAGACTTTACAAATGTCGCCCGTGACTTTACTAATGTCTCCCGAGACTTTATAGTAACCGCCAACGGCTAAATTTTCATTCCCAACGACAAATTTTTCGTTCTCAAATCCTATAAAATTCATTCATTGTATCTCAAAAATCACATCTTCTTCTTCTTTCTTATATCTATCCTCCTCCTTTACAGAAATGTCTCTTAGAAATCGTGGTCCCAAGTTTACCGAAGAAGAGGATATAACTCTATGCAAAGCATATTTCTTTCATAGGGTAATCACTGGTGTTGTTATTTCTCATGATAGTTTTTTTTTGGGAGAACGTGTTTTCAATGTTCGTCTCATTGACGGGAAACCCAGGAAACCGAGATGCTCGTCAATTGCGTGCTCGTTTTCAGCGTATTAGGCTTGCAGTCCAGCCATTCCTTGAACATGTAAAGGAAATTCATCGAGAAAAGTTCGTCGGTGTAACTGAAGAAGAAGTGATCCAAACAACTCTTGATAATTGGGAGGAAGCTCACGGTAAGGCTTTTCGTTTCGAAGCGTGTTTCAGAATTCTAAAAGATGGCCCATCTCAAGTACATCGTTACTGCACTCGAGTGCCGCTGCCGGAATTTACAATGGAAGAAGATGTTGCTCTAGTTCGATGTTGGTTACATCGTATAGCGAGACCAATGAACCATGACCATTTCTGGAAAGAGTATTGGGACATTTTGTATTTTCGCGGAACTAAGCAATAAGAAACAGTAAGAGCCTAAAATTAATAATTGCATTCATCAGTAATGAAATCAAACATTATACTGAAATATTGTGGATGGTTCATCGTAGCAATTCTGGATTATCCAACGAAGAACTGAAAACCATTGCTCTGACCAAGTTTACCGAAGAAAGCGGGAGAGAGTTTAGCCATTTTGAATGCTATGAACTTTACAGAGAGAATGTGGCTGGATTTGATGTAGTTTGATGTTTTTGTTGTGGTTTGTTAAAATGTAGTTTGATGTTATTTGCAAGTTTAAATAAATGGTAATAAATTTCACGTAATTTGAAGTGGAAATCTATTTTAAAATATAAACATTTTCATTCATTGATATTACTGCCAATTTTACAAGATATAAACTTCGACAATATTAAAAACTTTAATAAAAATCAAGTACAAGTTTAGGCCTCCTGTTTATCTTCATTTGACGTATTTTCCATTCAACGCGCTCTTTGACTATTTCACCTTTATTTTTGAATTCTTGGTTGTTAAGTTTCAAAACAGGAGCTTTTCTTTGCCTTTTACCGGAACATTTTCTTGGAGCAACTTCTAAAACTTGCACTTCCCTTTTACAATTTTCAATCTTTTTAAAACTCCCACATATCTTAGAAATAACAGCTTCAAGTTTTGCATCGCAGAAAAGTGTGATCGCTTTTTCAGCCATTTTTATAAGAGAAATACAGGTGAATTTTGGTGTACTGAATTGTTTGAAGATTACGACAATTTATAGAGGGAAAGGTGAAATTCGAAATTTTAAAACTACCCGTTGGCGCCACCAGTGAAAAATCCGGCGACATTGACTGTGACACGGGCGACAGCCTTCCTGTCGCCAGTGATTTCTCCCTTGACGCCAGAGTTTTTCTTCTGAGCGCCACCGTTTTCCTAAATGACGCGCGCCTAGTTGGCTGACGCCCAATGTTTTCCCATAGTGGAAAACCCACTTTGGCCATCCACCTGGCTGAACAGAATTTTATGTTTGGCCATTGTCATAGGAACTGCTCTAACCACGAATTTGGTTATATTCAAAATGATTTTTGTTAAAGGGAGAGCAGAAAGTGATCCGAGGAGAGCGGTAATCGTTGTCGACTCGCAAACTAGAACCTATTCAATATATTTTTTTAACTCGGACCAAAAAACCTCTACTAAATACACCCACAAAGTAGAACCTCTACTAAATACACCAAAAAACCTCTACTAAATACACCCACTTTGGCCATCAATACACCCCCATTTTTCGACCACAACCACCATCAATACACCCCCATTTTCCGACCACAACCACCACCATCTTCAACTGACCATTAACATCATCCATGTCAAGATGGAAAACATTCACCATAATTTTCAAATCTTTGAATATAAATAAATAAATATTTAATAGATTGATTTTTCATAAATATACTAAGAACAGAAAGGATTACATATAGTCGTATCGCTCCCATTATACAAAAACTATGGCGGAAAAATCATACGATGTTCTTCCCCAATATGAAATATCAATATTTCAGCATGTTTACCATTCGTGAATCGTCATCTACAAGGGATTTAAATATATTATTGTGATCATTAAAGACCAAATGGATACCTACCATAAACCAATAAGGAGAAAATAGAACAAAGTCACAAACCCTAGATTGGAAAATATATCTTTTACATGCTTAATTCTCACCAAACGCAGTTCCCACAACTTATCCTCCAATTGCACCTCTACTTGTTGCAGATCGTAAACCCTTGCCCGCTTTTGAAAATGTATCCAATTCCTAACTAGTCAAAACATTATTATTCAAATCAGTGTCTCCAAGGAGAATTATTTCACTTTCAAATAATCCTGCATATACATTGATCTTATAACACCGGTTTTGCTTCTGATTTACGTTGGCAGCGGTGGTGGAGATGGGTCGGTGGTGGATTTGTATAATTCGTGAATATTGTGGGGTTTGTGGATGCATTTAGTAGGGATAGTGTTGTACGAGTCTAAAAAATATATTGAATTGGTCCTACTTTGCGAGTCGATTACGATTTTTGCTTTCCTCGGATCGCTTTTTGCTCTCCTTTTAACAAAAATCATTCAAAATAAAATACAGTATAAAATACTGATACGTATTTTCGATCATTTATTTCCATAACTCGTATTTAATCCTACATAATCTGGGTGTTGTCCACGCAGGGTGTGCCCGGTCACGCACTAAAAAGCCATGTACACAAATAGAGTATATAGATGGATACTTCACATAGGGAGTACAATTTATTTTGAACCGTGAGATTAGTGATGGTCTAGGTTACCATCTTCAATCAAGAAGATCTACAGCACAAAACCCAAAGTTCTTCGATATTCTGCAATCTCGTCGCACAATGAAACCCTCCCGATAAGAACAGTAGCTTTAATAATAAAAATGCAATCTTTGAGCATTTTTGATTTGGCGGTCTTTCGAAAATTCAAACGTTCAATTCCAATTCTAGGGTTTCGAATCGATGTCTTCACTTCCATTGACCAAGATTCAGTAAAATCTCTGTTGCGACTTCGAGATTCTTTACTCAGTCATGGCGTCGGACTCGAATAGAACACGAATTGACCAGGTTCTCTTTCTATCTCTCTCTGTATTATTATTTCTAACTAAACGAAACCCTAGATCCCAAAAATTGGGTATTTCTGGTTTTTTCATGAAGTTTTTCTAGTAATTTCAATCTTTTTTTGTACTCTGAATAGTGGGTTTTCAAATTTATTTATTTATTATGGGTTTAATTTGTCAATGGTGGTGGGTACATACTACTATTACAGTTCTATGCTTCAAAGAAAAAGAAAGCGATATCGCCTGGACTCAGAAAAGAAAAAGATTTTAAAGGTGGACTAAGTGGAACATCTCCTACTGCTAAAGGTTCTTTGGAGAACTACTTGGTAAAATCATCTCAGGAAGATGAGTTTAGGGTTTCTGGTGTTGTGGCTTCGTCAAGGACAAGTCAGATTAAGAGAAAATTGGTGGAGGATAATGAGGATTCATCTTCGAGGACACAGATTAAAAGAGACACATTGTTTGTTAAAGAACAAGCAGATGTCTCTCTTGGAGTGGTGGATGATGGTACAAATGGAGCTGCTTTAGAGGAAACGATGAGCTCTGCTCCTGCTGAACTACAACAGTTTGCTGCTCATTTTTTGCCGCTGTACTGCAGGTATATGGTCTTTTACATGGTTGTTGTTTCAGTTACTTCATCTGTGTTTTAGGAATCTGAATGTGTTGTTGTAATTCTATATGCTTTGCAGTAATCTTTCATCCAGGGTAAGCCCATTGTTGGAACGGAAATCGAATGTGTACAAAAGGAGTGGTAGCCCATCTCTTCTAGACGTGGAAGACAAGAAGGGAAAGAAGAAACAATGTGTCCTCAGTCAGGAGCAATCTCGATTGGAAGATGGGTTTGCTTCCCCAGTTAAGGAATGTCATGAAGTTGTGAAACGTGCAACGGAATCTGTTTGTCCTGCAGAACCTGATGCTTCTGAAAATAAACCGGTTGATATTCATGGGAGCTTGACAAAAGGCAGTAAGCAGCTTAAATCAAAGTTAGATGCGGTTGATTTATGCACGCCTGATATACAGAAAAGTAAGGCGCTTGAAACCCCTAGGTCAGTTCAGGGAAGCTCCATCTTTTCACCTGGAGAGTCATTTTGGAATGAAGCAATTCAATTTGCTGATGGTATTTTTATTCCCAAAGACGAAATGTCTGTTGAAGGAGTGCGCAAACTTAGTGCCTTAAAGGGTCAGTCTGAAGAAAAGATAGCCAAGCTCATAGAAGCAAGGAATTCTTACAGATTGCATGATAAGAGAACCATTGAGAATTCAGAATCTGTGTTAGCTAAAGAGGTGTCTCCTTTCCCCGTCAAGCATTTCGATTTCTTACAGGATGACAAAAACTTGGAGGAGAATACTTCTCATCCATTTTCTACCAGTAAAACGAAGGATTATAATGATAAAGGTGGTGGACACTCTGATGCTGGTTCTGTTAAACGCAAAGTTTTGCAGACCACTAGTTTTCTATCTCGTTGCGGAACTGCTCAGCCAAATAAGTTCAATTCCTCTGAAGGGAACATTGAATCTTCTATTCATATATCCCCAAATACGGAGCTCGTTGTTCCAGGTTCTGGCAGTGGAGAAAAACTCGAAGTTCAAAAGATGGATTTCACTTCTGTGGCAGCTGAAAGTAACGGGGCCTTGCGGAGTGGAGAGAATAAAAATAGCCCATCTGCAGGACAAAGAGAAGATATCAGGAATACTTTTGTTTCTGATCTTAAAAACTCTGAATCATGTACTCCATCGAGTTCTCTGGGAGAAAATGGTTTTTTGGAACTAAGCAGCTGGCTTCCCCCAGAGTTATGCGGTATATATATGAAAAAGGGCATTTCGAAGCTGTATCCTTGGCAGGTTAGTTTTAAACTCTGCTAACGTGTTAAGCTGAGTCCTTTGCATCATTCACACCAAACGCTAAAGTAAACTTAATGAAAGCCCATTTTATATCTTCCAAATGCTCATTCCTTTTAAGTTTTATCCTCTCCTTACCTTTCTGTGTTGCAACCTAACTTCACCTTATCATGTTCATGATTCTTTTATGACCATTTCATACTGCTCTCATAAATTTGTAATTCCTTCAAACTTACTTGACCTGTATTCATGCCTTAGAACTTCTTCCATTGACTGCATATCGACTGGCTTACAATTTTACTTCACTCCATGACACAATAATTGCTAATTTTGTATTTTGCAAGATATTATATTTGACTTTTCTGTTTTGAGGCACCTAATTTTGTTTTATCTGAGTATCTCCAATGTAGTTGTGAACTGATTCTGTTTATACGAAATGCAAGTAACTCATTCTGTATGTTTTTGTAGGTTGACTGCCTCAAGGTGGATGGAGTCTTGCAGAGAAAAAATCTTGTGTATTGTGCATCTACAAGGTGATACTTATAAAAGCAATTGGCTATATAACAGTATAAAATCTTTTAATGAAAGTGATGATGTATTCTAGTCACAGATTAAGTTGTCTTCCACAACAAGCACCTATTATATGGATTAATTCACTTAACAGGAAGATATCACTGGATAATTATATATTTTTCCTTAGAAACAATTACATTGTATTCTGATAGATTGGTACTCTTTTTCTTTTTTTACCTTCTTTTGTTGTTATATGCACCACTAGCATTGATGTTTTTATGCCACAAGTTTGTTCCAAGGGGAGGGGTTCTAATGTCACTGGAACTTGCGACTTATATTACCCAGAGATGCAAAGAAGCAAATAGACAGTTTGTGTCTAAAGATATGTATTTCATTGGTATTCATGATGCAGTGCACCCAGTTGAAGTGCATGTTTCGTAGGATGGAAGGGCTATGAATAAGATGGTCATGGTTAATTTTGTAGTTAATACATTGGGTGATTGTCTGATGCTTAAGCTTGTGCGTTGTATCACAGTGCTGGTAAAAGTTTCGTGGCTGAAATCTTGATGCTCCGGCGAGTCATAACAACTGGAAAAATTGCATTACTTGTGCTGCCCTATGTATCAATTTGTGCAGAAAAGGTGCCTTTTTTTTGCATGAAGATTGTCACTTCTATCACTTTCTTACTTTTGTTATAGTAACTATTCTTACTACATACAGGCAGAACATTTAGAAGTACTTTTGGAGCCTCTGGGTAAGCATGTACGCAGTTTCTACGGAAACCAAGGAGGTGGATCACTGCCTAAAGATACTTCGGTAGCTGTTTGTACAATTGAGAAGGCAAACTTTTTAATTAACAGATTGTTGGAAGAAGGGCGTCTTTCTGAAGTTGGAATTATCGTTATAGATGAACTACACATGGTAATCTAACAATTTTTTTACAATTGCCTCTTTGATATGTTACGACTGAGTGAATAAAATTACATTTGTAATCTGTTCTGATAGGTTGGTGATCAGCATCGAGGGTATCTATTGGAGCTGATGTTGACCAAACTTCGGTATGCAGTGGGGGAAGGTAATACAGGATCATCTAGTGGAGAAAGCTCTGGTTCGAGTAGCGGAAAGGGAGACCCCGCTCGTGGGTTGCAGATCGTTGGAATGAGTGCAACTATGCCAAATGTAGCAGCTGTAGCTGATTGGCTTCAAGTAAGTGAATGCATTGCAAATATGACTTACCTATTGGACATATAGACCACAACTGCTATGTTTGCTTACCTACCTGGTCTCAAAGAGTCGAAGTTATTCGGCAGCCAACATAATAATGACTTCAGCTGATGAATAATGAATGTTAAATATTCATATGGGTATCCTTGGATAGTTTGATTACAACTTGTAGTAGAACTGCCAAAGGTCTTGATGTTTGATGGAATTTTCTTGCATGATCGGTTGACTAATTATCGGTACCCACTAATAATGCAGGCAGCACTGTATCAGACAGAATTTCGACCTGTTCCACTTGAAGAATACATTAAAGTTGGAAGCAGTATTTATAACAAAAAGATGGAACTTATTCGAACAATCCGCAAAACTGCTGATCTTGGTGGTAAAGATCCAGACCACATCGTGGAACTATGCAATGAGGTACGTCTTCTTTGTGTCTACAGTTCCTCTTCAGCTTTGATAACAGAAATCCTTTTCACAGTGTTGAAGGACAGCTTTGACTAGTGATGATCGAATTGTCCAGGTGGTTCAAGAAGGTCATTCGGTACTTATATTTTGTTCGAGTAGAAAAGGATGTGAGTCAACTGCAAAGCATGTTGCTAAGTTCCTGAAGAAGTTTCCTACCAGCAACAATGATGATCAAAGTGAACTGAGTGACATTTCTTCTGCTATTGATGCCCTTAAAAGGTCTCCTGTAGGACTGGATCCTGTATTGGAAGAAACTCTGCCGTCTGGAGTTGCCTACCACCATGCTGGCCTCACGGTAAAGTTTTGTCATCTAAATCTGAATGTTAAGTCATACATTGCTTTCTTATTGATAAGACTTCCCTATTAGTGAATCCTATCTACTATTCGATGTTTTCCTTATAAAGGTACTATAGTATTAGCTTCTATTTTTTATGGTTTTTTTATGTTGAAATAGGTTGAAGAAAGAGAAGTTGTCGAAACCTGCTACCGGAAAGGACTAGTACGTGTTTTAACTGCTACGTCCACATTAGCTGCTGGGGTTAACTTACCTGCTAGGAGAGTAATATTTCGACAGCCGAAGATTGGCCGTGATTTCCTAGATGGGACAAGGTACAAACAGATGTCCGGTCGTGCTGGTCGTACTGGAATTGACACCAAAGGAGAAAGTGTACGTTACAAGGCTCAACGCATAGTTTACTTGTTTGTGCAGAAATATGGAAGTTTGATGTTCAGTTGTGCAGTCGTTTCTGATCATTTTTGTTTTGTTTTGTTTTGAAGCTTAGTCTTTCATTTTCCATCAGCTTATGCTATTATGTTTGTTATTTCTCATTAACCAGGTCCTTATTTGCAAACCAGAGGAGATTAAAAGAATTACTGCTATTCTTAATGATAGCTGCCCCCCCTTGCAATCTTGCCTCTCTGAAGATAAAAACGGAATGACTCATGCAATTTTGGAGGTTGTTGCTGGTGGGATTGTGCAAACTGCTAACGATATTCATCGATATGTTAGGTGCACACTTCTCAATTCAACAAAACCATTTCAAGATGTTGTCAAGTCAGCTAAGGATTCTCTTCGGTGGCTATGCCATATGAAATTTCTTGAATGGAGCGAAGAGACCAAGTTGTACAGCACCACACCTCTTGGGCGTGCATCCTTTGGAAGTTCTCTAAGCCCTGAAGAATCCCTTGTAAAGTTCTCAATACTTTAAACTTCTGTCATGATTTTTGTATTTGTTACAGACAGCTTATTAGATTTACTAACATATATTCATAGTAACTTAATAAAATATTGTAAATAGGTTGTTCTGGATGATCTTTCGAGGGCAAGGGAAGGATTTGTGCTTGCATCCGACTTGCATTTAGTTTATTTGGTCACACCCATTAATGTAGACGTTGAGCCAGATTGGGAGTTGTTCTACGAGAGGTTCATGCAGTTGTCTCTTCTTGAGCAGGTAAATCAACAATTTTGTATGGACATTGCTCGAATTTACTTGGTATATTTTAATTTTTGAATGTGTATAAGTTGGTCGCATGTGCAGTCAGTTGGCAATCGTGTTGGAGTGGGAGAACCTTTTTTGATGCGAATGGCTCATGGTGCGCCCATCTCAGTGAAATCAAGAGAGAATAAAAAAGGCTTGCAAGGAAGATCTCATAACCTATCTGTTGGTGGTACCAACAAGCTTTCGGATGAGCAAACTCTTCGTGTGTGTAGACGCTTTTATGTGGCGTTAATGTTGTCAAGACTTGTTCAGGTGCTAGCTATAGTGGGAGAAGAAGTTCTTATTTTTCTTCCCTTTCTCCTGTTTTTCCAACACGACGTATTTTATTCTTTCATACTGTACTTATTTATTATCTGTGTTGTAAAGCTCTAATTATTTTCCTGTTCGAGTGCAGGAGGCACCTGTGGGTGATGTGTGTGAAGCTTACAGAGTGGCTAGAGGGATGGTACAGTCCCTCCAAGAAAATGCTGGAAGGTTTGCTTCAATGGTTTCTTTGTTTTGTGAGAGACTTGGTTGGCATGATCTAGAAGGTTTAGTTTCAAAGTTCCAGAATAGAGTTTCGTTTGGAGTACGAGCAGAGATTGTAGAACTGACTAATATCCCATATGTTAAGGTGCGTATATTGTTCTATTTCATCTTGTACTTGTAGATGCGTTCATTTAAACTGCACCATTAGAAGCTTGCAACAATTAAAAGAGACTGAAAAAATGTTACTTACATTGTAGGGTTCTCGAGCTAGAGCACTCTACAAAGCTGGCTTACGTACACCTCAAGCCATTGCTGAGGCATCTATTCCTGAGATAGTCAAAGCTCTTTTTGAATCTTCGTCTTGGGTTGAACAAGGTGAGTTGTCGTGAGATAAATGTTTGGAGTTCCTTCGATTATATTTTTATTATGTGAATGAAGGATCTATCCATGTAATCTGCACACGGTTTTGGTTATCTTTGAGTTTTTAATTGGTTTCCCATGTGCTTTCCCCCTTTGCTTTGTACGCCAGCCAATTTTTTTTTTGCTAATCTTGATGGTTGGTTGATTTGTTGATTAACAGCTTCAGCACAAAGGCGTATACAATCAGGAGTTGCCAAGAAAATAAAAAATGGTGCTCGCAAAATTGTTCTTGACAAAGCTGAAGAGGCAAGATTAGCTGCTTTTTCAGCTTTTAAATCTCTTGGGATTGATGTTCCTGAGTTTGGACAACCCTTGATTTCCAATGTTGCTGGGAATCCCATAAATGACGAAGGCGGAGTGGCCTCCTCTGGGGATGACAATAATTGTAGCCTTATCGATATCGAACCCACAGAAAATGTTGCAGCTGAACTTGCTACTGAAGGGGCTGAGGCTTCTGATGCTGCTGTGCAACACATTGAAAAAGGGAAGTCAATGAAGATATCAGATACTGTGTTAGGCACCTCAGATGAGGTAAACTCAGATGTTGCATTGGCCAGCAGCAAAATCCTTGGAGTACCGATTGGAGGTCTTTCCTTAGCTTCTGATGATCAGATCCAATCAGGTGTCAGTCATAGAGAAAACTTTGTGTTACCAATATCTGCACAATCTGTAGACACTAGCAAGAACAATACAGTAGCTGGGCAGTTTGTAGACGCTAGCAATAATAATTCAATAGCTGGTAGTCACCTTAAACATGAACAGGTAAAAGATAACAGTGGAGAAAAACATGCATGTCTCAATGATAGTGAGAACCTTGGTGAGAGAGGTCCTATTAATGCAAGTAAACTGCCTGGCGGATTTGATTCATTTCTTGATCTCTGGGATACAATCTCTGAGTTTTATTTTGATGTTCACTTTACAAAACGATCAGAACTGAACTCTATTGTACCATTTGAAATTCATGGACTGTCCGTTTGTTGGGAAAGTTCATCTGTGTATTATTTGAATTTGTCAAGGGATCTAACTTGTTCTGGCGTCACGAAACCTGAAGATCCGTCCGGGAGCATAAATGGTGGCAAGTATGGTTTTCTAACTCCAAATCATCAATGGGACATGGCTAAACATAGATGGAGTAGGATAGCTAAGATCATGGCACGAAGAGACGTCAGGAAAATAGGCTGGAACCTAAAAGTTCAGATGCAGGTGTTAAAGAACCCTGGCATTTGCATTCATCGATTTGGTAGAGTGAGTTTTACGCAAAAGGAAATGGATATTCAACTAGTTGATAACTCATTCTTTTTGCTTCCCCGGGTTTATGTAGAAGATGTAATTGACATGTCTATTGTAGCATGGATACTATGGCCCGATGAAGAGAGAAGCTCCAATCCGAATCTCGAAAAGGTAGTTCATGTGCATAGTGATCAGAAATTTTCACTAAGATCTTAAGTTTGGATATTCCACTGATCCTTCATACTATTTTTGTGATCATTGCGTATTTTAAAATAATATCCACACATTATGTATTTAAAAGAATATCCATTATCATTGAGTATTTTAACGATGATTCATATTGCTTACTGAGGTTTTACCGATTTCAGGAAGTGAAGAAAAGGTTATCCCCTGAGGCGGCTGCCGCTGCCCAACGGTGTGGTAGGTGGAAGAACCAGATGCGCCGAGCTGCCCATGATGGCTGCTGCCGTCGTGTTGCACAGATCCGAGCTCTAGGTTCTGTCTTGTGGAAGTTAATTGTTTCAGAAGAACTTGTTGAAGCTCTTGTTAGCATTGAAAATCCATTGGTAACTATTACGTGATCCCTTCCATTTACAAAAGTTCTGTAAATATCGTCAGCTTAATTATGTAAAAAGTTTCTGCCTATTTATCATAAAGTTGTGCTTTTTTGGGGTCTTCTAATCTGCTGTGCTGTAATAATAGGTTAATATTCTTGCGGATATGGAGCTGTGGGGGATAGGAGTTGACATGGAAGGATGCCTTCGAGCGAGGCAGATATTAGGAAAAAAGTTAAAGGAGCTTGAGGCCGAAGCTTACATGCTAGCTGGAAAGAACTTCTCATTGTATACAGCTGCTGATATTGCGAATATACTCTTTGATCACTTGAAGCTGCCCATACCTGAAGGTCAAACCAAAGGAAAACAACATCCAAGTACTGATAAGCAAACCTTGGATATATTAAGGTTTTGTAATGTTACATATCTCCCTCTTCTTATTTATGCTACTATTTTTTTTAGAACTTTCTGAACTTGCGTATTAGTTGCTCTTTTAATTTTCTTCCCGAACTGTGTTCTTATAGGTTTCAGTTCTTTAGCAATAAGTAATTCTTTTATCATTTCAGGCATCAGCATCCTATTGTTCCTGTGATTAAAGAGCATCGAACTTTAGCAAAGCTGTTAAACTGTACGTTAGGATCGATTTGTTCGCTATCGAGGCTATCTATGAGGTCACAGAGGTACACATTACATGGTCATTGGCTCCAGACCTCAACAGCAACTGGGCGTCTTTCAATGGAGGAGCCCAATCTCCAGGTTATAATTCATTTGATATCCTTATCCGTGAGTGTTGAGTTATATGCTTCAGTCTTCCAATTTATGTCTCAAATTGTGGATTCTTTACAGTGTGTTGAACATGAAGTTGAGTTCAAATCGTGTGTCAAGGACAAAACTGGAAGTGATCTAGATGCTACTCACCACTTTATCAATGCACGTGAATATTTTATGCCTACTCAGGTAAAATCCATTATTTGACCTAGAAATCACGATTTGGGGTTATATAGTTTGTCTCACATCTCAAATTTGTTGTGGCAGGACAATTGGTTGTTGCTGACTGCAGATTATTCTCAAATAGAATTGCGATTGATGGCTCATTTCTCCAAGGATTCTTCGTTAATTCGGCTTCTTAGTAAGCCAAATGGTGATGTATTTACAATGTTAGCTGCGAGATGGACTGGGCAGCACGAATCTAAAGTTAGCTCCAAAGAGAGGGATCAGATAAAAAAGTTGGTTTACGGTATCCTATATGGAATGGGTCCTAAGACGCTTGCCGAACAACTAGATTGCAGCTCAGACAATGCTGCCGAAAAAATTCAAAGCTTTAAGAGTTCTTTTCCTGGTGTTGCTTCATGGCTTCAAGAAGCAGTTGAATCTTGCCGCCAGAAAGGGTAGGTCAATCTTAATTTCCATACATATGTTTCTGGCTGGATGGGGATTTCTTTCTTTAGATTTGCAGTTAGATGTGTTTATTCCTTTGGTGAAATTGTAGCTTTGATTTGCTTTAAATGCAGATATGTCACAACTCTTAAGGGGAGAAAGCGCTTCTTATCCAAAATAAAATTGGGAAACAGCAAAGAAAAAGGAAAAGCCCAGAGACAAGCTGTTAATTCTATTTGTCAGGTATAGTCCTGAATCTTTTGTGTATGTTGAAGTTATCCTGATAGTTCATACTGACCTCTGCCTTTCCAGGGATCTGCTGCTGATATAATTAAGATTGCAATGATAAATATTCACTCGGTGATTACTGAGGGATGCCCTGTACCTGATTCAGCTACAAAGTTCGCAGAACAGTTTCCCATGCTAAAAGGCCACTGCCGGCTTGTTCTACAGGTTGTTAAAATACCTTCATCAGTTTTTTATACTGTGCCCTCATATATATGAATAAACAAAAGTTGGTTCTCCCTCCTCTCTCCCCCTCTCTTCATATATGTGTGTGTGTGTGCGCGTCTGTGTACTTTTGTTTGTGGATGGGCCCTTCTCTTTCTTATGCGATTCAAGGACCTTGAAGATTTTAAATTGCTTTGCAGGTACATGATGAACTTGTACTGGAAGTAGATCCATCTGTCATACGGGAAGCTGGATTATTGCTGCAAGGGAGCATGGAAACTGCTGCATTGCTTCTGGGTATGAGAGCTTACCCATGAAACATGATCGGTTCATCTTATTTGTATCTATGATTAACAGGTATATTTTCTTCTTGTGATTCAGTTCCTCTGCAAGCAAAACTAAAGTTTGGAAAAACATGGGGTTCATTGGAGCCTTTTCATGCATCGTAAGGAAGCCATACAACGGTTATATATCACAAGTAATATTCCTGGATTTTTTTCGGCTGATATACGTGATGGAGGGTTATTTGATGTGAAACGTCCGAAGCAGCTAAGTCAATTTCTCATTGGCCATTTTAATGAACAAACAACTTCTGGAAGTAGACTAGGCTGTCAAAATCTAAATCTACACTGAAGTTAAGAAGGATTTTATCTTTCCACAAATACATACCTTCACGAAGTGCGAAACACCTTGTCCGGAGCCATGCAGGAAATAAGGTGGATGAATGCATGCCTGCCACTTTATTCGAGGAGGAGATATGTAAATATGCAACACAAATTTGAACTGAATTGGTTCATGAGTGGCATAATGGTGCCAATATTAACTTCCCAGTGTGTCTTTATCAGGAAAACTGTAAAATGTATAATGCTTTAACTGTCTGAAAGTTGAGAAAATGAAGCCCTTGCAACGGCCTAGTTCTGCTATTGGAGAGTATATAATTCATCTGCTGATCTTGGAATGTGGAGGTTAAAATCAGCAAGTAATCAAGTTTACGTAGGGGTACATTTTTCAGAGCAATTATACGGGACTTGAATTTGGAAAATTAGATGTTCAGATATCTTCAAGGAAAGGCAGCTGAGGAAAGGATACATATACGCATTTTATGTTATGGGGTTCATTCTAGAGATTAATTGCTGCTTGTATTGACAAAGGTGCAGAAGTTGCGACTAGGTGATATAGCTAACATGTTCTGTGGCCTGTATTCTGGTTTCATTGTGGATGATTTGTAACTGATCATCATGCCTGGCTAGGTCCACAGTGGCCAAACCAAAATAGCTAAAAGAAGCTAAGCAGACGGCGGCATGAGGTATTTCTTTTCTTAAGGTAATTTACACTGAACACGAGATCTGCTGTAAAGTTTTTGCCATGTCTAGAAATCCTTGATTGTTTTTTCATTATACATTGTAAATGATGTGCACATTAGTATACACAACATTCTGAGTTGATTTTTTTTGTCCCTAAGCTCAGCGATGCATAACAAAAGGGGCAGTTAATGACAAGAACTTGAAAATGAGCTGAATTAGAAACCACTTATGCTATTGCTGTATATTTTATTATTCTTTGAAATTTGGTCTATTCTTTTAGCCATCTGACATAGAAATGACTTCTGAAGGTGTGTTTGCCTGATAGGCTTATGCCATGGTTGTATCGACTGTGCAAGGAATGAAAGCCCTGTAACACCCTATGTCGACACAGATCTAGCCAGCACATGTTCTTTTATTTTATGTTCAGGAAACAAAAGCTTAAAAAAGAGGTCTGGTCAGAGAATAGCCATGTACTGTGGTCCTATGTTGTTAGGCACAACCTAAAGAGTAAATTGGTCAAGGTTGCTCAGTTCTACTGTAGACTTTAGTTCAGGTAAGGATCAGAATAAGCGAAATCACATGGTTTGGTTTCAGTTAGTTGAGGGTATTTTAGATACACTTTCGTTTTGTTCATCTGAAGGAAGATTAACTAGAACTCACCATTTCACTCATCATTTTGTTCAGTTTTCTTTTAATTGTTCAGAATTATCTAGTAATCGTCAATGGGAATCACCTCTAGAAAACCCAATAAGATAAGTACAACATTATTATTATTATTGATAATTTTGAAGTAAACATCAACTCTTGCATTCTTTATTTCTCTCTCTCTCTCTCTCTCTCCCTCTCTCTCTCTATATATATATAACCAACCATAGCATAAAGACTGAACTGAAGTACTTACAACACTATCCTACATACAACAGGTGCTAAGAAAAGTAGATTAAGTTTCAGTTTAGTGCTTATGTGTATATTTTTGCAATGAAACCCAGAATCTAACAGAAGTAACTATGAAGGAAAGTTGGATGTGACCTTCTAGTTCTTGATTGTCCACACAATGTGATCCTCAGGCAGGAAGTGGCAGATTGGAACAGTTCCTGGCTTAACCTTAAGTACTTGGAAAGCCAAGTGCTTAGGGTTCCACGAAGAAGTGTCAGTGTGACATACAGCAACTGCCTTGACTTTTGTGCCATCAGTTCCAACCAATGGTACAGTATAGGCTCTAGTAGAGTGTGTTGCATGACAGAAGTAAACTGCATATAGATATGACTGCCCATGGCAGACTACTGCGTGATCACCATTCATCTTTTTGACTCCTGCTTGAATGACATACTGTTGTTTCTTTGTTTCTTCTGTATTGATCTCAGTTGCCAAGGCATTAACATTCTTTCCTAACTTTGAAGTGCTGAAATCAATCATCGATTCTAGTGATGTTGCACAATGCTTCTCCTCATTAGCTACTGTAGGTTCTTCACATTTTTTGATGGTGTCTTTAATAACGTCTGCTTCTTCTGATGAGGGGTCGACTGAAAATTGGTCCAAGATATCAGTCAACTTGTTTGAGGAGAATGGTATCGACTTAGCGAGCTGGCGAGGTAACAATGTAGCTCCACTAGTAGTTTTAATGAATTGCAAATTCATCTTTTTTCCAGAATGCAAATCTTTCTCTAAAAAGAATAGAGCAGAGTTTGGATCATCTTGGAGTTGGTTTGCAGATGCTGCATAGTTGTACTGAAACGGGTTGGGACCAGGATGAACATAAACAGTCACTGGTCTTTTTCCTTTCTTGCGAGTGTTCACAGAAACTCCTCCTTTTCCTACATTCACTTTAGTTCTTCCTCCTGGCTTTCCAGTGTTAACTCCAACTCCTCCTTTATGTCCGACATTTACGGTTGTGCCACCACCCGATTTTGGGTTCTGAGTACCGACGTGCACACCACCCTTTCCAACGTTAACTGCGGTACCCTTTCCTCCGGGTTTCCGGTTAACAACAACTACGCCACCTTTGCCTACACCAACTGAAGTTCCTGATCCTCCAGGTTTGTTTGTGATCACACCCACGCCTCCTTTATCTACACCAACTGAAGTTCCTGATCCTCCAGGTTTGTTTGTGATAACACCCACACCTCCTTTACCTACACCAACTGAAGTTCCTGATCCTCCTGGTTTCTTTGTATCCACATTGACACCACCTTTTCCTACACCGACATAAGTGCTCTTCTCTTCTACAAGATCTGCAGATTTTAGGTAAATGAGATATCAGTATTGGGTTTGTGTCTGAAAATTGGTGGAATGGATACTACTCCGAGTTAGCTCTTCAACTAAGACACGGAAAAACTTCGAAAAACATGTAAACAGTAAAAAATAACTTCCAGAAGCATTTTTAAGTGAACAAGAAGAGCAAATCCTCAGGTTCTGTTATCACATTCTCTTCCTGGAAATTCCGGCTTTGGTACTGAAGCTCCCTCTGAGCCAATTCATTTGCTGCCATACACTAGTCGTACTTTGGGAAGTCATTTTAAGTCAGATCTAGAGTCTAGATTTAAAAAGATGCAGTTCCAGATGAAACCTAGTAAAATACATAGCTCAGGTTAGAGAACAAACCAGGTCGTAAAAGATCTTGAACAGTTTTGGGCATTGGGGTTTTTGGCAACATGTTTTGCCAGTAGAGTTCAGAAGGATGAGTTGCATAACTTCCTTTAGCACATAGAGTCGCTACTACTACAACCTGCAGCAAAATATATCACTACTCATTACTACTTGAGCAGAAAAATGATAGAAAACAAACATAACAAAGATCAATTACTGTAAAGGAGGTAAACTCTTTAGATGGAGAAACCAAAAGCTTACAAGAAGAGAAGCAAAGATGATGAAATGTAACTTCATTTTTACTAAATTCTGTAGTGAAATATCTCTGACAACTTCAAACTGTAAACTTGTACTGAAGAGTGTTAGAGAGATGAAGAGTTATTTATAGTGAATGCTTAGGTCCATGAAGTTACAAGATTCTTGTTAGGGAGAGAGGGTTTGATTATTTAATATCACAACTGTCCCTGCCTTGCTACATTGAATGCTGTGTTTGAAAATATGGTAGATCATAATGGACAGATGTAGGTCTTCTGATGACAACATTTACTTTGTTTGAAGAGTGATCCTCAGCAGTTGTTTAGGTTAGATGCTTGTATCTGAATGTTTTAGTAGGTTTGGTTTCAGTGTATATTCATCAGTAATGAATGTGGTTTGTAGTCATAAAACCAATATGAAATCCAACAGTTTCAACTAACTTAATCTTGACTTTCTAGACCATGCATGACTAATGGGGGTGGTATAAAGATGACACCAATTAAATGGTCGGTTTCTAGAGTTTTAAATCATCTCCAACAACCAACCATTGTGTTGACAAGTTGGTTGATATCTCTTCCTGTAGCATGGGGCTAGGGATCAATGCCACTCTTTATGCCTTATGGCCTCTGGTATAGGAAATGGGAAACCCAATCGTGGGTTATATTTTTATCTAGTCTAGGATCATCAAACTCGTCCTTGTAATATACAGTAAAACCTCTCCGGAAGAATACTCCATATAGGAATAAACTACATATAAGAATTAAAAATTCTGATCCCAATTTGGGCCAGTTATATTTAAGAATAAACTCCATATTGGAATAAGTCATAATTTTTTTTGGTCCCGTCTTAAGGAACCTACCTCCATATAAGAATAATCGAGAGTGTAATATAAATAATATAGGCCTTGTGGTATTTCAAAGTTTAAGATGAAGAGATTCTTACAACCATTTTACATGATCATTTTGCTTCAAAGTGAATTCTTTGCTTTTTATGCACTATTTAATACAAATATCTGTCACTCATATGATTTCATTTGTTAATTTACGGTGTCAAAGTTGAGTTTTAATGTGGATTGATTTCATATGTAAATTATATAAAATAAAATCCTCATTAAGTATCTATATTTACATAGATACATTTTTGTGTTTCCTATGCATATGTATGTATTTTCGGAAGTACATGTATGAAGTTTTTTCTTTCGGCCTATCCAAGGTAGACCTCCATATAAGAATAACCCCCATATTAGAATATTTTTTTGTGGTCCCCAAAATATTCTTATACA
This sequence comes from Papaver bracteatum, assembly GCA_023529315.1. Classification (NCBI taxonomy): domain Eukaryota; kingdom Viridiplantae; phylum Streptophyta; class Magnoliopsida; order Ranunculales; family Papaveraceae; genus Papaver; species Papaver bracteatum. Next base: position 292,089 of record JAJJWX010003264.1, read on the forward strand.
GAGGGTTTACTGTATTCAACTCACAAATTTCACGATTGCTAAAGGGGGACCGGCATTAACAGGGGTATCGTTTCATATGAGACAATTCGATCCTGGCCGTCGGATCACTCAAACGGTACCCCTGCTTATACCGATCCCCCTTTAACAATCATGACAAATTTCTCTCCAAGTTCTTATCATTTAACCCTTTTACTATTCATCCACCAATTCTAGGGTTTGCATTCCAAACTAGAAAAAATCTACTCCCTCAGTTCCAAATAATATGCTGATTTTATGTGTAACTTATACACGAAACCAACCTATTTTTTTAAAACATGAGGTAATTTTTTTTTTTTTTGATTTATAGGAACAATAAGAAAATATGTTAGAAGGAAGGTTTTTTTTTTTTTTAATTTATTTAACACTCAGTATCCTCATTTTCATACTCCACCACCAAAATCAGATTCAGTATCTTTGCTACCACCATTACCAAACAACACACCATAATTTTAAATTAAGAGAATGAAAAATGAAAACACTCCTTCCATGTCCAAGAATAGATTGATATAAGACTAGCATACCAATAGGCGTGCGTGTTCAAGGAGAAACAAACACAATAAAACAGGCACACGGTGTACTAATTGGGTGCACGTATACCCTTATGTGGTGCCAAGTTCCTGTCTGAACATGAGTGCCATTTTTAGACACCTTAAATATCGATTCTTTTTTCCGAAAGCAAATCCAATTGGGACAATTATTAATCAAAGAAGGAAAAAAAAAACAAAAACATATGACCCGAATTCCAGAAGTAACAACAAAGGAAGAAAAAGTTTCATCCAAATCAATAAGTTGTGAGGACATCACTGTTAAATTGTATTTTCTCTAGCCAGTTTTTCTTTAAATGTCTTCGTAGTTGAGAAGTTTTCAAACAGTTTCTTTGCATTATTGTTAGAGCATTTTAGTTGGTTAAGAATACTGGTGTAGTTGTAAAATTACTCGGTGATACTATAGAATATAAGTCCATGTAAAGAGTCCATATATAATGATCTGAATTCGAAACTCACAGGCATCAAAACTCTTTAATGATCCATAAAGGAAAAAAAAAAAGATCTTGGTTGGTTAAGATGTTTTTCCATTGTAGAGTAAAATTAACCACTGTTTTTTTACTTTCACACTGTAATTCTACCTTTTTTAATAAGAGCATCTCCAACCGGACCTAAACAATTTCCTATATTTAAGGCCACGTAGGTTTTATCAAACTTTTACCAAAAAATCTTCTCCAATGGTGATGTGAAACTGAATGTAGAGATGAGTTGGCATGATAGTTATTCTCACGTCCTTTAACACATCCTCTACTTTTAGAGGTTCTCTTAGAGGATGTAAGAATGTCTAGTCACAGTTTTTCAAGGAAAAGTGATCCAAAAATAAATTAAAACAAAATAAAAACTATATCTAACCAATCAGATAAACACAAGCAGATTGCATTAGTAATCTAGATATTCGTTGTTTGGAGATTAATTTTCTCAAATTCCTAAAAATATGGTAAAACTAGAGTTTAAATTTTTAAAGGACGTCTTCCTACCCCTGCCACGTAGAAAGCACACCACATTTCATTGGAGATGCTCTAAGAGCTAGCACTATGGTGCATCATTTCCCTTCCCTATCCCTCCATTTCCCTTAAAATGCCAAAAATCCAACCACTATGGTCTCCCATATCCCTACACGAGTAGGGATAAAGACCACCATCCCTACACGGGTGAACAGATCTGTTCAGCCTTGTAGGGAAGGGAAATCACACGGGGACTCAGTCCGCGTAAAACCGTTGATACACGGACTGAGTACGCGTAGCATTTTGTACGCGGACTCAGTTCCCGTTTCGACAAATAATATTTGTTTGACCTTTTTGGTTTACACCTCTCTCACACCCGATCCTAACCATCCATCACTAATAACGGCTCTATTTTGTACGCCGTCGGATCCCAACGGCCATTTTTTCAAAATCCCCTATAAATACCAATCTAATTCTCTACTCAAACCACACCAAATCAATTGATTTTTTTTATTCTCCCTTTTCCTCTTACATCAATTGATTTCTTCTTTCTCTGCATCTTTATTACAATTCGTTTTTTGTATTTAGATTTAGATTTATTGTAGTAGTTATTTATTTGTTATCTTAGTTTCATTAAAAATGGTACTTAATTTTGTCACACAAGAAGTGGTTGATCTTACCACTGCTTTTATTTATGTGAGTATGGACGAAATTGTGGGTTCGGGGCAAAAAACCGCTTTGTTTTGGAAACGCATTCACAAAATTTTTATACAACGAAATGGAAATCCATACAGAATAGATTGGGATGCTTTAAAGAGCAAGATGAGAGCTATTAAAAAGGATGTCAAAGAATTTGTGTCCATTCTGAACGCTATATATCGCCTAACCAAAAGCGGTGCAAGCCACGAAGATTTGGTAAGTTTATTAAATTTGTAAGTTTTTCCATACAGTTGTGATAATAGTAATAAACCAAATGTTTCTTATATAATTTTTCAGACAAAAGATGGTCGCCTTCAATATCAGGAACAAAGAGGACAACCTTTCAAGTATGATGCATGTTATGAATTATTTAGAGAAAAGGTCTCTGGATATAATTATGAATTGACTGTGAGCCAAAACAGTGAGTTGTTTGAATCTCATCGTAACTTTTTATCGGTCGAAGATGGTAATGAAGTTCTTCTCAATGGAGAAACTCGTTGGAAATACAAGGAAAATGCACGTCCTATAGGAACAAAGAAAGCCAAAAAATTTGCTAGACAGAAGAAGGATCGTGAGCAAGGTATATATAGAGAGGATGATGGTGAAACATCTTCGGTTAAGATGGAAGAAGCTATGATACTTGAACAAAGTTCAAGTATTTTGGGGTATCTTAAGGAAACCCGATCAAGGAAGGAAAAAATGAGAATGGAACGAGAATCCCAATACCAAAGTTTTTGGGCTTATACTCAACAACCGAGTTATCAAATGGAAGATCAAATGAATTTGCAAACGCTTCAACAACAGACTAATCAAATGCATGGACAACAAATGCATTTTAATCAAGACAATGTAATAATGTTGATGGACCTTAGTTGTTTAGCTCCCAACGAAAAAAAATATTATCAACGCAAGCAAAAGGAGATTTTCAAGGGGAAGGGTATAATCAGCGTTGAAGATTCTGAAGATGAAGATGTAATCCAACTCTATTTGTTTTATCTTTAATTGTGTTTAGTTTTTTAATTTGTAGTACATGTTTAGATTAAAAGTGTTATCTTAAATTTGTAGTTGGTAATGTTGTTAACTTTATTTTAAATGTGTTTGAATTAATTAAATTTGTGAATTTGTTGTAACCACTCGATTTTCAAATCTAAATTCAAATAAATTACTTCATTTTTTCACTTCATTAAACTAATGTTCATAAATAACTTTAAAAGATACCTCTAACATATCATTCGATAGGTTTACATGTTGTTATTTTTGTTGTTGTCAGATTCAACAATCAATGCCGTTTCGAAATGGAAAAACGGTTCTTTTCTCCATGATGTGTATGCATCTTGTGCAGTGAAACGGTCACCTCTATACCTATTGAGAAACTCATTGTACCTGATGCATAATTTCCTAACATGATATGTCCTTGAACAAATGTAGGATGGTAGATAATTATGTCATGGTTTCTTGCCCGTTTCTTTAACGAAAGAACCCCAACCAACATTAGTCCAGAATATTTTTTGATCCTTAGGCTTTTCTGGAAAATCATCCTTGAAACGGTAATAGTTTCTAATCCATTCAGTCTCTTCTTCGACATCCTTTAACCTTTGTCTCAGTTGGAATTGTTGTTGACCACGTTCTTTTGCCTTGGAATTTTCTTCGTGTTCCTTGAGTTTGTGTTGGTATTCTGTCGAACACCCAGATGAATATTTGGTATGTTTTGTGGACTTTCCTTTGCTTAACACTTCATCCAACAACTGTGTTAGATTGGTAGGTGATGAAGACGTCGTTGCGTTCGCATTAGCTTGATGACCTCTTTTGCATATCTCCTTTTCCATTGCAGCAATTGATGTAGTGGATCGCTTGCATCTTCTAATTATGTCTTCGAATGAGTTGGTAGTTGCTGACTGATTTTCCATTGAATAGATGTTTAGCTTTGATGTTGCAAAGAAAAATAGGTAGATTGATGTTGAAAATAAGAATGGGTTATCTTTCTTGTATATAGGATTCCTTCCCAACGACTCTATTTTTAAGAACTCGTGCCCAACGGATTGTTTTTCCCAACGGATATTTTTCTAACAACTCGTGCCCAACGACTCTTTTCCAACGACTATGTTTCCTAACGGGTCTATATCCCAACGAATCAATTTCGTTATATATATACTATCAGCATTTTTTTGTTCTTACAACCAATAATCTTAATACATTCTTACAAACCATCAACATAAATTACGTATTCTAACAGTTCGAGTAGAAATGGAAAACAAATAGTATGTGTAGAAGCAAAAGAGGTTTGTCCATGTTGTTTCATGGATACACACAATTTTCTTCAATGCCCATGGCTATATAAAAAATGTCCACAACCAGGATGCATCGGCACTAGGAAGGTAAAAGAGTCGATACCAGAGAAGATAAGATATTTGGAATGTGAGTATGCTAAATGTCCGGGAGAAGCACAATGTTTGGAGGATGCAATGAAAGATGCAATAAAACAACAAAAAGTTGAAGAACTCGGCAACAACTTGAAACTAAAAGGTAAGGTGGAGTTTGAATGTACCAAGGGGATTCCGTGTGAAACTGAGGGTTGTTATTTCTTGATGGAAATGCACCGTTCAGTCGCCAAAAAAACATATGGAAAGAGTTACTGGAGATGCCTTGAGTGTGAAACGGTGGCATGGGATGAATAAGTGTTGTTTTACTTGGATCTAATATCAATTGATGTAATGTGAATTTTTTTAATTAGTATGTGTGAGTTTTTTAATTAGTCAGTTGCATTTAGCAATATGCGTCTACAATAAATAATAATGGTAATTTTATTATTCAGATTAACGATTACATTAAGTACGTTCAACCAGCATATAAACCAATAGGCGACCCTATTGGACGAGTTATGTCTCGTGAGGATTTACAGAGATATATACCCACAAAACCTATCTTCATTTTAATTCTTTACTCTTCATCTGATGATTCAGATGATGAATATTCAAAGGGTGAAGGGTCATAATCTGAGAAGCTATTTCTCAACATGACATAGCAGTTAAAAAATCTAAATGTTTTCTCCTTCTTTTTTTCGTAACTTTCCAAAGCACGTTGCTCCTACAACAAAATAAAACAATGTCAATTTACAATAAAATAATTAAACTATTCAGTACACATACTCAAAAGATTGTTTGATGGGTAACCACTAAATTTCTTACGATTTCCGATGGTACTCCAGCCCTCTATAAATATAACGATCTCTGTGTCGTTACATATAATTTCACGTCTGAAGTAATTACGTTTAACCTTGTTTTCAGATACTTAACCGTGCGTTGATTCGGATTCCCGTTATGTATAGTCAACCTTTGTAGCAACTCCTCCAAAAGGTTGGTGTTATTGAGTTGTTCATCTTTTACTTCATTCTCTTGATGAACTTTAACCCATAAACTAACTATCATTTCTTCTTCCTCCGGATTATAACCTACGATAATTAAGAAATAGTAGTACTGTTGATAATAAGTTTTTTTTTTTTGAAGGTGGAGAGCAGATTTGGTCGAATAATGTGTTAATTGATAAAGAGATTGTGAGTCCTTTATATATGCACCATATACATATCCATAAACTGTTGAATGAGATCTCCCGGATGAATATCCTAATCCATATACTGTACTGGTAGATTTCCCTGATATGTATACATATCCATATACTGTGTAAATGATTTCGCTGAATCCTTTATACATGCACCGTATACATATCCATAAATTGTTGCATGAGATTTCCCGAATGAATATCCTAATCCATATACTGTACTGGTAGATTTCCTTGATATGTATACAAGTCCATATACTGTGTAAATGATTTCGCGGATTATCGTAATTGTAAACCATATGCCACCAAATATAAACTTCATAATTTGCAAACATAAAGTGAATCCCAAATAATATCTAAAGTTTGTTATTACAAGAGCGTTTAACATTCGAAAACTTAAAAGAGAAAAGTGAAATACATCCTATGCTTCATCATCATCATCATCATCATCATCATACATACCAGCATCATCGTCATCGTCAACCTCAACATCATCCTCCTCATCCTCATCGTCATACTCAGAATCCTCCTCTTCATTGTCATAATCCTCCCCATCACCAGAATCCTCCTCGTCATCTCCATCATGTTGATATTCGTCTCCCACATGTCCATGTGCATCTCCATGAGGGAAGTCATCTGGGATGTGATTATTGTAATCTCCATAATACTCAAATTCCCCATCCTCGTTTTGTCCTGGGACAACTTATTCTTCAAAGTCTGTATCATCATAATCTCCTTCTGACGATGGAAGTACCACGTATTCCATATCTGAACCCTCCAGACTAGACAAGTCCCCTGCATGGACTCCTCTACCAGGGCGCGCAACAATGTGCTTGACAAGATCATTTCTCAGTTGTAGGTGGAGTTCTAGGTTTTTCAGAGATGACATAAATACACGACCATTAACAGTAGGTTCAGGAAGGGGAACATGAACAACCCTTCCCCAATCTGTATCCCGACGCTCATGCTCGATAATGATGTTGTGTAAAATAAGACAATATTTCATAATTAGATTCATGTCTGATTGGTGCCAATACTTACAAGGAGATCCGACAATTTTGAATTTACCCTGAAGCACTCCAAAAGCATGCTCGACATCCTTTCTTTTAGACATTTGATACTTGTTGAACCTAACATAGTCGGGAATATCCAATGTCTGAGAAAAAACTTGTACAACTGTAGTCAACTTTGGATAGATACCATCGGATAAGAAATAACACATATTGTATTGGTGACTGTTGATGACATAATTGCATGGAGGTGCTACACCCTTTAGCATGTTATCAAAAAGGGGTGAGTGTGCCAACACATTCAAATCGTTGTTTGATCCAGGCATTCCAAAAAAAGCATGCCAAAACCACAAATCATATGATGCCACCGCCTCTAATACCAAACTACTCTCTTTATCTTTACCCCTGTAAGTTCCTTGCCAAGCTACCGGACAATTCTTACATGGCCATTGCATACAATCAACACTACCAAGTATTCCAGGAAAACCTCGGTCGTCATTCTCAGCTAGCAACCTCTGAACATCTTCAGGAGTGGGTTCACGCAAATATCTGGCTCCAAAAGTCATGCAAATGGTGTGGCAAATTTTTTTTAGATACTTGTATATTGTAGTTGCACCCATACGAGTGTAATCATCAATACTATCAGCAGGCGTACTTTTGCATAAACATTTCATCACGGCAACTAATTTCATATGTGGAGAATGCCCCATAGTACCAGTTGCATCCGGACGTTGATGCCATTCCAAATTAACTTCAAGCAATTTTCCTAACAATTTCTCGAATAACTCTTCCCTCATGCCTAGACGCTGTTTGAATTGTCTGGAGGTATAACCGGTTCCATGCGTAAAATAATCATTCATCATTTTTGCATCATGCCACACTCGATCACACGTTATTACACTACGTATCTGTACCTCCTGTGGTACAAGTTGTCTAATAATACGCAACCGTTCATCCAAAAATAGTTGTGTAAACATAATCAAAGCTTTCTCTTCTTCATCACTATCACTAGAGGTATCCAAATACATTCCATATTTGTGTCTCACATAAGAATGCATTAGACTCATTGTGCACCCTAGCAAACCAAAAATACACTATCAATTTGGGTATAACATACATAAACACAAGTATATCAAACTTCTACATTAATATGCATTTACATGGAACATTAAATTCTACATAAATCAAGACACACAACAATTAATCATACATTTTTCACTTAATATATGTGTTCATAACGTTATTGAATTGCATACTACATATCCAACCAACCTAGCATCAATAATTTCATCACAAATGAAATCAAATTAACTTAAAAACCCAAACATTAGAATCACTCACCTTATATGATTTTTTGGATGAAATTCGAAATTGAAGAACGGATTTGTGCTAACCATCAAACCCTTTTAATCTAAGCTCACGAATCGCCTTGAATCGACATGAAAATGGAAAGGGGGTAAATGGGGTTTTGAGAGGAGGAAAATTAGTGAAGAAGATGAAATGGGAGGAAGAACCGGGTTCTGTGAACTTAAACCTATCAAACGGGGACTCAGTCCGCATATTTGGTCAAGTCAACGAGTTGACTAATACGCGGACTCGGTTCCCGTCCTGCACTATTCATACGCGGACTCAGTAGGGAAGGGATAGCTAGGAAACATAGCAGAGTTGCCTTTCGTGTGCCATCCCTTCCCTTTATTTGAGGGATAGGGAAGGATAGCCAGCACCATAGTGCTAGCTCTAAGTGGACGTCCATCACATTAAAGAAAAGTTGCTGAGACAGGTGGCAGTTGAATAGCTATTAAAATATTGGGACCTCTAGTTTGTCTGTTCTCTGTTTCGTTGTTCCGGTTGCCATTTCAGCTATTGCATAACGTGATTAAGCAAAAATGTTTGTTAGCAACTCATATTAACTTCTGTCTTTGTTCTCAACCAAACAACTACCTCTATTTATTAGGACTTAATTAGCAGTAGGGATAGCATAATGACTTTTTATGAGTCTGCATGTCCTTTCGCCACAAGATTATATCCTCGGTAAGAGTGATTCTAGAGCAGCGAAGCAAAATTCTGCAGAATTTTATCTGCTATGGACGAGGATATCAAATTCAATATAGAACAAAAATACCGTGTTGTTTGTGTTATTTGGTATTCTTCTCATTATCCCCAGTGAACTAAATTGTCTCCGATTAACAATGTCGTTTTCTTTCAGGCGGTGTATTTTGCTCGAAATAGACACTCGATCAATATAGCATTTAGTGATTTAGTAATGGAAAATGATACATTCACCGAAAAAAAAAGCACCGAGCTCAGCACCGTGTGAGAGGGAGATGGGATTCATTTCTGCCCCACTCCCTATACCAATGTTTAGAGTCATTCCAGGACCGTCGAATTTCCCCGAAATGCATTACTCAGTCCTCTTATTCGGTGTGGGTAGCAAAGCCCTTTAGTAATTCTCAACATACCATTGGAAAGTTTAGTGAAAAATCTTAGACTGCTGATCAATAGATTATTAAGGGTCGTCATTTAGCCACATATGTCATGGCCGATGAGAATAATTGCCAATATATATCATCAAGGCCATCACTTCGGAAAGATGGTACCACCGTACTTATCAGGTGCATAGGCAGGTTCATTGTTCAGAAAACTAGTGTTTCACCCGTGCGATGCACGGGTTTGAATCTTGCTTGTGAATTATTGGCTTGTTATAAATAATATTATGAAAAGGGGGTAACAAATCGGTAAGCTGTAAGCATGATATTCTTCTTACACATAAAAAATTAATAAACTAATATCCCAGGTGGTGTGCAAGAAAATAAAATGAACCAAAAAAAACCAAAACAAATATAAACTCCAAGGGAGACAATGAAATAAAAAAGGATTTCTTGTTAAATAACATTCTTCAACACCCTCTTTTGACTTAGCTTTAAAAATGTTATCTTTATCTATGCAAGGAACGATCGCCATCTTGGATGTAAACCATTCTTTTGTTTCCTCTTTCTCTTGGTAAAGTATCATAACTATTGACTACCTTCGTTTCCCCTTTGTCTTGGTAAAGAGTATCATAATTGTTGACTTGCAAGACCATAATCTTGGTAAAGAGTATCATAATTATTGACTTGCAAGACCATAATCCTGTTTGATCCAGTTTTCACATTGAATCGCAAAAATAGAGCTCACTTGAAAAAATAAGTCTTGCAAGCAAATCATCAAACAGTGTCAAAGCTTCTTCGAGAATTCCTTTGATATTATTCCATACATTTCAAAAAGATAGGCTAAATGGTTTCTTTTATAAAAAATTGACGAAGATGGTAGTTATTAGAATAAATGATTTTCAATACCTTCTTACGGAGCTCCTCTATGCTAAAGACCATGAATTCTTCTATTGGCCTTCCCGTAAGAACAAAGACTGCATCGGAAGTGTGATACACCACTAATACTTTAACTTATAAACTTAGAATCAATTAATCATAAACCCTGAACAATATATAAATATTTACTGCAGGCGTTTCTTTATAGTTTTTAAGCAAATACAATATGCACAGTACAAAGTACCTGATTAGGACGCGTTGATGCCCTGCAAAAAACTATTTAATACCTTTACAGTAATGTTAGCTTAAAAACTGTAAAGTAATGTTGAGTACTCCCTTGCTATCTTTTTCAACATCACGTTCAATTGAATCTTTCATGAGCCCTTGATCCTTCTCAAGGAGCTTAACGACCTTGATGTCAAGGGATGATTATCTTTTCTCATCGTTCATTGGAACCATAGTTTTTTTTTCCCATCCTACTCATTACTTATGATACCTATTAGAATCATATTCAATTTTAATTACAATGGAGCACAAATACAATAATTACAATGAAGCACAAACAAAAATACAATAATTCCAAATAATATGAGAAAAAAATAGTTTTGGGTAATAGACTACCTCTATTTTTATGTGTGTATGTCAATCCTTGTAGACGACATTTTAAGTACATCCCTCGGGTACATTATCTTCTGTCTTATCAATTTGTATTTTCAGTCTTTCCATTGTCCTTGATACTGCAAAATAAAGTTGACCACGAGATAAATTTGGTTTCGAAAACGATAGATTCCCACGTGCTTCATGCTTTGACCTTGGCTCTTGTGTATAGTCATTGCAAAAAAAATTACATGCTTATCAAGGTAACAATTAAATTTGATTCTGTAGGATGTAGTACGATTCTTGGAATGTCTTTATTCTTATCTTGGTAACAACCTTGAGATGAAACACATGGTTATGAACTTGGATTTTAAATTTCTCATAAGCATTATTGTGGTGTACCAACCTTGAGATGAAGCACATGGTTAGGACTCTCTTGAACTTCCTGAGTGATTAGATATTCCTGAGTGAATACTACTCCCGTCATGTTAAAATTACGTGAGAATGAATTCACTGAGTCCGAGCTCGTAAAAGTGTATTCTTCACCTGGAAGAAACAATATTATACGATCATTTATATCCACACATGTGTTATTCTTTGAAGTTAAGATGAACCTTTAATTCAGATAATACATATCTTCATATTTATGAATCGGATCAGGATAAGTGCTCTCAATAACCGAGCCAACAGAACTAATTAGTCATCTGGCACCTTTATCCACGTTGTCTCTTTATGTTCTTCAAGTGCCATGCTTAGCAATTTCCCATCCCCAAGTTGCAAAACCCATTTGCTGAATGCTTATATGGATTGTTTCTGTTCATCATTAGAATCTCCGTTCATGAGATAAAAATTGCTTAGCTTCTCTGGGCTGTAAATATGTAACTTTAGTTGCTCTTCTTTACATGCTTCTTCAGAGTTTTCATGTGGGTCTATTGATGGAGCTTGTTATAAGTAGGAATATGATGAGAGATTTGTATAGAGATTTATTAGAGTTTGTCAGAAATATATCTTTTCCAAAAATAAATTAAAAAATATGTGCAAACTATATTCAATTTTATATATACAAAATAATTTTTTATTTTTTGTGGCAGTGGAAGCCACAAAATAAATTAAAAAATATGTGCTTAACTATTAGAGATTGTTATTCAATCTTCAGAATAACAATCTCCAAAAATCCAGTTGAAGCTGGTTTAGTTACTAAAGTGAAACTTGAGTCTATAGGTTATTACCAAATGCTTATTTGTGTTATTCCCAAGTTGAATTCGAAGCACATCGTTAATTTTGTTTTTATAATGGTAAGTGTGCAACTATAGATGCCATTTTCTGCTTTAAAAAACAAAGAATAACCCTCATCAACATCCGGAATTAGTAGAAAACTAAAAAAACAAAAGAGACCAAGATTTCAAACTAAAATTTTGTCCAAAACAAAAAAGGTCAGAAACTATGAAGTATCAAACGGTATTTAATTTCCACAGAAACAAAAAATAGTTTTTTTACTTAATTGTGTCATTTCAAACGGTACGTACAATGATTTTTTTTTCCTGATAGTCTGCATTTATCTCATAAGATTGAAACATGTAGAAGTCCAATACCAATGACTTAATATTCCATTGCACGGGAAATAAATATCAAGTAACAACTAAATATAATAATTGGAGGTCTAGAATGAATGATTAAGTAAGAACTAAATTGAAATAAATATTCTAATGCACTAAAAACCAGTTCAAAATAAACCGAAAATCAAGCTAAATATAAGAATCTCAGTTATAGCATTCCTATCTAGCATATAAGAAAACACCCTGGGGAGTCTGTGGCTTCCAAAAGGATATCACAGCAATCGGCTCAGTTTCCCGTCACACTTTAAAATCAGCACATCCTATCACACTGTTCCATATATATCTATGGGAACTTATAAATCATCTCATATGTACTGCGGTTTTCTGATGAAAATAAAGTGCTGCATTCTACACATAATGAGTAGGCGCTCTCACGAATGATCTTTCCACTGCATACGTTACATGTCGTATAATCCCATGGCTTCCCTAGCCAACTATTTTTTCAATTCCAGCACTCTCAACAGCTGATAACCATGAACATGAGATAATATTATTTTTTCCAGACTCTAACAGTTCATTACGGTTGTAAGAATACTATTTTCTGTATTTTAAGAATTTATTTCAATTAATTAAATAAAATTAGATAAACATATGTATGATAACATTGCACTGTACCTATTATTTGTATTACTCATCATCAACTGGCATTGATATTATAAACAAAATTGGTACTCCAATCATACAATAATAGGAGGATTTCGAATCAAAAAAAGAAAGCGAATGAAGATGTAAAATTGCATATATATGAAACACATAACATGGTTTGGTATGTAAACTGTGTTTGTGTTGCGTAGTGCTCATCTACCAACTGAAACATTAGATATGGAATTTCTTGAAGGCTTTGAACATAACCAGTAAATCTATTGAAGCTCAAGTCTATACAAAAGGAAAGGATAAGTTAATTATGAATCCGCACACAAGCCTTTTAAATGACTGGGTAATCATTTTAATCTGAACATAATATTTTGGTTGCAATGAGCTTGAACCACATTTTCTTTGTACAAATGAATGATTATACTTTCAAATGAATGGATCAAAAGCTTGTTAAACCTGGATTGAAATGTAACTGCTGGTGTTTTATACTATGCAACTACATATTAAAAATATAAAAGAACCTCACCATAAAAATTCACCGATAGCACATCAATTCGCCTCCATTGGACCTTTAATCATACACTCAAAGAATCCACAAATCTGATAAAATTGATAATAACCATAATAATGGTGAAGGTTTATATCAATCTGATTCTGCTCCTCGCATATTATTTTGTTTCTGGATCATCAATAAGCAATAGCCATGAGAAAAACACACCAAGTTACCTGAAACCATATGCATCTGACATTTAAAAAAAATATTGATAAAAAAATATACAACGTAAAAAATGGATCCTCCTTACATTGACAAAAGGGAGTATGGAATCACAGAAAGCCATTCTAAAAAGAAATTAAAAACGAACTAAAAAGCAAAAGGGTCTAAAGGTTCAATACACAATCTCGCAACCCATTCATTAACAACATCAACAAAAGTAAACCATGAGATTCGATTTCATGGTTTGATTCTTCAGTGCGAGGTACGACGAAAACCAACAAAAAAAAAATCAAGAATAAAACCCCTATAAAACTGAAAAAATGGTTTACAATAGAGTTGATAGATCTGATAGATCACACAACAACCATAGGGAAAAAAATAAGAAACAAAGATTACCACATATAAAAAAATCCCTAAAGGTGAACTAAGAGATTCCTTTCATCGTTATATCAATCACTGTGATGAAACATCATCAACAACTATAAAAAAAATGTAATAAAAATAAAATACCTTCAGTGTGATTATTATTATGTCCACAAAGCCTCAAAATATAAACAAAAAATTAAAAACACAAAACACAAATACCACAGAACAAAACTATAAATTTATCACCTTATAAATTACACGGTATTAAATCATGCGTTTATCTATCGTCAACAATCAACAAAGTGAGAAGAGTACACCAGCACCTGCAGATCAAAAATCACCATTAATACATTGCATATTGAGAAATAAAAAAGCAAAACCCTAGAAGAAAATATAACATCACGAAAACGATAAGATTTTACCTTTGCTCGAGTGCTTTTTATAGACAGCATCAAGTTCAAAATTTCCCAAATAAAAAAATCTCAGTCTAGGGGAAAAAACATTATGGTTTAGGAAACAACACCCTATAAGTAACGAAACTTTCCTAATTTTGGATAGCCACAACATTCTCAGATCACCATAATTAGTTGTTGGAGATATTTTTTTATCAAAAATATATTACGTTATTCTCATCACCATTTTTAGCTGGTGCATATAATTTTGGATAAAAAATATATGAATGTATTTTTGTATGACTGATTTTTGATTGAATGTATTTTTGGCGACACTATATTTATCGAGATAATTACCTTAGGCAATATATGTTTTCCATTAAAAAGAAATCTCGTGGGACCATAAATTATTTTCCACATTTCATTAGGCCACGTCAAATTAATTTCCATTAAGAAAAAGAAATAGAACGCAGACCACTCGCATACATATATGATTCACTTTATTTTTTTTTATTTTTTTTTGATCAGTAAGGAATTTGATGCTAGCGAGTTTCGAATCACTGGTATCATCACCCAGTGACTTTACCACTGTACTATAGTGGCACCGGCGATTCAAAATATTTTTAGTTTTCTTGGTTCTCATTAATTTAGCTAAGTCCTCTGCCCTCCATCTACAGTTTTGTCATTCTTCTTTAAGTCATTTACACATGTTCCCGACAATAATATTCGAGCACATGACAGTTATACACAAAATTGGTACAAACCAGATACAAAAGTATTAGAGCTTCTCCAATGAAATGTATGTGAAGATAAATGTCTAAGTCCATATAGGATAGACATTCATTTTTCTTAAAAATATTCTCCAACCCAATTTTTTAAATCAATGTGAAAATGACATGGCTTAATTTTTGTTAGACATTGTCAAGGTGAATGTCAAGTTTTAGACATTCACCTTGACAATGTCAAGCTATCCTAGTAAGCTTTTGCTTCCTAAAATTAATTCTAATATATTAAAATAGCTCTCTTTAGGTGTAATAAAATCTAAAATTTCCTAAAAATAAAAAATGCATTTAGTTCATAAAAAATCACCAACAATACCATTGGAGATGAAATGTTTTTTCCCCCTAAATTTAAGGAACAATTGGAATGAGGATGTCTTGTTTGGGTTGCCACCTAGGAAACACACACAACCACCATTGGATAAGCTCTTAGAACTCTTTGATAATGTGGAGAAAACAAAATATAATCAAAGCATTTTACAATGATACGTTGCATAGGTACTTATATGTAATTAATTGTAACCAGAATCAAGCTGCAAGAATAAAAACAAACTTCACAATCATTGGTAAAGTGTATTTCACAAACAAAGCCCCAAACTCCCTATATATAAAATAAATAAATATACTCGTCAAAACTTTATAGATGATAAACAGAGAATATGAGTGCAACATAAAATTGTAAAAACCTTTATTTAAAATTTAAAATTAGTCATAAAACTATCAAAAAAAAATTGAAGCACTTCTACAACAATAAGAAATGCAAAACTCGCACTCTTAAGACACGATGGAAATGAAAGTCGACGTTAGGGAATCCTTGGTGTTGAAACTTATAAAGATTAGGACAGTCTTCTTAGTGATGTGAAATCGGCTGTAACATGCAACAAAAATAAATTACCATCATGTCAAAGCCGTTTGAATTCATTGCTGAATCTATTTACGAAAGCTCTAGGAATAGACAGCGTAGAAAAATAAATAGCTCAAAAAGTCCATAACCTTTTATGGGGCTAACCATAAATACCTGGAAAACTTGTACATGGAATTGTACCGGAAGAAAAAAGCTAGCCAACAGCATAACAACGCGATTATTTTGGTATAGAAAATGGGGAAATTTTAGGGAGTAGAAAATCCCGACAACTATTATTACTCACAATTACGAAAGCTTGCCAACTCTCGTTTCAGCCATTGGCAGATGATTACTATTGCTTATGAAAACCTAAATCATTTGATCAAAAAGTGTGCCAGCAGACCAACGTAGGCTCTTGATGGCATGGTTTAAATGTTTCATCAATAAATCCTATAAAAACGAAAAAATAAACAAAATAATAATAATTTACGGCTAAGATGAGCGAGTTAAAAATTACCTGAGCTATTGTATGCATAGTAGAGAAATAGCACCAATAAAACAAACTTTTCTGCAAAACAAAAGACAACCACAAATAATACGAAGCATCGATAAAAATCGAAACCCTAAAAAAAAAATCTAATGAAAATATCTAGCTATTTTAAGTGCAGAAGAGAAGCACCTACAACATCAAGAGATGCAAAATTCCCATAGTCATCGATAAATCCTGCAAAAATAAAGAATTATACGTCTAAGAAATAATAATGACGAATTCAAAGCGAGAAAAAAGATTACTCCAATTGTATATTAAAAATAGAGGATTAATGCCTTTCAACCACACTTTTCCCTACATCTGCAAAACAAAAGACAACAACCAGTAATCAATCAGAGTAAGCATCAATAAAATCAAAACCCTAAAAAAATCAAGTGCAAAATCAAGCCAGAGCGGAGCTGAAAAGCAGCGTCGGATGAATCATGGTTGACTTGTTCTCTTATATAGAGGGAGATGAAATAATTTTCGGAATTAATGTTATATATATCAACAAAACCTAAAAAGATTATTTTCTTTTATATTTGTATACATTACATTTTTAGGTTTTTGGTAATATTTTTAGGAAAATATCCAGAATTCTAATTATATAGTATTATATATTGCCTTTCAATTTTAGAAAAAATCTTAAGAATAATAACATTTGATGTTTATTTTTATATTTGTATTCTTTAAATAGCGAAACTACTTGAATCATTTACCCAGAATATATATTGAGCATATCTTGCACGATATTTTCTTTTTGTTTTGTTATTTTTTTTATGGAAGGAAATAACAGTGAGAAAAATATTTCGAAACCCGTTCATTGTTTTCAATTGCATCCTTAATCTAACAATTTTATTCTCCCGTTCTCAAAATTTGTTTAATATTACCTAATGCTTTTCACGTTTTTTTACTAACGATTTTATTTTTCGATTATCATGCAGGATTAACAATCATTTTTCATGATAAAGTAGAAGCATGTTTCAATCTAGGTGTAAGTATCCATAACTCTTTGTATTCTGGTTTTAAATTTTAGTCATGATCATTTTTTATTTTTTTTGTTTCATTGGAATTGTAATTATAAACAGCAGTTAGCATTAGTCATATTATCATTCTTTTGGAAGTGTAATCAGGATTAGTTTAATTATAAAATTTGTAGTTGGATATTGGACATTGGTAATTTATTATTTTATGATCGATTTAATTTAATGATAGAATCGTGATGAAAAATACATTTCATGGTGCAATTTTATTTTAATTTATTAATATATTTTAGTGATTGGAATAAATATATTATATCTGATTTTGGCATAAAAATAATATTCTGATTTATTTTGGCAACGTTATTAGATTCATTTATTTAAGGAAAAAATTTCCTGGAAAATATTCTACTGAATTTTATTTGCTGAAATAGTAAAATATTACTAAAATAAATAAATGGCGGGGCCAGAATCAACCAGAAGCTCCGATTAACCACGTCGCTAGAAAAAACTCTGTTTTTATATAAAGAATGGGCTATATAGTCAAAATGGAACGTTTTCTGGGTCAAATGGACGGGTAGACTATCAGTCTGGGTGAAATAGACAGTAGCTACGTGGTTTCAATTCTAACACTCGTACCCCTACTAATTCTTTAAACACGGGAAATATCTCCCAGATCTCATCTCTTTCCTCTTCTTCTTCTACCACAATTTTTTTTTCTTCCTCCTTCGTCTTCATCAGCAGACAACCAACACCACCATGATTCAATATTTATCTCCACCACCATCAGCATCTCCATCTCCCACCATCACAAACACCAACAACAACAACACCATCGTAAAACCCATCAACATATCATCTCCATCAACAAAAACAACAAACTCACCATCAAAGACACCACCACCACCATCAACAACATCACTGTATTCCTTCATTATCCCGACCACTACAAACTCCAGCAACACCATCATCGAAAAACGCCGGCAATATCAATTTTTTTTTTAAATACCCTAATTAAATTGAAGTTAATTTCTTAGATTGATTGAAGCTAATTGAAGAAATTGGGTTTTGTTTTGGGTTAATTAGTATTTGGGTCGTAAGTTTTGGTATGTCTTTGAGTTTGGGTCGTAAGTTTGTCCGTTTTTGAGTTTGGGTCGTTGACCCCGTTAGTCAACGACGTCACTAGTCAAACAGTTAGTCAAAGTTAACTTCAGTTAGCCAATGTATTTACCCATTTTGTCGAGGCTCTCCAGACCTCGTTAGAAGTCGGAATTAAGAGTTTGACCCCATCTTAGAAAGACGAAATAACCACCTTCCAAACGCACTTTAAAAATCTAGATTCAGAGTTCAAATGGTCAATCAAAAGTATGCGCAAACTAGGTCACAAAACTGCGTAGCTACAGATTTCAGCTCGAGGCCAGCTAGTTTAGGAACAGATCTCTAAACGATAAATCCGATTGCTAAGACCTTTTAACTCATTAAATACAAGACATAGAGGAACGTTTTTCGTTAAGAAAGTGTCGCCTAAATCCCTACTGTTGGTGCAGTTTCGCAGACAACAAGGGGAAGAAAACGTGCGTAAAACTCTCGGAACTGGATTTTTCGCCGCTTTCTCGCCCTTGTTGTCTGCGAAACTGGAACCAATAGGTAGGGATTTAGGCAACACTTTATTAACTAAAAACGTTCCTCTATGTCTTGTATTTAATTAGTTAAAAGGTCTTAGCAATCGGATTTATCGTTTAGGAGATCTGTTCCCCGGAAACTAGCTGTCCTGAGCTGAAATCTGTAGCTACACAGTTTTTTGACCTAGTTTGCGCATACTTTTGATTGACCATTTGAACTCGGAATCTAAATTTTTAAAGTGATTTTGGAAGGTGGTTATTTCGGCTTTCTAATATGGGGTCAAACTCTTAATTCCTACTTCTAACGAAGTCTAGAGAGCCTCGACAAACTGGGTAAATACATTGGCTAACTGAAGTTAACTTTGACTAACAGTTTGACTAGTGACGTCGTTGACTAACGGGGTCAATGACCCAAACTCAAAAACAGACAAATTTACGACCCAAACTCAAAGACATACCAAAACTTACGACCCAAATACTAATTAACCCATTTGTTTTCTATCAATTTCACAAGATGAGTAAGTTTCCTAAACCCAATTTTGATAAAAGCCCTAATTTTTTATTTTATTTTAATGCTTTTGAATGAATGTTTCATATATCTTGTGTTATTACTGGATGAAACCGGTTTCGTCTTGTGTTTCCACAAGATGAGCCTGGTTTCATCATCTGTTGCTACTAGTTTACTCTGTTTTTAAACAAGGATGAAATTGGGTTTCATCCTATACTAGTTTTTAAACAAGGATGAAATTGGGTTTCATCCTATACTAAATTGGGTTGAATTTGGTTTCACCCATTTTGAACTAGGATGTAACTAGTTTCATCCTATACTAGTTTACTCTGTTTTTTTGCTATGTTTGAGGTTACTCTGTTTTTTGCTCTGCTTGTTGTTGGAGGAGAAGATGTTCATGGATTTATTGGGTTTGGTTTGAATTGGTGTTTGGTTGAGATAATTTGAGTTGCGGGGTGGTGGTGGTGGTGGTATGATGTTGCTAAGAAGATGTGAAATTAAGGGTTTTACATGCGCATGCAATGGTGGTGATTTGAGCTGAGATTGCAAATGGTGGATTTGAGCTATTTTTGTTCACGTACATGTTGAAGATTACTCTGTATTTTGGTGAGATTGCATATCACTCTGTTTTTTTCTTCCAACTGTTGTATGTAATATCCCACGTACTCGATTGGAGCAGAAATTCACGTAAAATGTTGAGGAGATTCCTCTGTTTTTTTGTTGTACTCTATTTTTTTCCAGATTACTTTGTTCTTCTCCAACCCTGTAAACATTTGAAGAAGATAGAGACATATTGGTCTGTTCAAATTAATTTTTAAAAAATATTCTGGGTCAAATATCCATTTTGGCTAAATGAACAATATTTTTCTGTTTTTTGGCTATATAAACAGTATCTAAAGCTAAGAATCTATTTCAACCAGGAATTTTCTGTTTTGGTCTTTTTGACCAATTTTATTCATTGTTTGGGTCGGTGAGTACACATGCAACCATGCATTGTATACTTCCATCCCGAAAATGCTAGGGAGACCCCGCATTAATACCCCAAACAAATACACCAGTACATGGCGCCTACGTGGCATAGGACTCTGGAAAATGTAAATGTTAGTTGGCGATTAAAGTGAATATTTGTTTTTATCACTTTTTTTTCTCTGACCGAGTAATACCTCTCTGCCACTTTTTTTTTTACTTTTTTATCAACCTCATCTCTCTGGACACGTAACGAATGTTGGTGTTCATTTACTTGGTTTTTGCTATGACTTTATAACATCATCAGAAGAAAGTGCCTTAACCATGCTTCAGAGAAAGAGGAAAAAAGAAGCGAACTTCATCAGCAAAAGTAATAATTTTTTTTTTGTTAAACAACTTAAACTAAAAAATTCCGTCGCCTAATGTATGAGAAAAAAAATAGTGCATGACTTCTCTGTTTTGTTTCTGGCAGAATGCCAATACCCTTAATCATTACACTTAAATATTTAACTGCATCGATAATTTAATCGTCTAATTATGCTTACAAACTAATAAAAGGGTTAGAATCAAACAAGAGAAGCAAAAGCTTTTTTTTTTTTTGTTGAATGATCATCATGGAAACCCATTTAGCATCCACTGCATAAATGAACCACCACTAAATCCTCCCGGAAAGCTTTGACGTCGGGTACCCTACGAAATGAAATTAATAATTACTGAATATATGGAAAGATATGTACTGCATATATAATAAAGTTCAATAATGTTTGCTCATGTCATTTACAAATCCATATTGATACTCTTGATGCACCACTCCATGTTGTTCATATAGATTTTCTTGATGTGCTATCTCGTATTGTTGTTCAGATGGATAATTTGGTTGATGTACTATCCCAATGTGTTGTTGATGTCTAATGGATTGAGAGTTTTCTTGTGTTTGAGGCACACTATCAACTTGAGATGGATGCATATCTTCAACCCAACCATCTAATTAAACAATTAACTCTTAATACATAATCAAAATGGCATAATTAACACTAAGAAGAGTAATGAAAGTAAAACAATTGATTCCATAAATACCTTTTTCTTAGGATGCCTTTTAATTGGTTGGTTTACTGTCTTGCGTGTTCGACCTAATTGTGGCTTTCGTAACGGGTTATTCACAGTATCAATAACAACATTGTCATCTACTCCATATTCAACATCTCCATTTACCACTTCCGGCATATTTTCCTCAAGTTGATTTCCTTTAAGTTTCTCTCTTTCTTTTAGTTTGATAAATGTTTGTTGCACTTCCTTCTTCTTACAACCCAACCAATCATCGATATCACGGTATTGACAATGACTAGTACCCGCAACCCAATCTGCAAGCTCGTCAAATTTATTGCACAAATCATAGTGTTGGTTACTTGCTTCATCGTTTTTCCAATAACTGAAACCCACTTTTACCTTTGTATGACATCTTTTCACATCCTTCCTCCACCGTCTCAAGATATATTTATCTGGGAGTTCTTTTACACCATTATTAGACAGCACACTCAACACATGGCAGCATTGTATTCCTCTAAATGCAAACATTTGACATGTACAGTGAATATCACAATCTTCCGAGTTATATGTAAAAAAAAAAGTCATTTTCTTATAGTAATTATCCTCAATCCATACGTCTTGTTGGACATCGTAGACTTTACCATCAGGTGTTACCTCAATCTTGTTGAAGTTGCAATACATCATCTTTAACAACTGAACTTGAAATTCTCTAAATTTTGAGTTAGTATACAAGTTACGAACCTGTTTCTCCATTGGGTATTCATTTATAATGGGGAGGCTTTTTATAGATGTAATAGCATCCGCTTCCTTTTCCACCTTGTCCCTAAATGCAAATTCAAACTGCTCCACAAATTATTTTAGCGTTGTCCTTGCATTTATATACCCATCAAAGAATGCGTTTACACCTTCACTTCTCTGAGTACTTGACATCCCTGCCCAAAATATATTTTTTAGGTAACATGGTACCCACATCTCCCTTTCTTCATACAAATCACTCAACCATTTATGGTCCTCCAAATCATAAGCCTCCAACATCCAATCCCACAATTGTTCAAACTCTTCCGGAGTTTGTGAATCATATACTGCAGCTCTCATGTCAAAAGTAATATCATAAAATCTCTTGTACACACCAAATTCTCAGGAAGTTTTTTCATTATATACCATATGCACCATCTATGTCTGGCTTCTGGGAACACAATTTTAATGGCATTCTGCATCGCTTTTGCTTGGTCGGTTATTATGGCATTGGGAGCTTTTCCAGACATACACTCCAACCACTTATTGAATAACAAACAAATGTTTCCGTAGTTTCGCTCGAAACCAAGCCACATCTAAGTAAAATTGTTTGTCCGTGATGGTTAACGCCAACAAAGGGAGCAAACGACATATCATATTTATTCACCAAATACGTAGTATAAAAGCTAACTACTTCACCAAACTCCTTGTAAGCTTCTATGCTCAAACCATCGGACCAAAATACATTCTCCAAGTTTCCTTTATCATCATCCTGAATTGCAAAATAAAAACATGAATTTTCCGCGGTCATCTTTGCAAAATATTTCATAACAGACATTGTATCACCATCACCAAGCCGTGAATTTCTTACTTCATTGATTGCGTTTCTCACATCCTTTAGAGTGCATCCTGTCTTTTCATACCCACCATCCCCAAGAACAGCCGCGTTAAAGTTTTTCTTGATTGAAATCCCAGCTCGATCATTAAGGTCAACTTGTCGTCTTAATGATCCACTGACCTTGTGAAAACACTCCAGAAGCGAGCATCATCCGAGTTGCACTCATGATTATGCTCAAGTTGTACTACTGAAATACACCATTTATCATCAGTTGCTTGCATTCTCCCAGTAACATAAGCATTACACCCACTTTTGACAGTCCCTTGTGGATTAGTTTGATTTTGAGTTCGGCTTTCATGTTCACCTGTTTTTGAACAAACAAAAGTCACACTTCTTGTAATGCCGTCAACATTAGTCCTTTTTGATCTTTTACGCACTGAAAATCCAACTTTTCTGGCATACTATTTGTAAAATTAAAACATTTCTTCATGTCCATCAAAAGTCATCCCTACTAAAGGAGGTTTTATCTCATCACTTCCATTGAAACTTTTGTCCTCTTCATCCTCTGAAAAAGTAAAATATATATTCAGTTAAAAAACTTAAAAAAGATAAAAAGTAGTTCACAAATAAAAACAGACAAAAATTAAATTTAAGTGGTCCCAAAATTACAATAAACAAAAAAGTTCTCTTGTGATTTTAACTATTTAACTAATCTGTCAAACAAAAATATTTTGAAGATGTAAGTATTTAACATGGATTAAAAGAATAAAAACATGAATTATGCATTGTGGATAGTGAATATATTTAATAAGGATTATGCACTGAAAATACTTATGATTGAACAGATATTATCAAACTAGTAAAGACGATCATCCTGATTTTTTATTATCATCATCCTAGCCGAATTGGATTGAAACATCACAAATCAGTAAAGTAACAACTATGTAAACATACTTTTTATTCAATTAGTAAAAAATTACTGTAATTATTTAAAAATTAAACTAATTAAGTTAATCAAATGTAACTTACCATTATGATAAGATTCTTGATGATTTTCTTCCATGTTTGCAGAAGACAGAAATTTAGGGATTGTGGTGAAGAAATTTTCTAGATCTAAACAGTAAATAACTTTCCCTAACTACACAAATATTATTCAGTTAAAATATAAGAGAAAATAATAAAGTTTTTTTTTTCATCCCTACCGATTTAATCGGCCACTAGAATTTACTCTTTGCGGGGCCTCCTATGCCACGTAGGTGCCACGTACTAGTGTATTTGTTTGGGGTATTAATGCGGGGTCTCCCTAGCATTTTCGCTTCCAATGGCAGTGGTTTTCCATTTATGTTTTGACTTTCAGTGTACCGCCCCCTAAGCTAGCAGCCGACTAATCCAAGAAATTAGCTAAAAACAGAGGCACTAAGAATCCAAATTAAACACTTAAACTTTCAATTAGAAATCTGCTACAAAAACTTAACCCAAAGCTAAGCCCGCCCAGAAATATATATACAAGAACTCCTCTCCAATGATACATATAAAATAGTCATTTGGTTTACAAATAGAATATACAACATAAATAACATATCAGAATATAATCAACTAACGAAGATAACTTCTCGGAGCTTTCGCTGCGCAACTCTGATCTGTCACTGAAACTGAAAGTGGGAATAATTAACATTTAACTTCTAAGTAATCATATGCAAGAGTTGGAAAACAGTACATGTTTTTCCGAAACATTAAACAGTGACTAAGTCACTGAAATAATCATACATGTATATGAACAAACTCCTTCTTTCAAACAATGTAATAATATTCGTGCTAACCACACTCAATAGCTATGGATGCCACCAAGACCATGGTGACCAACTCTAAAAAATAAAAGCTGAAATAAAGTAGGTATAAATGTGAAGGAGTGTATCCTATATACCACAAGTGGAAATTCTCATTTCCCATAACAATTCATATTGACAACACATTACAAGTCCTTTCCAAATCGTGGAAAGATTCATAAAATCAACAGGATTATCATAATACATTTCAAACAAAGCATGGAATGCACGGATAGACAATGCATGAGTTTGTTAAGCATAAACTTTTATAAAACAACAATAATGATTACAAAAGTGTCAAATGTATTCCCACACCTTTTGATGATAGGCCACGCATACCTCGAGATCCACGATCCACTGGTTCGTCCGTTGAATCGAACGTTGTTAATAGACTAACAGTTAATCATACAAGCACTCTAAGAATCTAGCCAAAATGGCTTACACAAGAATCATATAAGTTTATCTAATTTCTCTAAGCCCAAGTCCACTAACAGACCGTTAACTAAGGTCCAGTCCATCTGAGTCACTAACAGTCTCTAACGGTCAAAGGTCAAGTAACAGTCAACGTCTAAGTCTAGGTCAAAGTCAGGTCCATGGTCAAAAGTCAACTCAGTCAACGGTCCACTGAGTCATGCCGGAATCAGTCAAGGTCAACTCGTTAAATCGGTGAGTCAATAGATCCGACTCAGTCAGATTAACTGAGTCAGCTAAAAAAAACTGAATCAGACTGAATAAGTTCAGTCAAATAGGCCAAGGGTTCTTCTCACACAGCTAAATCTATAACTTAACAATTCTAACTCAAGTTCAACTTCAATCTATTCATTGCCATAATTCATTCATTCAATTTATAACTTAAAATTGATTGATTTACAAAAATAACACAGCCTACCTGCAACAACAGAAGTTGTAAGCTTTCACTGCACGTACTAACTACATTTCTACAACTCCCATCATCCACCCTTCCTTGCCAGCAATTCTTGTTCCATACACAATATTCATTCTAACCTACTCTTCCATACATAAAAAGATTCATAACCACCAATGTAGTTTCACTCTACATCTCCACCATCAACTACCAAATCAGATCACATCCAAGTCAACTCAAAACATCTCAAATAACTAGATAACACAATTACAATTACAAAACTTATTTACCTTAATCGACAATTGCAAGCTTTTGCTAAACCCTTTGCTATGACAGCCTCACAACCAACACGGCCTATACATTTCAAGAGTACAAACTAACTCCAAGAGTTTACACAATTCACATACTACTTCAACTGAGTTCAGTTCAACAATTCTTCCTGCAATCTACCAACACCGATACCAATTCAAACATAAACAATCCAGTTCAACAGTACTTCACTAAATTACCACCAACTCCATTACACGGATTAAACAACATTCTTTTCCCCACCTTCTAATCCAACTACACAGACAACATCACCATCTCATTCCACCTGCAACTCGGTTCAACAACACTTCATTATCATTTTATACTAACACATACACAGCTCATACACATATCTCCTACAATTTCAACAATCTTCATATTATCTCAACATCACACAATCAATACCACCAACACTACCGGACTATCCCCAACTTCATCAGCACTCAATCACCCTTTCAAAATCATCAACACCGACATCAGCAACTGTTTTTACTAGCAACTACGATGAATAGCAACCACTTAATACTATAACTTCAACCCATTCTTCAGTTGCTTCTAACAAACTATATACACCTCTCCCAGTTAAACATCAGCTACTCTGCCATGCCCTGTATCAGCAGCCACTCTAGTATCAATACCATTTCCAAAATCATGTGCTTTACAAAATCACCACCAACACATCCACAACTCAATCACAGTTCATACTACTAATCATAACAACAGTAACATTCACAAACACAAGATTCCATAATCTAAACAACTAAAACTGAAACACCAAACTTAAAATGAAATTAGAGTCTTACCCAAGAATCAGCATACTCATCTTGTCTTGTATTTCCCTTACAATCATATAAACTCAATGAATGGAAATAAGTAACTTTACGAAATTATCCAAGAGGAAGATAATTACCTCTAACAGTTTTGTTTAAGCAAGTAAATTTAGATTATCCTTCATTTTAACTCGAATCAGCAACATAACACCAAACTATCAAAGCATATCCGTTCAATCAACCAAAACTCTGAAATCTCCATATTCATCACTGGCTCTTAGAAAACCCTGAAAATAATTCTCAATCCATCATTCTCCAATTCGAGTTCAAACAACAATCCAAGTCTTCAATTCCATCACCCCCATCTCCAATCATACATTTAGTACTTCAACTTCATCTTTCAAGTCTTTTCTGAGTTCATCATACAAACCCTAATTTCTTCAACCCCTCACTGTGAATCTTAAATTGACTAACCAATCTTCTTCTTCGCTAATAACAGTGAACACCCATCCTTAATTTCATCTCATTCATCTCTAATCGAATTATAAATAACCTTATAACAAATCCTAATTCTTTGATTCATCTCCAAAACAATTCCAAAACTGTAATTAAAACTCAACCCTTGTTTCTTCATCTACCCCAACTGTATTCTTCATCTTTGGATCTTAATCTCATTAACATCCTCACCTTCATCGATTCACAGAGAAACCCTAGGTTCAATTAGTCTTAGATTCAAACCACAACTGCTCTGCTTCATACCTATCGACCATATATCTTCTGCATCATCTATCAGTATCATCAAATGATTATCATCAATCAATTCTCTCTCAAAGCTCACAAATACCCACACAGACGAAGAACATGAGAGAGGGAAGGAAGAAGAAGAAGAAAGAAGAAGAAGCAAAAGAAGAGAATGAGCTCTTCTTGATCCGGCTGGGGATAAGGCCAACGAAAATGATAAAGGCACCCGTCCAAAATATAAGGGCATCCAAGCGGTTTATAAGAGAAATACAAATCTACTCTTCATATTAGTTTGATGATATCTTCTTCGTCCGGTACCCGAATGACACGCTCGAGTAGTCCGTTTCGCATAACTTTTCGAGATCTATCCAACGGTACTAGTTTCGTACCTAGAGCGTTGTTAGATTAATTACTATTAATTATCGTTTGGTTTAAACTAATCGAGTTATTATCGGCTAATTCGACACTTGACCGGTCTAACAGCGTTGACGAGCTTGAGGATCCTTACATCCTCCCCACCTTATATCATTTTCGTCCTCGAAAATCAAACCATCCTTCTGGTCTTCAGAAACTCCCCACATTATAAAATAATCCCATCTCTTGTCTAAGTGCAAGTAACAAGAAACAAAGCACAAACCTATATGGATTTCTACAACTAAAATTTGTGGCTCTAGGTTCAACTACACTGATTTAAATTTTATCAAAAAGGAAGTGTAAAATTCTTTACACTAGTTTAGATAACGGATACTATAAGTTTTAGTCTCTAAGTTCCTTATACTAATTTTTTTTATTCTATAAGTATATGTATCTAATTACAAAGAGGGTTCTTACAAAACATTCTAAGTAAATTTATAATTACCGGTTTTCTAAAGAATTATCAAACTTCTATGATCGGTCATCTCTGAATGTAGTTGCCCTGTCAAGGTTGACCAATCCCGACAATGCCTTCCTACAAACAAAGAAAACACAACCTTCACTATTACCCAATGCTGGATTAACTAATTATTAATTTATTAAGATTTATTAGTCTCTAAACTTTTATCTTAACTGGTGTAATCTGATAAATTTACTTTACATAGGCACCTAAGCTAGCAGCTGACTAATCCAAGAAATTAGATATTGAGTGTGGTTAGTGCCTCCTAAGCTAGCAGGTGACTAATCCAAAAAATTAGCTAAAAACAGAGGCACTAAGAATCCAAATTAAACACTTAAACTTTCAATTAGAAATCTGCTACAAAAACTTAACCCAAAGCTAAGCCCGCTCAGAAATATATATACAAGAACTCCTCTCCAATGATACATATAAAATAGTCATTTGGTTTACAAATAGAATATACAACATAAATAACATATCAGAATATAATCAACTAACGAAGATAACTTCTCGGAGCTTTCGCTGCGCAACTCTGATCTGTCACTGAAACTGAAAGTGGGAATAATTAACATTTAACTTCTAAGTAATCATATGCAAGAGTTGGAAAACAGTACATGTTTTTCCGAAACATTAAACAGTGACTAAGTCACTGAAATAATCATACATGTATATGAACAAACTCCTTCTTTCAAACAATGTAATAATATTCGTGCTAACCACACTTAATAGCTATGGATGCCACCAAGACCATGGTGACCAACTCTAAAAAATAAAAGCTGAATTAAAGTAGGTATAAATGTGAAGGAGCGTATCCTATATACCACAAGTGGAAATTCTCATTTCCCATAACAATTCATATTGACAACACATTACATGTCCTTTCCAAATCGTGGAAAGATTCATAAAATCAACAGGATTATCATAATGCATTTTAAACAAAGCATGGAATGCACGGATATACAATGCAAGAGTTTGTTAAGCATAAACTTTTATAAAACAACAATAATGATTATAAAAGTGTCAAATATATTCCCACACCTTTTGATGATAGGCCACGCCTACCTCAAGATCCACGATCCACTGGTTCGTCAGTTGAATCGAACGTTGTTAATATACTAACGGTTAATCATACAAGCACTCTAAGAATCTAGCCAAAATGGCTTACACAAGAATCATATAAGTTTATCTAATTGCTCTAAGCCCAAGTCCACTAAACCAGCCCGTTAACTAAGGTCCAGTCCATCTGAGTCACTAACAGTCTCTAATGGTCAAAGGTCAAGTAACAGTCAACGTCTAAGTCTAGGTCAAAGTCAGATCCATGGTCAAAAGTCAACTCAGTCAATGGTCCACTGAGTCATGCCGGAATCGGTCAAGGTCAACTCGTTAAATCGGTGAGTCAACAGATCTGACTCAGTCAGATTAACTGAGTCAGCTAAACAAAACTGAATCAGACTGAATAAGTTCAGTCAAATAGGCCAAGGGTTCTTCTCACACAATTAAAGCTATAACTTAACAATTCTAACTCAAGTTCAACTTCAATCTATTCATTGCCATAATTCATTCATTTAATTTATAACTTTAAATTGATTGATTTACAAAAATAACACAGCCTACCTGCAACAGCAGAAGTTGTAAGCTTTCACTGCACGTACTAACTACAGTTCTACAACTCCCATCATCCACCCTTCCTTTCCAGCAATTCTTGTTCCATACACAATATTCATACTAACCTACTCTTCCATACAGAAAAAGATTCATAACCACCAATGTAGTTTCACTCTACATCTCCACCATCAACTACCAAATCAGATCACATCCAAGTCAACTCAAAATATCTCAAATAACTAGATAACACAATTATAATTACAAAACTTATTTACCTTAATCGACAAATGCAAGCTTTTGCTAAACCCTTTGCTATGATAGCCTCACAACCAACACGGCCTATACATTTTAAGAGTACAAACAAACTCCAAGAGTTTACACAATTCACATACTACTTCAACTGAGTTCTGTTCAACAATTTTTCCTGCAATCTACCAACACCGATACCAGTTCAAACATAAACAATCCAGTTCAATAGTACTTCACTAACTTACCACCAACTCCATTACACAAACATTACCATTATCCTTTCACCTGTCACAGATCAAACAACATTCTCTTCACCACCTTCTAATCCAACTGCACAGACAACATCACCATCTCATTCCACCCGCAACTCGGTTCAACAACACTTCATTCTCATTTGATACTAACACATACACATCTCATACACATATCTCTTACAACTTCAACAATCTTCATATTAGCTCAACATCACACAATCAATACCACCAACACTGCCGAACTATCCCCAACTTCATCAACACTCAATCACCCTTTCAAAATCATCACCACCGACATCAGCAACTGTCTTTACTAGCAACTACCATGAACTGCAACCACTTAATACTATAACTTCAACCCATTCTTCAGTTGCTCCTAACAAACTATATGCACCCCTCCCAGTTCAACATCAACTACTCTGCCATGCCCTGTATCAGTGGCCACTCTAGTATCAATACCATTTCCAAAATCATGTGCTTTACAAAATCACCACCAACACATCCACAACTCAATCACAGTTCATACTACTCATCATAACAACAGTAACATTCACAAACACAAGATTCCATAATCTAAACAACTAAAACTGAAACACCAAACTTAAAATGAAATTAGAGTCTTACCCAAGAATCAGCATACTCATCTTGTCTTGTATTTCCCTTACAATCATATAAACTCAATCAATGGAAATAAGTAACTTTACGAAATTATCCAAGAGAAAGATAATTACCTCTAACAGTTTTGTTCAAGCAAGTGAATTTAGATTGTCCTTCATTTTAACTCGAATCAGCAACATAACACCAAACGATCAAAGCCTATCCGTTCAATCAACCAAAACTCTGAAATCTTCATCTTCATCACTGGCTCTCAGAAAACCCTGAAAACAATTCTCAATCCATCATTCTCCAATTCGAGTTCAAACAACAATCCAAGTCTTCAATTCCATCACCCCCATCTCCAATCATACATTTAGTACTTCAACTTCACCTTTCAAGTCTTTTCTGAGTTCATCATACAAACCCTAATTTCTTCAACCCCTCACTGTGAATCTTAAATTGACTAACCAATCTTCTTCTTTGCTAATAACAGTGAACACCCATCCTTAATTTCATCTCATTCATGTCTAATCGAATTATAAATAACCTTATAACAAATCCCAATTCTTTGATTCATCTCCAAAACAATTCCAAAACTGTAATTAAAACTCAACTCTTGCTTCTTCATCTACCCGCAACTGTATTCTTCATCTTTGGATCTTAATCTCATTAACATCCTCACCTTCATCGATTCACAGAGAAACCCTAGGTTCAATTCGTCTTAGATTCGAACCCCAACTGCTCTGCTTCATACCTATCGACCATATATTTTCGGCATCATCTATCAGTATCATCAAATGATTATCATCAATCAATTCTCTCTCAAAGCTCAAAACTACCCACACAGACGAAGAACATGAGAGAGGGAAGTAAGAATAAGAAGAATGAAGAAGCAAAAGAAGAGAATGAGCTCTTCTCAATCCGACTGGGGATAAGGCCAACGAAAATGATAAAGGCACCCGACCAAAATATAAGGGCATCCAAGCAGTTTATAAGAGAAATACAAATCTACTCTTCATATTAGTTTGATGATATCTTCTTCGTCCGGTACCCGAATGACACGTTCGAGTAGTCCGTTTCCAATAACTTTTCGAGATCTATCCAACGGTACTAGTTTCGTACCTAGAGCGTTGTTAGATTAATTTCTATTAATTATCGTTTGGTTTAAAATAATCGAGTTATTATCGGCTAATTCGACACTTGACCGGTCTAACAGCGTTGACGAGCTTGAGGATCCTTACATTCAGCACCTTGACTTTTTTTCCGCCTTAAAGGTTTAGTTATCTATTGATGCAGGGTTATCAGATTAAACATAAATTGAACATGAAAACTCTCTGAGTTTAACCTTTTCTTTTTCATTCATCCAAAACTGTTTAACATTAAAACAAAGAGCTCTTTATATAGATAACTCTTCTCATATTTCCTAAACTATCAAAATACTGATTACCTAAAATAAGAGATATTCCTAAACTAATAAATCCATACATAAATAATTATACTACTAAAATGTTATTCATAAATGAAAATAACTTAATTAATTATAATATCATTTTCTAAATAATAATAATAAATAAGAAAATAATACCAATAAACAAATATATTTTCTTTCCCTAAATACTCCGCCATTCTCCCCTTCTCAGAAAAAATTCTCCCTCGAATTTTGCTGGTATAATTGCTCGCATTTATAATCCGTTGAGGAAACTTCATATAATCCTTCGGCAAATCCAAACTTTGCAAAGTTAGTTTCGGACACAATAACACTTGTGCCGAACTAATCGTACAAACTGCTTCATGAGAATGATCAACGTATTTGGGACATATTATGAACTTATCGTCCGGGTAAACATCATAGACTGGTGGTGAATTCCAATCCACGATAACTTGATATTTCTCAATTTCATAAAAATAAAAAATATCATCAAACCTTTGGATTTCAAGCTTTAATCCGGACTCCAATGAATCTCGCGGATCATGTGAAACTCCTTGAAATCCTTTATCCTTGTCGCCAAAGAAGTTTTTGTTTTCATCACCAGTCACTTCCTCCACTAGATGTAGGCTAGGACCATGATAAGGCTCTTGCTGATGATGCCTTTCAGCCAATTTGAGGGTGAGCGCCTTAACCTTACATTCTAGATCATCTATTACCGCTTGCTCTTTTTCATCGCTAAGAGCGGCTCTTCGAACAACACCATAATTTCTTCCTCGAAACATGATGCAGGAGCGTTGCCTGTCTCTGAACCAACTGATGCAGTGCAGAAGCGTTGAATAGTATTAATATCTAAAACTCATGTTTCCGAGATACCACTCTCAAGGAAAACACTACTTTTTTCCTAAGTAATAATAATATTATCCATGTGTAGTTGCAGGAATTCCTATACTACACCCTTGATAAGAATCTGTAGAAATTGAATTACATTTGAAGATGAATAACAACACTTTTTATTATTCTAATTTTAGAATTCTTTACAAAAGATATAAGAACTCGGAAGTACAAATTTCTTTCTAGAGTTTCTCTCTCCTCAAAACCTTATCAACTCTCAAAAAGACATCATCATTTTCTGAGTCTAACGAACCCTTTATATAAGGATTTACATAGTGGATGACAGCTAAGTTTTCCTCATATTTCGGATCTATTCTGCGATCTCATCGCGATCGCTACAATGTTCTCTTTCGCAAGAATGATGACCATCGCAGGATAAACATAATCTTCTTGTACCTCTTCCATTTTCATCTTTTATGTCTTTCTTCTGGATATTCTGTGACGCTTGCGAAATACTGTTAAAGAGTCTTCTGTGACACTCGCAAAAGTGTTGCTAATATCGCAGGAATAGCGTTGTAGCGATATTCTGGTCCTACATCTTGCCTCTTCTCATGTCTTTTCTGCGAAGAAGAGAAGATCATGAGAACTTTTAGAATGCCATAACTGCTTATCTTTTCAGACTTCTCTGTTCTGACACGTTTCTGTGTCCTTCGCCAGATGTTTTCACGTATTCTTTCTTCTAATAAATTTTTGACACGTCCCTTCTAACCACTGCGATCTGACCACCCACGTCTTTTCTTTGCATTAATTGCCTTCATCTTTTTCAAGAAATTTCTTCTTTTATAAATACTTCTCTCATTCCTTTTGTTTTTCTCTTTTACTTTCTTCTTCTTTCTCTCCATAACCTCTCTGCAAATTTACTGTTCTTCCGCGAATTGCGCTTCTGTTATCGCTGTGATTTTTTTCTTATCTTTCATCCCTTTTCTTCATTCCCATACTTGAAAAATGGTTATCGCTAGTGCTAAAAACTTGATTTTTTTTGGTGAGATGCAAGAAAAGCTCAAAAACAAAGGTTTTACTCTATCTAAAATTCCAAATCAGGATTCTAGATCTGAACTTTCTCTCAAATTATTTACTGATGATCAGTGTTCTCGCGAGAAAATTATAGTATCGCTAGGACAACTTGAAGCCGGTCTTCCCATTCCTCTCTATGACCCAGAACTTCCGCTATTTTATCAAATAATTTCTGACAAAAGGTTTTCGCGAGAGATATATCAATTGGGTGGAGATTGTATCCGATTTCTGCTTGAATATGCCTCTCGCGGAGCTGGTAAAGGATCTCACTACTTTGAAGATGCAACGAATCCTCAATTTAAAGATGTCCCCATTGTTTCTGCGGATTATACTGTGGACAACTTCTTTGTAAATTATAGAATAGTCCCTATGAAAAGGGATAGCACTTGATGGGGTGTTCGTTTGAAAAAAGAAAAGGTCGCCGATGATAAAGCTCTTATGCTAGACATTGATTGGCATACAAGTACTAACCAAGGTCCTCGCCACTCTAGCGATGATAAGTGGTTCATTTTTCCGTTAAATCTTGAAGGTTCTTATATTTCTGGTTCTCGCGAACTACCCGCGAACCTTGCAGAATATCAACCTTGGGTATTCAATTGGACTGAAAAAACTAAAGAGGTACATTCTCTCCAAATTTTACATAATTGTTATCTGTTATCTTTCTTCTGTTTTCATATTCTCGCTAAATGACTTCTATCTTTTCCAGATTGACAGGATGAAACTCAGTTATAAACTTTTTAGGAAGCCCAAAACTTCCTTAGCTCTTAAATCTCTCACGGATGAAGTAAGAAATATCTTCTCGTAGGTTTTAACAATATATTGTTGCCCCTATTTCTTATCTTCATCTGTGCTCGCAGGAAATTGAAGAACTAGAACCAATAAAACCTGTGAGAACTAAGGAGAAATCTTTAAAGGATAAATCAATTGTTCCTCCCAAAGGGAAGTCTTATGCCCCTCGCGGTGGAGAATCTGGCGATCAGGATAAATCTATTGTTCATCCCAAAGGGAAACCTTCTGTCCCTCGTGGTGAAGAATCTGGCGATCCTCCTTTTAAGAAAAGGAAAACCCGACCCTCTTCTTCTTCAACTCCTCAACCCATTCCAGAAAACCCAAGTGTTGAATTTGATAAGGATAATAATTATGAAGATTTTAATAATAATGATATCATATTCCCTTCTATAAAGAACTCTTCTTCATCTGATTCTTCAATGGCCCATTTATCTAGAATTTTTGGCGATATTTCCCACATCATAACTTGTAATGACGAGGATGAAGTTATTAACAAGACATCCCAAGCTCTTGCCAATGTCTGCGATGCTCCCATACTGGTGGACAATAATTCTCTCCAAGGAGTCTCACAATCGCTGACTCCCAGTCTCTTAACTTCTCTTGGTACCCTGGTATGCTTTTATTTCTTCAATTTGTTTATGTATTTACTCCATCGCTAGATCTCAACTTATATTATTCTTTCGGAGGTTGGAAGAGCTTCCTTTGCTGTTGCATCTGATTTAGATAAAAGACGCGCCAGCTCTGAAAAGAAGGCTGCTAAATTTCGCCAAGATAAAGAAAAATTAGAATTTGAAGTTGCTGAGCTTCGCAAGAAGAATAAACAGTTGGAGACTGAAGCTTCAGTTGATAAGAAAAAAAATTCTGATCTTGACAAAGATAATCAGCAACTTTATGGTATGACTTATTTCCATTCTCTCTTAATTCTTCTTACTCTATCGCGGCTTATTCAAGCACTCACTTTCAACTTGCAGATATTTATGGTCTTACTGACAAGGCTACACTCTTTCAATCTTTCCCTGAACCTGTAGATGATAATACTCTTCTTGCTCGCCTTAATAATTCTTTAAGTAATTTCTCAGATGATAAGATTAAATCCCTCTCCATAGATGAACTTAAATCCAAACTTAACCTCTTAAAAATTGAACACAGATTCAATTTAGGTTTGACCAACAAATATAAGCGTTTTTATCTTAATTCAAAGAAAGAAATAGATATATTAAGAAACATGAATAGTGAACTTATTGACGAGAAAGATCTTGCTATTAAAAATGGTTCCAAGACTCTAGCCAACTTCCATAAGACTCTTCTTAACGTTCAAATGGAAAGAGACAAACTTGTCCGCGAGAATGAAGATCTTCTTGCGAGGGAAACTCAAGTTCGATCTCGTCTCCTTATAAATAACGATGATGAGTTTTCTTGGGCTGTGAAGATTCTTGACAATGCCAGGAATGATTTAGGTGTAAATATTAGCCTTCAAGTTGAACAAGCGGCTTTAATTAGGGATATGATTTCTGAAAGAGAAGGCTGTTAGCTATTCTTCCTCTTGATAGTTTCCTGTTCTTATTATTCTTCTTTACAAAATTTCTAACTTGTTGTCATATTCTCGCAGGAGCTGAAAAAAGATATCTTGAAAGAATTGGGGTACTTGAAAATGAGAAGAATCAGCTCGCAAATACTCTTGCTGCTCGGAACAATAAATATTCACGATTGAAAGAGCAGTTTGACATTACTACCGCGAATTTCAATAGATCTCTCATTGTTGTTCGTAATGATTTTGTTAGATTGGTTTGCAATGATCATGGAATTTACCCTTCTATATATCCTGATCTTGCAAAGGAAGTCCCCGAAAAAAATCCCAAATCTTGACATCTCTGACAGCGAGGCTGAGGATTCTGGCAAGGATGAAGATAATAATGATAATGACGAAGGAGAAAAGTCTAGTGGAGAAGAAGAATCTGATAAGAATGAAGATAGCGATGATGAAGTGGAGAAATCTGGCGATGAAGAGAAATCTAACAAAGAGGATGACGAAGGATCTAGCTAGTTCTTCTTCTTCCTTCTATCTTCTTTGTATATTTATTTTCTTCTTTCTGTAACATTGCTGTAAGTTTCTCCGATTTTGTAAATTTCTTCTGCTTCTATCTGTATGAATTAGAAAACAATTCTCTTTATGCAAACTAATCAATCAATGTAATTATTATCTTTTAAATATCTATGCAAACCTATCATTTAATAATCTCTATGCAATTTTTTTTTATGATAGATGAATAATAACTTCATCGTTCTTATGCATTCCCATACTTGCCTCTATTATTCATCTGCAATATGAAAAAATTGAGTAGAGATTAGATACTAGTATTGTAGGACCAGAATATCGCTACAATTATATTCACGAGAGATTAACGACACTTCTACGAGCTTCACCAAAAAACTCTTCAACAACATTTCACGAGCGTCACAAAATAATTCAGAGAATGACATAATAAACAAAGACAGCATAAAACATGAGAAAAATGTGAAGATTTTGTAGTTAAAAAGAATGTTCGCGAGCACAAGGCTGGAACTCGCGAGGGAAAGGCAGGAAATGAAGATTTTATGGTTATAGAAGAGTCTCGCGAGCACGATAGCAGATCTCGCGAGCACGATAACAGATCTCGCGAGTACGATAGCAGATCTCGTGAGCACGATAGCAGATCTCGCGAGCATAGAAAAAATCCTAAAAAATGGGAAAGATAAGTTGAATGTGAGCTGTCACCCACTATATAAAGAGAAGAGATGGAGAGAGAAAAAGGGGAGGACACAATTTTAGAGGAGAGAGATATTTTGCAGAGAGATTTGAGGAGAGAGAATGTATTTTTCTTTATCATCTTCTTCCCCAAAACTAGATTTAGAACTCCATTAATGGAGATTATCAATGTAAATTTAAACAATCATAGTGAAGAATCATGGATGTAGATCAAATTGATCGAACCATGTAAAAAATCTTAGTGTCCTTTTATAATTTTAGCAAATTTACTACCAATTTTATATGTAGATCTAGAAATTAATATCAAGATATGATAAGGGGTGTGTTGTAGGAAAACCTGCAACTACATTTTGGCACTAGAAACATGGACCTATTACTTGTTGATTTTAAGAAGATTCAAAGAAATTAGCTACGGTTTAAAATTTCAAGGGAAAACAAGGAGGTTTAGGAAGAATATACACTTTCAGAAGATAAGTAGCAGCAATATTCAAGATGTCGACGCAGGAACAGATTCAGGGAAGAAATTAGTTACAACAAAATCAACGCAAAGCAGAACCGAACATGCCTCCTGCAACAAGATTTATCAATAAAAAGGACAAATTTCTTTCCTATTTATCAAATTTTCGTGTTCAATTTTTTAGATCGGAAAATTTTAAGAAAAACTGTGAGAAAAATTTCTCAAATACAAAATTTTTGTTCTTCATCAAAAATGAATTTTGTTCGCAGATTCTTAATCAATAAGTACTATTTTAAAATTTTATTCACTGAATATCAAAAACGTAGAGGATAAACAATCTTCAATTAATTCAAAGAAGTCAAATGAGTTTCTGGTAGTGATTTACATTCTCTATATACAAACTAATCTCCACCTAGGCAGATTTGTTATTCGCAGCTGTTGGATTGAATGACTATTCTCGCCAAAGCAAGAGATACAAAAGAATCTTACTTCCTGTGAAGGTCAACTGTGCTATTAATCCAGAAAACAAGAAAAGTCAGAGTTTATTCCGCCAGAGCGTCACTGGGATGAAGTAACGATTAAACTACAGCCATCAATGAGAAAAGGGAAAATACACCATACCATCAGTTGCGAAGAAAAGCATTTCATTTGCGAAGATAAGGATGATCGAAGTTCGTCAGAAAAGAAGGGAAAACCTGTTGAATTAGTCCAACTCGCAAGAAAAGCAAACAACATGTTACAGTTAGTTTACGCCCAAAGTAAACGTAAAAAAAAAATGCTGCGAAGAAAACGCATCTCTCAAATCTATCTCGAGCTCTGTTGTTTCTTCTCTTCCATGATCAACAACACGTAACCATGAAAGAAACCACAAATTATCTTGAACTCAAATGCCATCACTCCATAAATTTCCAACCACCGTTAAGCTTCCATTACCGATCACCACGAACTGCCAAGCTCGATCATTGTCATTCTTCATTACCACGGCCAGTCATAGCAGCAGCGGTTAACACTATAATCTTCTTTCACTATTGAAACAACAGAAACCACAGCATCTCCGTTCTCGTCACCATCGCAGCTGTAGTCATGTCTCCACCATTGCACTGACATCTCAACAATGTAGGCTAAGACAACAATGTTAGGTTCAGAACAAAGAACTAACAACCTAGTCGCTTCTCAACAATTATAAATTTTTACTACTATTCACGAGATCACTAGTGACATAGTAAAGAACCAGCAAGTAATCCTTTAGAAACATGAAGCAGCGAAGAAGCATGAGATACAAGTTACCATGTCATTATTCCCACGAAGACGAACGCAACTAGGCTGCATCGGCAAATTTCCATCTCCCACTACGCCAACGCCAACTCAACTATTCATCAGCAGCACACATTACACCTCAAAGATCGATCGCAACACAGGTTATGTCCAGAGTCTCATCAAAGTTATTTGTCAAAGAACAAAGGTTAGAAGGAGATTCTCGCAAAGATCAACTTTGAGTTCACCAGCGAGGAAGAAAACAATAAAAAGAAAGAAAACAGCGAGGAGGTTCCCACTGGTGGATACATAATAATATCTTTTTGATGGCTAAATAAACTTTCCAAA
Organism: Papaver bracteatum; assembly: GCA_023529315.1. Taxonomy (NCBI): domain Eukaryota; kingdom Viridiplantae; phylum Streptophyta; class Magnoliopsida; order Ranunculales; family Papaveraceae; genus Papaver; species Papaver bracteatum. Next base: position 332,332 of record JAJJWX010003264.1, read on the forward strand.
ATACAACAGTTAGAAGTCTATATCCACTTCTCCAGTTGAAAGATTTACTTTCGTGCCTCTATAAAATGTACCTGGCAAAAAAGACGACAATAACAACCATATCTATTCAGAGTGGAAATTATTGGAAGGTTGCACACTTCATTATTGAGAAACAAGTCACGGAAGTCACGGAACTCACGAAACAAAAGGTGCGATGAAAGAGATTTACATAGCAAACCAAAGGCTTAGTGAAGAAACTTTAGAGATATAAACCCATGCGGAACATCAAAACGATCATTTTGAAGATAAGATTTCCCTATACGAAGAAATCAGATGCTGTTAGGTTAAGAATAATAAGGTAAATGGAAATTAACCTTGACACAGGGACAAGTGGTTCTTTTGCGAAGCATCCGTTATTCGATTCATTGAGGGAAATGATTCGTATTTATTACATGGCTTGCGGAAGATGCAAAAAATAGGTGGAATACAAGAATAGAAAGCCTTCTTGCCCCAAACGTGAAAACAACAATGATCAACGATTGTTAAGAATTACTTTCTTCTAGTCGCAATCACGTGTTGTAGCGATTGTTAACAATGGTATGTTGACAGAGAGTACTATCTCTGATTTGGTGATATCGATTGTTAACAATGTTAGCGATTGTTTACATCAATAAAAATCTGCGATTGTGAGGTTCTACTAAAAATCTGCGATAAACCATCACGTGAGGGTCCTACCACGTTTTACATCAACAATTGAAGTTGTTAGTTCACGACTCACTAAATATTGATCAAGTTGTTATTTCATGCATACTGGATATTGATTCCTTTAACAATTGGGATTTACTTGGATAGTGGAGTTTAATATTTTATTCGTTCCTTAATACGTTCAATTTGAAACTCAAGAAAACGCAAGGAACTGGCTAGCGATAAAATGAAGTCTAGTTTTGGCATGGTACATCTACTTTACACGATTATCTCACTACTTCGCAAAGTTGGTCAAAGGCAGGAATTTGGTATTTCATTACTTCGTCAGATATTTGATTATTTCGCAAGATAATTTCGCAATAGAAGGGTTAGAACAATTGGTATGGTGTGAGAGACAAGCCAAGAGTTCATTTCTCATTTCACAAGAAACTCAAATACTTCGCGAGAGACAGAAGCAACATAAAATCGCAAGAAATCTAAGTACCTTTTACCTTGAATATTTTATTTATAGAAAATGAAATTTTTTGATTTATTTTATCGCCAGATTTCAAAGAACATTTCTAAGATTTATAATATTTCAAAAGATTTCAAAAATGTTTGATTTAATTTTCCAAAAGCGATATAATCGCAAGATTTCTAAAATTTCAAAGATTTTTTTGATTTGATTGACAAACAGCGATACAATCGCAAGATTTCAAAAAATTCTAAAAATTCTAAAAATTGAGATCATCGCAAAAAATTTAAAGATCGCAAATATTTTCAAAGATTTCAAAGATTACAGAAAATGAAATTATCACAAAGAATTTTAATATTTCAAAAAAAAATAAAAAAAAAATGATGATTTAATTTCCAAAACAGCGATACCCTCGCAAGATTTCAAAGAGAACATTCAATTTATACATTTCTCTAGAAAATTTCTTTTACAGAAGATTTTTGATTTAAAAACGCGATACAATCGCAAGATTTCAAAGAAAATTTCAAACATTTCTCTAGAATATTTCTTTTACAGAATGATATTTTTGATTTAACAAATGCGATACAATCGCAAGATTTCAAAAAATATTTCTAAGATTTCAAAAGATTTTAAAGAATCTTTTAAAAGATTTTTGATGTTATGAGAATGAAAGAAGAAATGAAGAGACGCGAAGCTATCGCGAGAAACGCGAATACAATTTCGCAGAGACATAAGAATGGGACGAACCTTTATGGCGTGCACCCTAGTTCGCGAATAAAATTTCGTAAGAGGCAAATGTAAGATCTAATAGTGCGTCATAAAGGGGGTATATCTTGACATGACTCAGCGATAAGGTTATACCGCTACAGGAACCTGAGTCATGCAGACGATGGGGTTAAAGAAAACCTATCCGGGAGAGAGATCTTGGATTTCCAACTATATATGGTTATACCCTAGTTGGACGACCGAGAATCTCTTCCAAGAAGTGCAAAGTATGACCAAGGCGCCGAGGTACACGGTTGAGCCAAGGGTGCCCGGAGCGTACGAAACTCTCTTGCCATTCTTGGTAAGTCTTGGCTACGATGCACTTGGCCTGAAGAAAACCCCACTTAGGGTGCAGTCTTGTAACTATAAGCCATATAGGCATAAAGGACAAGAGGTTGCGAAAACAACTAGTTGTTGGTAAATCTGGATGGGAGGAGCTAGTCTTGTATGGCCAATGTGCCCTCCTTGAAGGGGCAACCAGGGGGAAGATAAGGGTGGCACCCTCCATTAGGGATCTGATAAGTGTCTTAAGACGACAATGTTATGGGGCTTTATGCTCGCAAGAGCATTTAGGCCTGTCATATTGTCGTGTGATGTAAATTATACAGAAGCAACTAGCCAAAAGAGAAATGTTAAGATGATATTAATGGGTTTTTACATGAAAGTGTAAAGACGTCATGCGATTTCATCGCAAGACGGTAATGTCATGGGACTTTATTCTCACGAGGGAATTTAGACCTGTCATATTGTTGCAGAAAATTCAAAGAAAAATGGATAAGGCAAGATCAATGGGTCAATACATGCAAATATAAAGACGTCCTGCGATTTTGTCGCAAGAAGAAAAAATTGGCAAAATAAGACCTTTAACTAGGAAGGCAAAATAAGACCAATAGACTAATCTCAAACTTATCTATTTTCTTTTAAGAATGCAGGAAAGATTTGTTCATCGCAAGAGAGATAACAAGTACTATTCAGAATCTCTCAGAAATACTATTCAGAATTTCTCAGGAGTATTATTCAGAGTCTCTCAAGATGATTATCTACAATCTCACAGAACTATTCATCAGCTCGTGGAACTATTCATCGCAGAACTATTCATCGCAACACTATTCAGTTACTATTTCCGAATCTCGCAGAAACATTCAGAAACTTTCAAACTCATTCAGCATTTCGCAGATTATTCCAGAATTTCGCAGGAAATTTGATTACTTCGCAGAATATAATTATTTTATTGAAAGAGGCAGAGGCAATTCGTTCATTTATCATTTTCTCAGGGATTCGTCCTTCATAGATAAAGAACAGAGGCAACTATGGATTACCAAGAAAACATTTTTTGTTCTTTATCTTCTCGGCAAGAATCATTTCCAAAATGGACAAGGATTTTCACCAAAAATGAAGTAATAATTTCGCGTGAACAGAGGCAATACTTATGATTTTCATTAAAGGATGGATACTTCTTTATACTTTGAGGATTGAGTACTTCTTATATTTCTTCAAGAATACTTCATACTTCGAATACTTCAAGAGTTAATACTTCTTATTTACTTAGCAAAGATATGGAACTTCGCAAAAGAATAGATGCAAGTACGTACTTTTCAAGTCTAGTATTCTTTCGCTCGTTCCTTCAACAATAAAGATCAAAGACTACTACAACAACAGATTTTTTCTTAAAGATTACTTTTCAAGCAATATTCAAGAAAAAAGAGGCAAGATGTAGGACCAGAATATCGCTACAATTATATTCACGAGAGATTAACGACACTTCTACGAGCGTCACCAAAAAACTCTTCAACAACATTTCACGAGCGTCACAAAATAATTCAGAGAATGACGTAATAAACAACGACAACATAAAACATAAAATATGAGAAAAATGTGAAGATTTTGTAGTTAAAAAGAATGTTCGCGAGCACAAGGCTGGAACTCGCGAGAACAAGGCAGGAAATGAAGATTTTATGGTTATAGAAGAGTCTCGCGAGCACGATAGCAGATCTCGTGAGCACGATAATAGATCTCGCGAGCACGATAGAAGATCTCGCGAGCACGATAGCAGATCTCGCGAGCATAGAAAAAATCCTAAAAAATGGGAAAGATAAGTTGAATGTGAGCTGTCACCCACTATATAAAGAGAAGAGATGGAGAGAGAAAAAGGGGAGGACACAATTTTAGAGGAGAGAGATATTTTGCAGAGAGATTTGAGGATAGAGAATATATTTTTCTTTATCATCTTCTTCCCCAAAACTAGTTTTAGAACTCCATTAATGGATATTATCAATGCAAATTTAAACAATCATAGTGAAGAATCATGTATGTAGATCAAATTGATCGAACCATGTAAAAAATCTTAGTGTCCTTTTATAATTTTAGCAAATTTACTACCAATTTTATATGTAGATATAGAAATTAATATCAAGATATGATAAGGGGTGTGTTGTAGGAAAACCTGCAACTACAAGTCTTTAAATAAAATGTGCCTCAATGTTGGCGATATTATCGCTAACAACTACTGCGTAAAATCGCAATTCTTATAAAATCTGCGAGTATTATCACAATAATCTTGCGGTCTTATTATGCCTACCTAATTAAAGGTCTTACTGTGCCACAATTTTTTATTTTTGCGACAAAATCGCAGGACGTCTTTACACTTGCGTGTGTTGACCCATTGATCTTGTCTTATCCTTATTCTTTTGATTGTATTGCGACAATATGACAAGTCTAAGCTCCCTCGCGGGATCAAATCCTCATGACATTGCCGTCTTGCGATGAAATCGTAGGACATCTTTACACTTTCATGTAAAAACCCATTGATCTCATCTTAACATTTATCTTGTGGCTTGTTGCCTCTGTATAATTTACGTCACGCGACAATATGACAGGCCTAAATATTCTTGCGATTATAAATCCCCATGACATTGCCGTCTTAAGACACTTATCAGCTCCCTAATGGAGGGTGCCGCCCTTATCTTCCCCCTGGTTGCCCTTCAAGGAGGTCACATCGGCCATACAAGACTAGCTCCTCCCATCCATATTTACCAACAACCAATTATTTTCGCAGCCTCCTGTCCTTTATGCCTATATGGCTTATAGTTACAAGACTGCACCCTAAGTAGGGTTTTCTTCAAGCCAAATACATCATAGCCAAGACTTACCAAGAATGGCAAGGGAGTTTCGTACTCCCCGGGCACTCTTGGCTCAACCGTGTACCTCGGCGCCTTGGTCATACTTTGCACTTCTTGGAAGAGATTCTCGGTTGTCCAACCAGGGTATAACCTTATATAGTTGGAAATCCAAGATCTCTCTCCCGGATAGGTTTTCTTTAACCCCAACATCTGCATGACTCAGGATCCAGCAGCGGTATAACCTTACCCCTAAATCATGTCAAGAGATACCCCCTCCTATGACACGCTATTAGGTATTACATTTGCCTCTTGCAAAATTTTATTCGCGAACTAGGGTGCACGCCATAAAGTTTTTTCCCATTCTATTAATCTCTACGAAATTTTATTCGCGCTTCTCGCGAGTATTGTAACTCTGATAAAATTTCACAACTTTGATCTTCTTTCTTTTTGTAAAATCTTGCAATTCTTTCGAGTAGAATACCCTGTTCAATTACATATTCTTCGAACAAATCATTCATTAAGTCTTCTAAAGTTCATCACTTTACCTCTCTACTTACTATTTTCTGCTACGTTTTGTTGTTGTTTCTTTATCTGCGAGACGCTCGCCATAAACTTCTTCTTGTCGCTCTATTGTATCAATCATTAACCTTTCACATCTCTGTCGTTGTTTGATTTTGTTCTTCCAATTTCTATTCTTCTCAGCTCTTTCTTCGCAAGACTTCATATCAATTTCATAACATTTTTTGCTTTCTCCCCAATCTCCTTTAATAACTCCAACACCTTTAGGATGAGGAAATTTAATACACTAGTGATAGGTAGATGCTATACCCAATATCCCATGTAGCCAGGGTCGTCCAATCAGATTATTGTAAGGTGATTCGATGTCCACAACACATAATAAGATTTTTGAAGATATCCCTTTTAGTGGTATTCGCATTTCTATCTCCCCTTTTGGTTTGTTAGCGGTACCGTTAAATCCATAGATTTTATACGTTGATGGTATCAAATCTTCGTCTCTTCCACCCATGGTTCTATAGGTATGATAGAATATGATGTCAACTGAACTCCTTACGTCTATTAAGACTTTGTTGATGGCCCAAGAGTCTTCAGTTTTACTGTCATTTTCTTCATCCTCTTCTTGCATTTGTTTTGGATTTATCTCTAATCGCACTACCAATGGGTTATCGTGCTTCTCGCCAAACTATGGTACATTTTGCGCAGTGAAAGATAGAGTTTGTTTCTGCCACTCTTCTAATGGCGAGGCTCTCGCTATATTCATTATCTCTCTTCCATCTGTGTCTCTCGCGAAGACTCTACTTAAAACATTATCATGAAAATCCTCCACAGTTCTGTATGAATGTACAATGGAATTACAAAACAAATTCTTTGCTTTAGACCCAACTTCTATCACAAATGTTTCTGCTCCTTTTACAGCATTCACTCTGCGAGTTTCTGGTGCTGGCGGTAATTGCTGAGGTTGTGGTTGTCCTACTAGAAAGTGATTTAACTTTCCCTAATCAATCATCCTCAAAATTATCCTATTTAGATTTCTACAATCATTTATTGAATGGCCATGAAAGTGATGGTAAGGATAAAATTCTCGACTTCGATTATTTGGATGTGGTTCTTTTACCATGTTCCACGATGATGGTATATTTTCCATCAAAATGATAGCTTCCCAAATTTTTTCTATGCTAGCATTGAGAAGTGGCATTTTAATTTCCTCCCATATTATCTTCTGGTTTCCTTGCCCTTTAAAGTTGTTCTGCCTTTGTCCACCATAAGTTTCTTGCGGTTGATCAAGTCTTTGAATCTTATTATTTCCACCGCGATTGTAGTAATTCTTCTTTCTTTCATACTCTTCTTGATCTCGACTGCCCATCGCTACCAATTTTTGCTGGTTATCAATTAATAATTTCTCTTGTTGTGCCTGCGAGGTGCTCGCCACATTATTTATCATTTTAAGAAGTAAGCTTCCATTTGCCGCTAGCGAGCTGGTATTCACAATTGGGTATGATTCCATCTCATTTTGTTTCTCCTCAAAAGCAATGTATTCTTCTTGTAACTCTCGCAACTCTGTCATGGTGATTGTATTTTTGATTCTGAAAACTTGTATGTACAACATATTGGTCGCAAACATTGCATTAATGAAGGATAAAATTAGGTATCTTTTATCTACTCTTCCAGCCATCTCGCTGCACATTGATTTCCACCTTATGGTTAAGTGCTTAAGACTCTCACCAACTCTCTGTTTTAACCCAAATACATCTTCAATACCCGGACGCGATGAATTGTTGCTAATATAAGCTCCTAGAAATGTAGCTTGTAAATGATCAAAAGAAGTTATGGTATTCTTTGGAAATCCCTCGAACCATTTTAATGCCTTGCCAGTTAAGCTAGACGCAAAATATTTGCATAGTACAACATCATGGTTTTCCCACTGTAGCATACATCTAACATAAGCCTTGACGTGTTGAACAGCACAAGTAGTCCCATCAAAGATGCTGGTTAATGCTGGTAAATTGCATTTTGGAGGTATTCCTCTTAATTGTACTTCTTGAGTAAATGGAGTTCTCGCAGCTTCTTCAATAGCTTCATCGAGATGCCTTCTACCTCCTTAACTTTTATTGTTGATCATTCCTCGCATTTTTGCTAATTCTCTCAATATTTGCTCATTCTCAGTTGAGTTTTGCTCCATTGGCCTTTTTAATGCAGCTTCCCTTCTTCTGCGCTCTTATCTTTCTTGTCTTGCGAGATTTTGTGTGTCTTCTTCTTCATTGTCATCCCGTTTTTCTCTGCGATTTTCTCTTTATCCCTCCTCTTGAAATCGCAGCTGTCTACTTTCTTCTCTGCAGATTTCTTCATTTCTCTTCGCTGTCTTTCTAATCTCCTCTGTATCCTATCATACTCCTCATGAATATTATCATTTTAGCGATTTTGTGTACGTCTCCTTTCTCGATTTTCATGGTTATTTTGTCGTACTGCCTCTCGAAATTCTTGTTCTTCTACTTCTGCCCTTAATCTTTCTCTCTTGCAAGCCTGGCGTGCTTGTTCGGCGTAATGTCTCTCAATTTCTTCTTCAATTATTCTTTGATTCCTTTGATTCTCTCGCCCATGTAATATCCTCCTACCTTCTTCTGGATTTTCTTCTTCATTTTGGTTGTTTCTTCCCTCTTGATTTCTATTGTTACGTCTATTATCCAATGCTTCGCCATGCGGATTATAGCGATCTCCAATTATCTCTTCTTCTCTATGACGTTGTTCTCCATTTAAATTTTGCACTTCTTCTCTAACATTTCTCATAGTGGAATTTTGCCTTGGTTCTTCTCTGAATGATCTTGAATTTGATCTAACAGTACTTCTTGATCTCCTTCTTTATAACCTCAAATTCTTCATTCTTAGCTCATGATTTTGTCTTGTTAAGTTCGCATGCTCTTCCCTCTAATCTTGTTTCTTCCTGTATTCTTTGTATCAAATCATCTACTATTTCATTTTCACGTCCTTCATGAATTAATCCTCCAACTATTTCTTGATTTCTTTCTCCTTCTTCTTCATTTATTAATAGTCGATTTTCTGCTTCTTCTATCGAATCCGACCTCCAAGTATGCACACTCACTCTATCATAATCCGCATTCCTATCTTGTGTTTTTGCTTGTTGATTCGACTGTTGAATTGCACTTTCTGCTTCATTTCTTATTCTATTTCTTCCTGATCTTATCCTTAAAGATTCTTTTAATTCTCCTGTTCCCTCACCTGCAAGTCTTTTACTTCTCCTTACAGTTGTCGGTGGTTCTGATGTATTTCTTCTTCTTCTAGCCATTTCTTCAACTCTAACAATTTCTTCAAATTTTCAAGATGTAATTAGAGATTTCTTAGCTTGATTCTCCCTGTTTCTGGGCGCCAAAATGTAGTTGCAGGAATTCCTACACTACACCCTTGATAAGAATCTGTAGAAATTGAATTACATTTGAAGATGAATAAACAACACTTTTTATTATTCTAATTTTAGAATTCTTTACAAAAGATATAAGAACTCATAAGTACAAATTTCTTTCTAGAGTTTCTCTCTCCTCAAAACCTTATCAACTCTCAAAAAGACATCATCATTTTATGAGTCTAACGAACCCTTTATATAAGGATTTACATAGTGGATGACAGCTAAGTTTTCCTCCTATTTCAGATCTATTCTGCGATCTCATCGCAATCGCTACAATGTTCTCTTTCGAAAGAATGATGACCATCACATGATAAACATAATCTTCTTGTACCTCTTCCATTGTCAGCTTTTATGTCTTTCTTCTGGATATTCTGTGACGCTCACGAAATACTGTTAAAGAGTCTTCTGTGACACTCGCAAAAGTGTTGCTAATATCGCAGGAATAGCGTTGTAGCGATATTCTGGTCCTACACCATGTATTTGTATTAGGGGAGAAGATATTTTAATTAAGTTAATCAAATGTAACTTACCACTCTGTTGTTGAATATAATAGTATCCATGTATTTGTATTAGGAGAGAAGATTTTTGATTAATGAAAAGTAGTGTTTTTCCTTGAGAGTGGTATCTCGGAAACATGTTTCTTTGGATTTAATACTATTCTACGCTTCCGCCATACGTCATCTATTTAGATTTTTTTGACGATATTTATCGAAGTTTAGAGATGAATTTTGAGGTGCTAATTTTTAAGGTGGTCTCGAGTTTGTTAAGTTTTTTCAGAAATCACATTTTCCATTTGGTCCATAATTATTTAAAAATATTAAATGGACCAGAGTACATTTCCGTGTTAATTTCTACTTATTTTATCTGATGAACTCTGGAGTTTATTCCTTCAAATGAACACCTAATAAAAACCTAAAAAATTCTGTTTACTTGTTTTTTTGTAGTAATTCATTCTGTCTGATGAACTTCGGAGGTCATTCTTTCAAATGAACACCTAACAAATCCTAAAAAATTCTGTTTACTTATTTTTTTGTAGCAGTTCATTCTATCTGATGAACTCCGGATTTCATTCTGTAAAATGAAACCAAACTAAATCACATATGAAAATAGAGTTCATTCTGTAAAATGAACACAGCACAAAACTTCATTATTATGACAAAAAACATAGTTCATTCTTTCAAATGAACTCCTAATAAAACCTATATGAAAACCGAGTTCATTCTTTCAAATGAACTCCTAATAAAACCTATATGAAAACCAAGTTCATTCTTTCAAATGAACTCCTGATAAAACCTATATGAAAAACGAGTTCATTCGTAAAAATGAACTGTAGCAATATCATCTTCATCATCTTCGTCATCTTAAACAGCATCAGCAAACATCATCGTCTTAAACAACAGCAGAACTTCATCTTTAACACGAGCAGGAAAATCAAGATCAAGATTTTCAACATAAAAAAAAAACACATCCAAATAACATAGAAATCTCCATCGTCTTCATCATATTCATCATCCCCATCATCTTTAACAGAAGCAGTAGGCAGTAGAGAAGAAAGAAATACAAAATCATCGTCATCTTCATCATCTCCATCTTCTTCAACTGCAGCAGCAACAACAGTGACGAAGAAACACAAAAATATCCATCGTTTTCATCATCTTCACCGTCTTAATCATCAAATTCAATAACAGCAGTAGCAACATAGAAAAAAAAACCAGAAAAATTATCATCCTTCTTCATCGTTTTCATGAGCAACAACAGAAAAACAAGAAAAAAATAGAGAGAAAAACTAGATCTAAAAACATGAGGAGAGAGAAAGTAAAAATGAAAATAAGATATTTTCTAGTGACTTTTTCTATATATATATGGTCCCAAAAGGGCATTTCTTTCACTACCTAGTGACAATTACATCACCCATGACGCAATCCTAGGACCAAACCAAAATTTTTAGGACCAAACAATAATATATATTTTAAAAAAAGACCAAACAGATAGTTGACTGAGTCAACTGGACTAGACTCTCTCTAATATATTATTCATAGGACTAAATGGTATTTTGATAGGGTGTAGAATACATTCTATTTGTTATCTATTTTTTTATGCTTTCTCTGCTATTTTTCTTGTAAATTATGTATTTTACACATGTTTTTTGAGTTATTAGGTACTCTGGAATCATGTGGGAGAAAAGAAGAAGAAATCATCTAAAACTGAGAAAGAAAGGCCAAATTGTCATTTCATAGGCGAACACTATCTAGAGCCAGCCAAGCTTAAGGGGCTTGCCATCTGGGTGTCCCTTATCATTGATCAGAAGGTGTAATTAGCAGTGGGTGAAAATAGCCGTCCCACTTTTAAAACCTAAAATCGATCTTCTTTCATTACTACAACTCAACTGAAAGTGAGGCACAACCATGAACTGAGAGACCTAAATCGAGAAATTCTTTTCTCAATCATTCATTTCAAGTCCCTAAAACTGAGAAAGGAAGAAGCAGTAGTTGCCGATGTTATCACCTGAAATTAGATCGAGATGGAGAGTTTTGTTGCTGTTGAGTAACAGAGAAAGGATGATATCGAGAAATTGCTATCGAAATTGAGTTTGAATCCGTCGAATCAAGGTCAAACTGGGAGAAGAAGAACAAGCTTCTAATTGATGAAACATGAGATGGGTTTGAGCCATATGGAGGTGATAATTGAATGGGTAAACTCAATTCAAGTTTGTATTGATTACATAGAATGGTTGTTGTTGTTGGGGATCTGTAACTGCCATGAAGAAGATGTGGTCTGCTGCACAATGAAATTTGTGAATCGAAAAGCAGTTCAGATGAAGACATTGAACCCAGGGAGATATTGTTATTGTGCGGATGTAATGGAATTAGAGTTGAAGTTATGAGATTCAGAGATGATGGTGCTTTAGCTTTGCCGGAATACAAGAAACGGAAGATGGGTTATTGTTGGTTTAGAGCAAGGTTGAATTCTCCACCGAAATTACAAAGAAGAAACAAGTATGTTGCTGCCAGGGGTTTGTGGTTTGGATATGAAGATGAATCTGAGCTATTGAGTGTGTATGATTGAGTTATGATGGTGATGTGAAGGCTGAATGATGTTGCAGTAGCAGTAACTGGGTATGAAAATGAGTAGATGTATGCTTAGGATTCTTAACAGGAGAAGACCAAAAAGAAAGGCCTGAAATTGGCCGGGAATCACCAGAATACAAACAAAACTCGGATGGAGTTTAGTTCTGATGAGTTGACTCAGTGGCTCGTTAGGATAACTCAGTGATTCAGACTACTCGGATCAGTCAGCTGAGTTAGACGGCTGAATAAGAAGCTGACTCTCTCTTCCCTTGACCCGGTTGACCGTTAGATACTGTTAGTATGACAGTTAACTTTGACGGGTCCTTGACAGAATATTCCATTGCCGACGGCAACTTTTCAGGACGGATTCCGGTTGCACCAGGAATTCTCCAACAACCTAACTTGTGCAGAATTTTGTGAAGAGTATTCTAGACTCATGGGTGTGAAGACTTAGATTTGAGAATTGGATGAAAACTTGGAAGCTTGGAAGAATTGGACTTGAAATTGGAATTAGGTTCAAATTGGGAAAGTGGTGTTATTATGAGAAAGGGATTCTTTTCCTACAAGGATTAGAGAGAATTGAAGCCTATAAATAAAGGAGTTCTCTATAACTTTTCATACATATCTACTTTGGAGAAGGAGTTCAGTGCACAAGGATTGGAGGAAGGAGCAACCAACATCTTTTCAATAAGTTTTTCTTTCTTCTTCTTTAATTATTATTATTATTATTGTGTGAACTCCAAACTATGAGTAGCTAATTTTCTTATTGATTGGTGATGAATTTCTAGTTCTTAACATATGATTTGAGTTTTGTTTTAAACATACTTTGAAGTTTTTCACATGATTATCGTTTGTTTTTACTAATAAGAATGATTATGATTGATTGATAGGTTGTTAGTTGGCCAACTAAATTGATTTGTTAATTGATCTAAAGCTAGTGAAAGTTAGGGGATAAGTAATCGTTTCTTGACTATTTACATAAGTAGAAAACACGAGACCTTGAGGAGGGATTACGTGGAGCAGTTGTGTGTGAAAAAAACGTTAGCAAGTGGAGCTTGATCTAAGAGTCTAACTACTAATATCAACCTAATAAATTAATAATCTTAATGCATTTAACTAAATTACATCTTGAGTGATCTACTACTAGGTGGTTTGGTAAATAGAATCCGGTAGGCGAGAACTTCCGTATCCGGTGATACAAGGGATTTAGGGGTTAGCACTGATATAGCTGCTATATCTGCGGTTGGTGATAATCTGTGACTAATAAGAAGTGAAAATGAATATAACTTGAATCATTGTTTTGCAACGAAGAACGATTCCTTGATCTAATCTCTTTTATTGATTTTAACTTAAACTTTTGATTGCTTTATTTACTTTCTTTTGCTTTTAAAATCTAAAATCAAAACCCCCCTTTTGTGACAATTTTACAACTAAAAATCTCTTGCTCTTCGTGAGAACGAACTTGACTACCTTATATTACTTGTTAATTAGGTGGAAAAATATTAATTAATTTGTTGTGGTTATGACACACATCAAATTTTGGCGTCGTTGCAGGGGAACAACGGACTATTTTAGTTGTTTTCTTTTTAATTTTTGCTTTGTTCTTGCTTTGTTAGATTCTATTATCGTTTCTAACTTGGTTCTTGAGAATCTTGTTTTCAGGTACTTGATCTCTGGAACCTAAACAGTGGGATTACCAATGTTGTGGGATTACAACTCGCTAGGGAAAAATACTACAAGAAGCTCGGAACTTGCAAGAAGAGCCTTCTACATCAATAATGGTAGGAGGTACAAATAATCCTCCTCTACCTCCACCTGCGGAGAAGAAGTTGAGAAAGTTGACATCTCCAAACTTAGATTCACACCCATTGTGTATTCCTCTAACTAACACGGTGGTTTTGAAGTTGAATGTCATTCACCATTTACCAAAGTTCAAGGGACTACCCGGTGAAGATCCAAATCGTCATATTCAATTATTTCAACACAAGCTGACAAGTCTTAGGCAAAGTACCGAAGACGAAGATAGGGATATGGCTATGCTACAAGCCTTTCCATTCTCCTTACAAGACTTGGCCGAAGAATGGTTGTATTATCTACATTCAGGGAGCATTACAACATGGACCGAGATGAAAAAGCTATTCCTAGAGAAGTATTTTCCAGCTTCTAAGGCGGTTGTGGTTCGTAAAGAGATTAATGGAGTCTTACAAATTTTGGGGGAATCACTCCATGAGTATTAGTAGAGGTACAAGAAGTTGTTAGCAAGCTTCCCACACCACAACATATCACCAACTCTCGTCATTCAATATTTTTATGAAGGATTACTTCCGGAACAACGAAGCTTGATTGATGCAGCTGCGGGTGGTTCACTTACTGAGAATACGCTTTCCCAAGAAACTACTTTGATTAAGACAATGGCCGCAAATGCACAAAATTTTATACAAGACATGATTTAAATATTCGAAGAGTTAATGAGATGGGAGATTTCTCACATATAGAACATCGGATGGGTAATATGGAAAAGATGGTACAACATATAGCTTCCGTAGTTGTTCCTTCATACGAAGAGGAGACCGAACAAGTAAATGCTTTGTTTCCAAATCAAAGGCCAAGGTAAGATTCATACTCAAATACTTAGAATCCCGGTTGGAAGGATCATCCTAACTTTAGTTATGCCAACAAGCAAGCGGAAGCTCCTAATCTATATGTGCAACAAGGTGGTTTCCAACAACAACGCTTCCAACCTCAACAACAATTCCAACCACAAATAAAGGAACAAGGATCTTCGATTGATGATAAGCTTAATGTCATGATGCAAGGTATTACATCATTGTTTCAACAAAACCAACAAAAGACTGATTCGGCCATCAAGGATTTACAAACTCAAATGGGACAATTGGCGACCGATATGAACTTAATGAAAGCTCAAGCATCCATAAATCTTCCTTCACAACCTTTTTTTAATCCAAGAGAGAATGTTAATGCGGTTACTTTAAGAAGTGGGAGACAAATGGAGAGTTCAAGTCATCATGAAGAAGCTTGTAAAGAGGTAGTCAAAGATAAGGAGGAAGACGAACCAAGGGAGGATTCAACACCAACCGACCAATCCAAGGAGCCGGTTCCTACTTTCACTAATCCACCTCCTTTTCCTAGTCGTTTTGCTAAGTCCAAGAAGGAATCTCAAGACAAGGCACTCATGGATATCTTCAACAAGATATAAATCAACATCCCATTCATCGAGGGTATCAAGACAATGCTAAGGTATGCTAAGTTCATGAAGGAATTATGCACAAAGAAGGATAGGTTGCTTGATAATGAAATTACTAAAGTTGGCGAGAGTGCATCGGCTATGCTATTGAAGAAGATGCCTACAAAGTACACGGATCCTGGTGGTTTCACGGTGCCAATTACTATTGGTACGAAAATGTTTTAACATGCTTTACTTGACTTGGGAGCTTCCATTAATGTCATGTCGGCCGATATATATGACTCCTTGAATCTTGGACCGTTGAAAGAGACAAGAGTTATTATCCAATTATCAAACAAGTCTAACATATATCCAAAGGTACTTGTAGAAAACTTTCTATTGCAAGTGAATGAGATAATTTTTCCGGTGGATTTCTTTGTGGTGGATATGGACAACAATGAGAATCAGTCATCTACTTCTTGGGAGGCCATTTATGAAGACTGCAAAGAAGAAGATTGATGTTGACAATGGTACACTCACTATGGAATTCGACAAGGAAATAATACACAACATATTTGAAGCCATGCGCTACCCAAGTGATGTGCATTCCGCTTACTCCATTGATGTGGTTAATTCATTAGCGCAACAAATGGCGGAATTGAGTCAAGAGGACGAACTTGGTGTGGTATTGCAAAACAACATTGAATTGGATGTCCACGGCTTGTCTAACTTGGATGTTTAAATTTCCAAGGAATTGGTGGATATGTGTGGTGCCTTGGCGGCATTACAAGAAGCTAAAAGGGGTAATGTTTCATATATTTTTTTACCCGTGAATGATGAGTTACTTGTACCATCTATTGTGAAGGCGCCTAAACTAGAGTTGAAGCCACTTCCGGACCATTTGAAATATGCATTCTTGGGAGATGGAGATGAGCTTCCGATGGTTATTGTAAAGAACCTCACACCGGTACAAGAAGACCGTTTGCTTAGAGTCTTGAAAGATCACAAAACAACTATTGGGTGGACAATTGCGGACATCAAAGGCATTAGTCCATCCATGTGCATGCACATGATTCTAATGGAAGAGAACGTGAAGCCATTATGTGATGCTCAACGTATGCTTAATCCGCCCATGATGGAGGTTGTGAAGAAAGAGATACTCAAATTGCTAAGTGTGGGGGTAATCTACCCAATTTTCGATAGCAAGTGGGTTAGTTCGGTACATGTGGTAACAAAGAAGTCCGGTGTTACGGTTGTTAGAAATCAAGACGATGAACTTGTTCTTACAAGAGTTCAAACCGGTTGGAGAGTATGCATTGATTATAGAAAGCGTAAGCCAGGTCTCGGATGGATTTGTTTTTATCCCTGGTGTAGACGAAAAACTAGACATTTTTTTATTTTTTTTTTTAATTCCGCAACCTGAAAGAATGGTCCAATTTTCTACTCTTTTGGCTACTCAATTCTTACAAGCTTTATTTAGTACTTAAAAACACAAAATTAATTAATACAAATATTTATTCTTGAAAATGGTAAAAATGCAGAATTTGGGATAATATATGACTTTGAAGTGCGAAAGATGAGTTAAGTGCCAATGAAAAGGTGTATGAATATGCAATATTTGGCACTCATCACACCGGTACAAGAAGACCGTTTGCCTTCATGCACATGATTCTAATGGAAGCCATTATGTGATGCTCAATGTATGCTTAATCCGCCCATGATGGAGGTTGTGAAGAAAGAGATACTCAAATTGCTAAGTGTGGGGGTAATCTACCCAATTTTCGATAGCAAGTGGGTTAGTTCGGTACATGTGGTAACAAAGAAGTCCGGTGTTACGGTTGTTAGAAATCAAGACGATGAACTTGTTCTTACAAGAGTTCAAACCGGTTGGAGAGTATGCATTGATTATAGAAAGCTTAATTCCGCAACCTGAAAGGATCACTTTCCTTTACCTTTCATTGATCAAATTTTAGAGCGGTTAGCGGGGAATTCTCATTATTGTTTGTTAGATGGTTATTCGGGATACAATCAAATTATTATTGCACCGGAGGACAAAGAGAATACCACTTTCACTTGTCTGTTTGGAACATTTACGTATAGGTGAATGCCGTTTGGTCTTTGCAATGCACCGGCTACTTTCCAAAGATACATGGTAAGTATTTTCTCGGATTATGTGGAGCGCATCATCGAGGTATTTATGGATGATTTTAGTATTTATGGAAATTCTTTTGATAGTTGTTTATGAAAAAGCGGGGGTCTAACAACCACACCCAATATTTTTATTAGAAATCTCCAATATACTTTTCTAGAGAATCAACTAGACAGTTAGACTCAATCAATAGAAAATATATCAAAGAGATTAATATCTCAATCTCTCGATTTAACTCTTACTCAAGCAAACACCGAGTCTCGATTTAAATACAAGAGAGATAACTTGGATGGTACCAAAGACCAATATCCAAGTGTCAATCAATTTAAATCAATAACCAAAAAGGTCGGATATTCTAATTGATTGAACAACGCACAACCTGTATTATTTCAATTATACAAAAAAATATAATGTGGAAAAGAAATAACACAGACACCAGAATTTTGTTAACGAGGAAACCGCAAATGCAAAAAAAAAACCCGGGTCCTAGTCCAGATTAAACATACATTGTATTAAGCCGCTACAGATACTAACCTACTCCAAGATAACTTCGGTCTAGACTGCAGTTGAACCCCAATCAATCTCACACTGATCCAAGGTACAGTTATGTTCCTACGCCTATGATACCAGCAGTATACTACGTACTTGATTCCCTTAGTTGATCTCACCCACAACCAAGAGTTGCTACGACCCAAAGTCGAAGACTTTGATAAACAAATATGTATCACATAGAAAAGTTTACAGTAATAGATAAATTCGTCTCCCACGAATAAACCTACAAGTTTTTATTCCATCTTTTGATAAATCAAGGTGAACATGAACTCATTGATAAAACCAGACTTATATTCCCGAAGAACATCTTAGCTTTATCAATCACCTCACAATAGTCTTAATCGACGCAACGAAAAAATATATTGTGGAATCACAATTGATGAGACGAAGTGTTTGTGACTACTTTTATATATTGCCTATGGGAGATAGAAATATCAAGCCAATTATTACAATTGTACTCGTACGATAGAAACAACAATATCAGATCACACAGCTACAAGAAAAGTAGTATCGGTCTGGCTTCACAATCCCAATGAAGTCTTTAAGTCATTAACCTGGTTTTAGAAGAAGAAAACCAAAGGTTAAATGAGAATCGACTCTAGCTTAGCAAACTAGTATCACACAGAATATGTGGGGATTAGGTTTCCCAGTTGCTAGAGTTTTCCCTTATATAGTCTCTCAAATTAGGGTTTGCAATCAATGTTAGCTTACTAACAAAGCATTAAATATTCACCGTTAGATGAAAACCTGATTAGATTCAAGCTAATATTTACCAACCGTTAGATCAAAAACATAGCTTGCTACACACACATGAAATGCACATTTGTAGGCTTGTGAAAACCGTACCCAAACTTGTACATTAGTTGGTTCAACAATAGTTAACTAAATGGTTAGCCATATGATAACTTTCATATCAACCATATTCTTATTCACCATAACTAGTCCAAATGACTCAAATGAACTAGTTAGAGAGTTGTTCAATTGCTTAGATCTTTATGTACTACATAAGACACAATTTAAGCAAAAACGATGTGATTCACTCGAATCGATTCATGAACTATAAAGCCACGGTTTGCAATAGCATTCCTTAGTTTACTAAGATAAGTTCACAAACATCGTTTTTAGACATAACCTACTTGTAGTAGCAGGAAATCCCACACTACACCCCTCACAAGAATTCATTCAATTAAGTCATTTTTAGATCATCAAACACAAATTTTATTGAAAGGAAGGAAATAAAGCTAACGAATTAACAACCGCTCTAGACTTTCTCTCTCCTAATGACTTGCTCAACACTCGAAAAAGATCTCTCTCTTCCTTACGCCTGTTCAATTCTTTATATAGGGATTTACATAGTGGATGATAGCTAATATGTCCTTTAATTTCGGATCTGACTTGCGATATTCTCGCAAGAGTTATATTGTTAATCTTCACAAATATTCTAAACATTGCAGAGTCATCACACTTTACTCATGTTTCTACTATCGTCATTTGTTACGTCATTCTTAAAATCATCCTGCGACGCTCGCAAAGTGTTGTAGATAAAACTTCGCAGATGTGTCTTTCTTGCGATATTATGATCCTACATCTTTCCTCTTCTCATGTGTTCTCTGTGAATGAGAGAATGTCATGAGAAATTATTCTTCAAAACGTCGCAACTGTTCATCTTTTCATATTCTTCTGTACTGACATGATTCTGTATTTTGCGTGAATTTTGTTACACGTATATTTTCGTCCATTCATATATTGACACGTCTTTTTAAACTGCTATTTTTTAACCGCTCATGTCCACCCTTCACATTAAATGCACTTATCTTCTCGAGAATTTCTACTATATATATATTCACCTTATTCTTCCCTTCTCTTCTTTTTACTTTCTTCTCAGCTTTTCTGCAATTTTACTGTTCTTCCGCAAATTTTGCTTCTGCTACTGCAAACTTTCATTCTTTATCTTTCATTCCTTAATTTCCATACTGAAGATGCATCCATATGGTCGTAAAAATGAGATTGCTTTTGAAGAAATTCGAAAGAAACTTCAAACTAGAGGTTTTGATTTATCTCCCATTCCTGGTCAAAACCCTAAATCTGATCTTTCTATTAATCTATTTTCTGATCATCCTTGCAATCATAAGGAGGTCATAGTCTCGCTAGGTCAGCTTCTCGCCGACCTTCCCATTCCCCTTTATGATCCTGAACTTCCCTTATTTTATGAAATACTTTCTCATGCGAAATTCTCGCGAGCTGTATATCAATTAAGTAGGGATTGCATTTGTCTAATGCTTGAGTTCGCCAATCATGGTGATGGCAAGGGATCTCTTTATCCTGATGAAGCAAGAAATCCTAGGTTCGCTGACATTGCGATTGTTCCTGCGAACTATATTGTAAAAAAATTCTTTGCAAATTATGAGATAATTCCTATGAAGAAAGATAGTACTTGCTGGGGCGTTCGTTTAAAGAAGAAGGATGATGTTGCTGATGACAAGATACTTATGCAAGACATTGATTGGAATCTTGGAAAAAATATATCCCCGCGTTACTTCAATGATGACAAGTGGTGTATATTCCCTTTAATCCTAAAGGGCATGTATATCTATGGATCTCATGTTCTATCTATGAATCTCGCAGCGTATCTACGCTGGGTATTCATCTGGCCGGAAAGGGAAGCATAGATGTATTTCCAAACTTTATTTGAGTTGTTATTCTTTTTATTCTTATATATAATTTTGCTGACCACTCCAATATTTTCATGTATCTGCGAAATTATCAGGTTGAAAGGTTGAAACTGAGCTATATCAAGACTGGGAAAATCAATACTTTATCAGCTCTTCGATCATTCACAGATGAAGTAAGAAATATTCTTTTATGATTCTTCACAATATATTGTTGCCTCTATTTCATATTTTTATCTGTGTGTAGGTTATTGCTGAAGTGGAAGAACCTGTCAAAGTTTCGAAGAATAGGGGTAAATGCAAGAGTATTTCTCGCAAAGACAAATCCACTGCCCCTCCTTCAAAGAAACGAAAAATCCAATCTAGCGAAAGTTCTAGCGATCATAACGATGATGATGATGATGTTTCTTCTGCGAAGGAATCTTGTCAACCCGAGTCTTCTATGGCGCAACTATCCGGCATCTTCTCTAGTAATGTGCAGGGAATTGGTGATACTCCTCTCACTAATGCCTGCTAATCCATAGCTGCTATTTGCGATGCTCCCCTCTTAGAGAATAATTAATCTCTTCGCGGGGTCTCAAGATCTATATCTCCAAGTTTCTTACATTCACTCAATAGTTTGGTAAATTTTCATACTTGTTTCCTTTTTATTTTTGTCTTGAGTTCTTCACTTATTCTGAAAGCTCGCTGCATTACTTCGCAGGCTTGGAAAACTACTTATGCTATTACCGCAGATTTGGAAAAAAGGCGTGTGGCATTTGAAAAGAAGTATCTTGAATTTCGCAAGAAGAATGAGAAATTGGAAGCTGAAACTGTTAGTCTTTGTGAGAAGAACAACCAATTAGAATCTGAGACTGCTGATCTTTGCAAAAAGAACAACCAACTGGAATCTGAGACTGCTGTCCAAAAGAATAAAATCTCTGGTCTTCAAGATGCCAATAAGCAACTCTATGGTATATAACCTTTTCCTTCTTTTTCTTCATTTCGTTTTCTCATTACTCATTCTTATATGGTTCACCATTTCGCAGACGTTTATGGTCTTTTTGATGAGGCTATTCTTCTTCATACATTTCCTAATCTTATGGATGATGACACCCTTCTTAAACACCTTAACGATTCTTTAAATGAATTTCTAAATGATGAAATCAACTCTCTTTCCATAGATGAACTTAGATCCAAAATCCATCTCTTAAAAATTGAACATAGATCCAGTTTGGGATTGGCCAATAAGTTTAAACGTTTTTATGTTGACTCAAAAGAAGAAATTAACAAATTAAGAACTAAGATCAGTAGTCTTATTGATGATAAAGACCGTATCACTAAGCAAGGTGCTCAATCTTTGGCGGATTTCCACAAGACTCTTCTTGAAGTTCAAGTTGAAAGAGATAGACTTATCCACGAAAATGCTACTCTTATTGAGAGGGAAAATCAAGTTCGCTCCCGCCTTCTTATAAATCATGATGATGAGTTTGCTTGGGCTGGGAGAGTTCTAGATAATGCCAAGAATAATTTAGGTGTATATGTTAGTCTTCAAGATGAGCAAACGGATTTGATTAGAGATATGATTTCTAACAGAGAAGGTTGTTAACTGTTCCTCCTTATTTAATTGTTTGTTTTTCATAAACTTCCTTCAAATTGTTGATTTACTGTTATATTTTTGCAGAATCTGAAGATAGATATCGCAAGAGGATTGAAGAACTTGAGAATGAGAAAGCGAAGCTCGCGAAAGATTTATCTTCTCGCAATGAGAAATGTTCAAGATTGAAGACTCAAATGAAGATCACTACTGCGAATTTTGGGAATGATGCAATTTCTTTCAGTAATGACACCATCAAGGAGATCTGTGATGACAACAAGATTCCTCACTCTAAGTATCCTTGTCTCTTAGACAAAGTTCCAGAGAATGTTCCTAATTTGGTCATCTCTGATAGTGAAGCTGATGAAGAGACGGAGTCTGAAGAAAATGAATAGGAGAAGTCTGATGAAGAATCTGATGGAAAAGAAAATTCTGGTGAAGAATCAAGCAAAAAATAGTTTTCGCTTCCTTGTGCTTTCTTGTTCAATTTTTTGCAAAACTTGTATATTTGCTCTTGATCTTTCATTCTTGTATACTTGTAATCTATCACTGCGAATTTCTCCAATCTTCAATACAAGCTCTATCTCTTTTGTTCTTCCCTGCATGTGTTAGAAAAAATTTCTCTCTTGCAATATGACTATCCAAAATATAATTAACTTTTTATGCATAAATCTATCATGTGAAACAAATAATATTTTATTAATTCTACGCATTACCATACTTGCCTCTGTTATTTGTATTCAGATGAGTGATTGAGCATGTTACCTTTGTTTAGTAAAATAATTTGCGATGAGGTCGCAATTATCTCTCCATAATTTCGCAATCATAGATTGTAAGATTGCGTTCTTTCTTGTATTCTGATGTGGTCTTATTTTTCCTTCCTAAGTAAAGGTCTTATTTTGCCATCTTTTTTCATTGCGACAAAATCGCAGGACGTCTCTACATTTTCATGTAGAAACCCATTGATCTTTCCTTAACTTTTTGTTCTTTTGTATTTTTGCAGCGATAATATGACATGCCTAAATTTTCTTGCAAAATTAAATCCCATGACATTGCCGTCTTGCGACGAAATTGCAGGACGTCTTTACACTTGCATGCAATGACCCATTGATCTCGTCTTATCTTCTCTTTTGTATTAGTGCCTCTTCAGGAATATTGCACAAATATGATAAGTCTAAATATTCTTGCGAAAATATAGCCTCATGACATTTGCGTCTTAAGACACTTATCATCTCCCTAAGGGAGGGTGATGCCCTTATCTTCCCCCTGGTTTCCCTTTCAAGGAGACGTACTTCTGCCATACAAGACTAGCTCCTCTCATCCAGTATTAACAACAACCAGTTGTGTTCGCAGCCTCTTATCCCTTTTTCCTATATAGCTTATGGTTACGAGACTGCACCCTAAGTGGGGTTTTCTTCGGGCTGAGTGCATCATAGCCAAGACTTGCCAAGAATGGACAGGGTAGTTTCATATGCCCCGGGCACTCTTGGCTCAACCGTTTACCTCGACGCCTTGGTCATACTCTACACCCCTTAGGAGAGCTCTTATTACCTTAGTCGCCCAACTCAAGTCATATGCTCAAGTTGAGAATCCAAGGTGTCTCTCCTGGATGGGCTTTCATTGACCCCAAATCTCCATGACTCAGGTTCTAGCAGCGGTGTAACCTTATCGCTGAGCCATGCAACAGATACCCCCTTTTATGATGTACTTTAGGTCTTACATTTGCCTCTTGCGAAATTTTATTCGCGAACTAGGGTGTACACCATAAAGGTTCGTCCTATTCTGAGAATTATTCTTTTGCATTTCATCTCTGCTGTAATTTCTCAATCTCATTTTTATCATTAAGCAAAATATATTTCTGAATTTTTTTGCAACAAATCAATCATACATTTTTTTCTTTTTACTCAATATTTCTTTCATTTCACAGTTTAAATTTTTTACCTTTACTGTTCTCTGCCTCTGCGAGATTGTTAGCTATTCTCTCAGCTTCTGCGATATTTTCTCCGCTTGTTGTTTTTAGCAAGTTATGACTTCGAAATATCCCTTCTTATCTTTGCTCTACTGTGTCAACCATCAATCTCTCACGTCTTTGTCTTTGCTTAATGTTATATTTCCAATTCTCCTTCTTGGCAGCTCTTTCCTCTCAGGATTTTACATCGATTTCATAGCACTTCTTTCCTTCATTCCAATCTCCCTTTATCATTCCAATTCCACTGGGATGGGGAAATTCGATGCATTGGTGGAAAGTTGATGCTACACCTAGAATCCCATGTAGCCAAGGTCGGCCAATCAAAGCGTTGTAAGGCGATTCTACATCAACTACACAAAATAGGATCTTAGAGGATATCCCCTTTAATGGAATTCCTATAGTGATTTCCCCTTTATGCTTATTGGCAGTACCATTAAAACCATAGATTTTATAAGTTGAAGGTATTAGATCCTCATCTCTACCTCCCATAGTCTTATAAGTATGATAAAATAAGATATCTGCAGAACTTCCCGTGTCAACTAAGACGCTATTAATTGCCCATGTATCTTAAGCTTCATCCTCATCGTCATCTTCATACCCCTCTCCATCTTCTTTTGGTTTTGGATTTATCTCTAATCTTACCACTAATGGGTTGTCATGTGTTTCACCTCCTGCGGGAACTTCTTCTGCGGTGAAAGAGATAGTCTGCTTTTGCCATTCTTTTAGTGGCGAGATTTTCGCAATGTTCATTATCTCTCTTCCATCAACATCTCTTGCAAAAACTCTGCTTAGAATATTGTCATGAAAATCTTCAATTGTTTTGTATGAATGTACAATAGAATTACAAAACAGATTCTTCGCCTTTGCTCCAACTTCTATGACAAATGTTTCTCCTCCTTTTGTCTCATTAACTCTGCGAATTTCTGGTGGTGGTGGTAAGACTTGAGATTGTGGGTGCCCCATTAGAAAATGATTTAGCTTTCCCTGGTCTATCATTCTGAGAATGATTTTCTTTATGTTTCTGCAGTCATTTGTAGAATGTTCATGAAAGTGATGATAAAAGAAAAATTCTCGACTTCTATTATTTGGAAGTGGTTATTTTCCCATGTTCCAGGGTGTTGGTATATTCTCCATTAAAATTATTGCTTCCAAAAAAATTTCCACACTAGTGTTCAAAGGCGGCATCTTGATCTCTTCCCATATCATTTTTTGACTTCGTGATCCTCTCTGATAATTTTGTCTTTGTCCTCCATAATTTTCATGCGGCTGATCAAGTCTTTGAATTTTATTGTTTCCACCTCGACTATAAAAATTTCTTTCTCTTTCGAATTTTTCTTGATCTCTGCTTCCCGTAGCTACCATCTTCTGTTGATTATCATTCTTTTCTTCTTGTTGTACCTGCGAAGTGCTTGCCACTGTGTTTATCAATTTAGGCAATAAGCTTGTATTCGCTGTATTTGAACTTATATTCACAACGGGATACGATTTCATTTCATTTTGTTTTTCTTCAAGGGCAATGTACTCCTCCTGTAGCTCCCGTAATTCAGTCAATGTGATTGTATTATTGATTCTAAAAATTTGAATGTATAGTAGATTGGTTGCGAACATTGCATTGATGAATGAAAAAATAAGATATCTCTCATCCACACGTCCATCCATCTCACTGCACATTGTCTTCCACCTTATGGTTAGATGCTTCAAACTTTCTCCAATTCTTTGCTTTAATCCAAACACATCTTTTATTCATGGTCACGAGGAGTTGTTAGTTATATACGCCCCTAAGAACGTAGTCTGCAAATGGTTGAAAGATGTTATAGTATTCCTAGGTAGAACTTAGAACCACTTTAGCGCCTCTCCTGTTAGACTTGATGTGAAATACTTACACAACACAACATCATGATTCTCCCACTGTAACATACACCTCACATAAGCTATAATGTGTTGAATTGCACAAGTTGTTCCATCAAAGATGCTAGTTAACGCAGGCAAACTGCACTTTGGTAGTATTCCTCCTAATTGTACTTCTTGTGTAAATGGAGTTTTCGCAGCTTCTTCGATGGCCTCATCTAATTGCCTTCTGCCTCCCTCTCTTCTGTTATTTAGCATTCCTCTCATCTCTGCCAATTCTCTTAAGATTTGTTCATTTACCCCGGACGATGATCCCATTTGTCTCTTTAATTCTGCTTCTCTTCTCCTACGTTCTTGCCTGTTTTGTGTTGTGAAATTTTAATTTTATTCCCCCTCATTTTCTTCTTGTCTTTATCTGCGATCTTCTCTCTCATTTTTTCATGAATTCGCGCACCATTATATCTCTCATTTTCTCTTCTGCGATTTTGCTCACTCCTCATCAACTCTCTTTGTTGTCTTTCGATTCTCCTTTGTATTGTATCATATTCTTTATTTATATTACCATTGTTGCGGTTTTTATCGCGTCTTCTTTCTCGATTGTCATGATTGTTCCGACGTATTGCTTCTTGGAGTTCTCTTTCCTCCATTTCTGCTCTCAATCTCTCTCTCTCTCAGGATAAACATGCTTGTTCAGCATAATGTCTCTCAATTTCTTCTTCAATTACTTGCTCATTTCTGCGATTTTATCTCCCATGTAATATTCTTCTTCCTTCTTCTTGGTTTTCTTCATCACCTTGGTTATTTTGTTCTTGACGCTGCCTATTTTGAGGAATTTCTCCATGTGGAATGTATCGATCTTCATTCATTTCACTATTTTCGCGACGCTCTTCATCTGAATTTTGCACCTCCTGCCGAATATTTCCATCAACATTTTTTACAAGTGAGTTTCATCTTTCTTCCCTTATGATTGATCTTGAACTTGATCTTGTAGTGCTTCTTGATCTTCTATTTTGTAATCTCATATTATCCATTCTCAACTCATGATTTTTCCTTGTCAAATTAGCACGCTCTTCTGCTTCTATTCTCCTTTCCTTATGTATTCTTTGTCTCAATGCTTCTAATGCTTCAATCTCTACATTTCCATGAATTATACCTCCAACTGTTTCTTGATCTTCCTCTACTCGTCTATCGTTTCTTAATTGTCGTTCTTCCTACGCTTCATATGCTGAATCTGACTGTCAGGTGTGTACACTCACTCTATCATAATCCATAGTTCTATTTTGCGCTAGTGTATGCTGAATTGGTTGTTGAATTTGATTTTCTCCATCATTTATTGTATTCATTCTTGATGGTTCTCCAGTTTCATCTCTTCTTTCTCCAGCAAGTCTCTTACTCCTTCTAACAGTAGTTGGTTGTCTTGAAGCATTTCTTCTTCTAGCCATCTCTTCAATCTCAATGAATTGTTGAAAATTGTCTGAAATTTTTCACCAACTATTCCAAATTCTTTCAAATCACAATACTAATCTTCTTACTAAAAACAAGGAATAATCCCTATTTCTAGCGCCAATATGTAGTAGCAGGAAATCCCACACTACACCCCTCACAAGAATTCATTCAATTAAGTCATTTTTAGATCATCAAACACAAATTTTATTGATTAACCTCACAAATTTTACAAGATAGAAAGCAAATAAAGCTAAGGAATTAACAACCGCTCTAGAATTTCTCTCTCCTAATGACTTGCTCAACACTCGAAAAAGATCTCTCTCTTCCTTATGCATGTTCAACTCTTTATATAGGGATTTACATGGTGGATGACATCTAATCTATCCTTTAATTTCGGATCTGACTTGCGATATTCTCGCAAGATTTATATTGTTAATCTTCTCAAATAATCTAAACATCGCAGAGTCATCACACCTTGCTCATTTTTCTACAATCGTCATTTGTTACGTCATTCTTCAAATCATCCTGCGATGCTCGCAAAGTGTTGTTGATAAAACTTCGCATATGTGTCTTTATTGTGATATTCTGATCCTACATTACTCAAATTCGCGGACTGGGTTCACGGACTTAAGTTCTCGGATGGAGTTCACAAACTCCAGCAGAAATTCTCGGGTCGAGAACTTCCGCCAGTTCGCGGACTGAAGCTCACGTACTTCTCCGGTTTCACTTGATCAACAAAGTTCGCAAACTTTGGTTCAAGCAATAAGGACTTATACATATATGTTTTCCACAACAATGTTTATATCCCCTAATGGTTATAATGTCTAAACTCTCATTTTAATCATTGAAACATTCTCATAGGGCATTATATAGTTGTTATTCACAAACTATTTTTCGTCAGAGCGATTAACAAAATGATTGAAACATAACATGACTTTCGTCACTGGGTAAAGATGAACTTGGCTAAAGCGAAAGATTTACCAACACATATTTTGAGAAATAGATAAGCGAGATATTCTCAGCCCGAAATATCACATGTGTATAATCTTAGTCTATATAGTAATACGACTTTTGTCTCAAGATAGGAGATAAAGTAGATAAACTTTTGAGTGATAGATAAGTTCAATTCTCCACACGCCTTTTAGTCGATGAAGATCCACTGGTTCCTTGAGTAGTACTTCGTCTTGTATGATGATTTCCATGGAGTTCTTGAGCTCAACCACACTTTCTATCCTAGTCCTAGACCTTAGCTATAGTAGACTAGAAATCAAGACTTTATATTTTTGATCACTAACATTGACAAACATGCTTGTGATAACAATGAATGCGAGTTCGACCGAGCAGTTCTCTAACAGTTTAGAAAACCTTGAACTAGTTTTTAAACAATGCATAGATACAAACCTTGTCCTTAATTAGGAGAAATGTCACTTTATGGTAAACCATGGCATAGTACTTGGTCACATTGTGTCCTCTCGAGGGCTCGAAGGGACAAGTCAAATATAGATTTAATAAGAAACTTACAATATCCCACTTCGGTGAGGGAGATTCGTTCATTTCTTGGCCATGCAAGTTTCTATAGGTGGTTTATCAAGGATTTCTCCAAAATCTCCATGGAAATGTGCAAGTTATTACAAAATGAGGTACCTTTTGAATTCAACAAGGAATGCAAGGATGCCTTTGACAAATTGAAGGCAATGTTGACAAGCGCACCGATTATCAAGTCACCGGATTGGAATCTTCCATTCGAATTAATGTGTGATGCTAGTGATTATGCGGTTGGAGCCATTCTGGGTCAAAAAGTGGACAAGTTGTCCCATGTTATCTATTATGCATCCAGGACCCTTAATGTTGCACAAATCAACTATTCTACAATGGAAAATGAGTTATTGGATATAGTTTTTGCATTAGAAAAGTTTTGATCATACTTGGTGGATACAAAGGTTATTGTGTATTCTGATCATGCCGCACTTAGATACTTAATAAAGAAAAAAGAAGCTAAGGCATGACTAATCCGGTGGATCCTATTACTACAAGAGTTCGACATAGAAATTCGAGATAAGAAAGGTGTGGAGAATACCATTGTGGATTATCTTAGTAGACTTGTTATGTCTCAAGAAGAACTTCCATTACAAGACCGCTTTCCGGACAAATAACTTTTCTCCTTGGAAGAATCAACACCTTGGTATGCAGATATAGTGAATTACTTGGTGACAAAGAAGGTACCTAATACAATATCTAACTTCCAAAAGATGAAACTTAAGAAGATAGCCAAGCAATATGTGTGGGATGAACCATACTTATGGAAATATGGCGTCGATCAAATAATCTGAAGGTGCGTACCTAATTCTGAATTTAAATCTATTCTTTCCCTTTGTCACACTCTTGCTTGTGGTGGTCATTTTGGTTCTAAACGTACTGCTTTCAAAGTTCTTGAGAGTGGCCACCTTGTTTGAAGATTCATATGTTTTTTGTAAATATTGTGATAGATGTCAACGAACGGGCAATCTAGGTTCTCGAAATCAAATGCCACTCAACCGATTCTCGCCGTTGAGATTTTTGATGTGTGGGGAATCGATTTTATGGGCCCTTTTGTCAATTTGAATGGAAATTTTTATATGCTTCTTGCCGTAGATTATGTTTCAAAATGGGTGGAAGCTAGAGCCACCAAAACTAATGATTATCAAGTTGTTTGTGATTTTGTAAGAAAAAAATATTCACTAGGCACGGTACACCAAGAGTGGTGATAAGAGATGGAGGCTCACATTTCAAGAAGTTTTTCCATGCTCTCCTCAAGAAGTACAACATAACACACAAGATTGGTATGCCTTACCATCCACAAACTAGTAGACAAGCGAAAATTTCAGACCGTGAGATTAAGTCCATTCTTGAGAAAACGTTGAATACAACAAGGAAAGATTGGAGATTTAAGATTAATGATGCACTTTGGGCGTATATAACGGCGTACAAGACACCGATTGGTATGTCTCCATATAGGTTGGTTTATGGAAAAGCTTGTCATCTTCCGGTTGAACTTGAACATAAGGCTTATTGGGCGATAAAGAAGTGCAACATGGAGTATGATGAAGCGGGGAAGCAAAGGAAGTTATAACTACATCAGTTAGATGATAGGTGTAGAATACACCGTATTTATTATCTAGTATTTACGCTTTCTTTGCGAGTTTTCTTGTAAATTATGTATCTTATGTTTTTTTTTTGAGTATTTATGTACTTTGGAGTCATTCGGATCAAAAGAGGAGGAAACAAGGCAAAAGCGTTGGAGCCGGATTGTGTCTCATTATTTGCTTTTATTTCTTCATCTCTGTCTGAAAAGTATGTCGTCTTTAGTGATGCAAATTTATGTCTGAAAAGCACGACAACTTTAGTGATGACTCTTATTGAAGAGTAGAAGTGAATATGAGAGATAAGAGACGGTTGCTATTAGCGGAGGAACTCGAAAGAAGGAGAGAGCACGCGAATTGAGCAAAAAGGGCAAAGCAGTCAATGTACGGGCGAGCTATGAGCGGGCTAAGGTGTGCAAGAAGGAAGTGAAGAATGAAGTGTTAGTTTTACATAAATGACCATTGAGTCGAATTTAAGTTGTCGGTTATTCGGAACCGACGAGCCTAGTATTTTTGGATTACCCTTATCCAGCCTAGGGTGTCAAATAGTGGGGACGCTATCTGGGTATCCCTTATCAAGAAGACCGGACATTGGGTACAACCCCAATTATACACAACCCTAAAAACATTCTCAATCATTTGCACTAAAACAGAGACAAAATAAAGAAAAATGAGAGGCACAGTCATGAAATTTGAGTTTAATCATTTGAGGATTGATCGAGAGGAGAGATGGCTGGTGATTTTCAGTTGAGATGGAAGGGCATTCAGTGATTTATGAGAATCGAACAACTCAAAGGTTCTTCTGGCGAATGAGTAGAACTATTGCTCAAGCGATGGCAGATATGGAGAAGAGTGAAAGAATGGGTTTGATGCTGTTGAAGTGTTAAGATCCAGATCGAGAATTTGTGAAGGGTTTTATGCTTGGAACTATTGGTGGTGGAGCTGTACAAGGGTTTTTGGTGTTAAGCAGAGGATGAACTGAGATGATTCAGTTGGATACAAACTGCACACAGGGTGCTTGTTTGGTTGCTTGAAATGCAACTGGGGTGTTCAGTTCAATATTGCAGCAAGGCAATGGCTCAAGTGTAAGACTGAAGCTGTTCAAGCTGACTACAGGGTACATGGAAGATGTCAGGGCTGGAGTGTTGAATGGAAAACAAACATTGGTGATGTTTAGATGGTCTGGTGTTTTCTTGAAGTTGCAGGAGAGTTGGATGGTTAGAGGTACAAGATATGGAGATTGGATAGTGCTGTAGGTGGAGTTATCTAGGCTGTGACATAGTGGGTATGTGCAACTGATTTGGAAAAACATCATAGGACAAGGATGGCGGTGCAGTACTTAAGCCGAGATGCGTGACAGGTTTGTGTGGAGCTGAGTTGGAGCTGTAAGGGGGATTGCTCGATGGCTGGTGGTCATGAACTATGGCTACACAGGAGCAATTAGAGCTATACAGGAAGATGAATGCTCAAGATTGTATATGCATGGTTGCTGCTATTGGAATGCAGTTACTGAGATGAAGGCAGCTGTGGTGAAGTGAATGGCAGTTGGGTATGACGTTGTTTCCAGTCTGCAGCAGGAACTCCAGGAGACATGAGGGAATTACTAGCTAGGTGTTGTTGGGCTAAGGAGATGGCAGTGATGTTGTGAATGGGTGGACTGGAACTAGTGCTCAAGAGGTTGTGCAATTGTTGGAGTTGGTTGCTATGGATTGCTGTTGATCCAAGGAAGGAAGAGTTAGGGTTTTTGTTGGATCAAGTTATGAACTTGAGCTGGTGGTGACCTGGGCATTATGGCCTGAATTGTATTGCAGGAAGTGATGTGAATGAATCTGGTAGAGCTACTTATGTGGAAGTTGTTGTGTAGGTGGATGAGATGAATTTGAGAAAGTGTTACTGGTGCAAGTGTTGCAACTATGAATTGCAGGTCTGAGATTGGCAAAGCAGCTGGTGAAACTGAGACGTGGAGATGCAGGTGAGCAGCTGAAGTGTTGCCGCTATGAGCATTGTTGCCATTGGATACTGGTATGATTATAAGGCAGCGCAAGGAGCAATTTCTGAGCTGCAGAATGCCAAATGGTACATGAAATGATGCTTGTAAGTGCTGCAATAAGTCGCAAAGGCTGGCAGTTTGACTGTGCTGAGCAGCTGAGCTGCTATTGAAGCAACAGGGAAGGTGGAAGTGTTGATATTCATGGGTACTGATGGTGATGTAAGGCAAACTGGCAATGAAGACATTGGTGGTGGTCAGATGGAGTTGTATGGAGATAGCATTGCAGGTGGTGATGCAATGAAACAATGCAGATAATGAAGCCGGTGCAACAAAAGTGCAAGTGCGGTGACTGAGCTGTGTTGCAGAAATAGTGCGAAAACGGGGTGAAAATGGCACGCCGGTAAGCATAGTTTCGGTAGTCGGATTTCAGAGGTTAAAGTGTCGATCGCAATATTTCAGTGAATCGTGAGGCGGGTATGATTCGAACGAAAGAGTTGGCGGCCGGACATATGAGCTACGCGTCGCGCTTTTGGGTACGTTTTCGCAAGAAACAAGGAATTGGCTAAAATGGTTTTTGTGAATGTGTGGATTGCAGAGAAGCAAAGTTGAGCTACTGGAAGTGAAGAATTAATTGGTGATAGTTTCAGATGGCAAAAGTGATCGGAGAAAGTTTTCCGGCGACCGGATTCCGATGATGACATCAGCACTCCGGCGACCAGTTTTGGACCCAAAATTTCCAAAGACATATTTCTCACACCTGGGCTTGGTGGACTGGTAGATGGACGTGGACTTGAATATTTTGAAGACTTTGACCTATTTTTGGAAAGCAAAGGGCTATAAAAAGAGAGTTTCTACAACAAAAAAAACAACGTATTATTCTATTCTTGGAGCGTTTGCAGAGAACTACTTCTAGGGTTTGCTCTCTTTTATGTTTCATAGTCTTCCCTTGAATATTTTGATGATGAACTCCATGAATATGAGTAGCTAAATACAATAATTGGTTATGGGATAAAAGTTGATTTCTTCAAGCATGTTTATTTGATTCTATGAATTAGTTTTGTCTCAATTTTATCGTTTGTGATTCATTATTTATGTTATCATATGATTTGAATGCTAGTTTGGTTGAGTCCGGAATCAATTGGATTTGTTTTCATCTCTATAGCTATATTAGGGTTTTCAATACGTAAAAGTTGTTTGTCCCTGATTTCTAGTAGCAACTTGTGGTTAATACTTGTAGTGATACATATTTTTAATCGCATATGAATCATAACCTTTGTTAAAACAAATTAGTGCTTTTACACGTTTGTTTGCATCGATTAGTCTTATTTCATAGAACTTATTGCTCTTAGGGAGTTAAATCTAATTGTGCTTTTACACTTTAGGTTGCTTTTTAATAAGATTTCACATTAGCATCTTTTAATGTTGTTTGTGATAAAATCAGGAAATAAACGAGATACTCTTGCGATCAAGTTATCTTAGGGCTTTTGATAATTGAGAAATTAAATACCAATTCTAATCATAGATGAAAAATACATGTTTGTGAATGATACTATCCCTTAACCAATATCTTCTCCTTATTGATTATTTCAACTATTTATTTTGCTTTATTTAGTATTATTACTTTGATAAAAACAAAAACACACCTTGGGTTATTTGGTTACATAAGAATCTGAAAATTGCATAACAACAATCGCCTCTCTGTGGATACGAACTCTTTCTTATCGAATACTATATTCATATTAGTTAAGTGAGGAAGTGAATTATATTTGTGTCGTCTGACAAGCGATCAAATTTTGACGCCGCTGTCGGGGAGGCATTTGGCTTGTTATCTAGTTTTTAGTTTCTTTTTATTTTTCTGCTTGCATACTTGTGTTTCGTTTCTCGTCTTGTTTCTCACTTGTTTGCGAGAATTTTTTTTCAGGTATCTAATCTCTGGCTTCTAAAGATTGGAATTATCCAAGGTGCGGGATAGCTACTCGAAAAGGAACAATACTCCAACCAAGGCAAGGCACAACGGAAGAACATGACTTTGAAGTAGAACACGAAGCTCTTCGGCAAGAAGGAGAGGAAGTAGAACACGATATTCCTTTTGAAGAAGAAGGAGAAGGAGAAGAAGCAATGGGTGACCCTGCAAATCGTTCACTCAAAGACTTAGCTTCTCACAAGCTGGATATACAGCAGGGTTGCATTCAAACCGACTCCACTTTTGAAATCAAGCCGGGACTTCTTAGAGAATTACCAAAGTTCCATGGTTTGGTGAATGAAGATCCAAACAAGCATCTTATGGATTTCCACACCATTGTCATGGCTATGCTCCCAGCAAATATGGAGGCGGATGGTGCTATGTTGAAGGTTTTTCGATTCTCATTGGAAGGTAATGCTAAAGATTGGTTATACTACTTGCCTTCCGGGAGTGTTACAACTTGGAATGGGCTCAAGAAACTCTTTCTAGAGCGATATTTTCCTGCATCTAAGGCTACTCAAATTCGCAAGGAGATTTGCGGAATGAAGCAAAATGTCGGAGAATCGTTATATGATTGTTGGGAACGATACAAGAGGTTGGTGGCCAGCTATCCTCATCACCAATTTAGTGACGACATGATCATCCAATACTTCTATGAAGGACTCCAATCAAGTGATAGGAATCTTATCGACGCAGCGGGTGGTGGTGCACTAGTGAGCAAGACGGTGGCACAAGCTAGAGAGTTGATTAAAAACATGGCAGCAAACTCTCAACAATTCTTGAGTCGTGGTTCGGATGTGCTTCTTCGGCGAGTCAATGAAGTGAGCGAGGTGGAGGAACTTCGTCAACAAATGGAAAACATCACAGCAATGCTACAACAAATTTCAGCCGTGGTGATACCAAATTCTCATGGGTATGAAGACGTCAATGAGCAAGCTAATGCGGTTTTTCCAAATCAGCCAAGACGGTATGATCCTTATTCCAATACTTACAATCCGGGATGGAGAGATCACCCCAATTTTAGCTATGCGAACAAGCAAGGAGCGGTTCAACAACCTAATTTCAACAATTCGGGTGGATTTCAACCTCAACAACAACAATTCCAGCCGCGTCAACAATTTCAGCAACCACAACAATCAATGCAAAATCAAGGTTCCGATATCGATGCAAAGCTTCAAACAATGATGCAAGGCATTTCTTATATGTTTAAAGATAGCCAACAAGAAACCAAGAGTGCGATCAGGGAATTGCAGACACAAATGGGTTCTATGGCTACTGAGTTAAACCAATTAAAGGCACAAAATAGTGGGAAACTCCCTTCTCAACCTATTAACCCAAAAGAGGGTGTGAATGCGATTACGTTGAGAAGTGGTACACAACTTGTGCAACCCGAAGTTGCTGATTCGGGCAAGGTGGAAACACCAAAGGAACCTGCTTTGGAGGAGAAAAAGAATGAGGATTCTCCCCAAACTTCTGAGGTACCTATTCCTAACTCTAAAACTCCTATTCCTACTTATGTTCCTCCTTTACCTTTTCCTCGCAGATTTGCAAATTCTAAGAAGGAGGCACTAGAAAAGGAGATTTTAGACGTTCTTAAGAAGATTCATGTGAACATACCTCTCATTGATGCTATTAAGCAAGTTCCAAAGTATGCAAAAGTGTTGAAGGACTTGTGTACCAATAAGCAAAGGCTCAAAGGTAATGAAGTGCTTAGTGTGGGGGAGAATGATTCGGCAATCTTACAACACAAACTCCCACTGAAATGCAAAGACCCGGGCAGCTTTGACATCCCCGTCACAATTTGTACCACTACATTTAACAAAGCAATGTTAGACTTAGGTGCATCCGTTAATGTTATGCCTACATCTATGTATAAGTCACTTGATTTAGGTCCTCTAAAAAAGGCTGAAATTGTGTTGCAATTAGCCGATCGTTCTAATGTCTACCCTATGGGTATTGTTGAGGATGTTCTTGTGCAGGTTAATCAACTAGTATTTCCTGCTGACTTTTGTGTGTTAGAGATGGATGAAGGTTCACCGGACTCGTCTCTTCCATTGCTACTTGGGCGTCCCTTCATGAAAACGGCGAAGACCATTATTAATGTGGATAAGGGAACGCTAACTATGGAGTTTGATGGAGAAGTAATACGTTTCAACATTTTCGAGACGATGAGATATCCTAGTGATGTCCACTATTGCTTCTCCGTTGATGTTATGGATACTTTGGCACAACAAATGTTTGAATTGAATGGTGAAGATGCTTTGGAAACCGTTCTAACTACATCCATTAATAATGGTGTAGAGTGTGGTATTGAGGTTAAAGAAGCCCTTGGTGATCTCAACTCACTACAAGGATGCTCGGAAACTCATAATATCTCTTTTATTTCTTTACCATGCAGTGACGAGAAACTTTTACCCTCTATTGTTAAATCTCCAAAGTTAGAATTGAAACCTCTTCCTAGTCACTTAAAGTACTTGTACTTGGGTGATAATGAAGAGTTACCTGTGATTGTTTCTAACGAGCTTAGTGAATTACAGGAGCAAAAACTTCTAAGGGTGCTAAGGAAGCACAAGACGGCCATAGGATGGACAATTGCCGATATCAAGGGTATTAGCCCTGCCGTTTGCATGCATAAGATACGTTTGGAGGACGATTCAAAGCCTACAAGGGAAGCGCAACGTCGTTTTAACCCCCATATGATGGAAGTTTTGAAAAAGGAGATACTCAAACTTTTGGAAGTGGGTGTTATCTACCCCATATCCGATAGCAAGTGGGTGAGCCTGGTACAAGTTGTAC
Source organism: Papaver bracteatum (assembly GCA_023529315.1). NCBI lineage: Eukaryota > Viridiplantae > Streptophyta > Magnoliopsida > Ranunculales > Papaveraceae > Papaver > Papaver bracteatum. Next base: position 369,620 of record JAJJWX010003264.1, read on the forward strand.
CGAAGAAATCAGGTGTGACCGTGGTGGAGAATGATGAGAATGAACTTGTCCCAACTCATGTGCAAACCGGTTGGAGGGTTTGTATTGATTATAGGAAATTGAATGCCACTACTAGAAAAGATCACTTTCCATTGCCTTTTATTGATCAAATGCTTGAACGTCTAGCTGGACACTCTTATTATTGCTTTCTTGATGGCTATTCAAGTTATAATCAGATTGTGATAGCACCGGAGGATCAAGAGAAAACCACTTTCACTTGTCCTTTTGGTACTTTTGCTTATCTAAGGATGCCTTTTGGCTTGTGCAATGCTCCAACTACTTTTCAAAGGTGTATGGTAAGTATATTTTCGGAATATGTTGAAAACATAATCGAAGTGTTCATGGACGACTTTAGTGTCTTTGGTGACTCATTTGACCTTTGTTTGAACAATTTGTCACTAATCCTTGAACGATGTGTTGAAACAAATCTTGTGCTTAATTGGGAGAAGTGTCATTTCATGGTAACTCATGGCATAGTTTTAGGCCATATAGTATCTTCTAAAGGCTTGGAAGTTGATAAATCTAAGATAGACCTTATTCGTACTCTAACCCCTCCTACTACGGTGAGGGAGATACGCTCTTTTCTTGGTCATGCAGGTTTTTATCGTAGATTCATCAAGGATTTTTCCAAGATAGCATCACCACTTTGTACCTTATTGCAAAAAGATGTGGTTTTTAACTTTGATGAGAAGTGTATGGCGGCATTCAATCGTTTGAAAGAACTTTTGATTTCAGGCCCTATCATTAAACCACCGGATTGGAGAAAGCCTTTTGATCTCATGTGTGATGCAAGTGACTATGCGGTTGGTGCGGTGCTTGGGCAGCGTGTGGGGAAGATACCTCATGCTATTTATTATGCTTCTAGGACGTTAAATGAAGCCCAACAAAACTACACTACCACTGAAAAAGAGTTATTATCTATTGTTTTTGCTTTGGAAAAGTTTCGCTATTATCTAATTGGTACAAAAGTTGTTGTCTTTTCAGATCATGCAGCACTTAGGTACTTGCTTACAAAGAAAGAGGCGAAACCGAGGCTCATACGATGGATTTTACTCTTGCAAGAGTTTGATATAGAAATCAAGGACAAGAAAGGAATTGAGAACACCGTTGCGGATCACTTGAGCCGTCTTTCTGTAGACAAGGAAGCTATCCCGTTGCGTGAAAGTTTCCCGGATGAGCAACTATTCTCAATTGTATTTGGAGAACCATGGTATGCGGATATTGTGAACTACTTGGTGTCTAAACAAATCCCAAAGAACTTGTCTCGTGCTGAGAGGGACAAACTTAAAAGGTTAGGAAATCAATATATATGGGATGATCCATACTTATGGAAACATGGCAGCGACCAAGTAATAAGAAGGTGCGTTCCCGACTCTGAATTTAACTCTATCTTGTCTTTTTGTCACTCCTATGCTTGCGGAGGACATTTTGGGAGTAAAAGAACAGCTCACAAGGTACTTGAAAGCGGTTTTTATTGGCCAACCCTATTTAAGGATGCACATATATTTTGCACAACTTGTGATAGGTGCCAAAGGACAAGCAATCTAGGTGCTCGAAATCAAATGCCACAAACTTTTATTTAATTTATTGAAGTTTTTGATGTATGGGGTATTGATTTTATGGGTCCTTTTGTCAACTCTCATGGGAATTTTTATATCTTACTTGTTGTTGATTATGTCTCGAAATGGGTGGAAGCTAAGGCCACCCCAACTAATGATTCTAAAGTGGTTTCAGATTTTGTGCAAGCTAACATTTTTGCAAGGTTTGGAATTCCAAGAGCCATAATTAGCGATGGGGGTTCTCACTTCAAAAACAAGTTCTTACAAGGATTGTTGAAGAAGTACAATGTGTCGCACAAGATTGCAACACCTTATCATCCCCAAACCAATGGACAAGCCGAGGTGTCGAACCGAGAGGTGAAATCCATACTAGAGAAGACGGTGAATCCAACAAGGAAAGATTGGAGCATGCGACTTAATGATGCTTTGTGGGCGTATAGAACCTCATACAAAACACCTATTGGGATGTCTCCCTTTAGGCTTGTGTATGGTAAACCTTGTCACTTACCTGTTGAGATTGAACATAAGGCGTTTTGGGCAATTAAGCAATGCAATATGGAGCTAGATGGGGATGGAAAGCAAAGGAAGTTACAACTCCAAGAGCTAGAAGAGTTACGCAATGATGCATTTGAAAGCTCTCGCATTTACAAGGAGAAAACTAAGGCATTTCATGATTCTATGATTTCTAGAAAACAATTTTGTGTTGGGCAGAAAGTGCTTTTGTTTAATTCTCGCTTGTAATTATTTCCGGGTAAATTGAGGTCACGTTGGATCGAACCTTTTATTTTTACTAATGTGTTTTCTCATGGTGCAGTAGAAATTCGTAGCATAGCTACAGGAAAGGAGTTTAAAGTGAATGGACACCGGTTGAAACCATATTATGAGAACTTTACTTCCGAAGTTGTGGAAGGTGTGAACTTTATGGAGGCATCCCCTCTGGAGGAGTCTTAATGAACAAGGAGTACGTCGGGCTGACGACTTTAAACCAAGCGCTAAGTGGGAGGCAACCCATCGGTTTTGTATCTTTACCCTTATCTTTTTATTTTTATGCATTTGCTTTTATCTTTATTTTCTTTGTTTTTGCATATCATTTGCGGAATTTCCCACCTTGAACTTTCTTTGGATGACTCAATTTTACATTGAGGACAATGTAAAGTTTAAGTGTGGGGGAGCATTTATATGTTTGTATAGTTGTTTTAGTGTGTTTTATGCCTTTAAAAAAATCAGAAAAATAGAAAAACCAAGAAACAAATTTGTGCTTTTTGAACTCCGAAATCTAGAAACTTGTGCCTTTAGGATGACACCATTAGTGGATGGAACCATTTTGAATGCAGGAGTTGAGGAACCAATTAACTAAAAGGGACGAACATAGCTAAGAAATCATAAATACCATGATAGTTGTTACCATATCTCGGAATATCACCATATCGCATTCTATTTTTATTTTTCCATATTTATCTATTGTTCTCTTAGTGCTTTGGTGGGTCACTAAACATCGACGTGTTATTACTGCTAGGATGAAATAGAGTGATTGAGTTACTAGAAAAAAGAAAAGAAAAAAAAATGAAAAAAATATATGAAAAAAAAAAAAGACCGACCAATTAGACCAAAACGGAATAAAATGACACTTGGGAATAGCAGTATGTGTGAAACGTAGTCCCTGTCTCTGTCGCCTAAACAAGCGTGGAATGCAGGATCCAAGGCAACTATCATGTACTTGCTGACAAGAATCATGCGCTTGGGTCCAGTTTGATCCAATCATGTTGTCTAAAAAATGAAAAAAAAAATGAAAAAAAGTGAAAAAGAAAAGATAGTATTAATTTTGGTTGAATAAAGTCACTTCTGGTTCCCTTGTATATGACAGTGAGTTGATGTAGCATTCAAACCAAGTATCTAAATCCAATAGGTATAGGTTCATCTTGGCAGTGACCTTTAGACAGATATGGGAAACATCGAACACTTGTGAACATTCGCCAACATCTACATCTATATCCATCTTCTTAATCTTTTCATTGTGATTGTGGTTTGTTAGTTTCCGAGTATTGTGGCTTGTTCGACTATCTAATTAAATCTTTACTAATATATGAATTGAATTTGTGCAAGGTACCTCCTCATCCTGTAGTCATTGTGGATTCGTTCATTGATTTGTCACAAATAAATGGAGTTTGAATTATAGGTTTTGTAGGCAGACCTCTTATAAATCTTCACGAGACTAAAACTCGTCCACTAGGGACACCTAGGGGTTCAAAGGCTTGTTATTTATGCTAAAATTAACTGTAACCTCGACGAGACGGAGTTGTATGTATTTTTTTAGTTTAGTTTTGTTTGATTTGCTCGAGGACTAGCAAAGTCTAAGTGTGGGGGAATCTGATAGGTGTAGAATACACGGTATTTATTATCTAGTATTTATGCTTTATTTGCGAGTTTTTTTGTAAATTATGTATCTTATGTTTTGTTTTTGAGTATTTAGGTACTTTGGAGTCATTCGGATCAAAAGAGGAGGAAACAAGGGAAAAGCGTTGGAGCCGGATTGTGTCTCATTATTTGCTTTTATTTCTTCATCTCTGTCTGAAAAGTATGTCGGCTTTAGTGATGAAAATTTCTGTCTGAAAAGCACGACAACTTTAGTGATGAATCTCATTGAAGAGTAGAAGTGAATATGAGAGATAAGAGACGGTTTTTGTTAGCGGAGGAACTCGAAAGAAGGAGAGAGCACGCGAATTGAGCAAAAAGGGCAAAGCAGTCAATGTACGGGCGAGCTATGAGCGGGCTAAGGTGTGCAAGAAGGAAGTGAAGAATGAAGTGTTAGTTTTACATAAATGACCATTAAGTCGAATTTAAGTTGTCGGTTATTCGGAACCGACGAGCCTAGTATTTTTGGATTACCCTTATCCAGCCTAGGGTGTCAAATAGTGGGGACGCTATCTGGGTATCCCTTATCAAGAAGACCGGACATTGGGTACAACCCCACTTATACACAACCCTAAAAACATTCTCAATCATTTGCACTAAAAGAGAGAGAAAATAAAGAAAAATGAGAGGCACAATCATGAAATTTGAGTTTAATCATTTGAGGATTGATCGAGAGGAGAGATGGCTGGTGATTTTCAGTTGAGATGGAAGGGCATTCAGTGATTTATGAGAATCGAACAACTCAAAGGTTCTTCTGGCGAATGAGTAGAACTATTTCTCAAGCGATGGCAGAGATGGAGAAGAGTGAAAGAATGGGTTTGATGTTGTTGAAGTGTTAAGATCCCGATCGAGAATTTGTGAAGGGTTCTATGCTTGGAACTGTTGGTGGTGGAGCTGTACAAGGGTTTTTGGTAGTTAAGCAAAGTATGAACTGAGATGATTTAGTTGGATACAAACTGCACACAGGGTGCTTGTTTAGTTGCTTGAAATGTAACTGGGGTGTTCAGTTCAATATTGCAGCAAGGCAATGGCTCAAGTGTAAGACTGAAGCTGTTCAAGCTGACTACAGGGTACATGGCAGATGTCAGGGCTGGAATGTTGAATGGAAAACAAACATTGGTGATGTTTAGATGGTCTGGTGTTTTCTTGAAGTTGCAGGAGAGTTGTATGGTTAGAGGTACAAGATATGGAGAGTGGATAGTGTTGTAGGTGGAGTTAGCTAGGCTGTGACATAGTGGGTATGTGCAACTGATTGGGAAAAACATCATAGGACAAGGATGGCGGTGCAGTACTTAAGCCGAGATGCGTGACGGGTTTGTGTGGAGCTGAGTTGGAGCTGTAAGGGGGATTTCTCGATGGCTGGTGGTCATGAACTGTGGCTACACAGGAGCAATTAGAGCTATACAGGAAGATGAATGCACAAGATTGTATATGCATGGTTGCTGCTATTGGAATGCAGTTACTGAGATGAAGGAAGATGTGGTGAAGTGAATGGAAGTTGGGTATGACGCTGTTTCCAGTCTGCAGCAGGAACTCCAGGCGACATGAGGGAATTACTAGCTAGCTGTTGTTGGGCTAAGGAGATGGCAGTGATGCTGTGAATGGGTGGACTGGAACTGGTGCTCAAGAGGTTGTGCAATTGTTGGAGTTGGTTGCTGTGGATTGTTGTTGATCCAAGGAAGGAAGAGTTAGGGTTTTTGTTGGATCAAGTTATGAACTTGAGCTGGTGGTGACCTGGGAATTATGGCCTGAATTGTATTGCAGGAAGTGATGTGAATGAATCTGGTAGAGCTACTTATGTGGAGGTTGCTGTGTAGGTGGATGAGATGAATTTGATCAAGTGTTGCTAGTGCAAGTGTTGCAACTATGAATTGCAGGTTTAAGCTTGGAAAAGCAGCAGGTGAAACTGAGACGTGGAGATGCAGGTGAGCAGCTGAAGTGTTGCCGCTATGAGCATTGTTGCCATTGGATACTGGTATGATTAGAAGGCAGCGCACGGAGTAATTTCTGAGCTGCAGAATGACAAATGGTACAAGAAATGATTCTTGTAAGTGCTGCAATAAGCCGCAAAGGCTGGCAGTTTGACTGTGCTGAGCAGCTGAGCTGCTATTGAAGCAACAGGGAAGGTGGAAGTGTTGATATTCATGGGTACTGATGGTGATGTAAGGCGAAGTGGCAATGTAGACATTGGTGGTGGTCAGATGGAGCTGTATGGAGATAGCATTGCAGGTGGTGGTGCAATGAAACAATGCATAGAATGAAGCCGGTGCAACAAAAGGGCAAGTGCGGTGACTGAGCTGTGTTGCAGAAATAGTGCGAAAACGGGGTGAAAATGGCACGCCGGTAAGCATAGTTCCGATAGTCGGATTTCAGAGGTTAAAGTGTCAATCGCAATATTTCAGTGAATCGTGAGGCGGGTATGAGTCGAACGAAAGAGTTGGCGGCCGGACATATGAGCTACGCGTCGCGCTTTTGGGTACGTTTTCGCAAGAAACAAGGAATTGGCTAAAATGGTTTTTGTGAATGTGTGGACTGCAGAGAAGCAAAGTTGAGTTACTGGAAGTGCAGAATTAATTGGTGATAGTTTCATATGGCAAAAGTGATCGGAGAAAGTTTTTCGGCGACCGGATTCCGATGATGACATCAGCACTCCGGCGACCGGATTCCGATGATGACATCAGCACTCCGGCGACCAGTTTTGGACCTAAAATTTCCAAAGACATATTTCTCACACCTGGGCTTGGTGGACTGGTAGATGGACGTGGACTTGAATATTTTGAAGACTTTGACCTATTTTTGGAAAGCAAAGGGCTATAAAAAGAGAGTTTCTACAACAAAAAAAACAACGTATTATTCTATTCTTGGAGCGTTTGCAGAGAACTACTTCTAGGGTTTGCTCTCTTTTATGTTTCATAGTCTTCCCTTGAATATTTTGATGATGAACTCCATGAATATGAGTAGCTAAATACAATAATTGGTTATGGGATAAAAGTTGATTTCTTCAAGCATGTTTATTTGATTCTATGAATTAGTTTTGTCTCAATTTTATCGTTTGTGATTCATTATTTATATTATCATATGATTTGAATGCTAGTTTGGTTGAGTCCGGAATCAATTGGATTTGTTTTCATCTCTATAGATATATTAGGGTTTTCATTACGTAAAAGTTGTTTGTCCCTGATTTCTAGTAGCAACTTGTGGTTAATACTTGTAGTGATACATCTTTTTAATCGCATATGAATCATAACCTTTGTTAAAACGAATTAGTGCTTTTACACGTTTGTTTGCATCGATTAGTCTTATTTCATAGAACTTATTGCTCTTAGGGAGTTAAATCTAATTGTGCTTTTACACTTTAGGTTGCTTTTTAAGAAGATTTCACATTAGCATCTTTTAATGTTGTTTGTGATAAAATCAGGAAATAAACGAGATACTCTTGCGATCAAGATATCTTAGGGCTTTTGATAATTGAGAGATTAAATACCAATTCTAATCATAGATGAAAAATACATGTTTGTGAATGATATTATCCCTTAACCAATATCTTCTCCTTATTGATTATTTCAACTATTTATTTTGCTTTATTTAGTATTATTACTTTGATAAAAACAAAAACACACCTTGCGTTATTTGGTTACATAAGAATCTGAAAATTGCATAACAACAATCGCCTCTCTGTGGATACGAACTCTTTCTTATCGAATACTATATTCATATTAGTTAAGTGAGGAAGTGAATTATATTTGTGTCGTCTGACAAGCGATCATTAGAGGAGATACGTAATGATGCATACGAGCATGCCCGTATTTACAAGGAAAAGACCAAGCTTTTCCATGACAAGATGATTTCTCGTAAAAGCTTCGAAGTGGGACAAAAAGTCCTTTTATATCATTCTCGCCTTAAACTATTTCCTGGAAAATTGATGTCCTTATGGATTGGACCATATGTTGTTACTAACGTTTTCCCTTCTGGTGCAGTTAAAATTACTAGTCTTAGAGACAACTCAGTTTCCTAGGTCAATGGCCATAGATTGAACCCATACTATGAGAACATCGCCTATGTAAATGTAGATGAACTTTCATTTGAAGATTTTCTCCCTCTGGAGGAGTAATATGAATCAAGAACTACGTCGGGCTGTCGACTTTAAAACAAGCGCTAAATGGGAGGCAACCCATAGGTTTTGTATTTTTTATCCTTTTGCTTTTTATTTTGTTATTTATTTTTCTTGTTCCATATCATGTTAGGATTTCCCACCTTGACTTTACTAGGATGATTCAATTACATTGAGGACAATGTAAGATTTAAGTATGGGGGAGTGTCTAAGCATATTATTAAAAAATATGAAATTGCATAAAACCTCCAACTTTTAGAGATTTTAGAGTCACTACCATAATTCTAAGTATGTTTACATAGAGAATTCTGACCGACATAACTGAACTTGGAAGTATTAGGGAACTACGTTCGGATTTCTTACTTGTTAGAGTGTTAAATAATGGATTTAATCATGTCGGTGGCAAATGAGGCGCATAGAGAAATGCATTATTAGAGTTGCTGATCAATCATTAGTGGAGACTACCCTATTTATATCATGTTAGTCACCAACCAGAAATTCTTCTATCTGACTAAAAAAAGATTTCTTTTGAGTGTGTGTCATCGTACGTTAATTCCAGGTAAAATGGTGAGCTACCCAACTTCACACCAATTTTCAACACTATTTTTGATCTCTTGAGTGCTAATTTTTGTCAATCATGAGGGTGACGTCTATGGATGAAAACCTCCTTCTTGTAGTTAGATTTGCAGGTAGCAACATTCTCTCGACAACAACGGGTCCATAGAAATACCATCATCAACAACAAGGGAGCGACATCAAAATTTACAAGGAAAGTTGAATACGTTCAAGGTTTACAAGCAACGGAACAAGAAAATAGCAAAATTTCATATTCAAGTAAAGCAACATACAATGAGCAGATTTTTACATACAAGTTGAAGACTTATTTACAAGAGCAAAGAAAATCAAAAGGTGAGAATTATTGAAATTTATGATTTCGAGACGATACAAGTTGTGAAGAATCAAGCGGTAAAGTACCCATGGCTATGGTTTGTTTTATTTCCACTTTGCTTTGTATTTTATTTCTCGTCTTCATACAAAAAAAAAAAAAAAAAAGACAAGACAAGAGAAAAATTTATCATTGTTTTTATTTTTATTTAATAAGCCGCGGGGAAGGAAAATCTATAAGGAAGTTTCAAGAGACAAGGATTTTAAGGAAAAAGGTTACAAAATTTCAAGGATCTACGAAGTTCAAGAGTTTATCATCAATAGTTGAAGCCGAAGAAGAGGATTGAGAAGATGAAGACAAGGAGCCGGAGATGTTTCTATTGGATGCCGTGAGAGTGGTGTTATCATAATTGACAATCGGATGTGAAGGTAAGTAAGTAATCTCATCCTCGATAATAGTGGTTGATTTCCTTTCTTAGAGATCGTCAGAAAAATGGTTTTTTTCAAAATGTTAAAAGATGTGGGTTTTTAAAATATTTCGGAAGTTGTCCTTCTCACCATTCAAAATGTTGCAGGATTTCTCTCTTCATTCCTACCTGCACACATGTGAGACCCATTAAAAAGCCGTCTTTTTTAGTGCAATTTCATAAAACCCTTTTTGGTGAGGCAGGAGTCGAGGTGACATGCTTATTGATCGCTCTTAAACATGCGTTCTCTCATTTTGGTGTGGTTATTTCTCACTCAACACTTAAGAATGAGAATATGTTCTTAGTATTTCTAACTTCTTATTTACTAGCATGCAGAAACTTTATGTCCTCTTAGTTATTTGGATGCTTGGGACGCTGGAATGCTTTGAAGTTGTAAGTTTTAGTTTGGTTTGCTCGAGGACTAACAAAGTCTAAGTGTTGGGGAATTTGATAGGGTGTAGAATACATTCTATTTATTATCTATTATTTATGCTTTCTCTGCTATTTTTCTTGTAAATTATGTATTTTACGCATGTTTTTTGAGTTATTAGGTACTCTGGAGTCATGCGGGATAAAAAAAGAAGAAATCATCTAAAACTGAGAAAGAAAGGCAAAATTATCATTTCACATGCGAACACTATATGGAGCCAGCCAAGGTTAAGGGGGTTTCCATCTGGGTGTCCCTTATCATTGATCAGAGGGTGTAATTAGCAGTGGGTGCAAATAGCCGTCCCACTTTTCTAACCCTAAAATCGATCTTCATTCATTATTACAACTCAACTGAAAGTGAGGCGCAACCATGAACTGAGAGACCTAAATCGAGAAATTCTTTTCTCAATCATTCATTTCAAGTCCCTAAAACTGAGAAAGGAAGAAGCAGTAGCTGCCACTGTTATCACCTGAAATTAGATCAAGATGGAGAGTTTTTTTGCTGTTGAACAACACAGAAAGGATGATATCGAGAAATTGCTGTCGAAATTGAGTTTGAATCCGTCGAATCAAGGTCAAACTGGGAGAAGAAGAACAAGTTGCTAATTGATGAAACAGGAGATGGGTTTGATCCATATGGTGGTGGTAATTAAATGGGTAAACTCAATTTAAGTTTGTATTTGATTGCATAGAATGGTTATTGCTGTTGGGATCTGTAACTGCCATGAAGAAGATGCAGTCTGTTGTACAATGAAATTTTTGAATCGAAAATAAAGGAGTTCTCTACAACTTTTCACACACATCAACTTTGGAGAAGGATTTCAAGTGCACAAGGATTGGAGGAAGGAGCAACCAACATCTTTTCAATAAGTTTTTCTTTCTTCTTTAATTATTATTATTATTGTGTGAACTCCAAACTATGAGTAGCTAATTTTCTTATTGATTGGGGATGAATTCCTAGTTCTTAACATATGATTTGAGTTTTGTTTTAAACATACTTTGAAGTTTTTCACGTGATTATCGTTTGTTTTTACTAATAAGAATGATTATGCTTGATTGATAGGTTGTTTAGGTGGCCAACTAAATTGATTTGTTAATTGATCTAAATCTAGTGAAAGTTAGAGGATAAGTAATCATTTCTTGACTATTTACATAAGTAGAAAACACGAGACCTTGAGGAGGGATTCCGTGGAGCAATTGTGTGTAAAAACAATGTTAGCAAGTGGACCCTGATATAAGAGTCTAACTACTAATATCAACCTAATAAATTCATAAATCTTAATGCGTTTAACTAAATTACATCTTGAGTGATCTACTACTAGGTGGTTTGGTAAATAGAATTCGGTAGGCGAGAACTTCTGTATCTGGTAATACAAGGGATTTAGGGGTTAGAACTGATCTAGCTGTTATATCTACGGTTGGTGATAATCTGTGACTAATAAGAAGTGAAAAAGAATATAACTTGAATCATTGTTTCGCAAAGAAGAACGATTCCTTGATCTAATCTCTTATATTGATTTCAACTTAAACTTTTGATTGCTTTATTTAATTTCCTTTGATTTTAAAATCTAAAACCAAAACCCCCCTTTTGTGACAATTTTACAACTAAAAATCTCTTGCTCCTCGTGGGAACGAACTTCACTACCCTATATTACTTGTTAATTAGGTGGAAAAATATTAACTAATTTGTTGTGGTTACGACATGCATCATATTTTCTACTATTTTTTGTGCGAGGAATTTTCATGCCCTCCCCATGCACATTACTTTTGAGTAACGCAAAAAAAAAAATGCTCAATGGAAGAAAAAAAATTTACATGTGTGTTTACTAAAAGGTGATCATGTAAATGAATTGAAACGAAATTATATTTAGTGAAATAGAAGAAAAAAATTGATTGAAATAATTTCGGAAACCAAAACAAATATTTGTTCGATTGAAAGGGTTGAAAAATTGATTGAACTTGAAGCAATGCTCATAATTGAAACAATAATACGAAAACTCTAAACTCATGATGAGTTGGGTCCCGCGGGTTGTACCGCGCGAGACATCCACGGTGGACCCACCTGACTCTAAACTCCCTATAGGGTGTCTAGGGGTTGTGTTTTGCGGTGTGACCCCGAGACTTAGCCCACGGTGACTGTTGTAGGACTGAGAATAATAAGATGATTGTTAATGATTTTTAACTATTTCGTAGATCTTTATACTGGGAATGAGTTTTGGATGCGTAATTATTTGTCAATCCATCATAAAGTGGACGTGGCATTGAATCTCTTCATATATATGTTTCGATATTGCTGCAGAAAGTTACTAAATTCGACGGATCTCTAAATCAATATAAAATAAACACCTTCACCACTGGATATGTGAAATATTTAAGATTTGTAACTTGTATGGAATTTGATAACACTTGTAACAATAATGATATATTGTAGCATCATATAAGATGGATGGGCCTTCAGACTACATAAGAGATGATTAAGGTGTGTTTATTTCAAGTGTACATCTCCCACTGTTTAATATTATAATATTGAGTGGGTTTTTTTCTTTTGAAAGACAGAATGATACTATTATTTTTTGTTTTTTATACAAAATAACAAATAACTAAACTGAATAACAGAAAAAGAAGAACACTTTCCCTATAACAGGTGACTTGGATGAGAAGGATGAGATGACCATGTATGGATAATGTGGTTTGAAGCTGCATAAGCAGCAAGGAAGAATGCAACATAATTCACGTCTTTTCTGAAATGTCTAAATCCAATAGACTTAAAGTTTCAAAGCAAGTTTTTATATCTTGCTGATTTTGATTCTTGATCCTTCGAGGATAACCCAGTTTATCAATCTTCGCGACATTTATTACTATGAGAGTGTTAGAATATGGGCATCCAACTCAAACCAATTGTCAATGAGTGAAGTTGTCCATAGAATTATAAACTGCAGGATCTTAGATTTCCCAGACAATGTGGGACTAATAATCTCACACGCCCCCTCACGTGTAGCCTCGTTGGGTCTAACATGTGGAAAATTATATTAAATCGGGTGACGCGGAGTAAAGGCACGGTCAAATGACTCATCGCGAATAGCCTGCTCTGATACCATGTTAGAATACGGGAACTCAAAACCAATTGGAAATGAGTGCAGTGACCCCATAGAGTTATAAACCGCAGGATCTTATATTGCCCAGAAAATGTGGGACTAATAATCTCAACAGAGAGCATCTCCTTCCAATATAGTGTCGGGGAATCCTTTTGTAATGACTAATTCCACTACGAAAGTATCTTTACACTCAGTTAATTAGCGGAGAAGCCTGGATTACTAACCACCTCTCAAGAAAAATATAAACAAATTAATGAAGAAGAGTTTTAGATATCTATCTTGAGGAATCACAAAATCTTAGACGAAGAGAAATTTACGATTTTTATTTATCTCGTTCCTGATTGGAGATTTACGAGAACCTCAATAATAAATAAGAACAAGATCAGGATACACGAATTATCATGTAAAATCGTAAAAGATAGTCGGATCTGGATTCACGAATCCCTAAGTGAAGTATTTAAGTCGTTGTTGATGGTGGATTTTAGTTCAGAGCTAAAGTTGTAAAACCAATTTTTGTTTTTACAATCAGGAAATTATTCAACTATATAAGGCATGCCTTACAACCAGGAAATTACAATCCCTACATTTCTTCAACTATATAAGGCATGCCTTACAACCAAGGAAAGACAACAAGAACACCAAGAAAACACATTAAGAAAAACCAAGAGAGTTACACAACACAAAAAAAATCTGATTCTACAACAAAGAATCACAACCAATTATAGTTAGAAATTATTCTTATTCTCCTCATGAAAACACAATCAAAAATCTAGGTTTCCACCCAAACCAAGAAGAATTATTGTCTTTCAAATAGAAAATATTTCTTCTCACATGTTCCAAGTCTCCATGTATTTTGTCATTTTAATCAAAGAGAAATCAAATTTCCTTCCTACATAATAGTTATTATTGTCTTATGCATTTATAATTCATTGTGAGAAAACCCCAAAAAATAGAAATATTAAATCAAGTATTGTCTTTAAGTTTTTAAAAGATTAGCATTAAATTGCTAGTACTTTAACTACTTTCAGCATACTTAACCAAAAACAAAAAAAGGAAGAATATAAGAATCTTTGAAGCAAATACCCCGTCTAAGGTATATTGATCAAATTTATTTTCGTGGATAAATCAAAATTGTGAGTACATAGTGGATTTCCCCTCTCACATTCTGATTTTCCATGTCAATTTCTACATAACTTGTGAGTAATGATATGTTTCGTAGTATAATCTAATTAATTCATATCATGGGGCGGTTTCACAACCCCCACATATGAATAATATGCAAATAACTTATCTAACTACCTGTTAAGTTGCAGTTTATCGGTTACTACTCCAAAATTTCAATAAGCCTTCAATCGGTAATCCGTGACAGCTTCCAAATTTCTGTCATTGGTAATCCATGACAGCTTCCAAATCGGTAATCCGTGACAGCCTTCAATCGGTAATCCGTTACTACTCCAAAATTTCAATAAGCCTTCAATCGGTTACTTTAACTAGTTAGCTTCCAAATTTCTGTCTAGTTCAGATCTAAACTATTCACATCAATAAATTACAACTTTAGGTTTGGCCTTAGTATTCTCAACATGCTAGGAATTGATCTAGGTTCCCAATACCATTGAATAATCATAAGTTGTTTTGACAGATATATATGAGTCCAAGAGTCACAAGTGTGTATAGAACATTTTAAAGAAAAGTTGTAAATATCATTCCCATTTAATCATGAAGTATAGGCCAATCATATGATTGGGCGGCTAATGGGTGCCTAACACCTTCCCATCCTGTACTAGAATCTCCTTACTCAGACTCTCTGATAATAGACCATAAGCATGAAAGTCAAACTAGGTTTGTTTTCCCCAAAATAATTCAAACTAGTTAAAGGGTCCTGACTCCCCTTAGTCAGGTGGCGACTTCAAAATAATATCTTCTTTCTTTGCAGAGTTAGCTCTCTTACTAACGAACTAGTAAGAAATATCTCTGTCTGACCTTGTGCGGTAAATATCCACGAACGGATGAGCACATAAACTTCACCCCATAATAATTAAGGATCATAAAATTACGGTTCTCGACCTGTGCTAGACCTTGATTTCTACAGTGGCGACTTCACTGGGGAATAAATAAGAGATTCGACTTGAAAAATGATTAATGGGAAATTTTATAATCTTTTCTTTATTATGTACTAATTCACTTATTAAGATTTTGTGATTGAAGGTACTCATCCAAGCATAAGCAACCATAACGCGAAGGGGAGCTTACACTCGTAGCTGGCATCGGAGAAAATGAGGAAGACTGTTCAAGATGGATATTCCGCAATCTGGGAAAGGGGAAACCAACAATCCTGACATCCTCACCTCAAAGATAGAACAAATCATTGAAGAAAAACTCGCAAATTTCTTTAAGAAGCTGCAAGATGAGGCCAGAAAAAATATGAATTGTAGTAGCAGGATTTCCCACACTACACCCCTATTAAGATCCTATAAAAATCTAAGTGAAATTAGTTGAAGATTGAAGAATTAATCGACATTTTTATTATTTAGATCTCAGAAATGTTTACAGAAAATATTCAAACTCAGAATTACAACTTTCTTTTCTGGAGTTTCTCTCTCCTCAAAATTTTCTCAACTCTCAAAAAATATATCCTCCCTCTCTGGACTTACTTGAACCCTTTATATAGGAAATTACAGAGTGGGTGACAGCTAAGTTTTCCCCTTCTTTCGGATATATTCTGCGATCTCATCGTGGTATTTGTAATATTAATCTTTGCCAACTTTTGTAATCCTCGTGAAACAACACTCTCATAACATGTCTCTTCAATCGTCAGCTATTATGAAGCTTACTTGTGACGCTCGCCAAATGTTGCTGAAGAATCCCTGCGACACTCTCGTGAACAATGTCATTCTTGTATTGGGAGTATTCAACCTTCTAGTGGAAATGTCGTTCTTATCACGAGAATATCGTTGTGGCGATATTCTGGTACTACATCTTGCCTCTTCTCATGTCTTTTCTGCGAAGAAGAGAAGATCGTGAGAATCCTTAACTATCGCAAGAATATCTGAACTTTTTTCTCCGACAATATTCCGCTAATTCAGCTTTCCTTGTTAACACGTGTTGTAAATCTCCCCTTTTGTATTGACACGTCTCACATAATTTACTCCCTTCTTTGCCTATAAAAGGAAGAGTCGAATTTCATTTCTAGTTTTCTTCTCTTAACTCTCGTTCTTCTTTACTTAGTTTCTTTGCCTTTTGTTCTGCAACTTCTTCTCCTTCTCATTCTTCTGCTACTGTATTAATGGAGTCCTCGAGGTATATTTTTGATCATGATATTTTCTTAGATCAAACTTTTTATTTATATTCTTCGATCTTCTCTTACTTAATTCTTTATAACCCCATATTATGTTCTCTTCAGCGGAGCTGCATCTATTTCCCAATCCTCGACTCAAAAACCTATTATTCACAAGAGGCCGACTGGAAAGAGGAAAGAAAATTATGCGAGCAACAAGGTAGTAAGAAACACATTCTATCTCTTAATAACAATATTGTTGCCTCTGTTTCTTATCTAGATTATTGTTTGCAGAATGACGAGGGTAATGCTAATCCTCCTAAAAGATCTCGCCAATTAAATAAGACCTTTGGAAGTAATTTCGTCATTCCCCCCTTAATGTATGCGAAAGTTTCACCTACACCTGTGCAATCTGATCTCCCTCCTTCTTCTGGAGAGAAGCTCGCTTTCACTACCACTACCTCTACTGGTCCTCCACCAATTCAAATTGCAGAACCCATCACAACTGAAACTCCCTCTAGCCCTTTACTTCCTTCAAATGTTACTTTCCCGAAAACTCCTCCTTCTGATGATACAACCATTTCTAATGACTCAAATCATCATCTTGTCCTCACTTCTTCTATTTCACCTTCTACATCCCTTCCTTCATCAAATGAGACCATCGCAGGAATTGATGTTGCTTTCAAAATTTTATCTAACATTCTAAATAATGCTATAGATTCTTCTACTGATTCTCTCCAAAGAGGAGTTTGGGAAACTCTACTCAAATATTTTGGCTCAGACAATTCTATTTCACGAGATTCTCTAGAGAATGAAAATGCTGCTTTGAGAAAAAGTCTTCAAGATAATATTTCTGAATGTGAAACTCTAAACCACAAGCTCGAAAACTTTGTACTGGATCGTGAGAATCTCGCTAGAAAGATTGATGAGTTAAAAAGTAAGATTCTTTTTGCCTCTGTCCTTTTATCTTTTTATTCTATTTCCATATTCTTCGTACTTAATCCTCCCTTTAAATTCTTGGTTTATATATTAGTCTCCAACCGAAATCGTTTCATCGAGAAACTTAAATCTGAAACCATAGCTGATGAAGCTCGCATTGAAAGAGATTCTTGGATGGACCAACATAGTAGATTAGATAATCTTTATACGTATTCAGTTGATCAAATAAGAAATCTCACAAATGAGAATAATCAATTATTGAAAAATCACAGTTTTCTAAACAATGAGGTTACTCGCCTCTCATATTCGTTATCCAAGACTAATTTGTCTATAGAATCTTTGTCAGACAAGAATAGAACTTTATCTCAAGAGAAACACAAATTATCAAGCTTGTTGGCGATCTCCTCGCAGAAAGTAAACAATCTTCAATGGATATGTGATGACCAAAAGCAGTCTCTCCGCTCTCTTAAAAATAAACTTGACGAAGTAACTGAATCATATGCCGCTGAAATAGACAAACTTATCAAGGGTAGACTAACTCTTAGTTTGAATGCCAGCAAGCTTCGAGATGAATATTCCCAACTAAAGGAGTCTCATTCCTCATTGTCAAAAGAAAATTCATATTTACGCACCAAAGAAGAGAACATGAAATCTCGTGTAAAAGGCATAGTTGGCGACAAATTTAATGATGCTATGAACCAATAGGAGAACTTCCTCTTTTAATTAATCCAAAACTTAACTTCGCAAAAAGAAGGTAGTCAATTATGACTGCCTCACTTGTTGATTTCCCTTGTCACAATTTATGTTATATTTCACTTGTTGATATTCTCACGATATATTTATTTCTATAACCTTTCATTATTTTGTTGCTCGCAGAATCTGAAAAAATCCTTCATTCTACTATCACCAATCTTACTAAGGAGCTAGACAGTGTTCGCAAAGAAAACAAGACTCTTCTTCTCAACCTTTTAGAAACTCGTGACAAAGCAGAAAGAAGACTTGATTATCTTGAGTATTTCGAGAATATAGAGATCAGAAATCGTGACAAAGGTTTCCTTCGCCAAGTTCATCTTAGTGCTGAAGTTCTCGTGAACGGAATTTTGATCTCCAACTCTCTTTCTCCTGTATCCGTTCTACCTTTGAAAGTTGACGATGATGAAGTCCCTCTTCCTATGGATAAAGATTTAGAATATCCGTCTTCTAAAGGAGATGTTGAAGAAGACGTTGAAGAAGAAGATGATCAAGGAAAAGAAGAAAACCCTCTAAAAGAAGGAGAAGATCGTAACAAAAAGAACTCTGGCGATGATGTTCGCGATGAAAGAAATATTGGTGATGATAACAATCCTGACAATTCTAAATCTGGCGAGACTACCGCTTGAAGCTTGAGTACTATTTTTAATTTCTTTTTTCTTCTTCTTTATCGCAAATGATATAACCTTTTTTGAACTATAATATTCTCAAGAAACTTAATGAAATCCAACATATTTATTCCCTTGCTTGCCTCCTCATTAAATTTCTTGAGACTTGTTGAATTCAACTTGTTTCTTGTGATAAAGTAATCTTCCCTGCATGCTTAACAAAGAAGAATTAATTTTTGAGATTATTCTATTGGTCTTATTTTGCCTTCCTAATTAAAGGTCTTATTTTTCCAATTTTTTCTTTTTGCGAAAAAATCGCAGGACGTCTTTACACTTTCATGTATTGACCCATTGATCTTGCCTTATCTATATTTCTTTATTATATTGCGATAATATGACGAGTCTAAGTTTTCTCGCGAAAACAAAGCCTCGTGACATTGCCGTCTTGCGATGAAATCGCAGGACGTCTTCACATTTGCATGTAAAAACCCCTTGACCTCATCTTAACTTTTTTCTCTTATGGCTTTTTGCCTCTGTATAATTTACGCGACAATATGACAGGCCTAAATGATCTTGCGATCTTAGAGCCCCATGACATTGCCGTCTTAAGACACTTATCAGCTCCATAATGGAGGGTGCCTCCCTTATCTTCCCCCTGGATTCCCCTTCAAGGAGGGCACATCGGCCATACAAGACTAGATCCTCCCATCCAGATTTACCAACAACCAGTTGTTTTCGCAGCCTCTTGTCCTTTATGCCTATATGGCTTATAGTTACAAGACTGCACCCTAGGTGGGGTTTTCTTCAGGCCAAGTGCATTGTAGACAAGACTTACCAAAGATGGCCAGGGTAGGTTCGTCCGTCCCGGGCATCCTTGTCTAAACCGTGTACCTCGGCGCCTTGATCATACTCTGTACTTCTTGGAAGAGACTCTCAGTCGTCCAACCAGGGTATAACCTTATAAAGCTGGAAATCCAAGATCTCTCTCCCGGATAGGTTTTCTTTAACCCCTACATCTGTATGACTCAGGTTCCAGTAGCGGTATAACCTTATCCCTGAATCATATAAAGAGATACCCCCTTTATAACGTGCTTGTAGGTCTTACATTTGCCTCTTACGAAATTGTACTCGCGAACTAAGTTGCACGCCATAAAGGTTTGTCCCATTATCTTAATCTCTGCGAAATTGCATTCGCGTTTCTCGCGATATTGCTCGCGTAATCTTTAAAATAAAAATAGTCACTGATAATAACCTTTAATTATGCCAATATTTCTTACCTTACAGTATTTGTCACTGAAAATACCTTTTCAAAAATAGTCTATTCCATGGTCTATCAAGTCGTTGGCCAACCTTCCTTCAGGATCCATTAATTTGTATGCCCCATTTCCAATTATTTCTTTAATTAAGTAAGGTCCGTCCCATTTTTTCGCCAATTTTCCACCATTCTCTCGCTGATATCTTGGTGTCTCTCGCAGAACTAAATCACCAATTTGGAATTATCGTTTTTTGACACGTTTGTTGTATTCGCGAGCTAACCTTCGTTGGTAGTTTTCCATATGCTGTAGAGTCTTCTCCTTTTTTCTTCCAATTCATCTAGTTTATGTAAAATCATACCAGCACTTAAATTCCTTTCCCACACTTCTCTTTTTGTTGTAGGAATATCAACTTCGTTGGTATCTGACTTCAACCCCATATGTTAAACAAAAGGGTGACATTCCAGTAGCCTCTCTTCTAGTGGTGTTGTAGGCCCATATTGCATTATGTACTTGCTCACACCATAATTTGTGATACCCTTCTAATTTCTTTTTCAGAATATCTGCGATCGTTTTATTAGTTGCCTTAGCTTGACCATTTGCTTGTGGGTATAAAGGAGTAGATTTTCCACACTTTATCTTAAATGCATTGAGTAGTAACTCTATGTTCTGTCCTTCAAACTGCTTTCCATTACCAGACATCAACTGTGTTGGTATTCCAAATCTGCAGATTATATTCTCGAATATGAATGTGAAAATATCTTTATCACGAATATGTTGTACTGCTTTTACTTCTCCCCATTTTGTGAAATAATCTGTAGCCACAATGAGGTATCTCCTTTGTCCAGATCCAGGCACAAATGGTCCCACAATATCTAATCCCCATTTTCCTAAGGGTCATACACTTGTTGAGGATGATAGTGGTGCTCCTGGTGCATGTATCGTTTTTACAAATCGCTGACATTCTTCACAACGCCTTGAATGTTGTTTCGCATCTTCATGCATGTAAGGCCAGTAATACCCTTGCATCTTCGTTCTATATGCCAAAGATCTACCTCCGCTATGATTACCAGCATCTCCACTGTGCAGCATTTTTAACACCTTTTCTCCTTCCTCCCTTGTCAAACATCTTAGCGATGGTCCATTAAAAGATCTGCGATATAACACTTCGTCTCTTATCTCATAATTAGTTGCCCTGCTTCTTAGCTTGTGTGCCTCCAGTTTATTTCTTGGAGTTTCTCCTTTCTCCAAATAAGAAAGAAGTTCCGCTCGCCAATCTTTGTTTCTCTCTTTTGCTTCTATTTCGCCATTTTCTACAATCATCACATCTTTCTCTCCTTCTTCGTCAATTTCGACGGAATTCTCATCCACATCTTCGTCTTCTTTATTTACTGAAGGTAATAAGAGTGTTTGAATTTTTATGCATCTCGCAAGTGGGTTTGTCATCATGCTAGATATGAAGGCAAAAGCGTCCGCAATCCGGTTATCTTTCCTTGATATGTGCCTCCATTTTATCTTTGGAATTCTCGCAGATAATTCTTCCACGAGTCTCTTGTATTTCTTTAAATAAGGTTCATTTGTTATATATTCTCCAGTTATTTTACGAATAACCAATTGAGAATCGCTTGTGATTCTAGCATTTTCCAACTTCATTTCTATTGCAAATTTCAAAGCGTGGATAACAGCCTCATATTCTGTCTCATTATTAGTGGATGTAAATTCTAACCTAAATGAGAAAGCTGTTTTTTCTCCTTCTGGTGAAATAAAAACAACTCCAATCCCATTTCCTTCTCCATTAGATGATCCATCCACTAATATCTCCCATCTATTGGGTTCTGTCAATAATTCTTTTGGATCTCCATGTTCTTCTTCTGCCTCCATCATTTCTTCCACAGCTTCGTCATTTTCCAAAGGAAATTCAGCTAAGAAATTTGCAATTACTTGGGATTTTGGCGAAGATAGAATTTCATATTTGATATCGAAATGTCCCACTTGTGCATTCCATCTTTCCACTCTTCCTGATCTTTTTGAATTCTTCATTACCGATTCAATTGGTACTTTTGTTAACACCTTGACCTTATGTGCTTGAAAGTAAATGCGAAGCTTGAAGGTTGCATGTACCAATGCTAGGATTAATTTCTAAATCTTTGAATAATTTTTCTCTGCTGAATTGAATGTTTTACTAATATAGTAAATTGGTTTCTCTATCCCAGCATCTACTCGCAGCAATACCACACTTAGCGCATATGCCGTTGTCGCGAGATAAATTAATAACTCTTCTCCTGGTTCAGCTTTCTGTAAAATGGTTATATCCATTAAATGCTCTTTTATTCCCTGAAAGTCCTTCTCACATTCATCTGTCCATCTGAATTTTGTTCCCTTTTTGAGTATATCGAAAAAATGCTTGCATTTATCAGAGGATCGCGAGATGAATCTTCCTAATGAGGCTAACAACCCATTCAATTTTTGCACATCTTTTATTGTAGCTGGTGTGGGCATATCGCGAATCGCTTGCACTTTTTATGGATCAACTTGTATTCCTTCCTTTGATACAATATACCCCAGAAACTTTCTTGAAGTCACTCCAAAAGTACACTTGTCAGGATTTACTTTGATATTAAATTGCCGCATTTGTTCAAAAATCTCCTTCAAGTCTTGTACATGATCTTCAGCTTCCTTGATCTTGATTAACATATCATCTACATATACCTCCAGTGTTTTATGGATCCACTTTGCAAATACCTTCTCCACCATTCTTTGGTATGTTGCACCAGCATTTCGTAATCCAAAGGGCATTTTTGTATAACAATATAACCCTCTTGGAGCAAAAAATGCAGTATGTTCTTGATCTTCTTCAGCGAGAGGGATTTGGTTGTATCCTTGATATCCATCTAACAAAGATATTCTTGCATTTCCCGCTGCTGACTCAACCATTTGAGGAATATCTGGTAGTGGAAAACCATCTTTAGGACAAGCTTTATTTAAATCGGTAAAATCTATACAAATTCTTATTCCTTTATTATTCTTTGGGACCACCACCATATTTTCAATCCACTCTGGATACTTTGCTTGCCTTATTATTCCTGCATCAAGCATCTTCTGTAATTCTTCTTCTATCTGAGAATGGTATGTTGTTGCGATTTTTCTTATCCTTTGCTTGAACGGCCTTACATTTTTGTTGATTTCTAATTTATGACATGCTACCGATGGATCTATCCCTGGCATTTCATCCATGCTCCACGCGAAAATGTCTTTGTATTCTCGCAAAAGATTTATAGTTCTTTCTTCCTCGTCTATCTCCATTCTAGTCCCAATTTTCAGTATTTTAGGTTCTTCTTCACTCCCAAAATTTACTTCTTTTGTTGGTTCAGTTTGTAGTGTAAGCGGCTTAGTCCTGGTGTTTTTATGATTCTCGCACGTTCATTTCCTTCTCGCGAAAATTCATTGGGTATCCCTTTTCCCTCTTTTGCTCTTATCATGTAAATTTTAAATTCTTCTTCTTTTCTTGTTTCTCTCATCAATTTTCTGCGAGATTTTCGTTGCTTAGGACGTTCTTCACAATTTTTTACTTCAATTTGATAGCATGTCTTCGCAAGATCTGTATCTCCTTTAATTTCTCCAATTCCGCTAGGCATAGGGAATTTGATGCGTTGATGTAAGGTTGACGCTACATCTTTAATTGCGTGTATCCATGGTCTTCCCAATATCATATTGTATGGTGATTCCATATCCACCACGCATAGTGTTACATGTGATTCAATTTCTCCAAGTGGTAATCGTACTATTATTTGTCCTCTTGGTTTTGTTATAAATTTTCCGAAACCATGAATATGATATGATGAAATAGACATTTCTTCATCCTTATACCCCATTTTCTTAAAAGCATGATAGAACATTATATCCACAGAACTTCCTGTGTCAACTAGAGTTCTATTTATAGCCCATTTTTCTACAGATTTTATTGAATTTTCCTTCCTGATTGGTATCATGGGTACCGTAATCACCAAAGGATATGTATGATCTATGTTTTCTTCTAAAACTTATGTTGCTGTAAATGTAATTTCCTGCTTTTCCCAATTATTTAATAATGGTGTTTTCTCTACCATCATAATTTTTCTCCCTTCAAAATCACGCTTATGTATCCTCCCTTTAATATTTTCATGAAATTTATCGATCATTTCTCTTGACACTAATTCATACTTCAATTTCCTACAATTTTCTTTAATTCTAATCATTTTTCTTCTGAATATTTCACCAATCTTCTTCAAAGTTTCCTTGATCTTGAATAATCCCTGTCTTCTTTTTTTACCTTTTCTTCGATTTTGCTAATTCAACGTCCCCTTAGTCGACGCCAAAATGTAGTAGCAGGATTTCCCACACTACACCCCTATTAAGATCCTATAAAAATCTAAGTGAAATTAGTTGAAGATTGAAGAATTAATCGACATTTTTATTATTTAGATCTCAGAAATGTTTACAGAAAATATTCAAACTCAGAATTACAACTTTCTTTTTTGGAGTTTCTCTCTCCTCAATATTTTCTCAACTCTCAAAAAATATATCCTCCCTCTCTGGACTTACTTGAACCCTTTATATAGGAAATTACAGAGTGGGTGACAACTAAGTTTTCCCCTTCTTTCGGATATATTCTGCGATCTCATCGTGGTATTTGTAATATTAATCTTTGCCAACTTTTGTAATCCTCGTGAAACAACACTCTCATAACATGTCTCTTCAATCGTCAGCTATTATGAAGCTTACTTGTGACGCTCGCCAAATGTTGTTGAAGAATCCCTGTGACACTCTCGTGAACAATGTCATTCTTGTATTGGGAGTATTCAACCTTCTCGTGGAAATGTCGTTCTTAACACGAGAATATTGTTGTGGCGATATTCTAGTACTACATGAATAGCGAAAAAGGATTTGATTCCCATCGACAAACAAATGAATCTGGACCCGAAGGCAATATACTACAAAAAGAGAAAAACAAAAATGGGGAATCCGGAAATCCAGGCGACGGTAACGAAAACCCAACACCAAGCAAAGAGAACTTGGAATTCGTACACTTCAAAGAGCATGTAATGAAGAGGATGTTTGTGATCAAAGATAGCACTGGCATGGAGGAGGAAGTATGGTACACTCCGGCGACAGGAGACCTGTCGGAAGGTTTCAAATTTCCAAATATGGAAAAATATAATGGTCGAGGACCCCCTGGGTCTCACATTAAGCTGTATCTCAAATACCTAAATCCCCAAGGGCTAACCGACGACTGGCTGCTAAACTTGTTCCACCAAAGCTTGACTGGGTTAGCCCTTGATTGGTACCAACATGCAGAGAAATCAAAAATTTCAACATGGCAAGTTATGATTAATTCGTTTGTCGAACATTTTGCAAAAAATACAGACCATACTATGGCCTTACACCAGCTTGAGTCCCTTCGACAAGGGGCATCAGAAGGTTTCATCGACTGTATGAGTCGGTGGGACAAGAAAGTGTTCGAAATGTTCGAACGACTATCAGAAGAGGCGCAACTAAAAATGCTAATGAAAAATCTCTCAATGTCTTATAGGGTATTCGTCAGCATGTCTGCGCTCGAAAATCTTTCCGATTTTCGAAGGAAAGGAGAAAGCATTGAGGATGCAATGAGAGACGGTGTATACTCCGGATTCCTTATAGGGTAAAGCTCGACGAAGAAGAAAGAAATCAATTATGTCAACCCCAACCGATGCAACGCCTAGTTACATCAAGGCTGCATGGAGAGCATCAATGACCGATACATTTCGCTAAGACAAAGGACAACAATATGTCGAGAAAAGGTGGAGAAGAAATCGGGTATTCTCTAAACTAGATGGAGAAATCAGTGATTTCCTTCCTGTGCTAGTTAAAGGAAAATTAATTCAACTTCGGGATCCTAAACCCGTACCAAACCCCAAGCCTCGAGGGTACGACGAGTCAAAGATGTGCATCTACCATCAGAGTGCGGGGCACGATACCAATTCATGCTTCGCCCTGAAGCATCTTATCTAAGATCTACTAGATAATGGCAAGATAATCGTCGAGGGAGTGTCAAAGCAACCTAATATCCAACAAAATCCGTTTCCAGCACATCAAGGAAATCAAGGAATCAACTTCATTGAAGCTGACAATGCTGGAACACGTCAACCATCCCTGATATCTGACCGTACGACAAAGGGGCAGGTCCAAACAAACGAAGCCTCCTGGGTCATTTCTGAGAATAATAAGGAATCGACAGAAAGCACTCCAGACGCCAACATCCGCACGGTAAATAAAAAGCCATTGTTCATCATTGCAGGTAGCGGGAAAGTCATATACTCAGAACGACTGCCAGAAAAATGCGAAGAGGTACATCTTCAAACAAGGGGAGGAAGATAGTTCAAGCCTCCCAACCTACCAAACAAAAATCCAGGTGTCCTATCCATGGAAAATCCAATTCAAATCAGGCCAAACAATCAACAAGGATCGATCAAGGAAGATAACTTGCTCATTGAGCAATTACGAAGAACAAAGGCGGATATCTCAATTTGGGGATTATTAGAAGCGTCGACCAGTCACTATCAGGATCTATAAGAGGCACTAAGCATGATGCACGTTCCCACATGAATCACGCATAATGAACTGGTGCACCTAATAGACCAAGCTACATGACCAGGTGCAATTACTTTCACAGATGACGACCTACCGCCGGAGGGAAAAGATCACAACAAAGGGATTTACATTACCATCAGTTGGGAAAATATGATCATACCTTCTGTTTTCATGGACAACGGCGCGGGCGTTAATATATGCACATTAAAAGCGGCTAAAAAAATGAGGATTAACATGAGCCGTATCACTAAGGATGACGAATCATCCTTGACGGCCAGAGCGTTTAATAATGGTAAGCAAACATGAATCGGTGAACTGACCATTGAAATATGGTTTGGTCCATTAAAGACCTATGCTACTTTCCTTGTAATGGACATCTCTGCAAGCTTCAACCTCCTTATGGGACGTACATGGATGCACAAGAACGGAATTGGTACGTCTTCCCTTCATCATAAAGCAAGATTTTGGATGGGAAACAAGCTAATTACTGTACGCGGAGATGATGGAGAGAATGAAATAAGGTCCCATCAGATCTCTGTGAACATGGTCCCAGAAATTCATAACTACACTGTAGAAATCCAACATGAGAGTGAAGCTGAAGCATCAACTCAGCGCGCTTGTACGGGTTAATTTAAATTTCAGAATCGAAATGTTCCGAAAATGCTCCAGAAAATCAAGTTCTTTCCGGGAATGGGGATGGGGCTCCGACAACAAGGGCCCACATAACCAATAACAATACTTGGGAGAAAGGCATTTGATACGGTATGCCTGGGATATCAGTCGGCCTACCAAGACTCCATGACATTCGAGAAAAGGCGAGAAGATCAAGGAATAGATTGGAGCCGTCAACCTCCTTCCAAAAGTGGTTCATCCTTAAGGGAGGAGAAAAGATTCCACCACCAAGCACACCGGTGATGATTTTACCTATAGTAACAAAACAAAGTTCTGGTAAAAGAAAAGAAGCCAAAGAACATGTTTACGAAGGGGTAAGTCATCTTTTTTCTCCGTCTCCTATTAACAGTGCAGGCGAATATAGCGGATAAAAAAGAGAGGATGGACGAGAATTGGAAGTTCCTGAACAAAAAGAGAGTACGACAAGCTCAACCCAGGAGACTAAAGGCACAACCCCAGAATGTATGGTTATTACATGCTTAGGGTTGCGATTCCCCAAAAGCAGGAAATTTCCTATCTATAACGGTAAGGGCTCCCGCATCAAACACCTCAAATAATTCTCGTGGTACATGGAGCCGTTGAAGATGCACGAAGAGGAATTGAAACAATAGTTCGGCAAAAGCTTAACGGGCGGTGCGTTAGTATGGTATTCAACTAATGACCGCGTTCGACAGACAGCGTGGCCAGAAATGATTAATGCTTTCATTGAGTATTTTTCAAAGATTCAACCAGAGGTGATCAATCAAAACCTAGAACAGTACCTCGAAGAACAAAGAGATAGATTCTGGAGGACCAACACCAGAAGGAGGGAGCGATCATCTGATAGAAGCATCTACATGATAATTCCCGACGAAGCAGCAGAGGATGCCTGAGCTTCTTCCGACACCAGAAGGAGGGAACAATCATCTGATAGAAGCATCTTCATGATAATTCCCAACGAAGCAGCAGAGGATATCGGAACTTCTTCCAACGACCTAGTGAGAATGGATGATGAGGGTCCACAACTGACGAAGGATGAACCTAAAGAATCCTCATGGGCCCCGAAAGACGGTATTTGTATGTTTAATGTACTATTAAATTCTAAAAAACCAAAAAAAATCAGAAAAACATGAAAAGCAAAAAAATGTGGAAAATGTGATTTCAGAAGTAAAAGAGTATGAAAACAAATATGATGTCTTGGATTTGGAGGATGACATTGCATGAAATTTTGAATATGAGGATGATGAAATGATAACCTGCCTAAAAGACGTTCCATAAGAGATTCAAAACAGCGTCGAAAAACATGAAAAAGATCCAGAATTCATGGAAGAAGAAACAATCAAATTGAGAACGGGAGAAGAACCACGAAATGTGAAGATCGGGACAACATTATCAGCCGAAGAAAGGAAGGAGATGATCGAGCTACTCACTGAGTTCGAGGACGTCTTTGCCTGGTCTTATGAAGACATGCCTGGGTTGGACACTGACTTGGTGGTCCATCATTTTCCGACTTATCCTCAGGTAAAGACAGTCAAACAAAAGCTCAGGAGACTAAGGTCAGAATGAACCTTAAAGGTCAAAGAAGAAGTGGAGAAGCAGCTCAATGCAGGCTTTCTCAAAGCGGTCACTTATACTGAATGGATGGCTAACATTTTACATGTTCCGAAGAAAGACGAGAAGGTGAGGATGCGCATTGATTACCGCAACTTGAACAAAGCGATCCCAAAAGATGACTTCCCATTGCCACATATTGATATCTTGGTCAAAAACTCCTCTGGGCAAGGAAGCCTTTCGTTCATGGATGGTTTCTCCGGATATAATCAAATAAAAATGGTAGAAGAAGACATGATCAAAACATCCTTCATCACTCCATGGGGAATATTTTGTTACGTAGTTATGCCTTTCGGATTGAAGAATGCCGGAGCCACATACCAACGAGCCATGACGACTATCTTCCATGAAATGATGCACAAGGAGCTAGAGATTTATGTAGATGACATGGTGGAAAAATCTTTACATAGATAGGATCATGTAAATGTTTTGAGAAAGGTATTCCAACGTCTTCGAAAATTTCAATTTAAGCTCAACCCCAATAAGTGTTTGTTCGGTGCCAAGTCCGAGAAATTGCTAGGTTTCATCGTCAACAACATAGGGATTGAATGCGACCCATCAAAGGATAAGGATATTATCGAGATGTCTCCACCAAGAATGAAGAAGGAAATCAGAGGATTTTTGGGTTGGCTGCAATACATAAGTCGGTTCATAAATCAACTCACTCCCACATGCGAGCCGATATTCAAATTGCTAAGGAAGAATGTGCCTACAGTATGGAACCATGAATGTCAAGAAGCATTTGAAAATATCCAGAAATATTTGGATAATCCGCTGGTACTTGTTTCCCTTACCCCTGGTGTTCCTTTGATTTTATATCTCCCGGTCACCAAAACCTATATGGGAGCAATGTTGGGTCAGTATCATGAGGAAAGCGACAAGGAGAGGGCAATATACTACATCAGCAAAACTATTTCAGGGTACGAGTCAAAATAAACTATGTTAGAAAATACTTGCTTGGCGCTTGTCTGGGCAACCCAACATCTTCAACATTACATGTTGGCTCATAAGATTCAGCTGCTATCAAGGATGGATCCAATCAAATACTTGTTCTAGAAGCCCGTGTTATCCGGAAGACTGTCAAAATGACAACTGTTGCTCTCCGAGTTTGATATTACATACACGCAGAAATATTTCAAAGGAAGAGCAATTGCTGACCATCTAGCATCACATCCTATCCTCGACAACACTGAGCTAAAGATTGAGTTCCCATACGAATGGGTGATGTACGCTGATATACCTGAAGATAGGCCATGGAAGATGCACTTTGATGGCGCCCACAACAATCAAGGAAGGGGTGTAGGGGCACTTCTAGAGTCACCAGGCTATGTTTTCCATGCTCTAATAATGTTGCAGAATATGAAGCCTGCATAGGTGTACTGAAAGCTGCTATTGAAATTAATGTCAAAAGTATCATAGTATACAGAGATTCACTACTGATCATCAAGCAAATCCAAAAGGAATGGAGGGTTAACGAACAGTTATCTCAATATCACACATACCTTGAAGAGCTCATAAAACAATTCGATCACATCGAGTTCCACCACATCTACAGAAACAAAAATTATGGTGCTAATGCTCTTGTTGTTTTAGCTTCTTGTCTTGCAGTTCCCGAAGGAATGACGGTGAAAACTATCGAAATAGGCCAAAGAGATGAACCTTCCTTATGTTATGCCATTTAATTCGCCACTGAACAATTAGACGGCGCTCCTTGGTTTGTTGATATACAACGGTACCTCGAAGATCAGTCTTATCCAGAAGATTCAACAAAACAACAAAGGAGATACATTCGAAGGATGGCGTGTCAGTACACAATCTTTGCAAATATTGTGTACAAAGTGTCAAGAGACGGAACTTTGTTACGATACGTTCACGAACACGAAGCAAGGAAGATCTTGGAGAGAGTGCACACTGGTGAGTGTGGTCCTCATATGAACACACACATGATGAGTAGGAAGATAGATCACTTTGGATACTACTGGAAAACAATGATGTCAGATTGTTGTAACTTCATCATGAGATGTCACCAATGTCAAATACATGGGAACCTTATGCATGTACCTCCTTCTGAACTCCATACTCTATCATCTCCATGGCCTTTTTTCAGCTGGGGAATCGATCTCATAGGTAAAATTAATCCATCTTCCAACGTCCACAAGTACATCTTTGTTGCAATTGACTATTTCACTAAGTGGGTGAGGCCATTTCGACTAGAATTTTCAAAGGAAAGCCGACAGTCGATTTCATACAGAACCACATCATTTGCAGATATAGAGTTCCACATGAAGTAATATCAGACATTGGGTTAAACTTTATCGGTGAAGAAACCGAACAACTGATTGGAAAGTACAAAATTAAGCACCATCTAGCCTCACCGTATCGGCCTCAAACCAACAGAGTGGTAGAAACATCCAACAAGATACTCGTCAAGATCCCAAAGAAGATGACAGATACATATACAGATTGGAGTAAGAAATTACCATATGCTTTGTGGGCATACAGAACCTCAATTCGCACCGCAACCGGGGATACACCTTTCTCGCTCACATATGATATGGAGGCAATGCATCCTATAGAAGTGGATATCCCAACTCTAAGAGTTCTAAAGGAGAGCCAGTTACCTGAAGACGAATGGGTAAAAGTAAGAGTCGAACAATTAAATCTTATTGGTGAGAAGAGGCTAAAAACAGCTTGCCATTCTCAGTTACCTGAAGACGAATGGGTAAAAGTAAGAGTCGAACAATTAAATCTTATTGGTGAGAAGAGGCTAAAAGTAGCTTGCCATTCTCAGGCATACCAGAACAGAATTGCGCGCAGTTTTAACAAACATGTGCGACCACACAACTTCGACGAAGGAGATCTTATGCGAAATTCGGCCAGTCAAGCATACCGACCCAAGGGGAAAATTCAAACCAAAATGGGAAGGCTTGTTCATTATCAAAAATATTTTCAGGGAATGGCAGTACAATTAATGGACCTAAATGGGGAAGAACATCCAAGTCCCACGAATGCAGATCAACTAAAGAGGTATTATGCCTAGTCAAAGGCAACAATCAAGCATACCTAATCCCTGCATCTCCTCAAAAGATCAACTGGTTTGTCAGCACTTATGATTTTTACCATAGTTTTCTGCTTTATCAACTTGTTTTCAAAATAAATAAAAAAACAAAACAGATTTCTAAGGTTTTATTTTTATTTATTTTTAAAAAGGGAGTTTGTCAATGATGAAAAGCTTAGGATTGGATATGGTGTTATGAGTAACCAGATAGGCAACTGAGCCAAACTCTCCAAATCAATAATTTCAGTATTTTGCAGTTATTAAATTCTGTAAAAATTATTTGCAAAAAAAAAAAAAAAGTTTAATTGAGTTTTAATATTATTTTTTTCCAAAAAAAAAAATGCTGATGATGAAAGCCTTAGGATGATACTGTGCCATGCACATACCAAATAGGAAACTAAGGCAAAAGCTTTGAGTATTATTTTGAGTTTAATCATGTTCTAATCATGCTTTAGTTTTTGTGAACGACGAGTTATCTGAGTTAAGGTCTCTTCACCGGAGTCGGCGATCTGCAGAGTCAGTGCAAGTCAAACCAAGGACAAGAGCACCACCAGAAGAAAATATTTCATTCACAAAATAAAGGATTTAAATATCGTCGTCTACAACAATGAAAAGCATGAACACTTACTCATCTAAAGGATACATGATCAGATCAAAGAAAAAGAAAAACAACAACAACAACAAAAAAACAAAAATGATCTAACGATGAACCAAAGAAGAAGAAATGAAGAACTAATAAAGAAAGGAGATGATTTTATCTGAGTGTGGACTGAGACCCAACTTATTCACCATTTCCCATTGATCGAGACCAGTGTGTGATGATGGTAAAAGTTCCCATATGACACACTTGATTCAGACGGCTTCATCCCAGGCAGATCGTCCATACTTGTCAAATACATATAAATCTAAATCTGACTTCAACCATGAAATCCAGATTTATCATTGTACATATTTTGAAGCTGCATATGGAACGATCTTGCATCTTTCCATAAATCGTCATATCTTCATCTCCGAGCCGAACATTAGTATGGATCCCAAGATGTACTAACATCAAGCACATAAAAAATAAGATTTATACAGATCTATACTGATATTCCTCCAAAGATATCTCACTTCAGTTAACACTACTCCAGAGAGTGATTTATTCATCCGCTCAAACTCTATCTCGCACACTCCACCAATAAATGATTATTACAGCGATAAACCAAACAAGAAGAAAGTAGAAGAACATGAAGACGGTGGTTAAGAAAAGAAATATCAAAGTTCATTACTTGCGATCAAAAGTCCTACCATCTATACAAGTGAAGAATGAAATAATCATGTTACGAGGCTCCCAGTGTGCGCATCCATATGAAAGGTATGGGATCAAATCTTGGTATCAATATCATTACCAAGACGTATCCATGTTACGAGAAGTCATGTTAAGAGAAGTCGTTAAAAGATGGGAAAATTATAAGGTTATGGTAAGTCGGATTAGTCGATTTTCTCACTATCTTGACCGTTGTTTTGAAGAAGGGTTAAGTGGAAAAATGCCCAAAAATAGACCCCAATGTTGTGAAAATGCCCCGGATGTTAGAGAGAGTTAAGTAGTCGAATCACTTCAGGGTACATTGTTCATAATTCAGGGTTCAATGTTTAAAATTCATGGTTTAGGGCATAAGGTTCAGTGTTTGGGGTTCAGGATTTAGGATTCAAGTAGTGGTGGTGGTGGTGCTATAGTATTAGTGGTGGCAGCGATGGTGATAGTGGTGGTGGCGGTAATGGTGGTGGTGGCAGTGGTAGTGGTAGTGGTGGTTGTAGTTGCAGGATTTCATACACTACACCCCTCACAAGAATCCACAATCATCAACACATATTTGAAGATTAAGAACAACACTTTATTGATTAATTCTTAGAAATGTTACAAGAAATGGAAGAAATCAAGAATACAACCGCTCACAATAACTTTCTCTCTCCTCAAAACTTTCTCCAGACTCCAAAATTGATCTCTCATCTGAGTCTATTGGCTCTCTTTATATAGGGTAGTTACATAGTGGATGACATCTAAGCTATCCTTTAATTTCAGATCTAACTCGCAATATTCTCGCAGTAGTTGTAGTGTTAATCCTCGCAGGCATTTGTAATCTTCGCAGCATCATCACACTCTTCTCATGTTTCAGTTATTGTCATCCGATGCGTCATTGTTTCAATCATTCTGCGACACTGCAGTGTGTTGTTGTAAATATCGTAGGAGTATTACTGTGGCGATATTCTGATCCTACATCTTGCCTCTTCTCGTGCCTTTTCTGCGAAGGGGAAAAGATCATGAGAAATAAAACTTTTTAAAATGCCGCAGTTGTTTATCTTTTGTTCTGACACGTTTCTGCATTCTTCGCCAAATTTATTACACATATCTTTTCATCCATTCAATTTCTAACACGTCTTTTTCAACCGCTGCGCTTCAACCGTTCACGTCTTTTCTTTGCATTGAATGCACTTATCCTCTCGAGAATTTTTCCACTCTATATATATCTTCTTCATTCTTCTCTTTTCTTGTTTTTACCTTCTTCTTCCTTCTCTCTGCAATTTTACTGTTCTTCCGTAAATTTCGCATCTGCTACTGCGTTGTTATCTTTTTTTCATTCTTTTGTTCTTCAAACTTATTTTTATTCCCATACTTTCTAAAAAATGGCTCCACCTGGTCGTAAAAATCTAATTGCTTTAGAAAAGATACAAAAGAAATTTGCAAACAATGGTTTTTCTTTATCTTCTGTTCCCGATCAACACCCTAAAGCTGAACTTTCCATTAAATTATTCTTTGATCATTCATGTAATCATGAGAAGATCATAGTCTCGCAAGGTCAGCTTGAAGCTGGTCTTCCCATTCCTATTTATGACCCCGAACTTCCTTTATTCTATGAGATACTTTCTCATGCGAAATTCTCACGGGCTGTATATCAGTTGAGTGGAGATTGCATTCATTTGATCCGTGAGTATGCTACTCGCGGTGCTGGTAAGAAATCTCTTTACCCACCTGAAGCGAAGAATTCTAAATTTGCTGCAGTGCCAATTATTCCTGCGAATTATATTGTGGAAAATTTCTTCGCGAATTATGAGGTTATCCCCATGAGGAAAGATAGTACTTGTTGGGGTGTCCGCTTACAAAAGAAGGATGACATTGCTGAAGACAAAGTTCTCATGTTGGATATTGACTGGCATTCGGGTAACAATCAAGGTCCGCGCCACTCTAGTGATGACAAATGGTGTATTTTTCCATTATTTCTAGAAGGTCCATACATCTCTGGTTCTCACACTTTACCTGCGAGTCTCGCGGAGTATCAACCATGGGTGTCTAATTGGCCTGAAATAAATACAGAGGTAGGTTCTCAAATTTTTTGCTTAAATTATCTTTATTATTTTTCTCATACTTTCATATATATACTCTCGTTGATTGCTCCAATTTTACCAGATCAAAAGGCTAAAAGCTAGCTACAACAAGTTAGGGAAACCCATGACTCTATTAGCTCTCAGATCACTCATAGATGAAGTAAGAAATATTCTTTACGATTCTTAACAATATATTGTTGCCTTTATTTCTTATCTTTATCTGTGTTTGAAGGTTATTGAAGAAATTTAACCTGCTAAGCCTGCAAAAACTAAGGGGAAAGGCAGAGGTGTTTCTCTCGAGGAGAAATCTGATGCTCCCCGCAAGGAGAAATCTGGTGCTCCTCTTTCAAAGAAAATAAAAGTCCAATCCTCTCCTCCTTCAACTGTTCAGTCTAGCGAGAGTTCTAGCGATGATAATGATGATGATGATGGCGATGATGGTGATGTAGATATCACTTCTGCAAAGGAATCCTCCCAACCCGAGTCTTCTATGTCTCAGCTGTCCAGCATATTATCTGATACCATGCTAGGGATTGGCGATACTCCTCTTGCTGAAACTTGCAAATCTATGGCAACTATCCGTGATGTCTCTCTTTTGGAGAATAATGAATCCCTTCGCGGGGTTTCAAGATCTATATTTCCAAGTTTCTTACACTCATTCAGCATTCTGGTATGTTCTTGTTTCTTCGCCACATCTGTATATTCTTATTTCCTCGCAAGGTTTTAATTTACATTTGTCTTGAAAACTTTTTACTTTTCTTCGCAGGATGGAAGAGCTTCTTTTTATGTTGCCTCATACTTGGAGAGAAGACGTGCAGTCTATGAAAAGAAGAATATTTTTCTTCGCGAAAAGAGTGAAAAATTAGAATCTGAGTCTTCTAGCCTTCGCGAGAATAATGGAAAATTGGAAGCTGAAGTTGCTGAGCTTCGCAAGAAAAATAAACAACTAAAAATTGATGCTTCAAGCAATGAACGCAAGATATATTATCTTTAAAAAGCTAACCAGCAACTATATGGTATGAATTCTTCCTTTTTTCTCTTAATTCGTTTACCCTATTTTAGCTTATTCAAGTAATAATTTTTGCAGATATTTATGGTCTTACTGATGAGGCTACATTCTTCCGCTCTTTTCCTGAACTTGTAGATGAGGATACCCTTCTTGATCGTCTTAATAATTCTTGAAGTAGCTTTTCATATGACCAAACTAAATCTCTTTCTATAGATGAACTTAGATCCAAATTTCACCTCTTAAAAATCGAGCATAGATTCAACTTGGGTTTAACCAATAAATTTAAACGCCTTTATATTGATTCAAAATAGGAAACTAATAGATTAAGAAGCAAGTATAGTGATCTTATTGACGAGAAAGACCTTATTGCTAAAAATGGTGCTCAAGATTTAGCAGATTTCCATAAAACTCTTCTGAATATTCAAGTTGAAAGAGATAGGCTTATCTGCGAAAATAGAGATCTTCTTGAGAGGGAGGATCAAATTCGCTCCTGCCTTCTTATTAGCAATGATGACGAATTTTCTTGGGCTGCGAAAATTCTTGATAATGCCAGAAACAATTTAGGTGTAGATGTTAGTCTTCAAGCTGATCATTCTGCCCTGATTAAGGATATGATCTTGCAAATAGAAGGTTGTTATTCTTGTTTTTCCACTAATCAATTTTGTAGATGTATCTCCACTATTTTATTAATATGTTGTCGTTTGTTCGCAGTATCCGAAGAAAACTTTCACCAAAGAGTTAAAGAGTTGGAAGAAGAAAAATAAAATCTCGTAAGACTTCTGTCTTCTCGCAACGAGAAATGTTCCAAATTCAAGAAGCAACTTCAGATTTCTCTGGCGAATTTCAGCAATGTTATTGTTGGTGTCCGCAATGATTCTATTAAGATGGTCTGCGATGATCATAAAATTCCTCATTATACTTATCCTTATCTCGCGAATGTAATTCCAAAGAATACTCATGACCTTGTTATCTCCAATAGCGAAGCTGAAGAGTCTGAAGAAGATGAAATTGAAGAAGAAGAAAAATCTGGCGAAGACAATGATGGATTTAAATAGTTTTTTCTTCCTTTTTAATCTTTTTGTAATATTTGTACATTTATCTCTTTCTCCTTGTAATATATCGTTGCGAATTTCTCCAGCTTCTAATGTCCTTTGGTGTATAGATTTCTTTTGTTTCTATGTGCATACATTAGAAAACAATTCTTTTTGCAATATGGTTAATTAATATGATTATTAATTTTTAACTATCTGCGTAAATCTGTCATATAAAGATGAATAACAAATTTATCATTTTGTCCATTCCCATACTTTCCTCTGTTATTCATCTGCAATCATGAAAGATTAAGCAGATTATTTTCTGAATAAGATCTGTTTGTAAATTTTTGCCTCAATCTCTGTGATAAAATCGCAAGTTATTCCTGCATCGTCTCTATAGTTGTAGTATTTCCTACACTACACCCTTGTCAAGAATCTATGAAAACTAAGTCATAATTGTGAATGAACAACAACACTTTTATTAATTCACTTTCAGGAAGATTTACAAGAAATATTAAAACTCAGAAGTACAACTTTCTTTCTGGAGTTTCTCTCTCCTCAAAATTCTCTCAGCTCTCAAAAATGCATCATCATTTTTTGGATCTATCGTGCTCTTTATATAGGGATTTACATAATGGATGATAGCTGAGTTTTCCTCCTATCTCAGATTTACTTTGCGATCTTATCGCGATCGTCACAATATTTCTTTATCGCAAACATGATGACCATCGCAGGATCAATCATGTCCTTCTTTTATTTCTTCCATCGTCAATTTCTTTCAGTTGTTCTGTAACGCTCGTGAAATGTCGTTGAAGAGTTGTCAGTGATGCTCACAGAAATGTTGTTAATATCGCGGGAATAGCGTTGTAGCGATATTCTGGTACTACATCTTGCCTCTTCTCATGTCTTTTCTGCGAATAAGAGAAGATATGAGAATCTAAAATGCCATAATTGCTTATCTTTTCAGATTTCTTCTTCCTTCGCCAGCTGTTTTCACGAATCTTTTCTTCTAATAAATTTTTGACACTTCTTCTGTAACCGCAGTGATCTGACCACCCACGTCTTTTCTTTGCATTAATTGCCTTCATCTTCTTCGAGAAATTTCTTCTTCTATAAATACTCTTCTTATTCCTCTCCTTTTTCTCTTTTACTTTCTTCTTTCTTCTCTCCGTATTCTCTCTGCAATTTTTACTGTTCTTCCGCGAATTGCGCTTCTATAACTGCTGTGATTTATTCCTTCTTTTCAACTTTTTATTTCATTCCCATACTCAAAAATGGTTGCTGCTTGTGCTAAAAATTTGAAGGCCTTCAATGGAATGCGCGAGAAACTCAGACTTAAAGGTTTTAACTTATCTTTGATTCCAGATCAAGATTCCAAATCATAACTTTCCCTTAAACTATTTACTGATGACCAATGTTCTCGCGAGAAAATCATAATATCGCTAGGACAACTTGAAGCTGGTCTTCCCATCCCTCTTTATGATCTTGAGCTTCCGCTGTTTTATCAAATAATCTCTGACGAGAGATTCTCGCGAGCGATATACCAATTAGGTGGGGATTGCATCAGATTACTACTTGAATATGCTTCTCGTGGTGCTGGTAAAGGAACTCGCTACCCCAAAGCTCCAAAGAATCCTTTGTTCATATATGTCCCCATTGTTTCTTGCGATTATACTGTGGACAACTTTTTTGTAAACTATAGTATTGTCCCTATGAAGAGGGATAATACATGTTGGGGTATTCGTTTGAAGAAAGAGAAGGTCGCTGGTAACAATGCTCTTATGATGGATATTGACTTCCATACATCTACTAACCAAGGTCCTCGTCATTCTAGCGACGATAAGTGGTTCATCTTCCCATTAAGTCTTGAAGGTCCTTATATATCTGGTTCTCGCGAACTTCCCGCGAGTCTCGCAGAATATCAACCCTGGGTCTTCAACTGGCCTGAAAGATCTAAAGAAGTATATTCTCTCAACTTTTCATGTTATTATTATATATTGTCTTCTTTATATTCTCGCTAACTTTTTTGATTTTCTCAGATTGATAGAATGAAACTCAGCTATCAAACTCTTACGAAACCCAGCATTCTATTGGCTCTGAGATCTTTTACAGATGAAGTAAGAAATATTTCTTCATAAATTTTAACAATATATTGTTGCCCCTATTTCTTATCTTCATCTGTGTTCGCAGGAAATCGAAGAATTAGAACCACTGCCTCATCCAAAAATCAAGGAGAAATCTCCAAATGAACCATCTGGGAAATCTATAAAGGAGAAGCCCACTACTTCTTCTAGGGGAAGATCTTCTGCCCCTCGCAATGATGAATCTAGCGATCCTCCGCTAAAGAAAAGAAAAACTCAACCTTCTTCTTCTTCAACTCCTCAAATAATTCCAGAGAATCCCAGTGTTGTTCTTGATAAGGATATTGACGAGGAGTTTAATGTTGGCGGTTTTCCTTCAATAAAAAATTCTTCTTCTTCTGATTCTTCAATGACTCATCTATCTAGGATTTTTAGTGATATCTCCCACAACATGACTTCTAATGACGAGGATGAAATGATTGAAAAGACATCCCAAGCCCTTTCTCAAGTTTGCGATGCTCCTATTTTAGTGGATAATGATTCTCTCCAAGGAATCTCAAGATCGCTGACTCCCAGTCTCTTGAATTCTATTGGTGCCTTGGTATGTTTTTATTTCTTCAATTTGTTCATATTTTCTCTATTGATAGATTTTAATTTATTTCTTTTCTTCGCAGGTTGGAAGAGCTTCTTTCGCTGTTGCTTCTGACTTAGATAAAAGATGCGTCAACGCTGAAGAAAAAGCAGCTAAAGCTCGCCAAGATAAGGAAAAACTAGAGTCTGAAAATATAGAGCTTCGCAAGAAGAATAAACAATTGGAGACAGAAGCTTCTGTTAATAAGCAAAAGATCATTAATCTTGATAGGTCTAACCAACAACTATATGGTATGACTGATTTCCCATCTCTCTTAATTCCTTTTATTCTATCGCGGCTTATTCAAGCAATCACTTTTAACTTGCAGATATTTATGGTCTTGCTGACGAGGCTATAATCTTTCAAACTTTCCCTGAACCTGTAGATGATCATACTCTTCTTACTAGTCTTAATAATTCCTTAAGTAATTTCTCAGATGATAAGATTAACTCCCTCCCCATAGACGAACTTAGATCCAAGTTTAATCTCTTAAAACTTGAACACAGATTCAATTTAGGCTTGACTGACAAATATAGGCGCATTTATTTTGATTCAAATAAAGAAATATATAAATTAAGGCAGAAGAATAGCGATCTTATTGACGAGAAGGATCTTGCCATAAAAAAGGGATCTAAAACCTTAGCAGATTTTCATAAAACTCTCCTTGACGTTCAAATGGTCAGAGATAAAATTATCCGCGAGAATGAAGATCTTCTTGCGAGGGTGACTCAAATTAAATCTCGTCTCCTCATTAATAGCGATGATGAGTTTGCTTGGGCTGCGAAGGTTCTTGACAATGCCAGAAATGATTTAGGTGTAAATGTTAGCCTTCAAGTTGAACAGGCGGCTCTAATTAGAGATATGATTTCTAACAGATAAGGTTATTAGCTAATCTTCTTCTCGCTAGTTTCTTGTTTTTATTATTCTTCTTTATAAAATTTCTAACTTGTTGCCATATTCTTGTAGAAGCTGAGAAAGGTTATCTTGAAAGAATTAAGGAGATTGAAGAGGAGAAGGATCAACTCGCGAATACTCTTG
The DNA here is from genome assembly GCA_023529315.1 of Papaver bracteatum. NCBI lineage: Eukaryota > Viridiplantae > Streptophyta > Magnoliopsida > Ranunculales > Papaveraceae > Papaver > Papaver bracteatum. Next base: position 410,526 of record JAJJWX010003264.1, read on the forward strand.
CTGCTCGCAATAATAAATATTCACAGTTGAAGAAGCAATTTGGCATTACTTCCGCGAACTTCAATAGATCTCTTATTGTTGTTCGCAATGATTCTGTTAATTTGGTTTGCAATGACCATGGGATTTCTTCTTCTATATATCCTGATCTTACAAAAGAATTACCCGAAGTGATTTCAAATATCGACATCTCTGATAGTGAGGCTGAGGATTCTGACGAGGAAGAAAATGATAATAATGATGATGAAGGTGAAAAATCTGGCGAAGAAGAAGATTATGATGACAATGATGAAAGATAAAAATTTAACGATGAAGAGGAGTCTGATAAAGAAGATGGCGATGGATCTAACTAGTTCTTCATTTTCCTTCTCTTTTTTCTGTAACATTGCCGTTAGTTTCTCTAAATTTGTAAATTTCTTTTGCCTTTTTTCTTCTACCTGTAATAATCAGAAAACAGCTCTTTTTCTGCAAGTTAATCAATCAATATAACTATTATTCTTTTAATTATCTGCGTGCCTGTTTCTATGCAATTTTTATATGATAGATGAATAATAATTTCATCGTTCTCATACATTCCCATACTTGCCTCTATTATTCATCTGTAATATAAAAATTGATTAAAATATTAAATAAAAATTTAAAATTTGCCTTAATATTGGCGATCTTTCCATCAATGATAATTGCGTGAAATCGCAATTCTCGTAACATCTGCGAGTATTATCGCAATAATCTTGTGGTCTTATTGTGCTATCCTAATTAAAGGTCTTACTTTGCCACGCTCTTTCTTTCTTCGACAAAATCGCAGGACGTCTTTACATTTTCATGTATTGACCCATTGATCTGGTCTTATCTTTATATCTTGATTGTATTGTGACAATATGACAAGTCTAAGTTCTCTCGCTAGATCAAAGCCTCATGACATTGTCGTCTTGCGATGAAATTGCAGGACGTCTTTAAATTTTCATGTAAAAACCCATTGATCTCATCTTAACATTGCTCTCGTGGATTGTTGTCTCTGCATCATTTACGTCACGCGATAATATGACAGGCCTAAATGTTCTTGTGATCATAAATCCCCATGACATTGTCGTCTTAAGACACTTATCAGCTCCCTAATGGAGGGTGCCGCCCTTATCTTCCCATGGTTGCCCCTTCAAGGAAGGCACATCGGCCATACAAGACTAGCTCCTCCCATCCAGATTTACCAACAACCAGCTATTTTCGCAGCCTCTTGTCCTTTATGCCTATATGGCTTATAGTTACAAGACTGCACCCTAGGTGGGGTTTTCTTCAGGCCAAGTGCATTGTAGCCAAGACTTACCAAGGATGTCAAGAGAGTTTCGTACGCTCCGGGTACCCTTGGCTCAACCGTGTACCTCGACGTCTTGGTCATACTTTGCACTTCTTGGAAGAGACTCTCAGTCGTCCAACCAGGGTATAACCATATATAGTTGGAAATCCAAGATCTCTCTCCCGGATAGGTTTTCTTTAACCCCAACATCTGCATGACTCAGGTTCCAGTAGCGGTATAACCTTATCGCTGAGTCATGTCAAGAGATACCCCCTTTATAACGCACTATTAGGTTTTACATTTGCCTCTTACGAAATTTTATTCGCGAACTCGGGTGCACGCCATAAAGGTTCGTCCCATTCTTATGTCTCTGCGAAATTTTATTCGCGCTTCTCGCGAGTATTGTAACTCTGATAGGATTTCATAACTTTGATCATTTTGGTAAAGTTTTTGCGATTCTTTTAAGCAGAATATTTTGTTTAATTACATATTTTCCAATCAAATTATTCGTAGAATTCTCTAAGGTTCATCATTTTACCTCTCTACTTACTATTTTATGATTCTGCTTTTCTGCTGCATTTTGCTATTGTCTCTTTTTCTGCGAGACGCTCGCCATCAGCTTTCACATCCTCTTTTCGTTCTATTGCATCAATCATTAACCTTTCACATTTCTGTCGTTGCTTGATTTTGCACTTCCAATTGCTATTCTTTTCAGCTCTTTCTTCGCAAGACTTCATATCGATTTCATAACATTTCTTGCTTTCTCCCCAGTCTCCTTTAATAACTCCAACACCTTTTGGATGAGGAAATTTGATACACTGGTGATAAGTAGATGCTACACCCAATATCCCGTATAACCAAGGTCTTCCTATCAAAACATTGTAGGGTGATTCGATATCTACCACACAGAATAAGATTTTTGAAGATATTCCTTTTAACGGTATTTGCATTTCAATTTCCCCTTTTGGCTTGTTAGCTGTACCGTTAAATCCATAGATTTTGTATGTTGATGGTATCAGATCTTCATCCTTTCCACCCATGGTTTTAAAGGTATGATAGAATAAGATATCAACTGAACTCCCTGTATCTATTAAGACTCTGTTGATGGCCCATGAATCTTCAAATTTACTATCATTTTCTTCATCCTCTTCTTACATTTGTTTTGGGTTAATATCCAATCTCACGACCAATGGGTTATCATGTTGCTTGCCAATCTCAGGTACATCTTGCGCAGTGAAAGAAAGAGTTTGTTTCTGCCATTCTTCCAATGGCGAAGCTCTCGCTATATTCATTATTTCTTCCCCATTCATGTCTCTTGCGAAGACTCTACTTAGGATGTTATCATGGAAATCCTCCATAGTTCTATATGAGTGCACAGTGGAATTACAGAACAAGTTTTTTTCTTTAGCCCCTACTTCAATCACAAATGTTTCTGCTCCTTTTATAGCATTCACTCTGCGAGTTTCTGGTGCTGGAGGTAATTGCTGAGATTGTGGATATCCTACTAGAAAATGATTTAGCTTCCCCTGATCAATCATTCTCAAAATTATCCTCTTTACATTCCTACAATCATTTATTGAATGACCATGAAAATGATTGTAAGGACAGAATTCTTGACTTCGGATATTTGGATGGGGTTCTTTCCCCATGTTCCATGGGGATGGTATGTTTTCCATCAAAATAATAGCTTCCCAAATTTTTTCTATGCTAGTATTGAGAGGTGGCATCTTGATTTCTTCCCATACTATCCTCTGATTACTTTGCCCTCTAAAATTATTCTGCCTTTGTCCACCATAAGTTTCTTGTGGGTGATCTAGTCTTTGAATCTTATTATTTACACCATGATTGTAATAATTCTTTTCCCTCTCATATTATTCTTGATCTAGACTGCCCATCGCTACCAATTTTTGTTGGTTATCCATCACCACTTTCTCTTGTTGTGGCTGCGAGGTGCTCGCCACATTATTTATCATTTTAGGGAGCAAACTTCCACTTGCCGCTAGCGAGCTGGTGTTCACGATTGAATATGATTCCATCTCATTTTGTTTCTCCTCCAAAGCAATATATTCTTCCTGTAGCTCTCGCAATTCTGTCATGGTAATTGTATTTTTGATTCTGAAAATTTGAATGTACAGCAAATTAGTTGCAAACATTGCATTAATGAAGGATAGGATCAGGTATCTTTCATCCACTCTTCCATCCATCTCACTGCACATTGATTTCCACCTTATGGTCAAGTGTTTCAAACTATCGCCAACTCTCTGTTTTAACCCAAACACATCTTCAATACCTGGCCGCGATGAATTGTTGCTAATATACGCTCCTAAAAATGTAGCTTGTAAATGATCAAAAGAAGTTATGGTATTTTTTGGTAATCCCTCAAACCATTTCAACGCTTCACCAGTTAAGCTAGATGCAAAATATTTGCATAGCACATCATCATGATTCTCCCACTGTAGCATACATCTTACATAAGCTTTCACATGTTGAACAACACAAGTAGTCCCATCAAAAATGCTGGTTAATGCTGGTAAATTTCATTTTGGAGGTATCCCTCTTAATTGTACTTCTTGAGTAAATGGAGTCCTCGCAGCTTCTTCAATAGCTTCATCAAGTTGCCTTCTACCTCATTCTCTTCTATTGTTTATCATACCTCTCATTTCTGCCAATTCCCTCAATATTTGTTCATTCTCAATTGACTTTTGCTCCATTGGTCTCTTTAATGCAACTTCCCTTCTTCTGCATTCTTGCCTTTCTTGTCTTGCGAGATTTTGTATGTCTTCTTCTTCATTGTCATTCTATCTTTCTCTGCGATTCTCTCTTTCACCATCTTCTTGGAGTCGCAGTTTCCTATCTTCTTCTCTGCGAATTCCTTCATTTCTCTTCGTTGTCTCTCTATTCTCCTTTGTATCCTATCATACTCCTATTGAATATTATTATTGTAGCGGTTTTGTGTACGTCTTCTTTCTCGATTTTCATGGTTATTTTGTCGTACTGCTTCTCGAAATTCATGTTCTTCTATTTTTACCCTTAATCGTTCTCTCTCGCGGGCTAAATGTGCTTGTTCAGTATAATGTCTCTCAATTTATTCTTCAATCATTCTTTGATTTATTTGATTCTCTCACCCATGTAACATCCTCCTTCCTTCTTCTGGATTTTCTTCTTCAATTTGGTTGTTTCTTCTCTCTCGACTTTTATTATCACGCGGATTATAGCGATCTCCGATTACCTCTTCTTCTCTATTTTGCATTTCTCTTCGAGTATTTTCTCCAATATTTTTTATAGGGGAAATTTGCCTTGGTTCTTCTCTGAATGATCTTAAATTTGATCTAACAGTACTCCTTGATCTCCTTCTTTGTAACCTCAAATTCTCCATCCTTAGCTCATGATTTTGCCTTGTTAAATTCGCACGCTCTTCTGCCTCTAATCTTCTTTCTTCATGTTTTCTTTGACTCAGATCATCTACTATCCCATTTTCTCGTCCCACATGAACTAATTCTCCATCCACTCTTTGATTTCTTTCTCCTTCTTCTCCGTTACTTAATTGTCGATTTTCTGCTTCTTCCATTGAATCCGACCTCCAAGTGTGCACGCTCACTTTATCATAATCCACATCCCTATCTTGCGTTTGTACTTGTTGATTTGGCTGTTGAATTGAACTTTCTTCTTCATTTCTTGTTTTATTTATTCCTGATCTTATTCTTAAAGATTCTTCTAATTCACCTGTTCCTTCCCCTGCAAGTCTTTTACTCCTCCTCACAGTTATTGGTGGCTCTGATGTGCTTCTTCTTCTTCTAACCATTTCTTCAATTCTAACAATTTCTTCAAATTTTTAAGTTGTAATTATAGATTTCTTAGCTTGATTATCCCTGTTTCGGGCGCCAAAATGTAGTTGCAGGATTTCCTACACTACACCCTTGTCAAGAATCTATGAAAACTAAGTCATAATTGTGAATGAACAACAACACTTTTATTAATTCATTTTCAGGAAGATTTACAAGAAATATTAAAACTCAGAAGTACAACTTTCTTTCTGGAGTTTCTCTCTCCTCAAAATTCTCTCAGCTCTCAAAAATGCATCATCATTTTCTGGATTTATCGTGCTCTTTATATAGGGATTTACATAATGGATGACATCTGAGTTTTCCTCCTATCTCGGATTTACTTTGCAATCTTATCGCGATCGTCACAATATTTCTTTATCGCAAACATGATGACCATCGCAGGATCAATCATGTTTTTATTTTATTTCTTCCATCGTCAATTTCTTTCAGTTGTTCCGTAACGCTCGTGAAATGTCGTTGAAGAGTTGTCAGTGACGCTCGTAGAAATGTTGTTAATATCGCGGGAATAGCGTTGTAGCGATATTCTGGTACTACAGTCTCATAATGTCTGCATAAATTTCGCAGTCATTCAATCTTGATCTCTTGTGGTCTTATTTTTCCTTCCTAATTAAAGGTCTTATTTAGCCACATTTTGTTTTTTTGGCGACAGAATCGCAGGACGTCCTTACACTCGCATGTAAAGACCCATTGATCTTTCCTTATCCGTGCATTGTCAATTTCTCTTGCGACAATATTACATGCCTAATCTTTTTTGCGAATACAAAGCCCCATGACATTGCCGTCTTGCGATGAAATCGCAGGACGTATTTACACTTTCATGTAAAAACCCATTGATCTCATCTTATCTTTTTCTCATGGATTTTTTCCTCTGTATAATTATTGCACAAATATGAAAAGCCTAAATATTCTTGCGAATATAAAGCCTCATGACATTTGCGTCTTTAGACACTTATCAGCTCCCTAATGGAGGGTGCTGATAGGTGTGATAAACACCTAATTTTATATCTAGTATTTATGCTTTCTTTGCGAGTTTTCATGTAAATTATGTATCGTATGCGTGTTTTTGAGTTATTAGGTACTCATGAGACATACGGAGGGAAAGAAGAAGAAATCACACAATTTGAGAAAAAGGGCAGAAAGGTCATTTTATAGGCAAACACTATCTGGATTCTGGTCAAGGTTAAGGGGAAATTCTTTTGGCCGAGCATTAAAGACATCATGTCCGAGTATATGGGCTACCCTAAAATTATTGCTAAAGGCAGATGCTAAATTAATAAGGGCACCCAATATTGGGTGGTTCTATTGAGTGGGGTGTTATAATCCTGTCCAACCCCAAATTGCCTTAACCCTAAAACCGAGAGATACAGTTCTCTCATTCATTTCATTCACATAAAATTGAGAGAAGGAAAAACAGCTGCTGCTGCTGTATTTGTTCTGTCCGAGAGAAATTGGAAGCAGTTCAGATGAAGAGATGAAGAACTCAGGGAAATGGTGGAATGAATTTGGGGTTTTGTGTGGAATGAATCAGGAGAGTTTGTGCTGTATTGTTCTTCCCCAAATTAGAGTTAGGGTTTCTCCTGTTAATTGTTTTCAAGAAAATGGGTTTGAGATGAAATTGAGAAGAAAGAGTTAAGGGGTTTTGAGCTCAGTGGGTCTGTGGTTGGAATTACGGTGACATGGATTTGAGCTGTTGTTGAAGTAAATGAGTTGATTAAATTGTTTTCTGCCATGATTTTACAGGGGTTTGAATGAATCTGAGAACGATGGAAGCAGATATGAAACGTGTTGGTCGAATTCGAGAATATAGAGAGATGGGTTTCAGTGAGATAGGGATTACATAAAGAATACAAGATTGAGTCTGGTCGATGTTGTAGTTCATATGGGTTTGTGGCTGTTAATGTCGAAAAAGGGTTCTGGAATAATGAAAGAATGGGTCAGTCTGGTTCGATTTTGATGAAGATTTTCATGGGTTTCCGGTGACAGAAAAGAATAGCTGTTAGTGGTGTTGGAATGAATGATTGAATAGATGTATGGTTAGGCTTGTTACAGGCGAAGAGAGAGGCCTGAAATTGGCTGGGAACCAGACCAAAACAGAGGAGACTCTGTCCAAATTTCCTCTCCGGCGAGTTGACTCGGTACCGGCGATAAGCGATCCAGACGAGTCCGTTGACCGATCCTGATGAATGACTCAGTGAGTAAGCCGAATCAGCCTGACTCAGAAGCTGACTAGAAGCTAACTCACTCTTTGTCTTGACTCCCTTGACTAACAGAAGACCATCTTGACTTTTAAGTTTGACGGTGGACTGACGGAATATTCTTTCAATGGAGAAGAATCTCAGGTGATCGGCGGTGCCGGATTTCGGCGAATTTCCGGCCAAAAACCCAGTTTTTCGGCGAGCGCATTTTGGGACAGAATTTTACATGGGTTTTCACACATGGGCTTGGTGGACCACTTGGAGATGGGTTTTGAGAAGACCTAATATTGGAAGGAGTATCCTTTATGGAAATTGAGAAACATATAAAAGAGAATAACCTAATCTCAAATAGTTTATCTCTTCTACTACTTTTGTTTCTAGGGTTTACAACATGATAGGGTTTCTCTTTCTTCTTGTTATGAACTCATTGAGCATGAGTACTTAATTTTCTTTTGGTTATGGATTAATTGGATTTCACAAAATATGCTTTTTGATATGATAAATTAGTTTTGTCTCCATAATTTATCGATTATGATTCACTGTTTATATTGTTGCATGATTTGAATGCTTGTTTGATCGAGTCGCGAATCGGTTGAGTTTGTTTTCATCTCTATTGCTAGATTAGGGTTTGTTATACGTAAAAGTGATAGATTCCTGATTACAAGTAGCATGAATATGGTTATAGATTGTAGTGATGCATCCTTATGATCATATGTGAACCATAACCTTTGTTAAATCGGATTAGTGCGTTTTCCACGTTCGATTGCTTTGATTGGCCTTATTTCATAGAACTTAATGCATCTAGGGAATTAAACTTGATTAGTGATTTTACACGTTAGGTTGTTCTCTTAGATAGAACTCATACTCGCATCTTTTAATGTGTTTGTTGATGACAAAAGGAGATTAGCAGGATATTCTTGCGATCAAGGTATTCTAGGGATTTTGATAAAAGTTGAGATTAAATATCAATTCTACTTATTGTTTTGAAAGCATGTTTGTGAATGAAGATGAATCCTTAACCAATATCTCTTCTATCTGATTTGTTTGCTTATTTCTTTTTTTGCTTTTATTTTACTTTTACTTTATAAAAATCAGAAAATCCTCCGGTGTTTTATATAGGAAACTGAAACAACTTGACAACCTAGTCCTCTCTGTGGGATCGATCCTTTCTTGCCCTTGCTATATTTATATTTTGAGTAGTGAGAAAGTGTAATTTATTTTTGACGCATACGACAGCGATCAGGTGCCGCCCTTATCTTCCCCCTGGTTCTCCCTTCAAGGAGGCATACATCGTCCATACAAGACTAGCTCCTCCCATCCGGTTTTACCAACAACCAGTTGTTTTCGCAGCCTCTTATCCTTTTTTCCTATATGGATTATAGTTATGAGACTGCACCCTAGGTGGGGTTTTCTTCGGGCCGAGTGCATCATAGCCAAGACTTGCAAAGAATGGCCAGGGTAGTTTCATACGCCCGGGCACCCTTGGCTCAACCGTGTACCTCGGCGCCTTGATCATACTTTGCACTCCTTTGAAGAGACCATCGGTCGTCCAACTGTTAATATATATATATATATAGTTGGAAATCCAAGGTACCTCTCCCGGATAGGCTTTCATGGGGCCCAAATCTCCATGACTCCGGTTCCAGCAGCGGTATAACCTTATCTCTGAGCCATGCAAAGAGATACCCCCTTATATGACACACTTTAGGTCTTACATTTGCCTCTTGCGAAATTTTATCTGCGAACTAGGGTGTACACCATAAAGGTTCGTCCCATTTTAATATGTCTCTGCGAAATTTTATTCGCGTTTTCTGCGAAATTTTCGCGTTTATTTGATTTTGTCTTTTTGCATTTCAGCTCTTGTACAATTTTTCAATTTCATCTTTTTCATTGAATCAAAACATTCTTTTTGTAACACTTTCTTCAACAAATTATTCATACATCACTTGTGTTTTATGATTTAAAAATTTTACCTTTTCTACTTACTATTTTCTGCTTCTGCTTTTTTGTTTCGCTTTGCTACATTTTCTTCATCTGCGAGACGCTCGCCATCTATTGATTTCTGCACATGTTGATTTCGCAGCATTCCTTCTTCTCACCGTTCTATTATATCAACCATCAGCTTTTCACTTCTTTGCTTTTGTTTGATGTTATGGTTCCAGTTTCTGTTCTTCGCATCCCTTTCCTCACAAGATTCCATATCAATTTCATATCACTTTTTTTCCCTCAGTCCAATCTCCCTTTATAACTCCAACACCGCTGGGATGTGGAAAATTAATGCACTGGTGGAAAGTCGACACTACACCTAGAATCCCATGCAACCAAGGCCGGCCAATTAAGGCATTATATGGTGATTTAATGTCAACCACACATAACTGAATCTTAGAAGATATCCCCTTTAATGGAATTCTCATTGTCATTTCCCCTTTGGGCTTATTGGCAGTGCCATTAAAACCATAGATTTTATAGGTTGAAGGTATTAGATCCTCATATCTGCCTCCCATGGTTTTGTAAGTATGATAAAATAAGATATCCACTGAGCTTCCCATGTTAATTAAAAATCTGTTAATGGCCCAAGAATCTTCAGCTTCACCATCCTCATTTTCTTCATCTTCTTCTTCTATTTGTTTTGGATTTATTTCTAATCTTACCACTAGTGGGTTGTCATGCATCTCTCCATGATCAGGTACTTCTTGTGCAGTGAAAGAAATAATCTTCTTTTTCCACTCTTCTAATGGCAAGGTTTTCGCAATATTTATTATTTCTCTCCCATCCGCATCTCTCGCGAAAACTCTGCTTAGAACAGTATCATGGAAATCCTCTATAGTCTTGTACGAATGTATGATGGAGTTACAGAATAAATTCTTCGCTTTTGCTCCAACTTATATTACAAATGTTTTTCCTCCCTTTGTTGTATTCACTCTGCGAATTTCTGGTGGTGGCGGTAGTTGCTGAAATTGTGGATGTCCTATTAGAAAATGATTTAATATTCCCTGATCTATCATCCTTAAGATGATTCTTTACATTCCTGCATTCATTTATTGAGTGACCATGAAAATGATGACAAGGGCAAAATTCTTGACTTTGATTATTTGGGTGTGGCTCTTTTACCATATTCCAGGGTACGGGTATGTCCTCCATCAAAATTATAGCCACCCAAATTTTCTCTATGCTAGCATTTAGAGGTGGCATCTTAATTTATTCCCATATTATCTTCTGACTTCCTTTCCCTTTATAATAATTTTGTCTTTGACCACCATAAGTCTCTTGCGGCTGATCAAGCCTTGGAATCTTATTATTTCCACTTCGACTAAAGAATTTTCTTTCCCTTTCGAACTCTTCTTGATCTCTGCTTCACTTGTGAAGTGCTCGCTATTGTATTTATTAACCTAGGAAGTATACTTGCGTTTGCTGCACCTGAACTGGTGTTCGCAATGGGATATGACTCCATCTCGTTTTGTTTCTCCTCCAATGCAATGTATTCTTCTTGTAATTCTCACAGCTCCGTCATGGTAATTGTATTTTTGATTCTGAAAATTTGTATATACAGCAGATTGGTTGCGAACATAACATTAATGAAAGATAAAATGAGGTATCTCTCATCCACTCTTCCTGCCATCTCACTACACATTGTCTTCCATCTTATGGTTAGATGTTTCAAACTCTCGCCAACCCACTGTTTTAACCCAAATACATCTTCAATGCCAGGTCGCGAAGAATTGTTACTTATATATGCTCCCAAAAATGTAGTTTGCAAATGATTGAAAGAAGTTATAGTGTTCTTAGGTAAACCTTCGAACCATTTTAGCGCCTCGCCTGTTAAGCTGGATGCGAAATATTTGCACAATACATCATCATGGTTTTCCATTGTAGCATACACCTAACATAAGCTTTGATATGTTGAATAGCACAAGTAGTTCCATCAAAGATACTGGTTAACGTTGGCAAATTGCATTTTGGGGGTATTCCTCCTAATTGTACATCTTGGGTAAATAGAGTTTTCGCAGCTTCTTCAATGGCCTCATCAAGTTGCCTTCTGCCTCCCTCTCTTCTATTATTTAACATTCCCCTCATTTATGCTAACTCTCTCAAGATCTGTTCATTCCCAGCTGAATTTTGCTCCATTGGTCTTTTCAGTGCAGCTTCCCTTCTTCTGCGCTCATGTCTTTCTTGCCTTGCGAGATTTTGTGCTTCTTCTTTAGCATCTTCATTCTGCATTCTTCCGCGATTTTCTTCTTCACCTCCTTCATGAATTCGCAAATGATTATGTCTTTCATTTTCTCTTCTGCGATTTTCTTCATTTCTCATCGTTTCTCTTCGCTGTCTTTCTATTCTTCTTTGTATTCTATCATATTCCTCATTGATATTATCATTATTGCGATTTCTTGCGCGTCTCCTTTCTCGATTGTCGTGATTGTTCTGACGTATTGCTTCTTGAAGCTCTTGTTCTTCCACTTGTGCTCTCAATATTTCTCTTTCGCAAGCTAGACGTGCTTGTTCAGCATAATGTCTCTCAATTTCATCCTCAATTATTCTTCGGTTTCTTTGCATTTCTCGCTCCTGTAATATTCTTCTTCCTTCTTCTCGATTTTCTTCACCATCTTGATTTCTATTACCACGTATATCATCCACAGTTTTACCATGCGGAATGCAGCGATCATTGATCATCTTTTCTTCTCCATAACGCTGCTCTTCATTTGGATTTTGCATTTCCTCTAGAATATTTTCACCAGCATTTCTCACAGGGGAATTTCGCCTTGTTTTTTCTCCAAATGATCGAAAACTTGATCTTGATGTACTTCTTGATCTCCTATTTTGTAATCTCAAATTCTCCATTCTCAGTTCATGATTTTGTCTCGTTAAATTTGCGCGTTCTTCCGCCTCTAATCTCCTTTCCTCTTGTATTCTTTGCCTTAATTCCTCTATTGCTTCATTTTCGTCATCTCCATGAATTAATCCTCCAACTACTTCTTGATCTCTTCCCTCTTGCCTTCCATTTCTTAATTGTCGATTTTCTGCCTCTTCCATTGAATCTGATCGCCAAGTATGCACGCTCACTCTGTCATAATCCATAGTTCTATCTTGTGCCGGTGTTTGTTGATTTGGCTATTGAACTTGATTTTCTCCATTCTTCCTTGTTTTGTTACTCCTTGTTCTTAATCTTGAAGATTCTCCTATTTCATTTGTCTCTTCTCCGGCAATTCTTCTACTCCTCCTTACAGTTATTGGTTGTTCTGATGTATTTCTTCTTCTATCCATTCCTTCAATTTTGATGTATTATTGTAAATCACGTAAAAATCTTCCCAAATTCTTACAAATTACAACTACAAATCTTTGAATTTGTTCATTCAAATCCCTTTTTCTGGCACCATTATGTAGTTGCAGGATTTCCTACACTACACCCCTCACAAGAATCCATAATCATCAACACATATTTGAAGATTAAGAACAACACTTTATTATTTAATTCTTAGAAATGTTACAAGAAATGGAAGAAATCAATAATACAACCGCTCACAAGAACTTTCTCTATCCTTAAAACTTTCTACAGACTCCAAAATTGATCTCTCATCTGAGTCTATTGGCTCTCTTTATATAGGGTAGTTACATAGTGGATGACAACTAAGCTATCCTTAAATTTCGGATCTGACTCGCGATATTCTCGCAGTAGTTGTAGTGTTAATCCTCGCAGGCATTTGTAATCTTCGCATCATCATCACGCTCTTCTCATGTTTCAGTTATCGTCATCCGCTACGTCATTCTGCGACACTCGCAGTGTGTTGTTGTAAATCTCGCAGGAGTATTACTGTGGCGATATTCTGATCCTACAGTGGTGGCAGCGATGGTGATAATGGCAGTGGTGGTGTTGGTGGTAGTGGTAGCGGTGGTGTTGGTGGTGGTTGTTCTAGTGGTAGTGGTGGAGGCGATGGTGGGGATTGTGGTGCTAGTAGCGGTGGTGGTGGCAGAGGTGGTGTTTGCTGGTTGTTCTTTAGGTGGTGGCGGATTGGGGCGTTTTGATTAAAAAGGATAAAAACGGAATTTCAAAACTCCAATGACCGATCAAGATACTCAATTTTGATCAAAATTCCCAAAAACTAACGGAATGAGGCATTTTAATCTTTTACCCAACTTCCGGGGCATTTTCACAACCTTGGGGGTCCATTTTGGGACATTTTGCCACTTAAGCCTTTGAAGAAATCAATTTGAATCGTTCTAGAGCACGTCCATTGTTAAAAGATGTGGCATTTGGTTGCTATCGTAAGATTGTCTATGCGGGAGTGAAAGTTCAAGTTAAAGACGCCGTCATCTTGTTGATTAATTAAGAACGTGAAGGAGATGAAATTGGTCGGGCTCTGGTCAAGAATGTCTTGGACTTTTTTGTTGAAATTGGCAATGAGGATAATAACGATATTTTACATTATTATGTGAATGATTTTGAGACTGCATTCTTAAAAATTAGAGCCGATTATTATACCCGAAAATCTTCCAGTTAGACTCAAGAAGAATATGTGGCAAAAGCTGAGGAATGTTTGAAAAAAGAGAAAGATAGGATATCGCACTATTTGCACTCCAGTACTGAGGAGAAGCTGTTGAAGGTTGTTCATGATGTGCTTAATCCTGCTCAAACTACTTCTTGAAATGGAGCATTTTGGGTGCCATGTAACACTTATAGTTGACACATTGGAGCAATGGTCTTTAAATAGAGTTATTGAGGTTTTCATTTGTTAACAAGTTATCTGTATAAAGATCTAAAGTATTTCGTTGCAAAGTTATGTGTTTCTTTTTCTTCACCCGTGGTCTTTGTTTAGATTGTTTTGAGTTGTTGAGCACCATTTCAAGATTATTTCTTTTGAAGAACCGCAATGCATATAATCCCTCATGGCAGGATGATATTGACCCATGTAGATTGCTAACTCAGCTGACTCAGCTCTACATTGACAGCTGAGTGAATATTCACCTTGGAGAAAACTATCGACTCAGCAGTCAATGTTTTTCTGATTGACGAGTTCTTTTGCACCATTACGATATTGGTGCAATTGTACTCTCTTCTTTCGGCTCTACATTGACAGCTGAATCGATAGTTTTCTACAAGCAATAGTCTGGGCTGGGCTAAGTTTACTAAAATAACTCCTCCTTTCGCCTATAAAAACTAGGGGTGAGCAACAGACGGACGGATGCGGATTAGGGGTCACCCGCAACCAAACCGTCAAAGTTGCGGATTTGAAAAATTGAACTATGACCGGCCCGATCACCCGCGGATTTATCCTATGCGGATCAGCGGATTGTACGGGCCGGTTGCGGATTATCCGCGGATTCAATCAAAAAAAAATTAATTAAAAAACATATATGATTAAACACTTTGTTTTGTCGGTGGCGCAATATCAGTTCCTCAACATCATTGTGATCTAAATTTTCGCGGCGGCGATTAAGAATCTGCATCATAAATAATAATGGCATCATCGTGATCATATTAGATTCTAGAAATCAAGCGTTCATTTCCTTTCACCAAGCTTTCCAATCTTATTCTTCTACTCCTAAGAATTCTCATTTCTTCTCTGAATTCAATCAAATTGAAACTCAAATCAACATGATTTTTGCAGATAAAAAAGATTATTGAACAAACACTAGCTACAAATACCATATGGGTTATGGCAGGCTATTTTCCTCCCTATGTCTAAATTCGTGAATCTAAAAACCCTAGCTCCTTTCCATCGAACCAACAAGATAGATCGTCAAGAGAACCACCAAAGAGCACCTCCATGGCCAACAAAACAGGAACTCCAGAAGCTATCATCACCACCATCAGAAGCTAACACCTCCACTGGAAGTAAACAATAGTTTCACCACCAGTAGTCATCACCTCCACCAGTAGCTGAAGTCACCAAAAAACCAAGGAGTAAAACAGAAACCCCATAAACATATACCGCCACCACCAACAAAACATGAAGAATCGAGATATCAACCCCAAAAAATCACCATCTGCAAGACCTAAACTATAGATTTAGAATAGATCTAAAAAGAGGTGCACCACCAAACGATTATTCATGGAAAAGGCAAAACAACAATAAAAGAAAACCGATTTATAAATTATAACTAATTACAATAGTTACAGATGAATCTTACTCAATTTGATCCATAAAGAACCAAATCAAGCAAGATTCAAAGAGAACAGGTGAAAATTATTTGGTCGGCGAAGATAAGAAAAGAGGAAAGAGAAAGAGAGGATAAGAGAGAAAAAATCGAAGGAGCTGATGACTCTTCCTCTCGCAAAAAAAAATGACATTAGGTTTGATAAAGATGCTTATATATAAAACTCAGAATTCCCATACTATCCTTAATAATTTTACTAAATCCCCTAACTGCCCTACGATGCGGGTAATCCGCGGTTTTCAAATCCCAACCGCAACCGTAACCGCACCGCGTGCGGATTTGAGAATGCATCTGTGTCCGGTCCATAACTCTTGCGGATTGGGTTTCACCTACAATTTTGCGGACGGATACGGATGAAATCCGCGGTTTCGGTTTTTCTGATCAGCCCTAATTAGAGCTGTCAACGGGGCAAGCTAGGGTCAACCCTAGCCCTAGTCCTATTCATCTACAAGCCCAAAATCCCAACCCTAGCTTGCCCGCGGGTTGGCTTGGCGGGTCACGGGTTGGCTTGTTAGTTATCATAACAACCAAAAAAAATGTTGAAAGTTAAAAAAAAAATGTTTAAAATTACTGTTAGGGAGGATTGAACCTAGCTCGGCCTAGGTGTTCACTTAGCATAACAACCACTAGACTACAAATGAACACGTCTCTATTAGCTAAAATCTTTAAAATAGATAATCTTAATGAAGATGACGGGTTGGCTTGTGGCTTGCGGGTTGACCCTAGCTTGGCTTGTTTTCTACTAGGGCTAGATATGCTAACCCTAGCCCGGCTTGTTTAGCCAACGGGACAAGCCGAGCCGGGTTGAAACAAGCCAAGCTAGGTCCAACCCGCAAGCCGGGTTGAAAATTGACAGCTCTAGCCCTAATAAAAACAAGTTCACCAAGGTATTTCGTTTTCTTCGGTCTCACTTTTACTTTACTTAATTGCGCGAGTGTTAGGGTTTTAAGAAAGGATAGTTAGGGCTCAATAATGGAGGCGACGAACATCATTGGGTTAGAAGAAGGATGGGAAATCATTCAGAATGAGATTACAAAGCTGATTAATACTCTTGAAGGTGTTCCTGATTCACCAAACTACGGTTCAATTTACTCAACAGTTTACACTTTGTGCCAACACAAACATATTGAAGGTTATGGTGAAGTGCTTTATGCTAGATATGAAGGTGTTTATAATGATTATTTGCAATCAAAAGTTTTACCAGCCATTCAAGAGAAGAATGATGATGTATCTATGTTGCAAGAATTTGTTAAGAGGTGGGCTAATCATAAGGCTATGGTGAGTAAGCTTTCTCGCTATTTCAATTATATGGATCGCTATTATATTCTTCGAATGAAACTTCCTTGTTTGAAAGATGTTGGGTTTAGTTGCTTTCGTAAAATTGTGTATGAGAAGATGAAAGTGAAAGTTAGGGATGCTGTTATTGTGTTGATTAATCAAGAACGCGAGGGAACTGAAATTGACAAGAGTTTGGTCAAGGATGTCTTAGAGGTGTTTGTTGAAATTGGGAATGAGAATGGGAAAGATAAGTTGGATTGTTATGTTGATGATTTCGAAACTGCCTTTTTAGGTGACATGGTTGATTATTATACTCGGAAAGGTTCTAAAGAGATTACGGCTGCAGAGTGTTTTCAAAGGGAGAAGGATAGGGTTTCTCACTATTTGCATTCCAGTACTGAGGAGAAGTTGTTGCCTGCTGAAAATGCCCAACAGGATCTTGAAAAGGAGATGCAGTCTGTGAAGCTTGGTGATGACAAATTAACCTGATGATCTCTGGAGGATGCACTGACTTTTTGCTAATATTTAGAAGATGCAGCGGTGGTAGCTGGTAAGTAACAATGATGTACAGGGACATTTTACTAGTAGATGGATTATGACTATAAATTACTACTGCTTATTTTAGCTTCTGCTAAGAGTAAATTACTACTGTTTATTGCCATTATTTAGTTAATGACTTGATGCTTTAACAGGGATCATTAGTTTTAAAGGTTAAAGGTTTCTAATGTATGTTGCTTTGGTTCATGTATGTGTTGTTAGCCATATACGTATGTCAATTTTGACTTACTTCATCATTGTGTTGAAAATTATAGCCTCTTGTATAGGAAGTGGGACACTGCCCCTCCACCTCTCCTCTATCACTAGGGACAAAATCGAGGCTTCATTTAGGTGTTGTTCCCCGATCGGTTATGAGTGATTGGCATGTTTCTCTACTCAGCAACAATAAACATTAAATTTGTTAACCACTTAGTTTCAAGCTGTCAGTTCTGCACAGCAAAACTGTTATGGCAATGCTGTTCTCGACTGTTTGGCTAAAATATGACTGTCTTTTTTCTAGTCATGTTTGGTTGGAATCAATGCATTATCTATTCTCTTGATCGGAAAACTTAACAAACTAGAAGCTGGATGATTTAGTGATTTGCTGATACAAGTTTTCTTCTTGAAATCATGTTCTTATTGTTTCGATTTTGACGACTTTCTTATCCAGTAAAAGCATCGAGTACTCTGTTGATATAGAGAAATTTATTTACTCCATTTATAGAGTTATGAACTTCAGACAATAATATGACTGTTGTAGAGATAGATCTTTTGAGAAAGAGATTAAGTTTAGCTGATCTAATTTTCGACCACCGACTAATCCCCCACTTTTTTTTTTCTTTTCTAAAACTGTATCTGGCTCAGTGTTTGATATTGATCTTGATCAGTAGGCATTGATATTTTTACTTCGCATAGCCGCATTCACTAAGCTTGCTCAAGAATATTGTGCATAAGTTGAAATATCTAACATTTGGGGTTTATGCTGGAACAGATCGTGCTGTATGTTTTCTGGAAACGTTAAGAGCTATTGGATCTTAAAGTTTGCGAATCTGATTAATAATGTACCTAACAGAACTCTGGTACATTATTAATCAGATTAATAATGTATGTTTTCCAATCGGCGTAGTGCTATGCACGCTGGTTCAAATCCGGCATAGAGTATTTTGAAACTTTGTGCCCTTTTTTTAATGGATTTTGTTTTCTGGGTGGAGCTTAACAGTACGTGTCGAGTACAGAACTCTGCTCCGTAAATGTATTTTACTATAAATCTCTAGGGAAAAATAGGCGCTGTCCCCAAAATGTGGAGTTAGTCGGTGGTCTAAAGTGAGATGGGCCAGATGGCTAAGTACTGCACTCTTGTTATGTTGTTGTTATATCAAATGACTCCATGCAGTGCGTGGCTAAAGTAGACGAGGACCAAGATCCACATGGCTAGGCTTTAAATGCTACTACCTCCTTTTCTGCAAAAGAGAATCCTATCACTCTTGTTATGTTATAGTAGTTTAGTTGAATCCATAGGATTCTATTTTAATATCCGCTTAAAAAAAAAAATTAAGTCAATTTTTTTTTTTAATATCCGCTTTCAGTTCTCTGTTTTTACTTCCCTTGTTCAGTATTGTTTACTTCCCTTGCTCAGTATCCTAGTCAAACTTACTAGTTAGTGTTTCCCTGTTGCTCAGTTTCTTATTACACTGTGTGCATTTGTTCTCTTCCATTTTCTATTTATTACTCCCTGTAACCATCGTGCAGCTCTATAACTACTCTTTATTTGCACTGGCATTATCTCTATTGCACCTGTTTACATTCCCAGTCTGACTTCTGCTAAGTTTATTCTTATCTATCTGCATTTAATCAGTGTTGTTCTAGTTTAAAATCTTAGTGATACATCTCTCTTTGCAATTTCTTACCTTTGTTGTCTCTGTGTACATTTGATAATCATAGTCTGTTGCTTCCCTTCTGTAATTTAACTTTAATTCTCTCCGCTAATCTGTGAACTGTGTTAGGTGTCGCTAGTACGTATTGATTCTGAAGTATAAATAGTGTGCCTGTGTCTAAAACAATGTCTGCTCTCGGATATTGCCATAATCTTCCAGTTTCTTTATAGCTGCCTATCTTAATTGTACTGTGATTTAATCTCATTCCATTTTTATTATCATATCTCTGTTGTCAGAATCTTCTTTAATTTGGACTTGTCGGAGTATACAAATTCAACCGGTTCAGTTTTAGGAATTCAGGGATTTTTCTATCGAAAGTAAAGTAGAATAGTGAATTACCTGACTAATTCAAATTCCTTCTCTTTCCCCAATCTCAAAGTTTCTAATCCTGAGAATCAGTTTTCACAAAAAAAATTTATCCTGTTTCCTTAATTTCCTCGAAACATTTTTTCTAATTGCTTGGCATAACAATGTAAAACTTGTCTTTTAAATGTGTCATTTTGAGGCGATGAATAGGTGAAAAGGAGATGATGATTACTCGTGTATATGGTGCAATTGAAGTAGATGACTCGGGGAAAAAATAGCTCAATGGTCTCATATATTCAATATAGCAACATATCTAAAAACCCTAGGTTATAATAGGAGATCTAAATATGTCGAGCTCAAGCAACAACAAATTTTTTGTTAAACAAATCGTTGATTCGCTGGGTCTTCAAGATCCATATGAAGTCCAGCAATAGAAAAGGAGAAGCAAATATCTGCGCAAGGATTGACATGGCATTAATCTCACACCAATGGATTCAGGAATACCTGAATACCAAGGTATGTCATTTATCCAGAGTAGGCTCGTATCTTACACCTTTAATGTTATGTTAGATTCCAACCCAGACACAAGAAAAACTCCAAAAACCTTTTAGATGCATTCGATCTTGGTTATCACACCCTATTTTTACAAATGCGGTGGCAGCATCCTGGAAACCCCACTCCTTCAATTCATTTTCTAGAAAATTTGCAACTAATCTTAAAATGGTACCTGACCTGGCTCATTGGATGTCTGATGTGTTTGGAGAAAATTTGCAACTAATCTTAAAATGGTACCTGACCTGGCTCATTGGATGTCTGATGTGTTTGGAAACATCCACAAGTATATAAAAAAAGTTGAATAGTAAAATAGAAAATATGCGTACATTGATAAGTTTTTCAGATAAATTGGATATTCTAAAAAAACTTCAAACTGAGCTAGGAAAATGGTATGAAATCAGATATGGTTACTATCATCAACTCTCTCTCAATAAATTCTTCACAAAATATGATCAGAACACATAATATTTCCATGTTTCTGCTTCTAATAGAAAAAGGATAAATGCCATTCACTCGTTGAGGGAACCTTTGGGTCCCCGGCTTTCCGATAGTGATCAAATGAATAATCTTCTTATTAATCATTTCACGTAGATAAGTACCTCCCAAATAAACAATTACAATATTGATTTTTTGAAATGATCCAACTGTGTACATCTAATTCGGAAAACTTATCTTTTGTTCAAATTCCATCTAAATAAGAAATATGGTCTACATTATCAAATATGAACCCTTGCGGAGCTCCCGAACATGATAGTTTTCAACTGGGATTTCTCAGAGCAAACTGGGGTCCTTGGGGCAAGATACTGGTATATAAATTCAAGAATACTTTAAAACTTGTATCTTGAATCCAGATTTCAACTACTGTTTCATTACGCTCATCCCAAAAATTTTAACTCCCCAGACCCCGATTGATTTTAGGCCCATTAGTCTAAGTAACACAATCTACAAAATTATTTCTAAAATATGTCATGTGCCGGTGGATGTTAATGATTTGAGGGTACTTTTATCTTTTAGTCGTTAGCAATAACTTGTTAGCCGTTAGTAATAATGAGAGTGTGAGTAGTGAAGTTAGTTCATCCGATAGGATGTTTCCGGATGTCCACTTATGAGTGACCCTTTTCACAATAGGGTTTCACCTGTTATAAATTTGTAAGAGAGGTCAGTATTTGCGGCTAAGAGTTATTATTTTCAATCTATAGTTTCATTAAGAACTTCATTTTTCGTCTGTGTTCAATTCGAACCAGAAGACTGATGCGTGTCGTAGGTGCAATCAAATTAGTGATCTTATTTCCACTCAATTATAAATAATATTATGGAAGTCAAGGTCGTTCCCTCGAAGAGAAGGGAGTTTTAGTTGTCAAAAAGGTCACACAAAGGGGGGTTTTGGTTTTAGATTTCAAAGTAAATAAACAAAGCAATTGAAAGATTAAGTTGTAAGCAATAAAGAGAGATATGATCGAGGAATCCTTCTTCGTTACTAAAACGTCATTGAGTTAATATTTTTATCCATTCATCATTAATCATAGATTATTATCAACCGTGGGATAACAACTAGCACAGTGCTACCCCCTAAAGTCCTTTGGTCACTGGATACCGAAGCGCTCGAATATCAGATTCTATTCGTCCAAGCCACCAAGTAGTAGCGCACTCAAGGTGTAACTTGATCGAATGCTTTATGTTTTATAACTTAGGTTAATATTAGTAGTTAGACTCTTAGCGCAAGGTCCACTTTCTAATATTGTTCTACACGCGATAGCTCCACAAAATCCCTCTGCAAGGTCTCACGTTCTCTACTTGTGTATGACTTATTCAACAATTACACGGATATCCTAATCCTTTACTAACAATAGATCAATCAATAAACTACTATAGTTGGCCACCTAAAGTAATGAATTTATCAATCATAAACGTTAATCGAAGTAGAAGCAAACAATAATCATATGGAGAAATCAAAATAGATGCATATATTAAACAAAATCAAGTCTAAAACTTATAATTCATCCTCAATCAAGTATGGGTTTAGCTACTCATGGATGTAGTAGTATCCATGTTATACAATTGATAAACTAGAGAAGAAATCGTTACGATTGATGAGAACCGCTCCGAACCCTAGCTTTTCCTCCGTTATGTTGTTCCTCTCCTCCAAGACTTTCAAAATAATGTAAAGATGATCTTGTCAATGTTTAGGAGGCGTATTTATATAGTTCTCACAAATTAGGTCTTCAAAATCCTTCCGGGCCCATGTTTTCTTCAATTCATAGCTCCAAACTCGTGCCAAATACCCTTAGTTACGGTTGATAACTATAATCTCAAACCAACCGTAAGTGTGACCTTCAAAACTCGCCAAAAAATCCCCAGAATTACGGTTGGCTTTATCCCAGCCGTAACTCTGATAAGAAAATCTTTTTGGAACTTCCAGAGTCACTGTTGGTAACTCAATCTTCGACTCCATCCGTAATTCTTCCTGGATACTTTTTTGTACTTCGCCATTTCGGCCGTAACTTCTTCATACAATGTCCAATTGACCTCATTCTTTTTGGGTTGCATTCGTATCGTCGTCCTATACAATATAGAAATGACCAAATCTTAATATATCTTGAACTCCAGTTACGGTTGGCTTTGGGATACTTCTTAGCAACTGTAAATTCTCCTGGAACTTTATTTCAAGAGTTGTGTTTGAGCCTTCAAACTTCTTCTTTTCATGCCGGAATGCACTCTTTTCCTCTTCTTAGCTCCTTTTAACACCATTTCCATTGATTTTCGGATGATTCACCCAAAGAAACAAATAAGAAAGAAAACAAGAGTAATACAACATAGAATGCTAGAATTATAGTTAAAAAAAGTATGAAATGGACACTAAAATCATGTAAATTAAGCACTTATCAAATTCCCCCACACTTTCCTTTTGCCAGTCCTAGATCAAACTACCCAACAAAAAGTACAACAACTTCATTTCGTTGAGAAAACGGATGCACTTAGCTAATGCAACATGCCGTTGAATGATAGGTGTGATAAACACCTAATTTTATATCTAGTATTTATGATTTCTTTGAGAGTTTTTATGTAAATTATGTATCTTATGTGTGTTTTTGAGTTATTAGGTACTCTGGAGTCACACGGAAAAAAGAAGAATAAATCACCCAATTTGAGCAAAAAGGGCAAAATTGTCATTTCACGGGGCAAACATTATCCGGAGCCCAGTCAAGGTTAAAGGGCAACTCTATTTGGAGGAGTACTAAACAAAGACCAGCTGTGGTTAAGGGGTTGCTATCTGGGTATCCCTTATCATTTATCAGAGGGTGTAATTAGCAGTGGGTGCAAATAGCCGTCCCACCACCCATTTTTATAACCCTAAAATCAATCTTTTCTCAATCATTTCCTTCTTCATTCTTTGCCTGAAAGTGAGAAAAGCAGCCATGAATGCTACTGAAACCAAGATCGAGAACTGAGAAATTGAGAGATGGCAAAGAGATTGGAGTGCTGATGAATCAAGACGAAATAGGGGTTGAAGCTGTCTTTAGCAGAAGAAATGTGTAGCTGCTGTTACTGGGTCATCGATGGATTTAGGAATTGATGCTGCTGTCGATCTCAAGATTGAAATGAGCTCGTTCCTGCCGAGAAGAAATCATGGGTTGTTCTCAATTTGAAATGGGTTCTTGTTTCTGCTGTTTGTGTTGAGACCAGATCGAGAAATTCAATGAGGAAAGATGTTGATATTGCTGGAGTTAGAAGTTCAGTTGCTGCTACAACAAGATAAAGCCAATGGTGAAATTGGTATGGTTGAAGTCGTAAAAAGGAAGAGAGCTAATGGGTTTGTGTTGGTGATGAGGCTAGCAGTGAAGAGATTGAGATGGTTATTTGATGGATGAATCTGGTGAATGGTTGCAATTGATTGGGATGTTGCAGAAGCAGTCCGCGGTATTGTTTTTTTGATGGTTGTGTGATTGAATTTACAGGGAATTGAAACAGTGGTTGAGTTCAAGTCGGAAGATGATGGAGATTAGGGTGTTGAAGGTGAATTGGCTTGAGATTGCTGAAAGAAGTTGAAGTTGGCACTGATGTTGGAAGTTGGTATGAAGTTATAAGATGGATCGAGATGGTGTTTGAGGGAGAGAGCTTCATGTAGCTGTTTATTGAATCTGGTTGGATTTGAGAGATAAATGGACAGAATTGCACTGAGAGGAACACTGGGACAGAGAAGGAGGTGAAGTATGAGAATATCTTGCAGTGAATGAACTGGTGCTCTAGAGGGTAATGCAGTGCAGTCTGGCTGAGAGATTGCAGGTATTGAAGTTGAAATGGGCAATATATGTTGGGAGCTATTTGTGACTGAATGTGTTACAGGGAAGTGTGTTTGGTGTTGCAAGAGCTAGTGCAAAGTACATGGACTATGTTGGGAGTGAGATTAAGAAGCTGCTGTGTTGCAACAGAAGTGTGCCGGGAAAGAGAAGGTCGTAGTCAAGAAGATGCAGTTTCCATTGGTAGTTATGGGTTGTGTATGAAGTTAAAGATCGCAGAGAAGCAAAAGGGAAAGAATGGAAGCTGCAGCTGGTTGAGTTCTGGATTGCAGGTGCATGAATGAGTTTGTGCTGTGGAGTCAAGATCAATGGAGATTGAAGGGGAGGACTCAAAGTAAGAAGGATTTGGCTGGGAACTGACCAGAGAATAGACACAACTCTGCCAGATTTTCTTACTGGCGAGTTAACTTGGTGATTCGCCGATCCAACTCAGTGACTAAGACGTAATCAGACCAGTTGAGTTAGTAGCTAACTCTTTCCTCCTTTGACCCAGATGACTAACGAAGACCGTTATCTTGACCGTTGACTTTTACGGTCAGTTAAGGAATATTCAAACGACGGAGAAGAATCTCATTTAGCCGGATGTGACTTTCCGGTGCCGGATTCCGACCAACTTCCGGCGCGATCCCCAGTTTTCCGACAACCACTTTTGGGACAGATTTTCTACACGGGTTTTCTCACACATGGGCTTGAGGACTTCTATCTATTGGACCTTTGGAGGCTAGACCTAATTTTGGAACAAGAAGAACTATAAAAGAGAAGACTTTTCTTAAAACCTAATATCTTTTATCTTTTGCATCATATATCTTCTACTTTTGTTTCTAGGGTTTGAGAACATGATAGGGTTTCTCTTTCTTCTTGTTATGAACTCCATTAACATGAGTACTTAAGTTTATTATTGGTTATGGATTAGTTGGATTTCACAAAGTATGATTCTTTGATTCAATATATTAGTTTTGTCTCATATTTATCGTTCACAATTCTCTGAAAATATAGTTGCATGATTTGATTGATTGTTTTGTCGAGTTGCAAATTGGTAGAACTTCTAATCACATCTATTGCTAGTTTAGGGTTTATTATATGTAAAAGTGATAATCCTTGAATACAAGTAGCATACATATGATTATAGTTTGTAGTGATATATTCTTATGATCATATGTGAATCGTGATCTTTGTTAAATTGAATTAGTGCGCTTTCCACGTTCGATTGCTTTGATTGGACTGATTTCATAGAACTTAATGCATCTAGGGAATTAAACTTGATTAGTGCTTTTACACGTTAGGTTGTTCTCTTAGATAGAACTCATACTCGCATCTTTTAATGTGTTTGTTGATGACAAAAGGAGATTAGCGGGATATTCTTGCGATCAAGGTATCCTAGGGCTTTTAATAAAAGTTGAGATTAAATATCAATTCTAATTATTTTTTTGAAAGCATGTTAGTGAATGAAGATGAATCCTTAACCAATATCTTTTCTATTTGATTTGTTTGCTTATTTCTTTATTTGCTATTATTTTACTTTTACTATATAAAAATCAGAAAAATCCCTCGTGTTATTCATAGGAAACCAAAAGCATATTGACAACCTTGTCCTCTCTGTGGGATCCATCCTTTCTTGCCGTTGCTATATTTATATTTTGAGTAGTAAGAAAGTGTAATTTATTTTTGACGCATACGACAACGATCAAATTTTGGCGCCGTTGCCGGGGAGGCAACGGTTGTCACTTGTTTTTGGTTTTTGTTTTGTTTTTAGTTTTTCTTATTTTCTGGTTTTGACATAGTTTTGAAAACTCTTGTTTCATGTACTTATTATGGAAGGAGAATATTGGAGCAATGGATACGGCTTTCAACCTCCTCAACACTTTGACAATTACACACCAACTTTGGGACACAATCAAAACCAATTTATTGGCTATGATGCATATCCTAGAGAACCTTATGGTGATTTTCATACATACCAACAACAACCTTGTAGTGCGTATGTAAGTCAAGCACCAAGGTGGGATAATTTTACTTCTAATTGGCTTTATTCGAGTTGTATGTAGATTTTGAATGGATTACAATACATGCAACAAAGTCTAGACCAACTTGACCGTAATAGAGAGAACGTCGCACAAACCAATTTCTGGAATATTTCTTCTTACCCGACTCCGGATCGTAGTTATGATCATTCACCCATTCAAAAGGAAGAGTCATGGGAAAGAGAACATATTGTATCTAATGGTGGTAAGCGTGTGAACGTCATGAAACTTGCGCAGAAATTATACAAGTTGGAAGACGATGGATACTCGGAAGAGCTTGTCGATGAAATTAGTAGGACCATTCATATGGAACTTAAACGGCGTCGTGATAAATGTTGGGAAACCGACGACGATTCTTATTATGGTGAGTCTGAAGATGAAGACGAAGATGATTGTGTTGTAAAGGACCAACCTTTGGAGATATTTGATGACGTTAGTGTAGTTGACTCAACTCTTGATCTTTATAATGATCAATCACCTATTGAAAAGGTACATGTGTATGATGAAACTAGTTCTTTACAGAACTTTTCAACAAGGTTTGAGTCCACTGAAGAGGAGTATGTTGAGAATAAAACCGGTATGACCAATATTGTGGAAGACCCAATTGAACTTGTGAATGATTGTAACGATGATGTTAATGTCGCGACTTTGGTTAAGGTAGAAACGGACGAAGAATGGTTGCAAGGTTTGATAGAGGACCATGATATACAAGAGGTGAATAATTCACTTGAGTTTTTCAAGGATGAAGAGGATTCCGTGCTACAAGAGATTGTGCGAGGTTTGTCTAACCCTTTGCATATTGTTTCTTCCCCTTTACCTCTTATTGGTTCGACTGTATGTGCTCCGAGAATATTGAATGACTTTGTTTCTCGATTTCCTCCTTTAGAAAAATTTGATTCTCAAACTATTCAGATTTTGGAACAAGAAACCGTGGAAGTTCCCGCTGTAGGATCAGAATATTGTCACAACAATATTCCTGAGAAATAAACGACTGTTCTGCGATATATCGATAATAAACGAATTACTCTGAGATACATCAGTAATATTCTGCGACACATCCAAGGATGACTTAAACAATGACGTAATTACTGAAAACAACAGAAACACGAAGAAAGTGTGACATGTGTGCGATATATCAATAAAACCTGCGAAAGTTAAAGGCGGTGCTGACTGCGATTTATCGCAAGAACTCAGATCCGAAATTGAAGGGAATCTTAGCTGTAAATGAGCTGTAAATGAGCTGTCATGAGCTGTAATCCACTATGTAAATACTATATAAAGGAGATGAATAGTTCCAAAGAGGGTAATGAATTTTTGAGTGTTAGGAAAGTTTTAGGAGAGAGAAAATCTTTATCAAGTGTTCTATGTTCTTGATTTCTGTAATTCCTTAAGATCAAATTTAATAAAAAGTGTTCTTAATCTTCAAATTATGTCATAGATGTTAGTAAGTTCTTGAATAGGGTGTAGTGTGGGAATTCCTGCAACTACATTTTGGCGCTAGAAACAGGGACTGAAGAGTTGAAAATCAAAGTAAAAGTTAAGTAAAATAAAGAAATTATTCAAGAATTAGAAGAGTATTAAGAAATTTGGTGAAGAAAAGATGATTGAAATCAAAGATAATCAAAAGAAGTTGGAGTGTGATGTAATAACAAAAATGATGATAGATAAATTCCATGAAGATATTAGAGGAAGGATACACAAGAGATATTTTGAAGGAAAGAAAATCATGATGGTAGATGAGGCATCACCGT
Source organism: Papaver bracteatum (assembly GCA_023529315.1). Taxonomy (NCBI): domain Eukaryota; kingdom Viridiplantae; phylum Streptophyta; class Magnoliopsida; order Ranunculales; family Papaveraceae; genus Papaver; species Papaver bracteatum. Next base: position 438,685 of record JAJJWX010003264.1, read on the forward strand.
TCAAAGATTGGGAAAAACAGAAGATCACATTTACGGCAGCAGAAATTCCAAAATAGAATTTAAGTCATACATCTCCATTGGTGATCACAGTGTCTGTTGTATCAAAAAGAAAATAGAAATCAGTAAGATCTACAGAAGAGTGGGCTGTGAATAGGACTCTGGTGGACGCATGAAGTTCTGTGGATATAATGTTTTACCACACATTCAAGAAAATGTGATACAAAGATGAAGAAATGCTTAGTCCAACATATCATATTCATGGATTTGGAAAATCTCTAACAAAACCTAAAGGTGAAATTGTAGTGCGAACTCCGCTGGGGGAAATAGAGACGCAGGTCACTTTGAGTGTGGTGGATGTGAAATCACCTTATAACATGCTGTTGGGAAGACCTTGGATACATGCAATCAAGGCTGTATCATCAACTCTACATCAGTGTTTAAAGTTCCCTATGCCTAGTGGAATTGGCGAAATTAGAGGATATATAGATTATGCAGCGTTATGTTTCCAAAATGAAGTAAAGAATTGTGAAAATCAAATTCAAATTTCATAAAACAATGTGAGAAAAATGAAGAGAGAAGAAAAGAAAGAAGAAGAATTCAAGATTTACATGATAAAATCAGAAGAAGGAAAAGGAATATTTGGTGATATATCACAAGAAAATGATGAACCAGTGGAGGTGATAAAGACACCAACACCAATGGGAGAACATGAAGCTAGTTATACTGCAGCAGAACCGACAAAAGAAGTAAATGTTGGAAGTGAAGAAGATCCAAAGATACTGAAAATTGGAACTAAGATGGATGTGGAGGAAAAAGAGAAAACTGTAAACCTTCTGCGAGAATACAAAGATATTTTTGCGTGGAATATGGATGAGATGCCTGGGATAGATCCATCTGTTGCGTGCCATAAATTGGAGATTAACAAAAATATGAGACCAATCAAACAAAGAATAAGAAAGATTGCAACTACTTATCATGCCAAGATAGAGGAAGAATTGCAAAAGATGCTTGATGCAGGAATTATTAGGCAAGCGAAATATCCAGAATGGATCGCCAACATGGTAGTCGTTCCTAAGAAAAACAAGGGGATAAGAATTTGCATCGACTTTACTGATTTAAATAAAGCATGTCCCAAAGATAGTTTTCCCTTGCCAGATATTCCGCAAATGGTGGAATCTGCCGCAGGAAATGATAGAATATCTTCGTTAGATGGATACAAGGGCTATAATCAAATCCCACTTGCGGAAGAAGATCAAGAACATACTGCATTCTTTGCTCCTAGAGGATTATATTGCTACACAAAGATGCCTTTTGGGTTACGAAATGCAGGAGCAACATACCAAAGAATGGTAGAAAAAGTGTTCGCAAAATGGATACATAAAACTTTAGAGGTATATGTGGATGATATGTTGATAAAAAGTAAAGAAGCTAAAAATCATGTGCAGGATCTAAGGGAAATTTTTGATCAGATGCGGCTTTTTAATATCAAAGTAAATCCTGAGAAGTGTACATTCAGAGTATCGTCTGGGAAATTCTTGGGATATATTGTATCAAAAGAAGGAATACAGGTTGATCCTGAAAAGGTACAAGAAGTTCGAGATATGCCAACTCCAGCAACAGTAAAATATGTGCAAAAATTGAATGGACTTTTATCCTCACTAGGAAGATTTATTTCGCGGTCATCAGATAAATGCAAGCATTTCTTCAACATACTAAAGAAGGGAACAAAATTTAAATGGACAGACGAATGTGAGAAAGATTTTCAAGGAGTTAAGGAATATTTGATGAATATATCCATATTATGTAATTCTGAACCAGGAGAAGAATTGTTGATATATCTTGCGACCACTCCACATGCTTTAAGTGCAGTACTTTTGCGAAATGACGCAGGAGTTGAAAAACCTATTTACTATATCAGCAAAACATTTAATGCTACGAAGAAAAATTATTCGAAGATTGAAAAACTAATCTTGGCATTAGTTTATGCAGCCTCTAAACTTCGCATATATTTCCAAGCGCATAAAATTAAAGTACTAACAAAAGTACCAATTGAGTCAGTAATGAAAAATTCAAAAAGATCAGGCAGGGTCGAAAGATGGAATGCACAAGTGGGGAATTTTGAGATCCAATATGCAATTTTATCTTCGCCAAAATCTCAAATTGTCGCAGAATTTCCTTTGGAGGATGATGAAGTTGTAGAAGACATGATGGATATAGAAGAAGAATATGGGGATCCTAGAGATCTTTTAACAAAACCAAATAGGTGGGAGATATTAGTGGATGGATCATCTAATGGAGAAGGAAATGGAGTGGGAGTCGTCTTTATTTCGCCAGAAGGTGCGAAAATGGCATTTGCATTTCGACTGGAATTCAAATCTACCAATAATGAAACAGAATATGAGGCTGTAATACATGCCCTAAGATTTGCGATAGAAATGAAGATAGAGAATGCAAGAATTACCAGTGATTCACAGTTTATTATTCGCCAAATTGAAGGGGAATATGCAACTAATGATATATCTTTGAAAAAATATAAGAAACTTGTAGAAGAATTATCTGCGAAAATACCAAAACTCAAATGGAGGCATATTTCAAGAAGAGATAATAGGCTTGCAGATGCTTTTGCATTCATATCAAGTATGATGGTAGATCCGACTGTGAGAAATATAAAAATACAAACACTCATAGCACCATCAATTAATAAAGAATAAGAAGAGGAAGCTGAGGCAATGGTAGTAGAAAATAATGGCGAAGAATCAAGACGAATTATCGCAGATTGGCGTGCGGAAATTCACGCATATCTAGCAAGGGGGGAGATACCAAGAAACAGATTGGAAGCACATAAATTAAAAAGTAGAGCAACAAATTATGAGTTAAGAGATGGGGTATTATATCGAAAATCTTTAAATGGGCCTTCCCTCAGATGTTTGACACAAGAAGAAGGAAAGCAGATATTAAAAATGCTGCATAGTGGGGATGCTGGTAATCACAGCGGTGGCAGATCATTAGCATACAGAACTAAAATGCAAGGTTATTATTGGCCATATATGCATGAAGATGCAAAGAATTTATCAAGAAGTTGCGAGGAATGTCAGCGATTTGCAAAAAGAATACATGCACCAGGTGAAACATTAACATCTTCAAAAAATGTTTGGCCATTTGGAAAGTGGGGTTTAGATATTGTGGGACCATTTGTACCAGGAACAGGGAAAAAGAGATACTTAATTTTCGCAACAGATTACTTCACAAAATGGGCGGAAGTTAAAGCGGTACAACATATTCGTGATAAGGACATTTTCACATTTATATTTGAAAATATCATTTGCAGATTCGAAATTCCATCGCAGTTGGTGTCAGATAATGGAAAACAATTTGAAGGACAAAATATAGAGATGTTACTTAATGCATTCAAGATAAAGTGTGGAAAATCAACTCCTTTATATCCACAAAAGGCCAATGGTCAAGTCAAGCAACTAACAAAACAATTGCAGATATTCTCAAAAAGAAGTTAGAAGGGCATCATAGAACGTGGTGTCAACAAGTCCATAATGCAGTTTGGGCTTATAATACAACACGAAGAGAAGCAACTGGAGTATCACCTTTTTGTTTAACATATGGGGTTGAGGCAGTGTTACCAACAGAAGTTGTTATTCCTACAACAAAAAGAGAAGCTTGGGAAAAGAATCTTAGTGCTGGTATAATTCTAGACAAGCTTGATGAGGTAGAAGAAAAGAGAGAGAAAGCACTACAACATATGGAAAACTACCATCGCAGATTAGCTCGTGAATATAATAAACGAGTAAATAAGCGGGAATTCCAAGTTGGAGATTTAGTTCTGCGAGAAACACCAGAATATCAGCGAGAAAATGGAGGAAAATTAGCGAAAAAATGGGATGGGCCATATATAATCAAAGAAATAGTTGGAACTGGAGCATATAAATTAATGGATCCAGAAGGAAGAGACATGGGTCAAAGACTGGGCATACCATGGAATAGACAATATCTAAGAAAATATTATCAATAAGGATTTGAAAGACTATAATAAAGGGATTACACGCAAGAAATTGCGAGAGAATAAAAGAAATGTTTTGCAAAAACAAAGTTGGCTGAATATAAAAGCTATTTTCCGCAATAATTTGCGAGATAATTAAAAATTCTAATGCAAATGCATATAAGACGGGCGAAAATCGCCTAAAAATATATAAGAATGGGACGAACCTTTGTGGCGTACACCCTAGTTCGCGGATTCTATTCCGTAAGAGGCAATGTCCTTAAAGTGCGTCATAAGGGGGATATCTCTTTGCATGGCTATGGGAAAGGCTATACCGCTGCTGGAACCTAGTCATGGAGATTTGGGATTATTGAAAATCCATCCGGGAGAGATAACTTGGATTCCCAATTATATAAGGTTATACTCTGGTTGGGCGCCCGAGAGTTTCTCCTAAGGAATGCAATGTATGATCAAGGCGCCGAGGTACACGGTTGAGCTGTGGGTGCCCGGGATGGATAAACTTACCCTGGCCATCCATGGAAAGTCTTGGCTTACGATGTGTTCGGCCCGAAGAAAACCCCACTTAGGGTGCAGTCTTGTAACTATAAGCCATATAAGGCATAAAGGACAAGGCTGCGAAAACAACTGATTGTTGGCAGAACCGTATGGGAAAGTGCTAGTCTTGTATGGCCGATGTATAATCCTTGAAGGGGCAACCGGGGGGAGAGATAAGGGCGATACCCTCCATTAGGGAGCTGTGTATCAAAAAAGACGGCAATGTCATGGGGATTTATATTCGCAAGAATATTTAGACCCGTCATATTGTCGCGTGACAGAGACAACAATGTCATGGGACTTTATATTCGCAAGAATATTTAGGCCCGTCATATTTCCGCGTGACTGGACATAAAGCCTAATAAGAAATGTTAAGATGAGATCAATGGGTTTTTGCGATAAGATTAAATGATGAGATAAATGAAATCAATAATAAGAGGATATAAATCGCAAAGACGGAAATATCATAAGTCTTAAAAAGCAAAGGGAGATTAATCTCACAAGATAGCTTAGATTTATCATATTGTCGTAGAAATTAAAATTAAATGATAAGGCAAGATCAATGGATTATTACGTATAAAGGTAAGAATGTCCTGCGATCTTGTCGCATAAAAGTGGCATAATAAGACCTTTAACTAGGAAGGCAAAATAAGACCACAAGAAAAATTATATCCGAGAAGCATATAAAAAATTCTTCGCAGAAATATTAGCGATAATATTACAGATTGATAACAAGAGGCAATTATGGGATTTTTTACAAGGGTAACAAATAAAATACTTCACAAGGAAGATTATGAGGGGCAAATATGGGGATTATAAAACAACATTTCATTATCTTCCTTGAGAAGAATTAAAAAAAAAAAGAAGAAGATAATCAAGTTTATGAAGATTGGATTCAGAATTAATAAAAATATATAAATCAGAGCAAGTGATTGAGTTACAAAGAACTTCAATGTTTCTCAAAAAGAACAGGAAGAAGAAAGATTCGAAAATTACAATCATTCGCAGAACCAAAAATATTTCGCAAGAATACAGGATAATTTAAAAAGAAAATTCTTCTCTAATTTCATCATTCTTGTTCACCACTATTATCTTCACCAGCATCATATTTTTCAGTTTGAGTTTCTTCATCACCAGCGGTTGTTTCATGAGGAGGATTTTGTTCTTCATGAGGAGGATTTTGTTCTTCTGCTTCATTAAGAGGGTTTCCTTCGTCCTCAAGTGGATTTTGTTCATCTTCAGAAAAATCTTCTTCATTACTTGAATAATTCAGATCTTCATCTATGGGATGAGGAACTTCATTATCATCTATCTCCAAGGGTTTGATCTTCATAGGAGGTAAAGAATGAGAGAGTAGAACATTATTTACGAAAACCTCAGTGCCTAAATGAGCTTTGCGGAGGCAATTCTTTTCTCGGTTTCTGATCTCTATATCTTTGAAATATTCAAGATAGTCAAATCTTCTCAATGCCCTGTTATGAGAGTTGGAAAGCGCGGTATTCTTTTTGCAAAGTTTGACTAATTTTATAGATAAATCAGAAATTGAAGCTTGAAGATGCTTCTCAGATTCTGCGAGAGAAAAATTTAATATTAGAGGGAATTTTCGCGAAAAATAAGATGAGAAAATACAATGAAGTAATTAATAAATGAGGCAGTCAAAATGACTACCTTCCTTTTGTGAAGATAAAGTGTGAATTATATTAAAGAAGCAACTCTTCCATCGGTTCATGGCATCATCAAAATTATCCCCAACTTTACCTTTTAAACGAAATTTTATACTTTTTTCACAGTTGCGAAGATAAACATTTTCTTCCTTTAGTCGAGTACAATTATCTTTGAGATTGTTGACTTTTACACTTAGAGCTAATCTGCCCTTCATAAGCTTCTCTTGTTCAGCAGCATATGATTCGATTTTCTTTTTAAGTTCATCTTTCAGTGTGCGAAGGGATTGCTCTTGGTCCTTATACAACTTTTGAAGATTGTCTAATTTCTGCGAATAAGTCTTTATTGTATCCACAAAACTACGTTTTTCTTGGGATAAAACTCTGTTTTCATCTGATAAAGATTCCACCCTCAAGTTAATTTGGTTTAGCGAATATAAAAGTTGGGTGGCTTCATTACTTAGACGATCTCGTTCGTGAATTAGTTGATCTCGTTCATGAATTAGTTGGTTGATCTCATTCTTAAGATTATTTATCTCGTCAATTTAATATGTATGAAGAACATTCAAATTATCAAATTGATTCTTCCAAGATTCTTTCCCAATGCGGGCCTCATCAGCGATTGTTTCCCACTCAAGTATCTTCATTAATTGGTTATGTTTTGAAGCTAAATATGCATCAACAAATAAATAAAGGAAAATTGAGTATATAAAAAAGAAAGATTTACAGAGGCAAAAGCAAAGGCAAGAAAGTCATACCTTTTAGATCATCATTTCTGCTGCGAAGAATTTCACAGTCTAATTCAGAGTTATGAAGATTATGATCGAGAAGTTCACACTCCAAAGTTTTTGCTTGAAGATTCTTCTTCAAAGTTTCAACCTCATCTTCCAAGGAAGTTAACGGAGATGATGAACCTCAAAACCCAAGATGCTTGCTTAGAATCATATAAACATCCTGTCTCGCAGGATCTGAAGAAGATTTCATAGCATCGTTCAAAAATTCAGATAAAATTTGAAAAGCAGCTTCAACCCCTGTTGCTATTTCTTGGGAAGAAGGAAGAGAAGTAGAGGAAGAAGTTTTGGCGATAGTAAGAGTAGAAGAAGGAATTTGAGTGGTCGCAGTAACAGTTTCATTCACCGTGTCATCATCCATCGCAGTTTCCTTAATGGCAGCTTTGTTTACCACAGTTTCCTTATCTACGACTTCATTCACCGCAGCCTCATGGACTGTCGTTTCATTTACTATAGTTTCATTTACCGCAGTTTCATTTGTCACAGATTTATTTCCAACTATCATAGATTCATCTATCGCAGTTTTCAAAATGTTGGGATTATCAGAGATGGGAATATTAGCATCAATAACTTTAGTAGGGGTCGATGGAGAAGTAAAATGAGTATTAAAATTTACTCAAGGAGAAGGAGAAGGTTTATCTTGCGACAAAACAGGTTTTGCAGGTAAAAATTCAAGAATATCCACTTCATCTGAAAGAACTTTAACTTGACGCGAACGCTTAAGAGGCTTAGGAACATTCTCTTCATTCTGCGAATAATAATGTAGGTAAGAAACATAGGCAACAATATTGTTATTTCAAAGGAATAGGTGTTTCTTACTACCTTATCATCCTCATATCTTTTCGTCTTCCCAACGCGCCTTTTCTGAGAACCCTTGGGGTGAGGATTTTTTATAGTAATTTTAGTTTGAGAAGTGGTGTTACTGAAAAAGATTATAAAATATGGGGATTATAAAGAAAAGTGGGCGATAAAGATAACATAACGTGAACAAAATAAGATGGAAGATAAGAACATACCTTTGAGTCTCCATTAGAGCAGCAGCAGAAAGAATAACAAGAAAGAAAAAGTTGCAGACAAAAAAGATTTTGAAGAAGAAAGAGAAGGTGAGAAGAAGATAGTCTCGAGTGGAACATCTATTTATAGATGAAGGATGGGTAAACGGGTTAATCGATAAAGATTGACGTGTGTCAGCAGTAAGAGCGTAAAGTAGGGAACTTTGTCGGGTAAAAGATAAGGAGTTGCGGCGAATCAAGAAGTTTAAATTCTCATGATCTTTATCTTCTTCACAGAAAATATATGAGAAGAGGAAAGATGTAGGATAAGAATATTGTCACAACAATATTCCTGAGAAATAAACGACTGTTCTGTGATATATCGCTAATAAACGAATTACTCTGCGATACATCAGTAATATTCTGCGACACATCCAAGGATGACTTAAACAATGACGTAATGACTGAAAACGACAGAAACACGAAGAAAGTGTGACATGTCTGCGATATATCAATAAAACCTGCGAAAGTTAAAGGCGGTGCTGACTGCGATTTATCGCAAGAACTCAGATCCGAAATTGAAGGGAATCTTAGCTGTAAATGAGCTGTAATCTACTATGTAAATATCTATATAAAGGAGATGAATAGTTCCAAAGAGGGTAATGAATTTTTGAGTGTTAGGAAAGTTTTAGGAGAGAGCAAATCTTTATCAAGTGTTCTGTGTTCTTGATTTCTGTAATTCCTTAAGATCAAATTTAATAAAAAGTGTTCTTAATCTTTAAATTATGTCATAGATGTTAGTAAGTTCTTGAATAGGGTGTAGTGTGGGAATTCCTGCAACTACACCCGCCTTCTATATTCTTTATACACTTCCAAGTGTGGACAAGAATAAGTGTGGGGGAAGCTTTTATCGGTTAATAGCTTCGTGTTTTTTTTATGTTACTAATATTTGTGCGAAGCTAGTGTTTTCAAAACAGGTGCTATGGGTGGATCCCCAACTTTTCCGATTATTGGTGTATGGGGAATTCAACTTGCAAGTCGGGCCGACGAATTTAAACCAAGCGCTAATGGGAGGCAACCCACTGGTTTTGTGTATCTATCTCTATCTTTTTATTTACTTTTAAGTCTTTTATATTTATTTTCTTATTTTTCTTATTTTGGATATTTGCATATCAAAACTCCAACTTTTAGAGATTTTTGATCAATTTAGAATAAACACTAGCCTTTCTAAGTAGATGGAATTTTTTCTTGGCGGTGAGGTGTATATTGACTGAGTTAAGATTAGATGCCAACTAAATAGCTTGTTTAGTGTTTATCCTCTATTGTTCTGAAGTAGCTATGAGTTGGAGTAATGAGTTTTTATTATTCATTTTATTTTCATATTGTGTATATATATCATGTTATGAATTTCCCACCTTGACTTTCTTTGGACGATTCAATTTACATTAAGGACAATGTAAAGTTTAAGTGTGGGGGAGTGTTCTCATATAGAGTTTTTAGCCTTGTTATTTTTCCCTTGTGTTCATATAAAAAAAAAACCAGAAAAATAGAAAAAACCAAGAAAACAATTGTGCTTTTTGAACTCCGAAATCTAGAAACTTGTGCCTTTAGGATGACACCATTAGTGTATGGAACCATTTTGATTGCAGGAGTTGAGGAACCAATTAACTAAAAGGGACGAACATAGCTCAGAAATCACAATTAATATGATAGTTGTTACCATATCTCGGAATATCACCATATCACATTCTATTTTTATTTTTCCATATTTATCTATTGTTCTCTAAGTGCTTTGGTGGGTCACTAAACATCAAATTGTTATTATTGCTAGGATGAAATAGAGTGATTGAGTTGCTAAAAAGAAAAAGAAAAAGTGAAAAAAAAAAGAAAAAAAATAAGAAGAAGAAGAGACCGACCAATTAGACCAAACGGAATAAAAAGACACTTGGATAATAGTATGTGTGAAACGTTGTCCCTGTCTCCGTCGCCTAAACAAGCGTGGAATACAGGATCCAAGGAAACTATCACATTCTTGCTGACAAGAAGCATGCGCTTGGATCCAAAAGATCTAATCATGATGTCTACAAAAAAAAGTGAAAAAAAAAAGTGAAAAAGAAAAGAAAGTATTATATTGGTTGAATAAAGTCACTCCTGGTTCCCTTGTATATGCCAGTGAGTTGATGTAGAATTCAAACAAGTAGCTCAATCCAATAGGATGCATAGGTTCATCTTGGTAGTGACTTTCAGACAGATATGGGAAACATCGATCACTTGTGAACATTCGCCAACATCTACATCTATATCCATCTTCTTAATCTTTTCATTGTGATTGTGGTTTGTTAGTTTCCGAGTATTATGGCTTGTTCGACTATCTAATTAAAGCTTTATTTACTAATATATGAATTGAATTTGTGCAAGGTACCTCCTCCTGTAGTTATTTTGGATTCGTTCATTGATTTGTCACAAATAGACGGAATTTGGAGTAAAAGGTTTTGTAGGTAGACCTCTTTTAAACCTTCACGAGACTATAACTCGTCAACTAGGGACACCTAGGGTTTTAAAGGATTTTTATTTATGCTAAAAGTAACCGTAATCTCGATGAGAAGGAGTTGTTGTGTAATTGTTTTGTTTGATTTGCTCGATGACTAGCAAAGTCTAAGTGTGGGGGAATTTGATAGGTGTGATAAACACCTAATTTTATATCTAGTATTTATGCTTTCTTTGCGAGTTTTCATGTAAATTATGTATCTTATGTGTGTTTTTGAGTTATTAGGTACTCTGGAGTCACACGGAAAAAAGAAGAATAAATCACCCAATTTGAGCAAAAAGGGCAAAATTGTCATTTCACGGGGCAAACATTATCCGGAGCCCAGTCAAGGTTAAAGGGAAACTCTATTTGGAGGAGTACTAAACAAAGACCAGCTGTGGTTAAGGGGTTGCTATCTGGGTATCCCTTATCATTTATCAGAGGGTGTAATTAGCAATGGGTGCAAATAGCCGTCCCGCCACCCATTTTTATAACCCTAAAATCAATCTTTTCTCAATCATTTCCTTCTTTATTCTTTGCCTGAAAGTGAGAAAAACATCCATGATCACATCGAAACCAAGATCGAGGCGAGAAATTGAGAGATGGCAAAGAGATTGGAGTCTTGATGAATCAAGATGAAATAGGGGTTGAAGTTTGTCTTTAGCAGAAAAAATGTGTAGTTGCTGTTACTGGGTCATCGATGGATTTAGGAATTGATGCTGCTTTCGATCTCAAGATTGAAATGAGCTCGTTCCTGCCGAGAAGAAATCAGGGGTTGTTCTCAATTTGAAATGGGTTCTTGTTGCTGTTGTTTGTGATGAGACCAGATCGAAAAATTCAATGAGGAAAGATGTTGATGTTGCTGGAGTTAGAAGTTCAGTTGCTGCTACAACAAGATAAAGTCAATGGTGAAATTGGTATGGTTGAAATCGTAAAAAGGAAGAGAGCTAATGGGTTTGTGCTGGTGATGAGGATAGCAGTGAAGAAATTGAGATGGGTATTTGATGGATGAATCTGGTGAATGGTTGCAATTGATTGGGATGTTAAAGAAGAAGTCTGTGGTATTGTTTGTTTGATGGTTGTGTGATTGAATTTACAGGGAATTGAAACAGTGGTTGAGTTCAAGCCGGAAGATGGAGGAGATTAGGGTGTTGAAGGTGAATTGGCTTGAGATTGCTGAAAGAAGTTGCAGTTGGCACTGATGTTGGAAGTTGGTATGCAGTTGTAAGATAGATCGAGATAGTGTTTGAGGGAGAGAGTTTCATGTAGCTGTTGATTGAATCTGGTTGGATTTGAGAGATAAATGGACAGAATTGCACTAAGAGGAACACTGGGACAGAGAAGGAGGTGAAGTATGATAAGCTCTTGTAGTGAATGAACTGGTGCTCTAGAGAGTAATGCAATGAAGTTTGGCTGAGAGATTGCAGGTATTGAAGTTGAAATGGGCAATATATGTTGGGAGTTGTTTGTGACTGAATGTGTTACAGGGAAGTGTGTTTGGTGTTGCAAGAGCTAGTGGAGAGTACATGGACTGTGTGGGGAGTGAGATGAAGAAGCTACTGTGTTGCAACAGAAGTGTGCCGGGAAAGGGAAGGTCGCAGTCAAGAAGATGCAGTTTCCATTGGTAGTTATGGGTTGTGTATGAAGTTAAAGATCGCAGAGAAGCAAAAGGGAAAGAATGGAAGCTGCAGCTGGTTGAGTTCTGGATTGCAGGTGCATGAATGAGTTTGTGCTGTGCAGTCAAGATCAATGGATATTGAAGGGGAGGACTCAAAGTAGGAAGGATTTGGCTGGGAACTGACCAAAGAATAGACACAACTCTGCCAGATTTTCTTACTAGCGAGTTAACTCGGTGATTCGCCGATCCAACTCAGTGACTAAGACGTAATCAGACGAGTCAGACCAGCTGAGTTAGTAGCTGACTCTTTCCTCCTTTGACCCATATGACTAACGAAGACCGTTATCTTGACCGTTGACTTTGACGGTCATTGACGGAATATTCCGACGACGGAGAAGAATCTCAGTTAGCCGGCGGTGACTTTATGGTGCCGGATTCCGGCCAACCTCCGGCGCGATCCCCAGTTTTCCGGCGACTACTTTTGAGAAAGATTTTATACACGGGTTTTATCACACATGGGCTTGAGGTCTTCTATCTATTGGACCTTTGGAGGCTAGACCAAATTTTGGAACAAGAAGAACTATAAAAGAGAAGACTTTTCTTAAAACCTAATATCTTTTATCTTTTGCATCATATATCTTCTACTTTTGTTTCTAGGGTTTGAGAACATGATAGGGTTTCTCTTTCTTCTTGTTATGAACTCCATTAACATGAGTACTTAAGTTTATTATTGGTTATGGATTAGTTGGATTTCACAAAGCATGATTCTTTGATTCAATATATTAGTTTTGTCTCATATTTATCGTTCACAATTCTCTGAAAATATAGTTGCATGATTTGATTGATTGTTTTGTCGAGTTGCAAATTGGTAGAACTTCTAATCACATCTATTGCTAGTTTAGGCTTTATTATATGTAAAAGTGATAATCCTTGAATACAAGTAGCATAAATATGATTATAGTTTGTAGTGATATATTCTTATGATCATATGTGAATCGTGATCTTTGTTAAATTGAATTAGTGCGCTTTCCACGTTCGATTGCTTTGATTGGCCTGATTTCATAGAACTTAATGCATCTAGGGAATTAAACTTGATTAGTACTTTTACACGTTAGGTTGTTCTCTTAGATAGAACTCATACTCGCATCTTTTAATGTGTTTGTTGATGACAAAAGGAGATTAGCGGGATATTCTTGCGATCAAGGTATCCTAGGGCTTTTGATAAAATTTGAGATTAAATATCAATTCTAATTATTGTTTTGAAAGCATGTTAGTGAATGAAGATGAATCCTTAACCAATATCTTTTCTATTTGATTTGTTTGCTTATTTCTTTATTTGTTTTATTTTACTTTTACTATATAAAAATCAGAAAAATCCCTTGTGTTATTCATAGGAAACCGAAAGCATATTGACAACCTTGTCCTCTCTGTGGGATCGATCCTTTCTTTCCCTTGCTATATTTATATTTTGAGTAGTAAGAAAGTGTAATTTATTTTTGATGCATACGACGGCGATCAAATTTTGGCGCCGTTGCCGGGGAGGCAACAGTTGTCACTTGTTTTTGGTTTCTTATTTTTGGTTTTTGTTTTGTTTTTAGTTTTTCTTATTTTCTGGTTTTGACATAGTTTTGAGAACACTTGTTTCAGGTACTTATTATGGAAGGAGCATATTGGAGCAATGGATACGGCTTTCAACCTCCTCAACACTTTGAAAATTACACACCAACTTTGAGATACAATCAAAACCAATTTATTGGCTATGATGCATATCCTAAAGAACCTTATGGTGATTTTCATACATACCAACAACAACCTTGTAGTGCGTATGTAAGTCAAGCACCAAGGTGGGATAATTTTACTTCTAATTGGCTTTATTCGAGTTGTATGCAGATTTTGAATGGATTACAAGACATGCAACAAAGGCTAGACCAACTTGACCGTAATAGAGAGAACGTCGCACAAACCAATTTCTGAAATATTTCTTCTTACCCGACTCCGGATCGTAGTTATGATCATTCACCCATTCAAAGGGAAGAGTCATGGGAAAGAGAACATATTGTAGCTAATGGTGGTAAGCGTGTGAACGTCAGGAAACTTGTGCAGAAATTATACAAGTTAGAAGACGATGGATACTCAGAAGAGCTTGTCGATGAAATTAGTAGGACCATTCATATGGAACTTAAACGGCGTAGTGATAAAGGTTGGGAAACCGACAACGATTCTTATTATGGTGAGTCTGAAGATGAAGACGAAGATGATTGTGTTGTAAAGGACCAACCTTTGGAGATATTTGATGACGTTAGTGTAGTTGACTCAACTCTTGATCTTTATAATGATCAAGCACCTATTGAAAAGGTACATGAGTATGATAAAACTAGTGCTTTACAGAACTTTTCAACAAGGTTTGAGTCCACTGAAGAGGAGTATGTTGAGAATAAAACCGGTATGACCAATATTGTGGAAGACCCAATTGAACTTGTGAATGATTGTAACGATGATGTTAATGTCGCGACTTTGGTTAAGGCAGAAACAGACGAAGAATGGTTGCAAGGTTTGATAGAGGAACATGATATACAAGAGGTGAATAATTCACTTGAGTTTTTCAAGGATGAAGAGGATTACGTGCTACAAGAGATTGTGCGAGGTTTGTCTAACCTTTTGCATATTGTTTCTTCTCCTTTACCTCTTATTGGTTCGAATGTATTTGCTTCGAGAATATTGAATGACTTTGTTTCTCGATTTCCTCCATTAGAAAAATTTGATTCTCAAACTATGCAGATTTTGGAACTAGAAAACGTGGAAGTTCCCGCCTTCTATATTCTTTATACACTTCCAAGTTTGGACAAGAATAAGTGTGGTGGAAGCTTTTATCGGTTAATAGATTCGTTTTTGTTTTATGTTACTAATATTTGTGCGAAGCTAGTGTTTGCAAAACAGGTGCTATGGGTGGATCCCCAACTTTTCCGATTATTGGTGTATGGGGAATTCAACTTGCAAGTCGAGCCGACGACTTTAAACCAAGCGCTAATGGGAGGCAACCCACTGGTTTTGTGTATCTATCTCTATCTTTTTATTTATTTTTAAGTCTTTTATCTTTATTTTCTTATTTTTCTTATTTTGGATATTTGCATATCAAAACTCCAACTTTTAGAGATTTTTGAACAATTTAGAATAAACACTAGCCTTTCTAAGTAGATGGAATTTTTTCTTGGTGGTGAGGTGTATATTGACTGAGTTGAGATTAGATTCCAACTAAATAGCTTGTTTAGTGTTTATCCTCTATTGTTCCGAAGTAGCTATGAGTTTCCCACCTTGACTTTATTATTCATTTTATTTTCATATTGTGTATATATATCATGTTATGAATTTCCCACCTTGACTTTCTTTGGACGATTCAATTTACATTAAGGACAATGTAAAGTTTAAGTGTGGGGGAGTGTTCTCATATAGATTTTTTAGCCTTGTTAGTTTTACCTTGTGTTCATATAAAAAAAAACCAGAAAAATAGAAAAAACCAAGAAAAAAATTGTGCTTTTTGAACTCCGAAATCTAGAAACTTGTGCCTTTAGGATGACACCATTAGTGGATTGAACCATTTTGATTGCAGGAGTTGAGGAACCAATTAACTAAAAGGGACGAACATAGCTCAAAAATCACAATTAATATGATAGTTGTTACCATATCTCGGAATATCACCATATCACATTCTATTTTTATTTTTCCATATTTATCTATTGTTCTCTAAGTGCTTTGGTGGGTCACTAAACATCGAATTGTTATTACTGCTAGGATGAAATAGAGTGATTGAGTTGCTAAAAAGAAAAAAAAAAGTGAAAAAAAAAGAAAAAAAGAAGAAGAAGAGACCGACCAATTAGACCAAACGGAATAAAAAGACACTTGGATAGTAGTATGTGTGAAACGTTGTCCCTGTCTTCGTCGCCTAAACAAGCGTGGAATGCAGGATCCAAGGCAACTATCACATTCTTGCTGACAAGAAGCATGCACTTGGATCCAAAAGATCTAATCATGATGTCTACAAAAAAAGTGAAAAAAAAAAAGTGAAAAAGAAAAGAAAAAGAAAAGAAAGTATTATATTGGTTGAATAAAGTCACTCCTGGTTCCCTTGTATATGCCAGTGAGTTTATGTAGAATTCAAACCAGTAGCTCAATCCAATAGGATGCATAGTTCATCTTGGTAGTGACCTTCAGACAGATATGGGAAACATCGATCACTTGTGAACATTCGCCAACATCTACATCTATATCCATCTTCTTAATATTTTCATTGTGATTGTGGTTTGTTAGTTTCTGAGTATTGTGGCTTGTTCGACTATCTAATTAAAGCTTTATTTACTAATATATGAATTGAATTTGTGCAAGGTACCTCCTCCTGTAGTTATTTTGGATTTGTTCATTGATTTGTCACAAATAGACGGAATTTGGAGTAAAAGGTTTTGTAGGTAGACCTCTTGTAAACCTTCACGAGACTATAACTCGTCCACTAGGGACACCTAGGGTTTTAAAGGCTTGTTATTTATGCTAAAAGTAACCGTAATCTCGACGAGAAGGAGTTGTTGTATAATTGTTTTGTTTGATTTGCTCGAGGACTAGCAAAGTATAAGTGTGGGGGAATTTGATAGGTGTGATAAACACCTAATTTTATATCTAGTATTTATGCTTTCTTTGCGAGTTTTCATGTAAATTATGTATCTTATGTGTGTTTTTGAGTTATTAGGTACTCTGGAGTCACACAGAGAAAAGAAGAATAAATCACCCAATTTGAGCAAAAAGGGAAAAATTGTCATTTCATGGGGCAAACATTATCCGGAGCCCAGTCAAGGTTAAAGGGAAACTCTATTTGGAGGAGTACTAAACAAAGACCATCTGTGGTTAAGGGGTTTCTATCTGGGTATCCCTTATCATTTATCAGAGGGTGTAATTAGCAGTGGGTGCAAATAGCCGTCCCACCACCCATTTTTATAACCCTAAAATCAATCTTTTCTCAATCATTTCCTTCTTCATTCTTTGCCTGAAGGTGAGAAAAGCAGCCATGACTGCTACTAAAACCAAGATCGAGAACTGAGAAATTGAGAGATGGCAAAGAGATTGGAATGCTGATGAATCAAGATGAAATAGGGGTTGAAGCTGTCTTTAGCAAAATAAATGTGTAGCTGTTATTACTGGGTCATCGATGGATTTAGGAATTGATGATGTTGTCAATCTCAAGATTGAAATGAGCTCGTTCCTGCCGAGAAGAAATCAGGGGTTGTTCTCAATTTGAAATGGGTTCTTTTTGCTGCTGTTTGTATTGAGACCAGATCGAGAAATTCAATGAGGAAAGGTGTTAATGTTGCTGGAGTTAGAAGTTCAGTTGCTGCTACAACAAGATAAAGTCAATGGTGAAATTAGTATGGTTGAAGTTGTAAAAAGTAAGAGATCTAATGGGTTTGTGTTGGTGATGAGGCTAGCAGTGAAGAAATTGAGATGGGTATTTGATGGATGAATCTGGTGAATGGTTGCAATTGATTGGGATGTTGCAAAAGCAGTCTGTGGTTTTGTTTGTTTGATGGTTGTGTGATTGAATTTACAGGGAATTGAAACAATGGTTGAGTTCAAGCCGGAAAATGGATGAGATTAGGGTCTTGAAGGTGAATTGGCTTGAGATTGCTGAAAGAAGTTGCATTTGGAACTGATGTTGGAAGTTGGTATGCAGTTGTAAGATGGATCGAGATGGTGTTTGAGGGAGAGAGTTTCATGTAGCTGTTGATTGAATCTGGTTGGATTTGAGAGAGAAATGGACAGAATTGCACCGATAGGAGCACTGGGACAGAGAAGGAGGTGAAGTATGAGAATCTCTTGCAGTGAATGAACTGGTGCTATAGAGAGTAATGCAGTGCAGTATGGCTGAGATATTGTAGGTATTGAAGTTGAAATGGGCAATATATGTTGGGAGTTGTTTGTGACTGAATGTGTTACAGGGAAGTGTGTTTGGTGTTGCAAGAGCTAGTGCAGAGTACATGGACTGTGTTGGAAGTGAGATTAAGAAGCTGCTGTGTTGCAACAGAAGTGTGACGGGAAAGAGAAGGTCGCAGTCAAGAAGATGTAGTTTCCATTGGTAGTTATGGGTTGTGTATGAAGTTAAAGATCGAATAGAAGCAAAATGGAAAGAATGGAAGCTGCATCTGGTTGAGTTCTGGATTGCAGGTGCATGAATGAGTTTGTGCTGTGCAGTCAAGATCAATGGAGATTGAAGGGGAGGACTCAAAGTAGGAAGGATTTGGAAGGGAACTGACCAGAGAATAGACACAACTCTGCCAGATTTTCTTACTGGCGAGTTAACTCGATGATTCGCCGATCCAACTCAGTGACTGAGACGTAATCAGACGAGTCATACCAGCTGAGTTAGTAGCTGACTCTTTCCTCCTTTGACCCAGATGACTAACGAAGACCGTTATCTTGACCGTTGACTTTGACGGTCAGTGACGAAATATTCAGACGACGGATAAGAATCTCAGTTAGCCGGCTGTGAATTTCCGGTGCTGGATTCCGGCGCGATCCCCAGTTTTCCGGCGACCAATTTTGGGATAGATTTTCTACATGGGTTTTCTCACACATAAGCTTGAGGACTTCTATCTATTGGACCTTTGGAGGCTAGACCTAATTTTGGAACAAGAAGAACTATAAAAGAGAAGACTTTTTTAAAAACCCAATATATTTTATCTTTTGCATCATATATCTTCTACTTTTGTTTCTAGGGTTTGAGAACATGATAGGGTTTCTCTTTCTTCTTGTTATGAACTCCATTAACATGAGTACTTATGTTTATTATTGGTTATGGATTAGTTGGATTTCACAAAGCATGATTCTTTGATTCAATATATTAGTTTTGTCTCATATTTATCGTTCACAATTCTTTGAAAATATAGTTGCATGATTTGATTGATTGTTTTGTCGAGTTGCAAATTGGTAGAACTTCTAATCACATTTATTGCAAGTTTAGGGTTTATTATACGTAAAAGTGATAATCCTTGAATACAAGTAGCATAAATATGATTATAGTTTGTAGTGATATATTCTTATGATCATATGTGAATCGTGACCTTTGTTAAATTGAATTAGTGCGCTTTCCACGTTCGATTGCTTTGATTGGGCTGATTACATAGAACTTAATGCATCTAGGGAATTAAACTTGATTAGTTCTTTTACACGTTAGGTTGTTCTCTTAGATAGAACTCATACTCGCATCTTTTAATGTGTTTGTTGATGACAAAAGGAGATTAGCGGGATATTCTTGCGATCAAGGTATCCTAGGGCTTTTGATAAAATTTGAGATTAAATATCAATTATAATTATTTTTTTGAAAGCATGTTAGTGAATGAAGATGAATCCTTAACCAATATATTTTCTATTTGATTTGTTTGCTTATTTCTTTATTTGCTTTTATTTTACTTTTACTATATAAAAATCAGAAAAATCCCTCATGTTATTCATAGGAAAATGAAAGCATATTGACAACCTAGTCCTCTCTGTGGGATCGATCCTTTCTTGCACTTGCTATATTTATATTTTGAGTAGTAAGAAAGTGTAATTTATTTTTGACGCATACGACAACGATCATTGAACCCCTAGGTGTCCCTAGGATGAGTTATAATCTGGTGAGGGCTTACAATAGGTATACCCACAAAACCTACTTTTCCAACTTACTAGTTCTCCCAAAATGATAGCATCCAACGCGCTAAGAAGATATATTGATTCTGCACACTAGTCATAAGAAGTTAGACATATATATGAACACGATCTCATACTTAAAAGTTGAGAGATAAATAACCATCCCTTATCGAAAGAATCCAGGTTCTAGAGTGATCGAAAGTCTCAACGATGCCTCACTAGAAAGGGTTTTATGAAGTTGCTCTCAACAATAAACAATTTTTTTATGGGTCACACGTGCGTCCTGGTAGGAATGAAGAGAAAATCCTGCGAGACGTTGAATAATAGGAAGGAAAAACCCTCCGAATTGTTTTGAAAACCCACATGTTTTATTGTTTTGAAAAACCAATTTTTCTGACGATCTCTACGAAAGGAAATCAACCACTTAACGAAGGTGGGAATATGCTTACTTACCTTGTTATCCGTTCGACGTACAGTTAGCACCACTCTCACAGCATCCATAGAAACGTCTTCGGTATTCCATATTTGTCTTCAACTTCGTCTTTGGTCTTCAACTCTTGATGATAACTATTGAACTTCGTAGAATCTTGATAATGTAATTCTTTCCTCTAATTCCTTTTTGCTTGAAACTTCATTATAGATATTACTTCTTTCCATTGTCTTTATTGAAAGAACAAAACTAAAAACAAACCAAAATATGATACAACTTTTTTTTTTTTTTTTAAATTGACACAAGAAAAATAAAAAAAATACAAAATGAAAACAAAACAAAACAAACTAATAATGAACCTAACAAATTTTTCTCTTTTTTTTTTAAGACAAGAGAAAATACTACAAATACAAATAAAGATAAAATAAAAATGCAAGCACAAAGGCCATGGTGTAACTACTTTACCGCTTGATTCTTCACAACTTGTATGTCTTGCTATCATAAACTTCTTGAACTCTCATCTTGATAATCTTCGCTCTTGTACTTAAGTCTTCAACATGTAGAAATTCCACTCCTTGTCTTGTTGCTTTACTTGTATCTGAAATCTTCTCATTTATGTATCGTTTCCTTTAAATCTTGAACGTCTTCAATTTTTCTTCGAATTTGTGATGCTCCTCTTGTTGATGATGATGGTATTTCTATGGACCTGTTGGTGTAGAGAGAGATAAAGTTGATGGTTCTAACTGTGAACAAGATTACAAGTGGTATGTAAGTTAGAAATTCGATGTCACCAACATGATTGATAAAATAGCACTCAAGAGATCAAACTAGTGCTTATATTGGTGGGAGGTTGGGTAGCTCACCATTCTACCCGGAATTAACGTACGGTGACACACACTCTAAAAGAACATATTTAGACATGTACAAAGAATTAAAGGTCGATGCCTCACATGATGTAACAATAGGTAGTATCCACTATAAGGGATCACAACTCTAATACCGAATTCAATCTGCACCACATTTTCCACTGCATGGTTAAATCCAACTTTAACTCTCAAACAAGCAAGAAATACGATCATGTTCTCTGACATCTTTAAGTTCAGTCACTCTTGTGAGAATTTTGATATAATTTTAGTGGCATGTATGCTATGTGACTCTAAACTAACTACAAGTTGGAGTTTTTCATTTTACAAAAAAAAAAAAAGAAACTGTTGAAAAATTTCGACTCAAAAAGACTAAAAACTCTATATGGAAAATAATACTCCCCCATACTTAAAATTTACATTGTCCTCAATGTAATTGACTCATCCTAGTAAAATCAAGGTGGGAAATGAAAATATTATATGAAAACTAAGAAAAACAAAAGATAGAGATATAAATAAAAAATCGATAGGTTGCCTCCCATGTAATGCTTAGTTTAACATCCACATCCCAACTTGGCATTCTCCAAACTACTCCTCCATAGGGAGTAAATCACGAAGCTCAATCACATCCATATTCTCCGTAGGAAAGTTTTCGTAAAATGACTTTAATCTATGGTTGTTCACTTTGAAAATTATCACTTTCGTGAGACTAGAAACTTCAACTGCACCGTTAGGAAAAACATTAGTAACAACAAAAGGTCCACTCCAACGTTACCTTAGCTTACATGGAAATAACTTAAGACGAGAATTAAATAGAAGGACTTTTTGACCCCCAACAAAACTCTTTCTAGAAATCATCTTGTCATGGAATAGTTTAGTCTTCTCCTTGTAAATCCGGGCACTCTCGTAAGCATCAATACATATTTCCTCTAGCTCATTAAGTTGTAATTTCCTATGCCTCCCCGCATTGTCATAATCCATATTGCACATCTTTATCACCCAATAAGCCTTATGCTCAAGTTCAACTGGAAGATGACAAGATTTTCCATAAACCAACGGATTTGGAGACATACCAATCGGTGTTTTGTATGCCGTTTTATACGCCAAAAGTGCATCGTTGATTCTATAACTCCAATATTTCCGTGTTGTGTTAACGGTTTTCTCCAAGATGGACTTGACCTCACGATTTGAAATTTAAGCTTTCCCACTAGTTTGTTGGTGATACGGTGTACCGACCTTGTGATTTATGTTGTACTTCTTAAGAAGAGCATGGATGGATTTCTTGAAGTACGAACCTCCATCACTGATAACCTCTCTTGGTGTACCATGTCTAGAAAAAATATATTCCTTCACAAACTCACAAACAACTTGAGAATCATTATTAGGGGTGGCTTTAGCTTCCACCCATTTTGAAACATAATCCATAACAAGAAGCATATAAAATTTTCCATTTGAATTAACAAAAGGACCCATAAAATCAATTCCCCACATATCAAATACTTCCACAAAAAGAATTGGTGTGAGTGGAATTTGATTTCGAGCACCTAGATTTCCAGTTCGTTGACATCTATCACAATATTTACAAAAAGTATACGCATCCTCAAATAAGGTGGGCCAATAAAATCCACTCTCAAGGAATTTGAGAGCGGTCCGTTTAGAACCAAAATGACCACCACATGCATAAGTATGGAAAAAAATTAAGGATCGATTGAAATTCAGAGTTAGGTACGCACCTGCGGATTATTTGATCGGAACCATATTTCCAAAAGTAGGGCTCATCCCACGCATACTTCTTGGCTATCTTCTTAAGCTTAAGATTTTCAAAATTAGACATTGTACTAGGTACCTGCCTTGTAACCAAGTAGTTCACTATATCAGCGTACCAAGGTGTTGAATCTTATTGAGAAAAGTTGTTCATTGGGAAAACGATCATGTGAAGGAAGTTCTTCTTCAGATACAACAAGTCTACTAATTAAGATGATCCGCAACAATATTCTCAACGCCTCTCTTATCTTTGATTTCATAATAAAATTATTGCAACAACAAAATCCACCGTATAAGTCCCGGCTTAGCTTCTTTCTTCTTAAGTAGGTACCTAAGTGCCGCATGATCGGAATATACAACCACTTTTGCACCCACCAAACATGATCTGAATTTTCTAGTGCGAACACTATAGCCAAAAACTCTTTCTCGGTGGTAGAATAGTTAATTTGAGCATCATTTAGGGTCCTAGATACATAATAAATCACATGGGACAACTTGTCCACTCTTTGACCCAAAACAACTCCAACCGCATAGTCACTTGCATCACACATCAATTCAAATGGAAAACTCCAATCCGGTAACTTAATAATTGGCGCAGTTGTAAATAATTCTTTCAATTCGTCAAAGGCTTCTTTATACTCCTTGTTGAAGTCAAAAGCAACCTGTTTTTGCAACAATTTGCACACCTCCATTGAGATTTTGGGGAAATCTTTGATAAACCAACTATAAAAACCTGCATGACCAAGAAACGAGCGAATCTCCCTCACCGAAGTGGGGTATTGTAAGTTCCTTATTAGGTCTATCTTTGCTTTGTTAACTTCCAGCCCTTGAGAGGACACAATGCGACCTAGCACTATACCATGGTTTACCATAAAGTGGCATTTCTCCCAATTTAAAACAAGATTAGTGTTTATACATCTTTTTAGCACAAGATCAAGATTTTGTAAACAAATATCAAATGAATTTCCATAAACACTAAAATCGTCCATAAATACCTCAATGATGATTTCCACGTAGTCAAAAAATATACTAACCATACATTTCTGAAAAGTGGCATGCGCATTGCAAATACGAAACACCCGTCTATAGGCAAACGTACCAAAATGACAAGTAAAAGTAGTCTTCTCTTGATACACTGGTGCAATAACAATCTGATTGTGTTAGAGCATTGCTCGGTCGAACTCGCATGCGTTGTTATCTCAAGTATGTTTGTCAATATTAGTGATCAAAACAATAAGTCTTGGTTTCTAGTTTACTATAGCTAAGGTCTCGGACTAGGATAAAAAGTGTAGTTGAGCTCAAGAACTCCATGAAAATCATCATACAAGACGAAGGACTACTCAAGGAACTGGTGGATCTTCATCGAATAAAAGGTATGTGGAGACTTGAACTTATCTATCACTCAAAAGTCTATTTATCTCCTATCTTGAGATAAAAGTCGTTTTGCTATATAGACTAAGTTTATACACATTTGGTATTTCGAGCCGAGTTTACCTCACCTATCTATTGCTCGAAATGTGTGTTGGTAAAGATTTCACTTTAGCCAAGTTCATCTTTACCTAGTGACGAAAGTCATGTTAAGTTTCAATCACTTTGAAAATTGCTCTGACGAAAAATGGTTTGTGAATAAAAACTATATAACTTCCTCTGAGAATGTTTCAATGATTAAAATGAGAGTTTAGGCAATATAACCATTGGAGGATATAAGCATTGTTGTGGAAACACATATATGTATAAGTCCTTATTCCTTGAACCAAAGTTTGTGAACTTTGTTTATCAAGAAAACCGGAAAAGTGCGTGAGCTAAGTCCGCGAACCCAGTCCGCGAACTTGAGTAGGTTATGTCTAAAAACGATGTTTGTGAACTTATTATAAACTAAGGAATGCAATTGCAAACCGTGGCTATATAGTTCATGAACCGATTCGAGTGAATCAAATCGTTTTTGCTTCAATTGTGTCTTATGTAGTACATGAGATTTCCTTGCAATTGAACAACTCTCTAACTAGTTCATTTGAGTCATTTGAACTAGTCATGGTGAAGAAGAACATGGTTGATATGAAAGTTATCATATGGCTAACCATTTGGTTAACTATTGTTGAACCAACTAATGTACAAGTTTGGGTACGGTTACACAAACCTAGAAACGTGCATTGCATGTGTGTATAACAAGCTATGTTTTCGATCTAATGGTTGATAAATATTAGCTTGAATCTAATCAGGTTTTCTTCTAACGGTGAATATTGAATGCTTTGTTTTCTAAGCTAACATTGATTGCAAACCCTGATTTGAAAGACTATATATGGGAGAACTCTAGCAACTGGGAAACCTAATCCCCACACAGTCTGTGTGATACTAGTTGTGCTAAGCTAGAGTCGATTCTCCTTTAACCTTTGGATTATTCTTCTAAACCAGGTTAACGACTTAAAGACTTCATTCGGATTGTGAAGCCAGACCGATACTACTTTTCTTGTAGTTGGGTGATTTGATCTTGCTGTTTCTATCGTACGAGTACAATTGTAATAATAGAATTGAGATTTCTATCTTCGATAGGCAAGATAAAAATTAGTCACAAACATCTTCGTCTCATCGTTTGTGATTCCACAATATTTTTTTTTGCTGCGTCGATTAAGACTATTGTGAGGTGATTGATAATACTGAGATGTTCTTCGGGAATATAAGTCTGGTTTATTAATTGGTTCATGTTCACCTTGATTTATCAAAAGACGGAACAAAACTCGTAGGTATATTCGTGGGAGAAGGATTTATCTATTATCGTAGACGTTTCTGTGTGATACAAATTTGTTTATTAAAGTATTCGACTTTGGGTCATAGCAACTCTTAGTTGTGGGTGAGATCAGCTAAGGGAATCAAGTACGTAGTATCCTGCTGGGATCAGAGGCGTAGGAGCATAGTTGTACCTTGGATCAGTGTGAGATTGATTGGGGTTCAACTACAGTCCAGACCGAAGTTAGTTTGGAGTAGGCTAGTGTCTGTAGCGGCTTAATACAGTGTATGTTTAATATGGACTAAGTCCCAGGGTTTTTCTGCATTTGCGATTTCCTCGTTAACAAAATTCTGGTGTCTGTGTTATTTTTTTCCGCATTATATTTTCATATAATTGAAATAATACAGGTTGTGCGTTGTTCAATCAATTAGAATATCTGATATTTTGGTTGTTGATTTAAATTGATTGACACTTGGATATTGGTCTTTGGTACCATCCAAGTTTATCTCTCTTGTATTTAAATTGAGACTCGCAGTTTTCTTGAATAAGATTTAAATCGAGAGATAGAGATATAAACTCTTTGATATACTTTTTTATTGATTGAGTTTAACTGCCTAGTGGATTCTCATAAAATTATATTGGAGTTTGTCCATACAGATTGCTAATCAAGATATTGTGTGTGGTTGTTAGACCCCCGCTTTTCCAATTGGTATCAGAGAATGCAAACACGTTTAAAGACTCTATCAGTCTGTGTTTGTAGCGATTTGACCTTATGTACAAAAGTTATATCTCAATAAATGCACCAGCAGATCCAGGGATTTCAGATTTCTCTTCCATTACTGATGTTAAAGAAATTTTATCCAAACCTTCACTAGGTTTAAATTTCCCTGAAGATTTTTTAGGAATTAAAAGAAAACTTTAAATTTTAACTTCTGATGTTGAATTATTTCTCCAGAATGAACAAAAGTCCTTTGATAGGCTAAATCAAGTTATAATGAATAATTTTCATGTTGATATTGATTTTTTAGTCAGCAAGAGCAATGCTCCTCTTCTATATTTCGTTAGTTGTAACATAACTGATCAGCTACGTGAAGAGTCTAAGTCTGAATTTTTTGAGAAATCAACTTCTTTACATGAATTGTTTCATGAATTAATTTCTGACATCTCCTATTATGATGATGATGTTGTTGGTTTCAGAATGTTTTCTTTTTTCAAAAGAATTTCCCAGTGGAACACAAAAAATTATAAAGGACGAAAAAAGAGAAATCAGAACTCAAATCCCTTGGTTTTATCTATGATTTTTGATAGTTCTATAAATCTCATGTTCCGGAATGATCTCAATATTTTGAGATGTAATAGATGTTGGAAGGAAACTCTCTCGTGGTGTCATGTTGTACAAAATTGTTTTTTTTACAAGAATTATCAATTACAAACAGACCCTGAGCTATTGCTCTTGTGAAACAAACGAGTATTTGACCTGCACACGAGCGGTTCACACACGTTGGGCCTTAGGCATTTCACGAACGAATTCCATTTGTGAACGTGTCAAAATTACTGACTCGACACATAAAAGAGAAAAAAAATCACTTCGATTCATTCACCTTCTTCCTCATCTCTTCAGTTTGCAAATGGAGAAGAACTTAAACTTCTCTCTCCACTAATCTCATCGATACCTCAATTCTTAACCAAATAAATTTTGGTTTGGGTCTTTGAACTCAGGAGAAGCTCGCGTATGTGGGGTTGCATCTTTACCATTAGAATCAGTTCGCGAGCCAAGTAAGTTATTTCAATTCGTTCTTATAATCTTTGCAATCATGAATAGAAGAAGAACTAGGCATGTAGGAAGCTCAAGCCAACAAACTAGATATGAACCATTATTTGACCATAGTATCGGTGCTAGTTTTTTAAACCCCGCCTCTCGTGAACTGTATCTAGTGCTCAAAAACAAAACTCTCATCTGTGAAAGGTACTATGATGCATCCAAAATAGATGTTCCATGTTTGGTTGGGCTCTTCAATAAGCATTGAAAAAGCGGGGGTCTAACAACCACACCCAATATTTCGATTAGCAATCTTTATGGACAAACTCTGAGTTACTTTCTAGACAATCAGACTCAATCTAGATAGGAATATCTCAAGAAGTTATTATCTCAATCTCTCGATTTAAATCTTAGTCAAGCAAACAATGAGTCTCAATTTAAATACAAGAGAGATAACTTGGATGGTACCAAAGACCAATATCCAAGTGTCAATCAATTTAAATCAACAACCAAAAAGGTCGGATATTCTAATTTATTGAACAACGCACAACCTCTATTATTTCAATTATATAACAAAATATAATGCGGAAAATAAATAACACAGACACCAGAATTTTGTTAACGAGGAAACTGCAAATGCAGAAAACCCCGGGACATAGTCCAGATTAAACATACACTGTATTAAGCTGCTACAGACACTAGCTTACTCCAAGCTAACTTCGGTCTGGACTATAGTTGAACCCCAACCAATCACACACTGATCCAAGGTATTGTTATGCTCATATGTCTCTAATCCCAGCAGGATACTACGTACTTGATTCCCTTAGCTGATCTCACCCACAACTAAGAGTTGTTACGACCCAAAGTCAAAGACTTTAATAAACAAATCTGTATCACACAAAAAATTCTACGATAATAGATAAATTCGTCTTCCACGAATATACCTACAAGTTTTGTTCCGTATTTTGATAATCAAGGTGAACATGAACCAATTAATAAAACCAGACTTATATTCCCGAAGAACAGCTGATAGGTGTCTAAAACACCTTGATATTTATCTATAGTTTATGCTTTCTTTGCTTAGTTTTCTTGTAAAATATGTATCTTATGTTTTTTTTTGAGTATTTAGGTACTTTGGAGTTATTTGAAACAAAAGAAGAGAAAACAGCGCAAAAGTCTCAGCTCATGTGCAACTGCTGAAGAAGCGAATTATTTCTCATTATTTGCTTTTATTTCTTCATCTCTGTCTGAAAAGTATGTCGGCTTTAGTGATGCAAATTCTGTCTGAAAAGCATGACAACTTTAGTGATGAAGAGACATTGAAGAAAATAAGTGGATTTGAGAAGTAAAAGACGGATGTTGGTGGTGAAAGAATTCAAAG
This sequence comes from Papaver bracteatum, assembly GCA_023529315.1. Classification (NCBI taxonomy): domain Eukaryota; kingdom Viridiplantae; phylum Streptophyta; class Magnoliopsida; order Ranunculales; family Papaveraceae; genus Papaver; species Papaver bracteatum. The sequence goes on from JAJJWX010003264.1 coordinate 467,410, forward strand.
ATGAAGAAAGTGTTTATTTGGAGCAAAAAAGGAGCAAAAGGACCAATTCACAGGCGAGCAAAGCTATACTTGGAGTCGGCTAAGAATGTGCGCAATAAGAAAACAGATGGGCAGTCGGTTCTGTGAAACCGACAGGCCAAATGATAAATGGGCGTCCCTTTTCTATTTACTGGGTGCATGTGTTCAGTTCACCTCTTACACGGCCCTAAATTTGAGTCTTTCAATCATTTTTCCCATCTAAAATTCATAAAAGTAAGGACTTGTGTGTCTGCTGTAAGAGTTCAATGGAGGAAAACCACAGAGGAGTGAGGTTTTAATTGCTTAATTTCTTCTGCTAATGTTCGAAATTCAGGGGAGATTGAAGTGGTTACTGTTCTGAGAAGAATTGAGGAGCCATAGAGAGGATAGGATAGGTCTGTTGATGGTTAAATGGAAGAGAAATCAGGCGAGAACATAAGTTGCTGCTGTTGATATTTAGGGTTTCATGGAGATGAAGATTTGGTATTTGATTCAAGGTTTAAAAGACTAATTGCGGATGAATTACAAAGGGGTTAAACTCAGATTGAGTTTGGATTTATAAGTGAAGATGATAAGCTGAAACTGCTTCCACTGTTGCTGTTGTGTTGATGGATCCAGAGTTTTGAATCTGGGGTTGAAATTGAATGAAAGTGTTCGAATCTGAAGAATGGGTTTGGTTGAATGGAACTGCAGATGGATAAACAAGGTTGAAATCATGACGGCTATGGGGTTGATTGAATGATTGCTACAGGAATGGTTGGAAACCAAAGGTGATGAGTGCTAGGGTCAAGAAGCTGCAGAAGTTGTGTTTGGAGCTGTGACAGTGCTGAGTTACATGCTAAATGAAATGTCAGAGAAGGAGGTTGAGTTGATGCTGCAATGAAAGTGTTGAGTGGTTGCAGTGAGCTTTATGTTGCAATCTTGTGTTGTTGAGCAGTGAGGGCATGGATCTGTGGCCGCCGTAGTAGGTGTTGAGCTACAATGCAAAGGAGGAGAATGGATAGATGCATGCTAGGAATGCAGGTGATTGGGTTTGGCTTGGTGAAGTGGTGAACTAGGTTGAACAGAGTTATTGAGAGCAGATGAACTGTGTCTTGCAGCTGGTGAAGCTTAATTATTGAGCTTGAAATGAAGGGGTATGTGCCATTGATTTCAGATGGAGATTAGAACCGGAGATGGAGCTGCATAGATTGGGTGAGATGATGATTACAGGGAAAGAATGATGGTGCTCAGTTGGAAAATGGGTTGGTGTTCAAGTTCAGTTCAGAGAGGAGTATTGATGTTGCAGTTAAGCTGCAGTTTAAGTGGAGGTTATGGCTCAGACTGAGATCATGGTACAGAGAAGATATTATAGGTGGAAATGGAACTGATTTGATGTGTGTGTTGGCTGGAAAGCTGAACTGAAGTGCCAGGAAATGTGTGGGAATGTGGAGTAGATTTAGGGAGACTGATTTGAAGTCAGTGGTGGTATGATTAATGGCTGCAACTGCAATGGAATGTGGAGCTAGTGCAGTTGAGTGTTGGATTGAAAGCAGCTGTTGCAGGTGCTGGTACTGGTTCTGAATTATTGCAAGTGGTGATGGCTTAATTGGTTATTTCTGTTGAGTTTCATGGGGTCACAGGCTCGCAGGAATGAAGAGCATGTTGCTGGTGATAGTGATGAAGCTCAGAATTCAGCTGTGGTTGATGTAATGATGCCGAGGACTGGAATTAAAATACAGATGATGATGGAGTTGAAATGCAGGTGGTGATGTATTGGCTAGGCATAAGAAATGTTATTGTGTGCTGTAGCAAGGAGAAGCTGCAATTATTGAAGCTACAATGTAGATGTAGCTGCTGATGTTGCAGGTATGAAGAGTGATCAGCCATCATGGCTGGAAGGGATGATGCATAATGATTATGCAACTGAGCTATGACCAGCGCAAATGGCTTAGGCCTAAGTGATTCAGCATAATCAGACGCTGACTCATGTCTAACTCATTCATCTACCTGGAGGACTTTTTGGATCACTTGACTTAGTTGACTCGACTGAGTTGGCTACTTTGACCGGTCACCTGAGATCCGGTCCGGCGCCGGATTTCGGCGAAATTCCGGCAAAAAACCCAGTTTTCCGGCGACAGCTTTTGGGACATATTTTTTTACATGGGTTTCTCTCACATATGGGCTTGGTGGATTTTCATCTAATGGATTTTGAAGACTTGGGCCTAATTTTGGAGAAAAGATATAAAGGAGAAAAGTTTTATACAACTTGAGATATCACGTATTTTCTTGGAGCTTTGGAGGAGAGCAGCAACTAGGGTTTGCTTTCGTATTTATTTTTCATCTTATTTATTTGATTATTGATTATGATGAACTCCATAGCTATGAGTAGCTAAATCTTATATTATTGGTTAAGGATGTAGTCCTAAATCTATAACTTGTGCTTGATTAATGCATTAGTTTTCTCTCTTGTTTATCGTTCAAATCTCTACTGCTTTTAATAATCACATGATTGATGTATTGTGATAGGATTTAGATGTTTGGTTAGTTAAGTGGCCAATTAATTGAACTTGCATCTTGTCCATAGCTATTTTAGGGTTTTTCATCAAGCAATAACCCAAATACAAGTAGCATGATATGATTATAGTTTGTAGAGATACACTCTTATAATCATATGTAGAGTTTGACCATTGTCCGAATTGTCATGCGCAATGTATGAAAATTACATTGATTATCCTATTTCCCAAACTTAATGCTCTTAGGAATTGAACTTTAATTAGCGCAAGGCGTTAGGTTATTCTTTAGGTAGAATTCGCATATGCAACTCTAATGTGTGTGTTGGTGAACTTAGGAAATTATCATATTATCTTGCTCTCTTGATATTCTAGGCTTTTGATAATAAAAGAGATTAAATTGTAATTCTAATCATGTATGCAAGCACATGTTTAAGATTGAAGATGAATTCCTTGACCAATATCTTTCTCTCATTGATTACTTCCAACTATTTACTTTGCTTTTATTTTACTTTTATTTTGCAAAAATCAGAAATTCCCCCCTTTGGTTACTAAGAAACTAGAATTTGATAACAACAATCGCCTCTCCGTGGATACGAACTCTTCCTTACTTTATACTTCATTTATATTTTGTTGAGTAAGAAAGTGAAATTATTTTAGCTCGGCTGACAACCGACCAACAGCTCAGTTTTATAAATCACCTCACAGTAGTCTTAATCGACGCAGCGAAAAAAGATATTGTGGAATCACAAACGATGAGACGAAATGTTTGTGACAACTTTTATATCTTGCCTATCGGAGATAGAAATCTCAGGCAAGTTATTACAATTGTACTCGTACGATATAGACAGCAAGATCGGATCACACAACTACGATATAAGTAGTATCGTTCTGGCTTCACAATCCCAATGAAGTCTTTAAGTCGTTAACCTGGTGATGCGTGTCGTAACCACAACAAATTAATCAAGATATTTTTCCACTAATTAACTGGTAATATAATGAAAGTCAAGTTCGTTCCCGCGAAGAGCAGTGTAATTGATATGTTATTTAGTTTAGCGAAATAATAAAAGAAAAGGAGGTTTGTTGAATAATTAAAATAATAATAATAATAATAAGATGAAAAGATGATTAGGAGTCATTCGCCGTTACCAAATGTTGACTTGCATAGTATACTCGTTTACCTTTCGTAAGAATCATATATCACCAACCGTAGAATAATAGCTAGCTCAGTGCTATCACCAAAACTCCTTTTTACCACGGATACGGAAGCTCTCCAATATCAGATTCTATCCAACTGAACCACCAAGTAGTAGCTCACTCAAGGTGTAATCCAACTAAATGCTTTAGGCTTTGTGAATTAGGTTGATCCTAGTAGTTAAACTCTTAGCTCAAGGTTCACTTGCTGATGTTGTCTTCACTCGCAATTGCTCCACAGAATCCCTCTGTAAGGTCTCGCGATTTCTACTTGTATAGAGATTTGTTTAACTATTACACTTATCTCCCAACTTCTACTAGCATTAGAATGATCAAAATATTAATCCAATTGTACACTTGGACAATCTAATAATCAATCATAAACCCTAGATATAGAAAAGACAATTGATAATATGATAAAAACTTCGAATAAACTTGTATAATAATTAAGCTTCACTCCCAGAACATTGAATTCATCCTAATTAAATAAAGTTTAGCCTCTCATGTTACACCGTTTCCCGGTTCCCCCTACAGGGTAAACCCTAGATTTTTAATGAAGAACGGAATTGTATTATGAGATGTTGAGATATTTTCTTTAGGTTAAGAAGTCTCTTAAATAGTCTCCAAATTGTAGCTACGCCCGTGCCAAATCCCGTGCTAAATGGTTGCCAAAAACTAGCCAAATTCCCAAACATAATTCACGCCCAAAACTGGTGATGTATAAAAGTCGCAAAGGCATCGATGTGGGCTTGCGTTAAGCCTGGCTAAGTTCAGACCAACCACGGAACTGACAGTGTAACTTCCCTTCTCTTAACTTACGACCAGGTTATTCAGTCCGTGAGTTCTCCTGTATCTTATTCCCTTTTCTTACACAATAATCACGGATAGGATTCCTAGACGTATCTTCTCCTGTAACTTTTCTTCCGAGAGATATTATCTCTTCTGCTCCCATATAAACTCTGGTTTCTCCCTGTACACACCAAAAGCCATCTCTCTTCCCTGTTCCTTCTCGAGCTCAACATCTCCACAGATCCACCTATCTACATCACCATTAACCAATCACCACAGACCTAATAAACTACACTCGAGTTTCCCATTTCGAACTCAAGCTCATTGCCATCGACCAGCTACATTTCATCACCGAGCTCATCTTTCTCCTACTCGAACTGCAGTCCCATTCATCATTGGCAGCAGACTCGCATCAAATTGTCATCTCTGCCAGACCTTCTCCATCGATCACCATCATTCCCCTACACAGTCAATTCGAGCTTCTTTTCTTTGCCATCAACATCTGATCACGATAACTCCACCTTGACATCCATGAAAGCTGCAGCTCCATTCTCGTCCCTGATCATTTCTCAGTCCACTTTCCGACAGCAACATCACCACAGCACATTCCATCACTGCCATTAATGGAAGCAGTCTCTTAAACTCGAGCTAAGCTCATTCACAACGAGAATAGGTATTCTCCCTGCTTTATATTTGTGCTTCTCGACCATTCTCCTTCTTTCGCCAAGCTCAAGTTTCTTCTTAAACTTCATGCTCTACGTTACCTGTTCTCTGAACCGCAGACTCGAGCATGTTCATCATTCATCATTCGATAATGGCAGCACAAAAAACTCGGACTCCAAGTCCTCTTACTGGAAGTTCTCAATCCATCTTCTCTGCACGTAACTGCCATCAGTATAAGCAGCTTCATTGTCAGTTTCTCGTTCGATCCATCCATGGAAGCAACCACAGTTCACGCCATCTCCTTCCACTGCCATCATCCGTTCATCACCATTATTCATGAACTTCATCATTACTTCCCTTCCATCATCTCTCGATCAACTCGATCAATCGCAGGCAACAACTCTTTTATGCCAATAGCAGCTCCACCATCTCAATCACAGCAAGCCAATCGAGTCTCCGTGAAGACGGCCTGAATTGGTCGGATAAGAAACACCTGGCGTTGTTATTTTAATTCAAAATATGGCTGCCCCGAGTAAATTATCCGAGTGCCTTTAGTGATGTTGTCTCCCCCTAGTAGCTCCAGCGTCTTCCTTTAATATTTCCCGTCTAACTGTCAGTTCCGGAGAACCGACAAGCTTGACATCTCTTTTTGCCCATATCTTCTTCATACGACCTCGGATTGACCTCGTTCTTTCGCCCTTAGCTTCGTCTTTTCGCCCTCTTCAAGGTGATAGCAAGAACTCCTAGATGAGAACGAGTTTCACTTGGTCTTTGGCCCTTCTCCACACATTGACTTCACTTTTATAGCTCTTTTCACTTCTTTTCGGATGATTCACCTAGCAAAACATAAATAAAAGAAAACAAGAGTAATATACAATAATTCGAAAGAATATATAACAATTACTAGCATGGATTTGACACTAAATATATGCAAAATATGCACTTAACACCTGGTTTTAGAAGAATAATCCAAAGGTTAAAGGAGAATCGACTCTAGCTTAGCACAACTAGTATCACACAGACTGTGTGGGGATTAGGTTTCCCAGTTGCTAGAGTTCTCCCTTATATAGTCTTTCAAATCAGGGTTTGCAATCAATGTTAGCTTAGTAACAAAGCATTCAATATTCACCGTTAGATGAAAACCTGATTAGATTCAAGCTAATATTTATCAACCGTTAGATCGAAAACATAGCTTGTTATACACACATGTAATGAACGTTTCTAGGATTGTGTAACAGTACCCAAACTTGTACATTAGTTGGTTCAACAATAGTTAAACCAATGGTTATCCATTTGATAACTTTCATATCGACCATTTTTTTTCCACCATAACTAGTCCAAATGATTCAAATGAACTAGTTAGAGAGTTTTTCAATTACATAGATCTTTATATACTACACAAGACACAATCGAAGGAAAAATGAAGTGATTCACTCGAATCGATTCATGAACTATAAAGCCATGGTTTGCAATAGCATTCCTTAGTTTATTAAGATAAGTTCACGAACATCATTTTTAGGCATAACTTACTCAAGTTCGCGGACTGGGTTCGCGGACTCAAGTTCCCGGATGGAGTTTACAAACTCCAGCATAAATTCTCGGGTTCGAGAAATTCGTCAATTCGCGGACTGAGTTTGTATGCTGAGTTTGCGGACTGAGCTCACACACTAGACCGGTTTCACTTGATCAACAAAATTCGCAAAATTTGGTTCAAGCAATAAGGACTTATATATATATATATATATATGTGTGTGTGTGTGTGTGTTTCCACAACAATGCTTATATCCTCCAATGGTTATATTGTCTAAACTCTCATTTCGATCATTGAAACATTCTCAGAAGGCGTTATATGGTTGTTATTCACAAACTATTTTTCGTCAGAACGATTTCCAAAATGATTGAAACGTAGCATGACTTTTGTCACTAGGTAAAGATGAACTTGGCTAAAGCGAAAGCTTTACCAACTAGATAAGAGAAATATATTGAGCTCAAAATACCACATGTGCATAATCTTAGTCTATATAGTAATACGACTTTTGTCTCAAGATAGGAGATAGAGTAGATAGACTTTTGAGTGATGTATTAGTTCAAGTATCCACATACCTTTTAGTCAATGAAGATCCACTGGTTCCTTGAGTAGTCCTTGGTCTTGTATGATGAACGCCATGGAGTTCTTGATCTCAACTACACTTTTTATCCTAGTCCGAGACCTTAGCTATAGTAGACTAGAAATCAAGACTTTATAATTTTGATCACTAATATTGACAAACATGCTTGAGATCACAACGCATGCGAGTTCGACCGAGTAATGCTCTAACAATCTCCCCCTTTGTCAATTTTAGTGACAAAACTATTAATACATATGGAATACAAAAAAATATATAAATAAACTTTGTAGCTCCTATTCCACATGTCTAATCTTCAACATTACTCGAAATCTTCGTCACTTCCAAGTAGTCCAATGATCCCAAAGGTTGTAAGTTTAGCATCATCGTTGTTGAAAATCCGTAGCTATAACAACGAGAAAACAAGAGTTCCCAATCATTGTCATACAGTGTCATAGTATCATTACACAAGATCAAAATCCAATTGCATCACAACCTTAACAATAATACTATGGTGATACGTCACTTCCCCTTAGTCAATACTCCATCTCACATGGAAACCACTCCCCCTTACATAATGATCCGAAAACCATATGTATTTGTAGTATGAACTACACATCAATTCTCCCCCTTTTTGTCAATAAAATTTTCAAATGTACAAGAATGGGATCCTAATAAAATTTCCGTAAGAGACATTTCATGACCAAAGGTAAATGTATATCATCTTGTTTAGATGCAATCATAAATCCGAAGCTAAATGCATTCATCAAGGAGTTTATAAAGATACAAGATAACCCCTATAATATTCCACAGCCTCACTCCCCACAAAGATTTGGCAATTAAGCACAAGTTCAAAATAACTCTCCCCCATAATATGTCATTCCCAAGGGAACAACAAGAGCGACCTTAATTTCAAAAGAAAAAAAGGATTTCTTTGGACTCAACAAATCACATACAAGTATGAATTTGGAATCCAAAAGGAAATATTCAATCAAACTAACCATAAACGAGCCATAATTAATTTGACTAAATATGCTCAACACAAGTAAACTTATGGAGACTTAAAAACTCAATTAGATTAATCACAAGAGAACCCATAATTAATCTAACCGGAATATACAATTAAACTAATCACAAAAGTGATCGATTTAATAGTTTATACTAACATAAGAAAATCTATGGAGCGATGACTAAGTTAATCATAAAAACTACCAACCCAGTCAAAAATGCTCAAACATAAGAAAATAATACGGAGTCATAAATAAATAATCACACAAGATGACTAATTTAGTTCAATATGCTCAGCATAAAGTACCTTACGGAACACAACTAAGCTAATCACAAAAATAATAAACTTGGTTGTCTAGTGTTCGACACAAGACACAATACGGAGCCTCATAGTAATACACAAAATATGGATTAGGGAAGACCAATTACTTCGGAATACATAAGGATTTATTCTATGTTTCCATCACCATTTGCACAATGACATACAATAGACATAATCCTTGAATCACAAAAGATTTTAACCTATCTTACATCAATAATTGACAATGTAGGCTTAACTTTTGTGTTTGTCAAAAGTCTTTTCATTCTTTTATCAATACTTGCATATCAATTCACGAACGACTATACTTTTGACAAAGTATGGGACAATCAAGTTCACGGACGTAAACACATATCCCATAACAATATTGCAATATATAAAACCATAAAGATTAATACTGAAAAAATCATCTTCCAAACATGTTTAGAATTTAAACCAATAAATCTAAAAACAAGAAGATGAAAACTTTGGACATAGCTATGTGTAATCACAATAATGGCTATACCAAACACTAGTTATTATTCTAAATCAAAACATGAAAAATAGAAGATTTACTAAGAAATAAGACCTTTGAAAAAATCTTTATCGTCCCCGAACTCCTTGTCGTCAACAGCCATTGGAACATAAGGTTCATTAAGGTAGGAGTTTATATCAATAAACCTTCTTGGTTGCTGTTGTCGAACCAGGGCCTTCTAAATTTTAATGAGTATTATACACAAAAGCCTTTATTTGATGAATCTCCTTTTGCATCTCCTTCAACACTTCAAGAACAACAGAAAACTTCTAAGAATTTGAAGGAACGGCTCTCGGCTTCCTCACATTCCTTCTCTTCCTTTTCAATGTTGGAGGCAATGGAGATATTTTTTTTTACTTCATGATTGATGGCTTAACAATAACATTACCATATTTTCCATCAAAAGACATCGTACTTGGAGTTTCCATGACCGTATGGGTTTGTGAGAGGAAATCACAATTAACTCAACAAGTAGTCTTGAGATAAAAAGAGGTTTTAAAGAAGGAAAAAAGGAATGTAGGGTTCGAAACCTTTAAACAGGTTCGTACACGACCAACTCTCAACCCTATGAAGAGTAGAATTGTCGATAGTACCCTTTCTTTTGTTTGATAGACAAAAATAAGAAAAACTTAAGAAAAGAAGAGAAACAAACTTTTCCTAAAGGCCTGAAAAAATAAAATCATTGTCTCTTTTAATCAGGCATATGAGACAAGATTTTAGACACAACACAATCAAGTTGCATTGTGGTGAACAACAATTTGTCCACCATTTTCCTCTTGAGAGGAATTCACGTCTATCAAGACCATTTGACCATATATTTTTTTCTAATGTCATAGTTTATCCTTGGAAACTAACTTCTTAGACGAAGATAAAATCTTACATACATCAGTGGTCTTCTGAGCCAATTTAATCTTTCTTGCTAAAAGATTTGCTCTTCGTTGAAGTTTGTTGACGTTCCTTTGTTGGTGTTTGAACTTATAACACTTTGAAAGTTCATGACCCTTTAATGAACAATATGAACACGTCAAACTTGGATAAAAATCAGGCTTCTAAAATGTTCAAGCAGCTAGGCACATAGTGGAACCTGAAATATTATAAACAGTGTTTCCAAAGAATGGGTCATCTTTTTCTTCCAGAATAATTGGATTATCTTCTGAAAGAATATCAAGATTGATGTGTGTATTGCTATAATTATCAAAATCAATATTTTCACCAAGAAGTGTAACACTTGATTTCTCGTCTTCATTAGAATCGTAATTGTCAGAAATTTCATCAAGAGTTACAGCAAGACCTTTGTTCCCAGTGTAATTCCTTCGATTTGGACACTCGTTTGCAAAATGGACAAATCCTTTACACTTAAAGCACTGAGGCATATCATCGTCATTAGTTTCATCAATATCCCTATTTTTAGGAGGAATACGATTATGAGGTTTGACTGATGCCTTAGGCTTATCTTTGGAGAACCGTTTACTTCTCTTCTGCAGAAGATCCCTAAACTGTCTTGTGATCATCAAGACTAATTTTTCAAGATCTTCATCTAATGAATCTGTCTCAGAGTGATCATCTTCAGAGATATGCACTTTTTTACTTTTATCAAGTAATTTAGTGTCCTTTAGTGCTTTGAACGCAACATCCTTAGATTTGGACGAATGTTCATGATCAAAGATCTTAAGCTTTCCAACCAGCGTATTTCTGGAGAGAGTATCAAGGTTATTTCCCTCAACGATGGCATCACTAGTGGAAAACAGAAGTTCCGCGACCGCCAGGACAAGTCATATATACGAGTTATACGACCATTATTAACCGTCTCTGTAGGGGTCTGATAAAGTGTCTCTGTTTTGTACGACCCTTATCCGTGGGTCTCAAAATAACGACCAATTTTAAGGGTAACGAGGTACAGACCCTTAGCCGTGGGTCTCAGATTTAAATTATAATATAAAAAAAATATAGAATCAGATTGTTGAAATGCTTGAATGGCTAAATCTGAAATAATCTGACTGCATCAAAGTCAAGTGATGTCAAATGAAACTCAAGTCAAAGTCAAGGAAAGGTCAAGTCAAATGGAACTCAAATAAATTCAAAATTATCTTTATCATTTTACATTCATTAGGTTTAAAATTATACAAAAACCAATTTAAATCCAGAGTTCAGACTAAAATAATTCATAGCCAAAAAAAGTGACTAAAAAACCTTCAGAGCGTCAATCCTAGATGCTGAAAGCAACATGCCTTTCATAGTGTCGAAAATATGCAACAGATAATGTGTATCCTCTCTGGTATACCTGTTAATGAGAGATGGTGACAAGAGGATGAACACTAACCCCAAACCAACGAGTGAATGCAAAAAAGAAATGGTAACAAGAAATCAGAAAGCAAAGATTTATTACCTAACCATCTCATAAGGAAGAGGCCTGAGTCTCCATTCTGCATTCTGGTATCTGCATAAATTTTTCGCAATCATCTCAGAATATCAAAGATATTGAGGAAAGTAACTTTATATGAAAACTGGCACATTCTAAGCTTCTAAAACATTCTCACAACCAGATTTAAGTGTTAAAGCATGACCATAAATAGTGTGTAACAAGGGTACTGCATTTTATTGAGATATTGATATGTTGAGGCATATAGGCACTGATGAAAACAGCAGTGGGCACTGCAGTCTTTGTTATGCGTAAGGATCTCACAAAAACCTAAAGAAAACTGAAAACAGGAAAGGAACCATTCTTTTCGAACTTTATAAGAAAATCACACTTGTTTCTTCTGCTCCATCTCTTTGTTCGCAGCTACACCACAAAAGTGATTCAGAAGTAACTCCAAATTGTTCCGCTCTAACTCCAACACCCTTGATACCTATACATTTGGAAACATAAAGAATGAAACTTTCAATTGTTACAAACAATTAAGTTGAGCATAACTACATATATTAATCCAATTCCAGGCATAATAATATAAGAGACGTGATAGAAAAACTTTATTTCTTATCTTCATATAAAGAAGTAAAGAGGTTTAAGTGAGTTACGAGTACAGAGGTTTATAGGTAAGACCTGTCCAGTGTCGAATAAGTTGCAAACATATATGTCAAAATCTCGCTGAAGCCACAGTATATCCCGATCAGCCCCATGCATGACCTAATTAGGAAACCACAAGGTCAAATGTCAAAAGCATCTCAGAAGTAGTATATATTTATCACCATTCATAAAATAAGAGATCCCACCTTTTTCTTAGAGGGGTATTTGAACACTTCCCTTAGGTATGGACCAACATGTACACGGAGCTTTAATGTATCTACTATAAAATCCTCTGTTCTAGTAGAAATCTGAATCAAGCAAGTCATTCCTTGGAAGGACCTATACTGGTTATGCTCCAAATCAACCTAAACAACATGACAAACAGAGAAGAGCGACGACAAACATTAATACAAGAAAGAGATAATCAGCTTTAAATAATCAATGACAGCAGGGAAAGCAACAATATCATGAAACATATTTGGTTCAGGATGATTCAAATAGAATGAAATAAAATAGTTGTTCATCGGGCAAATCTAGACATCTCCTATATAAACAAAATGTTCAGGTTCTTGTAGGTAGAAATTAGAGAAAGAGGAACAGAAGGCAATACATGTAACTGGAAACTCTGCCTATTTGAGACCAACAAAAAGTTAAGCATGGGATTTTTATTAAATGTGAGCTCCCAATTATCTGGAGCGTAAATATAGTTTCAGCATCCACCATTTTGTAGTATCGAGACCTACTTATCTTTTTGGTTTTGTAACATCTAAATTAGTCAAATACCTTTATTCAATCAACTGATAAAACACTACCTATGCTTCACAAAGGTTTGGCTTGGATACCCTGCTTAAGAAAAACCTACAATGACATGTCGCCCAAGGCTAACAATTTTGACCAACTTATCTAGGTCAACTAAGTCAAGTGTCCCAATCAGTATTTAAAATTTTTACAGCTACCTCAAACAGGTAAAGATGGTAACCATAAGATACTAACAAGCAAACATACGACAAAATTGACTATGACATCCGCCAAAATTGAAAATGCAGGGTCACGACAATAACTGAGAGTAATAGTTGACATCAAAAAGAAATATTATGCAAATTCATTCACATCACGCAGCTTCTTAGACAGTTCTTTCAGCTGCTTGACATCCTCTATCAACGTAAATGGAGTTCTTTCTAGTGGCAGAGGTTTTTCAGATTTAGTGTCACCGATGTTTTTATCAACAAAATCCAGCACAGAAAGATTTTCCTGAATGACAGAAGACCATATATTCAGCTTAATTTTGTAATAAGAAAATACCAAACTGAATTTTTTGTCAAACCTATTACCAAGGATGCAAAATACTAATGACAAAGCAAATAAAAAAACAGTATAAAATTCCATAGATTCTGTTTTATAGGGGACCCTAAGTTATTCTCAGGAGGCAGTGGGATTAATGTGTATACATCAGTGTTGAACAACAAAAGAGAGCAGGGAATAAACGCAGGCATTGAAAAAGACAGAAGCATATTTTCTTTCCGAAAAGTAGCCCCACTTCAACAATTTATAACAGCAGACCTATCCAGTTTCTAACATAGAAAATTAGCCACTGCTACATAGATATACCCAGCTGGGAAACTCGTGTCGTTTGTGTTAGAAGGAAAAGCTTTTATATTACAAGCCTATGAGAAAGTATTTAATGCCATTGCATTTTGTAAGCTTAGATAAAACAAAAATATATGATTCAATAACTAAATTAAACTACTTCAAGCAGTTTTCCTGGAATCCATAACCTGCGAAGATGCTCCTAAGTTAGTCATTCCCAACTTTGAAATAAGCCCCCATTACTTTCACTCTACAGGTCTTTAAAAACTAGAGTATTGTCCCATGTTAAAGCAAGATATATACCACTTAATATTTGTAAATATGGCAATGCAACCAATTTCTGACAGAAACTATGTCCGCCAATTATTTCTGTCAACAACCAAACCTAGATTCTCTATCAACATTCAAAGTCTCAAAATTAAGAATCATACTTTTAGCGATGCAACAAGCTTAACGAGACCAAACTGAAACCACATGAAATACCAAAAGAAAGTGTTTTCCTAATGTATAAATGAGATTAAACTCTAGCACAAAAAACCACATGTCATAGATAATGTTTGGCTATTAGACAAGTTTAGTCTAGAGGAGTCACAGGATAGTTAAATCAACTAACAAATTCACCTGGCAACTAATAAATGAACATAACAAGCCTCCAAATTCAAATACTGATATCATCTCTTCCTTAAGCTTTAAAATCTAAACTCAAAGCTCATTAACACAAGCCTTTAATAAAATTCTCTATTTAAATGGAAATGTTCAACAAGTCACGTACATCAAACATGGTAAATACATACAAGACTTTCTTTGAAACTTAAAATTCTAAGCCTTCAATTAACTACAAAGCAAGATAAGCAAAGGCAGCCCAATCTATACAGGCATTAAATGAGATTCTCATTTTACCACTTGATCAAACATATTGTAGGCATGAGCTCAAATACATGCACCAGTTGATTCTCAAACTACTCTGGTTGCCAGTTGTGAAACTTAAACAGTTTTTAGAACTGACAGTTGTGACAGCATCGAAGGAAAAAAAAATCAAGACCCATGAACATTATGACAAACCTTGAAATGCAAAGTAGCAGCAACCACCTACAATTAATAACTCCAAGAACTGAAATCTGCATCTCCATAATGCCTAATGAAAAGCATAATAAATAAATTAACAATATTCAAGAAACCTAATTCAGATAGACTATCTATAATGATCTGTATCACAAAGGTAACTAGCATCAGAATTTACCAACTTGACCAAATCCCCAAAAGATGAATACTCCTACTCTATTTTCAAAATGTATCAATTACTAACTCTACAATATTCCAGTTTTTTTTCTTCCAGAACAAGCAAAACCAAAATATCCCTTACTATGTAACTAACCTTTGGAGATGTTCGACTTGTAAGGTATATGTTAAAGAAATGGAACACGATACTGTTTTAAGAACATGGACATTTTCACGCCTACTTCATTTTGTTTCTTATTGAATACAACATAGAACCTATATTTATACTTTTATCTTGGTCATGAAATTCTTATAATCAACTCATCAGCATACCAATCATCTAACTACAAACCCTAGAATAAACATTCACTCTATCAGAACACCCATGCTTAAATAATCCCATAACAAAACACCAAATTGCTTCTAAGAAATGCAGATAAATGTTATACCTGATGAAGATCTTGAAGAAGTGCAGCTGTACCTAGTGAAATTTGTGGGAAATCAAATTAAAAAATAATAATAATTAAAACCCTGTCAACAAAAAAAAAAATTTAATAGAAAAAAAATCAGAAAATTAAATCTCAGACTTCTAAGAACTTCAAGAAAAAAATCAGTAAACTAAATCAAAAAAAGAAGCACCACTAACCCATGAAAATCATTGCTTTCTCAATCTCAGACTTCTAAGAATTTCAATTTCTTCTTAATATTCTCTGATTTCTCCTCTCCATATTAACAACATCAAACCCATCTGAATTCGAATCCAGTGCAACCCTAATTGATTATTGTCATGATACCACTAATTCCATCATCTAATTCTCAAATACGTGACTTCAATTCTCTCATCGTTCTTCTCTTGGAAATGGCAGAAACCCCTTTTATTCATCATCTCCTTTCTCTAATTCCATTTCAGATTCAGAAACCCTAGAACACCCTAAAACAAACAGCTTTAGCAGTAATCATCCATGAGATGATTATTTTTTTAGATCTAGTTAGAGATTTTGATAAAACCCTATGATGATTAAAAAAAATGGATTGAATCTGTTCCCAGCAGCTTTGAGATTTGCAACTAGACTAGTGATTTGAGGGATATCAGAAGAATAATCGAGAGAAGGGTGGGTTTTTATTAGTTTGGTTAAAACAACACCTAAGATTTACTGGTTTCTCCATCGCTAGTTCCTTATAGAGATGAGACCGAGAGCAGAAAAGAAGAAAGGGAAAGTGAGATTGAAATGGGAGAGAGAAAGAAGTATTTATATGGTCAATCAAATAATAAAAAATTATCACATCTAAATCGGTTTTCAAGGATCGCGGGATCGGCAACAGATTTAGGGTAAAATAGTAATTATTCAGAGACCGCTATTAATCATCGCGGAATTTTTCCATAATTTTATCATATCAGAGACCGCTATGTTTGGTCAATGGTCCAACTACGGTCATTGAGGGTCTGGGATGTGGGTCATGGAAACCTAATTTTCCACTAGTTTTTTAAACCCCATTTACACTAGTTATTTGTGTTTGTCAAATGGTTGCATCTTTACCATTAGAATCAGTTCGCGAAAAAAGTAAGTTATTTCAATTCGTTCTTATAATCTTTGCAATCATGAATAGAATAAGAACTAGGCATGTAAGAATCTCAAGCCAACAAACTAGAGATGAACCATTCTTTGACCCTAGTATCGGTGCTAGTTTTTTAAACCCCGCCGCTCGTGAACTGTATCTAGTGCTCAAAAACAAAACTCTCATCTGTGAAAGGTATTATGATGCATCCAAAATAGATGTTCCATGTTTGGTTGGGTTCTTCAATAAGCATTGAAAAAGCGGGTGTCTAACAACCACACCCAATATTTCGATTAGCAATCTTTATGGACAAACTCTGAGTTACTTTCTAGAGAATCAACTAGACAGCCAGACTCAATCTAGATAGGAATATCTCAAGAAGTTATTATCTCAATCTCTCGATTTAAATCTTACTTTAGTAAACAGCGAGTCTCAATTTAAATACATGAGAGATAACTTAGATGGTACCAAAGACCAATATCCAAGTGTCAATCAATTTAAATCAACAACCAAAAAGGTCGGATATTCTAATTTATTAAAAAACGCACAATCTGTATTATTTCAATTATATAACAGAATATAATGCGGAAAAGAAATAACACAGACACCAGAATTTTGTTAACGAGGAAACCGCAAATGCAGAAAAACCCCGGACCTAGTCCAGGTTAAACATACTCTGTATTAAGATGCTACAGACACTAGCCTACTCCAAGGTAACTTCGGTCTGGACTGTAGTTGAATCCCAACCAATCTCACACTGATCCAAGGTACAGTTATGCTCATACATCTCTGATCCCAGCAGGATACTATGTACTTGATTCCCTTAGATGATCTCACCTACAACTAAGATTTGCTACGACCCAAAGTCGAAGACTTTAATAAACAAATTTGTATCACACAAAAAAGTCTATGATCATAGATAAATTCGTCTACTACGAATATACCTACAAGTTTTGTTTCGTCTTTTGATAAATCAAGGTAAACAGGAACCAATTAATAAAACCGAACTTATATTCCCGAAGAACAGCTCAGTTTTATCAATCACCTCACAATAGTCTTAATCGACGCAGCGAAAAAAGATATTGTGGAATCACAAACGATGAGACGAAGTGTTTGTGAGAACTTTTATATCTTGCATATCGGAGATAGAAATCTCAGGCCAATTATTACAATTGTACTCGTGCGATAGAAACAGCAAGATCGGATCACACAACTACGATAAAAGTAGTATCGGTCTGGCTTCACAATCCCAATGAAGTCTTTAAGTCTTTAACCTGGTTTTAGAAGAAGAAAACCAAATGTTAAAGGATAATCGACTCTAGCTTAGCACAACTAATATCATAGATAATTTGTGGGGATTAGGTTTCCCAGTTGCTAGAGTTCTCCCTTATATAGTCTCTCAAATCAGGGTTTGCAATTTACTAACAAAGCATTCAATATTCACCGTTAGATGAAAACCTGATTAGATTCAAGCTAATATTCATCAACCGTTAGATCGAAAACATAGCTTGTTACACACACATGTAATGAACGTTTATAGGCTTGTGTAACAGTACCCAAACTTGTACATTAGTTGGTTCAAAAATAGTTGACCCAATGGTTATCCATATGATAACTTTCATATCAACCATATTCTTCTTCACCATAACTAGTCCAAATGACTCAAATGAACTAGTTAGAGAGTTTTTAAATTACTTAGATCTTTATGTACTACACAAGACGCAATCGAAGCAAAAATGATATGATTCACTCGAATCGATTCATGAACTATAAATCCACGGTTTGCAATAACATTCCTTAGTTTATTAAGATAAGTTCACGAACATCGTTTTTAGACATAACTTACTCAAGTTCGCGGACTCAAGTTCCAAGATGGAATTCACAAACTCCAGCATAAATTTTCGGGTCCGAAAACTTCGTCAGTTCGCAGACTGGGTTCGCGGACTGAGCTCACGTACTATACTGGTTTCACTTGATCAACAAAGTTCGCAAACTTTGGTTCAAGCAATAAGGACTTATACATATATGTGTTTCCACAATAATGCTTATATCTTTCAATGTTTATATTGTCTAAACTCTCATTTCAATCATTGAAACATTCTCAGAGGGCATTATATAGTTGTTATTCTCAAACTATTTTTCGTCAGAGCGATTTCCAAAATGATTGATACATAACATGATTTTTATCACTAGGTAATGATGAACTTGTCTAAAGAAAAAGCTTTACCAACACATATTTCGAGAAATAGATAAGAGAAATATACTCAGCTCGAAATACCACATGTGTATAATCTTAGTATATATAGTAATGCAACTTTTGTCTCAAGATAGGATATAGATTAGATAGACTTTTGAGTGATGGATAAGTTCAAGTCTCCACATACCTTTTAGTCGATGAAGATCCACTGGTTCCTTGAGTATTCCTTCGTCTTGTATGATGAAATCCATGGAGCTCTTGATCTCAACTACACTTTTTATCCTAGTCCGAGACCTTAGCTATAGTAGACTAGAAATCAAGACTTTATAGTTTTGATCACTAACATTAACAAACATGCTTGAGATAGCAATGCATGCGAGTTTGACCGAGCAATGCTCTAACAATATCCCCCTTTGTCAATTTTAGTGACAAAACTATTAATACATATGTAATACAAAAAAATATATAAATAAACTTTGTAGTTCATATTCCACATGTCTAATCTTCAACATTACTCGAAATATTCGTCACTTCCAAGTAGTCCAATGATCCCAAAGGTTGTAAGTTTAGCATCATCGTTGTTGAAAATACGTAGCTATAACAACGAGAAAACAAGAGTTCTCAATCATTGTTATACAGTGTCATAGTATCATTACACAACGTCAAAGTCCAATTGCATCACAACTTTAACAATAATACTACGGTGATACGTCACTCCCCCTTAGTCAATACTCCATCCCACATGGAAACCACTCCCCCTTACATAATGATCCTAAAACCATATGTATTTGTAGTATGAACTACACATCAGTTCTCCCCCTTTTTGTCAATAAAATTTGCAAAGGTACAAGAAGGAGATCTTAATGAAATTTCCTGAAGATACATTTCATGACCAAAGGTAAATGTATATCATCTTGTTTAGATGCTATCATAAAGCCGAAGTTAAATGCATTCGTCAAGGAGTTTATAAAGATACAAGATAACCCCTATAATATTCTACAGTCGCACTCCCCACAAAGATTTGGCAATTAAGCACAAGTTCAAAAGAACTCTCCTCCATAATATGTCATTCCCAAGGGAACAACAAGGGCGACCTTAATTTCAAAAGAAAATAAGGATTTCTTTGGACTCAACAAATCACATACAAGTATGTATTTGGAATTCAAAAGGAAATATTCAATCAAATTAACCGTAAATGGACCATGATTAATTTGACTAAATATGCTCAACACAAGTAAACTTATGGAGACTTAAAAACTCAATTAGATTAATCACAAGAGAACCCATAATTAATATAACTGGAATACACAATGAAACTAATCACAAAAGTGATCGATTTAATCGTTTATACTCACATAAGAAAATCTATGGAGCGATGACTAAGTTAATCATAAAAACTACCAACCCAGTCAAAAACGCTCAAACATAAGAAAAACTTACGGAGTCATAACTAAATAATCACACAAGATGACTAATTTAGTTCAATATGCTCAACATAAAGTACCTTACGGAACACAACTAAGCTAATCACAAAAATAATCAACTTGGGTGTCTAGTGTTCGACATAAGACACAATACAGATCCTCACAGTAATACACAAAATATGGATCAGGGAAGACCAATTACTTCGGAATACACATGGATTCATTTTATGTTTCCATCACCATTTGCACAATGACATACAATAGACATAATCCTTGAATCACAAAAGATTTTAACCTATCTTACATCAATAATTGACAATGTAGACTTAACTTTTGTGTTTGTCAAAAGTCTTTTCATTCTTTTATCAATACTTGCATATCAATTCACGAACGACTATACTTTTGACAAAGTATGGGACAATCAAGTTCACGGACGTAAACACACATATCCCATAACAATATTGCAATATATAAAACCATAAAGATTAATATTGCAAAAATCATCTTCCAAACAAGTTTAGAATTTAAACCAATAAATCTAAAAACAAGAAGATGAAAACTTTGGACATAGCTATGTGTAATCACAATAATGGATATACCAAACACTAGTTATTCTTCTAAATCAAAACATGAAAAATAGAAGATTTACTAGGAAATAAATCCTTTGAAAAACTCTTTATCATCATTAAGGTAGGAGTTTATATCAATAAACCTTCTTGGTTGTTGTTGTCAAAACTCCTTGTACACAAAAGCCTTTATTTGATGAATCTCCTTTTGCATCTCCCAAAATTGGAACATAAGGTTCATTAAGGTAGGAGTTTATATCAATAAACCTTCTTGGTTGTTGTTGTCAAACCAGGGCTTCTGAATTTCATGAGTCTTATACACAAAAGCCTTTATTTGATGAATCTCCTTTTGCATCTCCTTCAAAACTTCAAGAACATAGTAGATTCAAGAAAACTAAGGTGTTTCTCCAATGAGAATTTGCATTAAGGAACGACTCTTGGCTTCCTCACATTCCTTCTCTTCCTTTTCAATGTTGGAGGCAATGGAGATTTTTATTTTTCCTTCATGATTTATGGCTTAGTAATCACATTACCATCTTTTCCGTCAGAAGACATCGTACTTGGAGTTTCCATGACCGTATGGGTTTGTGGGAGGAAATCACAATTAACTCAACAAGTAGTCTTGAGATAAAAAGAGGTTTTAAAGAAAGAAAAATGGAATGTAGGGTTTGAAACCTTTAAACAGGTTCGTACACGACCAACTCTCAACCCTATGAAGAGTAGAATTTTCGATAATACCCTTTCTTTTGTTTGATAGACAAAAAGAAGAAAAACTTAAGAAAAGAATAGAAACAAACTTTTCCTAACGGCCTGAAAAAATAAAATCATTGTCTCTTTTAATCAGGCATATGAGACAAGATTTTAGACACAACACAATCAAGTTGCATTGTGGTGAACAACAATTTGTCCACCATTTTCCTCTTGAGAAATCCACGTATATCAAGACAATTTGACCATATTTTATTTTCTAATGTCATAGTTTATCCTTGGAATCTAACTTCTTATATGAAGATAAAATCTTACATACATCAGTGGTCTTCTGAGCCAGTTTAAGCTTTCTTGCTAAATGATTTGATCTTCGTTGAAGTTTGTTGACGTGCCTTTGTTAGTGTTTGAACTTATAACACTTTGAAAGTTTGTGACCCTTTAATGAACAATATGAACACGTCAAACTTGGATAAAAATTGGGCTTCTAAAATGTGCAAGTAGCTAGGCACATAGTGGAACCTGAAACATTATAAACAGTGTATCCAAAGAATGGGTCAACTTTGTCTTCCAGAATAGTTAGATTATCTTCTTAAAGAATATCAAGATTGATGTGTGTATTGCTATAATTATCAAAATCAATATTTTCACCAAGAAGTGCAACACTTGATTTCTCGTCTTCATTGGAATCGTAATTGTCAGACATTTCATCAAGAGTTGCAGCAAGACCTTTGTTCCCAGTGTATTTCTGT
The DNA here is from genome assembly GCA_023529315.1 of Papaver bracteatum. Classification (NCBI taxonomy): domain Eukaryota; kingdom Viridiplantae; phylum Streptophyta; class Magnoliopsida; order Ranunculales; family Papaveraceae; genus Papaver; species Papaver bracteatum. Next base: position 489,525 of record JAJJWX010003264.1, read on the forward strand.
CGATTTGGACACTTGTTTGCAAAATGGGAAAATCCTTTATACTTAAAGCACTGAGGCATATCCTCATCATCAACTTCATCATTATCCCTATTTTTAGGAGGAATACGATTATGAGGTTTGACTGATGCCTTAGGCTTATCTCTGGAGAACCGTTTACTTCTCTTCAGCAGAAGATCCCTAAACTGTCTTGTGATCATCGAGACTGATTTTTCAAGATCTTTATCTGATAAATCTGTCTCAGAGTGATCATCTTCAGAGATATACACTTTTTTAGTTTTATCAAGTAATTTAGTGTCCTTTAGTTCTTTGAACGCAACATCCTTAGATTTGGACGAATGTGCATGATCAAAGATCTTAAGCTTTCCGACCAGCGTATTTCTGGAGAGAGTATCAAGGTTATTTCCCTCAACGATGGCATGCTTCTTAAGATCGTATCTAGATGGCAGCGATCTGAGAATTTTCATCACAATATCCTTTTCAGGAATAGTCTTACCCAATGCAAAAGATGCATTAACAATTTCAGACACTCTGTGATTAAACTCATCAAATGTTTCTTCGTCCTCCATACGAAGGTTTTCCCAATCAGAATTAAGGTTTTGAAGCCTAGCTTCCTTCTCATTGGTATTTCCTTCAAATACGGTTGCTAAGATATCCCAAGCTTCTTGCGACTTAGTGCAATTAGACACATGGTGCTGAAGATTTGGGGTAATGGCATGTATGATCGCATTCAAAACGTCGGAATTTTGCTTTGCAGCACCAATATCTTTGGGAACATTTACATTTCCAAATGCCACAACAGGAGGATCATATCCATTAACAACATATACCCATGATTAAAAATCACACGCTTGAAGAAAAGATCGCATAACAATTTTCTACCATAAGTAATTAGAGCCATCGAAGACTGGTGGTACGTTTATTGAGATAACACCTATGTCCATAGAGTCAGATCGCTACAAACACAGACTTGTAAGGTCTTAAACGTGTTTGCCTGCTCTGATACCAATTGAAAAAGCGGGGGTCTCACAACCACACCCAATATTTTGATTAGCAATCTGTATGGACAAACTTCGAGTAACTTTCTAGAGAATCAACTAGACAGTCAGACTCAATCTAGATAGAAATATCTTAAGGATTTATTATCTCAATCTCTCGATTTAAATCATACTCAAGCAAACAACGAATCTCAATTTAAATACAAGAGAGATAACTTGGATGGTACCAAAGACCAATATCCAAGTGTCAATCAATTTCAATCAACAACCAAAAAGGTCGGATGTTCTTATTGATTGAACAACGCACAACCTGTATTACTTCAATTATATAACAAAATAAAATGCGAAAAAGAAATAACACAGACACCAGAATTTTGTTAACGAAGAAACCGCAAAAGCAGAAAAACCCCGGGACCTAGTCCAGATTAAACATACACTGTATTAAGCCGCTACAGACACTAGCCTACTCCAAGCTAACTTTGGTTTGGACTGTAATTGAACCCCAACAAATCTCACACTGATCCAAGGTAAAGTTATGCTCATACGTCTCTGATCCCAGCAGGATACTATGTACTTGATTCCCTTAGCTGATCTCACCCACAACTAAGAATTTCTACGACCCAAAGTCGAAGACTTTAATAAACAAATATGTATCACACAGAAAAGTATACGATAATAGATAAATTCGTCTCCCACGAATATACCTACAAGTTTTGTTCTGTCTTTTGATAAATCAAGGTGAACAAGAACCAATTAATAAAACCAGACTTATATTCCCGAAGAACATCTCAGTTTTATCAATCACCTCACAATAGTCTTAATCGACGTAGCGAAAAAAGATATTGTGGAATCACAAACGATGAGACGAAGAGTTTGTGACTACTTTTATATCTTGCCTATCGGAGATAAAAATCTCAAGCCAATTATTATAATTGTACTCGTATTATAGAAACAACAAGATTAGATCACACAATTACGATAAAAGTAGTATCGGTCTGGCTTCACAATCTCAATGAAGTCTTTAAGTCGTTAACCTGGTTTTAGAAGAAGAAAACCAAAGGTTACAGGAGAATCGACTCTAGCTTAGAACAACTAGTATCACACATAATGTGTGGGGATTAGGTTTGCCATTTGCTAGAGTTCTCCCTTATATAGTCTCTCAAATCAGGGGTTACAATCAATGTTAGCTTACTAACAAAGCATTCAATATTCACCGTTAGATGAAAACCTGATTAGATTCAAGATAATATTTTTCAACCGTTAGATCGAAAACATAGCTTGTTACACACACATGTAATGCACGTTTCTAGGATTGTGTAACCATACCCAAACTTGTACATTAGTTAGTTCAACAGTAGTAACCCAATGATTAGCCATATGATAAATTTCATATCAACCATATTATTCTTCACCATAACTAGTCCAAATGACTCAAATGAACTAGTTAGAGAGTTGTTCAATTGCTTAGATCTTTATGTACTACACAAGACACAATCGAAGCAAAAACGATGTGATTCGCTCGAATCGATTCATGAACTATAAAGCCACGGTTTGCAATAGCATTCCTTAGTTTATTAAGATAAGTTCACGAACATCGTTTTTAGACATAACATGCTCAAGTTCGCGGACTCAAGTTCCCGGATGGAGTTCACAAACTCAAGCAGAAATTCTCGGGTTCGAGAACTTCGTCAGTTCGTGGATTGGGTTCGCGGTTTGATCTCACGTACTGCACCGGTTTCACTTGATTAACAAAATTCGCAAACTTTGGTTCAAGCCATAAGGACTTACACATATATGTGTTTCCACAACAATGCTTATATCCTCCAATGGTTATATTGTCTAAACTCTCATTTCAATCATTGAAGCATTCTTAGAGGGCGTTATATGGTTGTTATTCACAAACTATTTTTCGTCAGAACTATTTCCAAAATGATTGAAACATAGCATGACTTTTGTCACTAGGTAAAGATGAACTTTGCTAAAGCGAAAGCTTTACTAACATATATTTCGAGAAATAGATAAGCAAGATATACTCAGCTCGAAATACCACATGTGTATAATCTTAGTCTATATAGTAATACGACTTTTGTATCAAGATAGGAGATAAAGTAGATAGACTATTGAGTGATAGATAAGTTCATGTCTCCACATACCTTTTAGTCGATGAATATCCACTGGTTCCTTGAGTAGTCCTTGGTCTTTTATGATGATCTCCATGGAGTTCTTGAGCTCAACTACACTTTTATCCTAGTCCGAGACCTTAGCTATAGTAGACTAGAAATCAAGACTTTATAGTTTTGATCACTAACATTGACAAACATACTTGAGATAGCAACGCATGCGAGTTCGACTGGAAGAGTTCACTGAATGGAATATAGGTATTGGCAGGAAGAGTTTATTGAATGGAATAACATTATTTACGTATATGAATGAATGGAATATAGGTAACGCATATTGAATTGTATGTTCGATGTGGATCTTTATTATGTACGTAATTCAATTCGGCAGGAAGAGTTCACTGAATGGAATATATGTATTGGCTTGTCCTTTCGTAATATTGTGTCCTTTTCAACATATTTGGATCCAGAGTTGGTAAAAAGCAATGTATTTATGCGTTCTCGGGTGAGAGCTATTTATGGATGGGATACCTCCAAGAAAACTGCTAATTGATGACCGCATCACTGTCAATTGAAAACCCCACACTATCGGATAACCACGGTAACTAAGTGGGGACAGTATTGATGGAGCATCATATCTTTACAAATGGTATTAGAGTCGACCACGGGTTACACATCGAGGGTGAAACAGTATGCTTGCCGAATTGTGTCGGGAAAGGGTCTCATGAGAGAGAAAAAATGCCAGAGTCTAGGATTGAACATATTCCGGAGCCGAGGACGACTCCTAATTAAGTTGGTGGTATTATAGTACTCTGACTCGGCATGTAGGATTTGTCAAGTAGAATATAGGTAATGGTTTGTCCTTTCCTAACACCGAGACCTTTTCAACATAATTGGCTTCATTGTTGGAGAAAAATCTCTATAGTTAAGCATGCTCGATATTGAGTAATCCTATGATGAGTGACCGCTTGAGAAGCTGTTGTTGGATGACCGCAGCGATGACCATTGAAAACCCCATATTGTCAGATGACCGCATTGGATAAGTGAAGATATAATCGGTAGAGGTTCATGCCATTACATTTTACGACATTACGCTTTCAAATGTGAGGTCATTCATTGCATAAAAATACTAATAACAATACGCTTTACTTAAAATAAAATATGTTATCCATCATCATTGAATAAAAATAACTAAATCATTTATCAAGAAATACATGAGATGATGCGAAATTACTCACTGGGCACCAATACTTGCCACCGTCACTATGATCCACTTATATAATTCCAATCTAACTAAGTTTGTTACTCTTTTTTCTTTCAAAAAATAAAAAGTACATTGAAAACATATTTATAACAATATTTTTTCATCCTAGTGCTTGGTAAAGATTTCATAAAGTGTTTTTTTATGCAAAACACTTCCACAATCTATCAATTTTAAAAGTGGGGGAGAAAGAGCTTTTAAAAGTTTCAAAAACAAATATTATAGTTCAACCTAATTTCATATTTTATTTTCCAATTTTATCCCATCTTTTTTTTATAACTGAAAAAAATTATCCATGAATTTATATATCACCATTTTTTATTAATTCATTATATTTTATTCTTTAAAAATAATTATTTTTTATTTTCAAACTCCATTTAATGTTATACCGTATCACCTAAATGTACTTTAATTAATTTATCAACAATAAATATTATGCAATTATTGTTTTTTAAAAAGTGGTTAAGAAAGAACGCGCAATTGGGGGATGCTTTTATTAATTGGGGGATATGAATTACTTCCCCCAACCAGGGGTGGCTGATAAGGAGTAACTTTTGATTATGAAAATACCAAAATACGCTTTCCCTAATTAAAAACCTTTATGAAAAGACTGTTATGCCCTTTCCCCTAAAACAATAAAATCTAAAAACCAAATCAGTTTATCCCCCATTTCATTTAGTGCCGGCACAGTTAGGGTTTTGAAGAAAAAAAATCTTCATCTTTTTTATCGTTCTTCATCGACGATTAATCGTTATTCAAAAATTTCTTCATCGATTAACCTACCCGAATCATAACCATGCCTCCACGAAAGAAAACAAAAGACAAATCGAAGACCAAATCGATTGGTCAATAAAAAAACGAATAACGAATTACTTGGATTGTTGAAGAACAAGGAGAGGACGAGGCGTCGAACTCGGACGATCAACCACTCGCATCAAAAATGGCTTATGTGAGAAGGTTAGTGATTTTGAACTCATTTATGATTGTTTTAATCGATTTATAGAAGTGGGTTTAGGTTAGAATCGCCAAACATGGCTGAAACAGTCGAGGTACACAGAGTACCGGAATTCGATATGGGATGAATACCACGCTGGTTTCAAGTACCGGCGTGGGATCTGGGATGAATACCATGCCGTTTTCAAGTCCTAAAAGTGAATTTCTAGCACCGGCATTCGAATTGGGTTGAATGCTATACCGGTTTTAGGTACCGGCATACCTTCATAATAATTCGTGTATGCCGGTAGTGGACTTAAAACACACAGAAACATTCTGAACTTTTGCACCACTACCGGCATTGAATCTAGGTTTCATGTATGCCGGTATTAAGGAAACAACATAGATTTTATCTAATTCGTGTACGCTGGTAGTTTACTTTAAACATACAGGAACATATATGTTTTTTTTTATCAGTACCGATACACTCTTTCTCTTCCATTGTAAGCCGGTAATGTATTACCGGCATGGAATTGATTTACTTCTTCTATGCCGGTATTGGTCTTGTGGTATCCATAAGAAACCAATTTTAATACCGGCATTATCGATATCTAAGTTTCAATGCCGGTATCTCTAAACCGGCTTGGTATGTTTAAGAGTTTTTATGCCGGTACTTAAACTTCCAATATAACTTGTCTTATTTTTGTTTTGTGTGCTTATGTTATAGGTCAAAATCCAAGGAAGCTAACAAAAGAAAAAATAAAGATGTTGTCACTAAGAGAAAGAGGAAGGACGGTCTTAATACTCCTCAGTCTCTGCCTCCACGAGGTAAAGATGAAGGTCGCAAGAAGCGTTTGGGGTTTGGAATAAGAGAGGAAATTTGGGATAGTGGTGGTGACCGTAGTGCACTTGTAATCCGTGAAGGTATTGGAACAGTTGAGGACAATGAGCGTGATGATGGGGAAAATGAGGAGGAAGATGATGAGGTTGACCCAAGCCAAAGCCAAAGAGAAGTTGGTGGGCCGAGGGAACAACCAACACAAGGCAAGCGCAAAGGCAAGGGGAAACCCAAAGTTAAAGGTTGTCACCTTCCTGACATTGATGACATGATACCCGACCTTGAACGTGGTAAAATTTGGGGTGAAGCTTCAGAACCGAAAGTACTATTTGGATACAAGCACTCTTGGGTTCGTACTATCTATCAAACATATGTAAGCATTTTTTATTTTGTGCATATGTATTGTTTTGGATTTATGCAAAATCTCTTAATCGTATTATCTTCTAATTGTAGGATCATACTAAGGCTGTTCGTGTTTTCCGAAACCAAGTCGCGGCTCATTGGGATTTGTCTTTGGAGCATGATGATGTCCAAATAATAGTTAAGGATTCTGGTCTATATGCTTTGGTTGAAAATTATGTGAAGCCAGATATTGTGACAGTCAATTGCTTCGTTGAAAGGTATCTTGGTGAAACTGATACAATGCACTTCCCGTTTGGAGAGATGACCTTGATCCCTGATGATGCTCAGAATATTCTAGGCTTAAACGTTATCGGCAAATCAATTGCAGAAGGAGTTGAGTGTCTGGACCTTGAATGGTCGAAGTTGCACGCTTTGACTGAAAAACTCTTTGGTTGGGACTTCAAAACTTCTACGGAGAGCTTTTATGTATCCCAATCTAGTAAGACGAAGACATTCAAGCTGACGATGCTTAAGAAGAGGTTTCAAAATATAAAGCAAAGAAGTTTTGAGGATGGATGGGACCCTGCACAGATTCGTTATACAGCCGATGCGTACCTGTTATACATCTTGGGCACTAGGGCATTCCCTGACACTAATGGCAATAGGGTAAGTGCAAACTTTCTTCAGTACTTGGATCCGTTGGAAGATGTTTATATCTATTCTTGGGGCACCGCGGTAATGGAACATTTGATGGCGGAGATGAGAAGGGCCTCTTTGGCTAAAACAAACCAATTTGTCGGGAATTTCACTCTACTCCAGGTAAATTTATTTTCTTAACTTATTTTCTTATGTATATTGTTCACATGTATATTCATCATGAACTTAGAATAAAAATTTACTGCTTCACATTGGAATAGGTTTGGTGTTATGAACACTTCCCAACCTTGTTCAAGAAGTTCCCTTTCTTGAAGATCAATGACCTTCACGAACCCGATACTTCTAGAGCTAGGAAGTTCGAGTTTAACAGAATTCCAAATCCCGGAAACAAAGGTTGACTGATCGAGATGAGATTGGTTCTCGATGCAATGAGTACAGAAGACGTTGTGTTTGACCCATATAAGGAGGATAGAGAAAACCATCAACTTTTGAAGTTTGGTAACGTTGCATTTTACAATGGGCCGTTGTTCCACCCAAAAGGATATATCATGGCTAATCCATGCCGTGTGATGCGCCAACATGGATATAAGCAATCATCACGTTTTGAATCGGCCTCTGATGATAAATATCTTCTTCACTTATCTCTGTGCATTTCAACTCCAAAAAAGTTGCATGTAGTCTATGATTCAGATCCGGAACCAATACGCTGGAGGGATAGGGAGCCACATCGTTTGGTAGATATTAGTAAGTGGGAGATTGCGGAAAATGGTGATGAAGTTGATAACGACTACATGGAAGATTACCTGGAATGGTCACATCCTTATGTCATGCGCCCGGATGACATCCAAGTTCCACCCCAGAAAAAACCTCCTGTTATAACTCCCATACCTCCACCACCTACGACGGCCCAACTTCATAAGACCGTTGGATTGCTAGTAAGTTCTATTAATTGCTTAGTCGTTTAATGTAAACATAATGTTATATATTAGTATATACTATTTATGTGTTTCATGTATTATACTAGCGTCATCGGCTTGGAAACTTGAAGAAGATGTTTGGTTGTAAGTACGATGAAGGAGTGGTGTTATCCCTTCAAAAAATCAAGGAAGTCGAGCAAAAGCTTGATAGAATTGAAGAAACCGACCCTAGTGCAAAAGCTTTGTTTGGAGAAACGAGGAAGGCACCCGTCAAAAAGAAACTGAAGACCAAGTGAACAATTGGTGGTTATTTAGTTTATTTTGATGGTGGTTGTTACGTCTTGAACAATTTCGAACTTGTTTTCGTTTGCACCTCAGGGTTAAATCTTTAGTTGTTTGGTTTGCTTTTGGTTTATGCTACCTGGATTAAAAACACTTAAGCAGAATCCAGTTGTTTGGTTTATGTTGAACATGTCTAGATTTCTAGTGAAAGATTATAATTTCCGGCATAGATGATTTCAGTTCCAGAAACGCCAGTACTTAAACCGGCATCCTAGTAATTTAAAATTCAATGCTGGTTCCAAAGTCCCTACATTGAAATTATTTCTAATTATATTCCGGAACAAGAATTTTAAAATTTGCATGTTCCTGTATAGATATTGTTGACTACCGGCATGGTGGTTTTTTTTTAATTTCGTCGTCGGTATTCTAATTTTTCATATTTTCCTACATTGTTGACAGAAAACCGGCATAGTTATGTCGATTCAATCAATGCCGGCACTATGCTAAAAATTTATTTCAAATGCTCTTTTATTTCATTCCTAAGTAATATATTACATTGGATTGGATACTTTAAATTAAAACATGATAAAAAAACATTCAATGGATTGCACTTGGTTACAAATAATCTATTTCCATATATTTTCAACAATTACGAAACCTTTGAGCCTTTCCCGAATCTGTTCGAAGACATCTTCCGGTGTGGGGGTGTCAAGGATCATCTTCACTGGTTCTTCTTCTTTTTCAACATATTCCTTTCCCTTCATATAACACTCATCACACCCATCGATAGGCTTGCATTGGCCCTTGTGGTTTTCTCTTGACTCTGCTAGTTCAACAGCTTTGTCAAACCATTGAAACTCATCGCACTTTGGGTGATTCAAACACCTTAGAAACATTCTTCCATTTTCAGCATCATCAGTTTTTGCAATCCAAAACCGGCGTGTCCCATCACATCTTCTACACTTTGAATAAATAAAAGGGCAATCCATTGCTAGATAATATGGTGACTTGCAATGATGACTCTTTAAGAGAAGATTATATTAGTCATGCATCATAGTAATGAAGATTATATTGTTAGTAATGATTAATCTACTTACTTTGCAAATAGAGCTAGATGATGAATATCACATCGTTTGTGAAGCTTTAAACGTGCTTGCTTTATTGAGAGAAGGATTTTTGTTATTTTGTGGGTGGTTTGTGTTGAATTTCGCCAAGGAATGGGGGTATTATATACAAATGAATCTCCAACGGTCTTTTTTTTCTTCAAAAAACTAGCCGTTTTTTTTTATTTCACAAATACCGGCATATTCGATATTGAATATTCAATGTCGGTATTGGTTGCATATTTGGCCGAATCGCAATGAATAAATACCGGCATAGTAAGCTTATGGAAATACAAGCCGGAATTTATTGCCGGTATAGTTGTTCACAATGACATCGATGCCGGTGTTGGTTATTTTTCAAAAAAACTAGTCATTGAGGTTTTCACTATATAAAGAGAGCTAATACTTGGACCCAAAAGTCCAAAACCATTGTGTTCTTATATATCTCCTTTATCCTATTAATAACTTAGAAACCATACACCCTATAATAATCATCTATAAATAACTTAGCATAGTACCTAACCCCACATTCAACAAATGACATCGTTTGACTCGGAGGAAGATTTAGCAATCACCCAAGCATGGTATGCCGAAACTCGTCCTTCAACTATAGATAACAGTACGTGGGATTCCATGTGGTTGAATATTTTTAACAAATTTGTTCATGATTATGGTAACCCGAAAGGAAGAACTACTAAACAAATCGAGCAACGACACGACATCATCCTAAATGCGGTGGTTGAGTATCTAACCTTGAAACACCGGATTGATCAAGCTAACTGCAATAGATTGTCTCCTCAACAACTTGTACGTATTTTTATGATTCATTCGACATAATCCACTATTTTTGAATTTGTATGAAACAAACATAATTTGTGCATTGTTTTTGTAGCATGAAGCCGTGAAAACGCGTTACTTACAAGAAAAGGGAGAAGCATTCATGTTTGAAGCCAACGTCAACCATATTAAAACCAAGGTCACGGAGTACCACCAGCTGAGTGTATCGGAGACGGATTCTTCTTAAGAAGATTGATAGTTTAGTGGTAATTGCTTAGGTTTTTAGGGTATTCGATGAGGTTTTTTCGTAAGGTTTTGTGGGTAGCTCTCTATGTAAACCCTCATGAGACTATAACTCGTCCACTAGGGTCGCATAGGGGTCCAAAGTCTTGATGCACATGCTAAGTGCATTCGTTTTTCCGTCGACAAGGATTACATTTGAAATAAATTAGAGTTCCGGTATACAAATTTCACATAGTTGAATGCCGTAATAAACTGCCGGCATTGACTTAAATTATATTTGAACGCCGGTAGTCGCTGCCTAATATTTTTATGTTCCCGTGTACAATTAACGAAATTCTGGCACACAATTTTAATACTATGGAATGCCGGTACAATGTGCCGGCATTCCCATAAACCATAGTTCAGTGCCGGTACAAAAGATTCAATGCCCAACGACTATTTTTTCAAACTACAAACCAGTAAAGTAAATTGCCGGATTTTATTTGAGGTTACCTACAATGCCGGTACCATAAAGTGGAAAAGAGCCATTGTGTGCTCATCTATTTAAAGTGGATACACCTATTGTAGTTGATACCTCAAAAAAATAAAAAATAGGTGATCTCCAACACATCTCTATGATGGCAGAAAAATCACCGACTACCGATTTTAGAGAATATTTATATGGAAAAAATATCTCAACTCCGGTAGGGAATCAATCATCATCCACCACCAACTCAATTCCCATGATACTAGAAAAACTTAGAAGGGAGGACCAAACGACCAAGTCAATTTTCGCGATGGAAGAAGAGATACTTATAAGGAAAAGAGAAGAAGCAGAGGCAGCAAAGGAAGATTACTATCGCGAAGAAACAAAGAGAATATACGAACGTGTAAAACAAGCAAAGATTGAATCGGATGTTGAGGAAGAAACCAAATGGATCAAAAATTACTACATAATATCTGATTTCCCAGAAGATCACCTCCCTCCAAACCTTTTTTGGGGTCTTGTTGCATATGGTCCTTATATGCCAAAGTCCGTGGACGGTAAGTGCAAGAAATGCAAAATAGATTATGAGGATGAATTTGTATCGCATCAGACAATTTCCCTCATAAAATTATGTCACAAATACAACGAGTTTCTCGCAAGATACCGAGATAATAGGTTTCAAGCTCAGGCCGCATACACCAAATGGAGAACATAGCCTTTTAGGCATTTCGAAGCTGCTTTGTTTGTTGAATCTCGTACCAAGAAATGATGTTAGTTGCAATTAGCTTGAGATCTTTAACGTTATGTGTAAGGTTGTTCAGGTGTTTAATGTTTTAAAGTCTATTTACTTATGATTAATATGATGTTTCTTTGGTTTGTAGTTCACGTTGTTTATTTCGTCAAGTTACTTTCACATACCGGCATTGATTAATGCACCAAATTCCATACCATTCCATGTGCCGGCATTGAACGGTGCACCAAATATTAAGCCGGCATCATATTGACAATTTAAACTTATTGTCATAATGCCGGCATTGAATAGTTTCATGTGTCTATGTCGGCATTCTGATGGTTAAAATTAAAACTCCTTCATTCCACTTGTTTGACGGTTAGAAACTACTTTAACCCAGTCTTTGGACGATTACAAAATCCTTAATGCGTCAGTTACAAACTTATCATTCTATTTAAGTGACGGTTTTGGATAAGAAATTATTCAATCTTCCTTTTTATTCAATCTCCATTTTTTTTTTCTTCTCCTATACCAAAGACAATGGGTCGTCGCAAATCTCGTGAAAAATCCAATCCACAAATACTTGTTGATGAATCGCAAGAAAGTACTGAAAAGTCTATTGGTGAGGCGAGCATAACAAATTTGATGCGGTAAGTGAAGAATTTGTTGCATTGAATTATTTTTAAGGTTTATCCCATAATATATAACACAAAGTCAAACTTTCTTGTTTAGTCTTTATACTACACTAAAACAAAATTTTGAAATTTCAATCTAGTGAATTGAAATTCTGTTTTATTCGCGGTCGAATTTAATTTCAAAATCATGCCGGATTATATTCTTGAATCCCAATTGTATTGCATGAGCTTGCCGGCATATAAAATTAGTCAAATTCTATGCCGGGTACGTGTGTCGGCGTTGTAGTTTTGATCAATACCATGCCGTTTTTATTTTCCTGTTTTGTTTAAAACTCTATAAAAAAATCCCCTAGTTCCGGCATCTAGGAAAATATGTTTTACCATGCCGGAAGTTATTCCGGCACTATCGATATGTTTAAAAACTATGCCGGTTTTATTTCCCTAAAATTGTTATTCTCTGTATAGAATTCAAGAAAACCGACAAAGAATATATAATTTCTTACTATGTCGGATCAAGTACCGGCACTCATATTTTGGACCATTTGTATGCCGGCGTCCAGTATATGACTCAGTTTAACGTATTGGAACATAGGTATAAAGCATCAAAAAAGGACAAAGGAAAAGGAAAAGTGGTTGTAGAATCAAAACGTAAGTCTTCTCGACGTAGCTGTCCTGATCCGGCTACTGCTAAGGTCACAATTCAAGATCAACCTATAAGCGACTCACCCAGCAGTGATAATGATGATTATGAGTGGGAAACTGTGCCTGTACCAGATCGAGCCGGTGGCTCATCCTCACAAGTAGCTGATGTCGGAGTTGAAGCCTATAAGGATGATAAAAATGCACCCCCAACCTACCTTCCTGATAAACATGACATGATTCCAGACCACGTTGATGGCAAACATTGGGGTCAACCGATAAACCCGCAACTCTTATTTTCTTACAAAGACTCTTGGGCTCGTTGGATATATCAAACTTATGTAAGACGTTTGCATCTTATTTTTATAATATTTATCTGTGATCAAGTGAATTTAATTAAGTTTGGTATGTTTTTATAGGACCACAAGAAAGCCTTCCGTGTTAGCCGCCATCAACAATCGGATGTATGGACTTTGAAGGATGAGTGTGCGGATGTTAAAGCGGTAGTCAAAGCATCTGGGTTGTATTCTGCGATAAAAAATTATGTGGCCACTGATACCGTCACGGAAAACTGCTTTTTGGAGAGGTTTTTTGCTGACACTGACACCATGCATTTTACTTTTGGTGAGATGACCATTATCCCTGAAGATGTCCAAAGGATAATAGGTTTAGTAGTTCTTGGGAAAGCCGTTAAGGTAGGAGATGACTCTAAGGAACTAGAATGGGACACGATCTATGAGCTCACTGAAAGGTTATTTGGATGGAACAAGGAAACCACTTTGGAAAATTTGTACAAGACAAGGCGTTCCCAGACAAAGACTATCACATTCGTCAAACTCTATGAATTGTTTGGGGATACGAAGAACAAGGTATTGACTCCCGAACAAGTTCAGCAAAGTGCCGCTGCTTATATATTGTTCATCTTGGGCTCCGCTATATTCCCGGACGCTAATGGTAATAGGGTGCATATGAACCTCCTACAATACTTGGATCCGTTGGACAAGGTTCATGAGTATTCATGGGGCACTGCTTTCTTGGCATATTTTTTGGCTGAAATGCGTCGAGCTTCTAAGGCGAAAGCCGTCAATTTAATGGGAATTTCACTGTAATTCAGGTATAGTGAACTTCCTATTTTGTGATAGTTATCATTAAATTTATTAGTTTCTAATTATTTATTTTCTTACACATTTCATTGAAACGATCTTTCATGGCCATAGGTGCGGGCTTATGAACACTTTCAAAGTTTGTTCATAGGGTATAAAGGATTGAAGACTATCCGTGGATATGAACATAATAAGGCTCTAGCTCAGAAATACTACTTCAACAATACCCCAAGGCCCAATAATGAGGATGGATTTGGACTCGGAGGCCGTGGAAGATGTTGTGTTTGACCCATATTGGAATGCCAGAGGAGTTCAGTTTCAAAGGCGTGACAATGTTTCATTTTACAATGGACCGTTATTTCATCCAAAAGGATTTGTTATGCACAACCCGCGCCGTGTAATGCGCCAACTAGGGTACACGCAGAAATATCTCACGGATACATCATATCAGAAATTCTCTCATGAATTTTCACAATGCCAATCAGATAAGAACCATACTGTCATAGTTTATGACCCTCAACCTAATCTTGCACATTGGACTGAAAGGGAAGAAAAAGGACTTGTGTTGAATATGACTGATTGGGAATTGGTTGAGAACGGTAATGAGAGTGATCCAACCTTCCTAAGAGGCCATGGTAAGTACTCGCATGCTTATGTTGTGCGCCCGGATACCGTAGAAGTTCCTCCACAACTAGCACGTCCCTCCACCACTCCGTCAACTGTGCCCGAACTTATACAACTCGTTACAATGTTGGTACGTACGTCTTGTGCATTACTATTCTTCTAATCTATATCTATGAACTTATACAATTGTATATACTAAATACATGTTTAAAAATTTCTTAACAGCGTCAGCGGATTGGAAATTTGTCAAAGTTCTTTAAGAAGAAGACCAAGAAAAGAGAGGTGCTGACCCTGAAAGAAATGGAGAACGTCGCCCAAAAGATAGACAAAATTGAAGATCCTGGGGCAAAAGACTTGTGGGGAGAAAGGAAGAAAAGGGTACACAAGAGGCCAAGAACCGAGTGATTGTGTGTTTCTTTTATAGTATTATTTTGGTTTGAACAATCTGAAGTTAGTTTATGTTTGTTTGTGTGTGTTGTTAAACTTTGAACATCTTTCTTTCATTTGTTTTCGGTGTGGCACATCTTAACTTTACATTTGGTTTGGTAAACAATCTAGTCTTTTCTTATTAATCAATGTAAACTTTGGAGATGTTGATTTCATTTGTTTTTGGATTAAAAAATAATATATTAGTTAATCTATAAGAAACTCTAAGTTTTCTTTTTAAAACCGGCATAGAATAAATCGTGATAACTATGCCGGAAATCTGTTTTCTTTTCAAAAAAAAAAAATTTAGGATTCCGACATCGATTCTGTTTTGATGTCAATGCCGGTAATATAAAACGGTATTGTGAGTAAGTTATTTTCAATGCCGAAAATTACACAATTATCTCTGTGTACTTATGGTGATTTTCCGGCACAAAAAAGAAAGTATATTTCTATGCCGGTATTTGTTCCGGCATCGTAGAGTTTGAATTAAATCATGCCGGCATAAACATGGCATACGGTTCAATGATTACAATTCAAACTTCCAAAAAAAAACAAAAGGTTGTGTATTAATGAACACCAGGTATCCAAATTACTCATCATCGCCTCCACACGTATTAACTTGAATCTCCTCGTCTTCAAGAGGTTTCTTCGATAAGTCCAACGCATCCCAAAATTGGTGATTCTCCTCATACAATTCCATCCATCCCTTTTAGATATTGGAATCTATATCCTTGTTTTTAACCATCCCACAAACAGGGGGAAATGGACAATTATCCTTGAGTTTTAGAATAACGAAATGATTACCATTCACGAATGCCAAAACAACTCTTCTCTTCTTAAGGGATCCTTCACATTTTTTCCAATTAGGGGTAAATGTTGCGACTACGGTGGGAAAAATAAAACGAACAACACAATTAAATGTATCCACTACTAGATGCCCATAAAGCGGCATTCTCATCCAATATTGAGAAGGAAGAAATGACATCTCCTGCCCGGGTCCTAACACTTGATCACACATATCATCAAACCCGTCGTCGTGACCAACCAATTGCTCATAAAACCTCATCTTCTTCACAAGTTGATCGGCCATCCTCATTCTAGCATATCGACATGGTGTCATTCCTTTACTAACAGTCATCTCGAAGATTCCTAATTGTTCGGTCACGACATGATAGCCACAATTTCCATATCTATCGACATCATCCGTGTACACAATAAACTCGCGAATAACCTCAGAAAGTTGGTCTATGTAAGACTGTAGCTTCATATGATAAGTTCTAATGGTCCTACATGTTTTGGGATCCTTATACATCTTCATATAACCCTTTTGTTGCTTAATTATTTCCAATCCATCCTCTTCAATCTCTACATTATCAATGTCTTCAGTATGTGATGGGAGATTATACTTCCTTGGCCTACCAATTCCCCTTTCCTTTGAACCTCCGATACATCGACTATGGGTGTTGCTTCGGAATTCTCACCTTGTTGTCCTTGGTAGCTTAATGTTGGTACCTTCGGCGGCCTTCCACTTTTCCTTTGAACCTACGATACATCGACTATGGGTGTTTCTTCGGAATGCTAACCTTGTTGTCCTTGGTAGCTTAATATTGGTACCTTCGGTGGCCTTCCCCTTTTCCTTTGAACCTCGGATACATCGACTATAGGTGTTGCTTCAGAATGCTCACCTTGTTGTCCTTGGTAGCTTAATTTTGGTACCTTCGGTGGCCTTTCCCTTTTCCTTTGAACCTCAGATATATCGACTATGGGTGTATCTTTGGAATACTCACCTTGTTGTCCTTGGTAGCTTAATATGGGTACCTTCGGCGACCTTCCCCTTTTCCTTTGAACCTCCGATACATGAACTTTGGGTGTGGCTTCGGAACCCGTCGTTTGTTGTTGACTTGATATCGGTTCCTTCTTTGGACTACCCTTTTTTTTTTGGAACCGGCGCTTCCGCGAATCTTGCTTCCGAAATCTCACATGCGGATAGATCTCGTCTCTTAGTTTCCGCGAGTTCTTCTTAACGTTTAGTCAATTTCGTACTCATCATTCGCATCCGCTAGAGTGCCATAACCTAGAATCCTTAAAGCCGAAGTAACTTTTTGTTCAGGACCATGACCTCTAATATTCAGTGCATCAAACTGATAATTGAATTGAGGTTCCACTCGACAAAGCTCTTCAATAATCTTTTTCACCAGATGACGAGGCATGTAGAATCGACCTTGGAAATCTCGATCAGAGTACACACAATTGGGAAGAAAATAATCGTGCATGAGCTTCTGATGGTAAAATTCCCTCCCTCGATACGTATATCTTCTTGATAATACTTCTTTGGGCTCTGGAACTCTTGGTATTTGACCCGTATGTACAAGCATCAAAATTTCGATTAGTTTATTATCTTAAGCTTCCTCTTCGTCAATTTGTTGCAGCCTCATACGATACCTTTCTTGCTATAACCTGAACCGATTCATAATGATATCCCTTTCTTCATTGGATCTCGACATTGAGATGATTAATGAAACTTAAATTGAGAATATTGGTGAAATATCTGTAGAAGCAAGTGTGAGTTATCTAGAGTGGTGAAATGGCGTATATATAGGAACCATATGGGGAAATAGCCGTTGCAGAATAACTACTGGGCGATAACCATTGTATCGCCAGCGTTATTATTTAAAGCGAGCGATTTTAACAATATCGGTAGCGGTAAAGTTTTTAACGCCAGCGATATTGTGAATATCGCTCGATAGCAACTCAGTCGCTAATTGATTTTCCCATAGTAGCACAGAAGGTTTTCCATGCCACCTGGCATGCCAAACACCATTTTTTGGCATGTGCATAGGAATAGGCTTACACAAGCAAAGTTAGCCAAACTGTGCTTTATACTCTTGATAGATAGATGATTCTTTTTACTAAAATAAATTATTATTAAATTAAATATTTTTAATAAATACACATATCCGCACGTATCTTAGGAAATTAAAAATTAATATTTTTAATACCCCTACATATCATGGATCCTCAATTTTAAAAAATTGATGAACCTCCGTATCAATATCCCTATATCCATATCCCCGTATCGGTATCGGTGTTTCCTAGAATACACAAACGGTGATTAGACTAAGTCTTATGGGCTAAATTGGAGGTGCTAGATTAGCACTTAAGTGTTGCAATTAAAAAAAAAGTGTAGCAAAAAAGTTAACCCTAGTTCTCTCTCATACCAGTTGCTAGCATGTGAGCTAGCATGCTAGATAGTTATGTTGAATGATTCAGCGCTTGAAAAACCACCTTTTCGTGGAATGGTTCTGCGCTGAGAGATTTATTTTTGATCTGACGGCTGAGATTGATTGCGCTGAATGGTTTAGCGCAACACGCTGACGTGGACTGCTAATCTAGCACTCCCATAAGACTTAGGATGTAGTCCTGACTGCTAATCTAGCTGCTAGACTACCACCTCATAAGACTTAGTTTAATTCGCTCAATTGCTATGTGGGCACTCTCCCGTTTTCCAAAGGCAACTATATTTCAATATGCCATACGCTTCCGTGGGCACTCCTTTCCCTATAAAAAAGCAACAACATTGAGACAATTATTTTTCTAGTCTTCGGTGTCTCTTTACCTTGTGGGAGTGTTAGGAGAAAGAGAAAGTTAGGGCACAATGATGGGGACGACGAAGATAATTGAGCTGGAGGAAGGATGGGAAATCATTCAGAATGAGATTACAAAGCTGATTAATACTCTTGAAGGTGTTCCTGATTCACCAAACTACGGTTCAATTTACTCAACAGTTTACACTTTGTGCCAACATAAACCTCCTCATTATGAAGCTGAAGGGGTTTATACTAGATATGAAGGTGTTTATAATGATTACTTGACTTCTAAAGTTTTACCAGCTATTCAAGAGAAGAATGATGATATATCTATGTTGCAAGAATTTGTTAAGAGATGGGCTAATCACAAGGTTATGGTGAGTAAACTCTGTCGATATTTCAATTACTTGGATCGCTATTTTGTTCTTCGAATGAAACTTCCTTGCTTGAAAGATGTTGGGTTTGGTTGCTTTCGTAAAATTGTATATGAGAAGATGAAAGTGAAAGCTAGGGATACTGTTATTGCATTGATTAATCAAGAACGCGAGGGAACTGAAATTGATAGGAGTTTGGTCAAGGATGTCTTAGAGGTGTTTGTTGAAATTGGGAATGCTAAGTTGGATTATTATGTTAATGATTTCGAAACTGCGTTTTTAAGTGACATGGTCGATTATCATACTCGGAAAGGTTCTAAAGAGATTATGGTTGCAGAATGTTTTAAAAGGGAGAAGGATAGGGTTTCTCACTATTTGCATTCCAGTACTGAGAAGAAGTTGTTGAAAAAAGTTCAAGTTCGGGAGTTCCCTGCTGAAAATGCCAAACAGGATCTTGAAAAGGAGATGGAGCGTGTGACGCTTACAAATTAACCTGATTATCTCTGGAGGATGCACTGACTTTTTGCTAATATTTAGAAGATGCAGCGGCCGTAGCCGGTAAGTAACAATGATGTATAGGGAGACATTTTGGAGTAGATGGTTCATGACTATATATGACTACAGTTTTTTTTTTTAACTTCCACTAAGAGTAAATGACTACTGTTTAGTGTGGTTATTTAGTTAATGACTTAATGTTTTCACAGGGATCATTAGTTTTTATGATTAAAGGTTTCTAAGTATGTTGTCTTGATTGTTTTGGTTCATGTATGTGTTGTTAGCCATATACATAACTCATTCTTGACTTACTTCACCATAGTGCTGTAAAATTGGAGCATAAGACCTCATTTAGGTGTTGTTCCCCGAGCCCTTTCTAATTTGACTGCATGCTATGGGTCGATGACTTTCTTTGTTTCTTTATGTTGGCTGTTAGTGCATGTTTATTTACTCTGCAACAGTAAATATTAAAATGGAGTTAATCACTTTGTTACAAGATGCCAATTCTGCACACCAGAACTGTCAAGGCAATGTTGTTCTCGACTGTTCGGCTAAACATGTCCGTCTTTTGTCTATTCTTGTTTGGTTGGAATCAATGCATTATCTATTCACTTATCGAAAAAACTTAACAAACTAGAACTTGTATGCTTCAGTGATTTGTTGATACAAGTATTCTTCCTGAAAACATGTTTATTGTTACGATTTTGACTACACTCTTTTCCAGTGAAAGCAATAAGTAAACTGTTGATGTAGAGAATTTCATTTACTCCAATTCTAGGATTATGAACTTCAGACAATAGTATGATTGTTGTAGAGATAGATCTTCTAAGAGATTGAGTTTAGCTGAAATTTTATGGAGGATTTGATTTGACCGCCGACTCCACTTATGTATGTGTTGTTAGCCATATAAGTAGCTCAATCTTGAGTTACTACACCATTTCGTTGAAAATTTGGAGCATAAGGTCATTGGTTGCCTTTAAGCTTCTGGTATAGGAAGTGTGACTCTCCCTCTCCACCTTTCCTCCATGAATAGGGAGAAAATCGAGAACTCATTTAGGTGTTGTTCCCCTTTATAGCCTAAAGTGCATGCTATGGGTCAATGACATTCTTTGTTTCTTTATGTTGGTTAGTGCATCTTGGTTGGTTATGATGTTTATTGATTGTTAAGGTTAACCTCTTTCTTTCAAGCTGCCAATTCTGCATGCCAAAAGGCTAAACATAACTGTTGTTGGTTTATTCTTGTTTGGTTGGAATCGATGTGTTATCTATTTGCTTACTGAGAAAACCTAACAAACCAGAAACTATAGGCTTTAGTGTTTGTTGATACAAGTTTTCTTCTTGAAATCATGTTTTTAGTGTTATGATTTTGCCGACATTCTTATCCAGTGAAAAGCTTTAAGTAAACCGTTATAGAGAAATTTACTTGCTCCAATTCTAGGAATATGAACTTCTGACAATGGTATGACTGTTGTAGAGATGGATCTTCCGAGAGATTAAGTTTAGTTAAAATTTTATAGAGGATTTGACTTCTAAAAGTGTATGTTGTTCAGCGTTTTGGTATGGATCTTGGGAAGTAGGAATTGGTATTTTTACTTCGTATAGCCAGATGCACTAAGCTTGCGCAAGACTATTGCGCAGAAGTTTAAATTTCTAAAGTTGGGGGTTTATGCTTGAACTGATTGTGCTGTATGTTTTATGGAAGTGTTAGGAGTTATTGGTTTTTGAATCTGATTAAGTAATGTACCTTTTAAGCTTTTGCTTAGTTGTCTGAAATTTGAGTCTGTCTGTGTACCCAGATGAATCTTACCATGGCATACAGATATAGCATATAAGCTTACGGTGGGTTCAAATCCTTCATAGTGTAGTAGTTTGATTCGCAATGTTTAAAACTCTGTCTTCCTTCATAAAGATAATTTGTTTTCTGGGTTCTGCTCCATAAACGTATTTTACAATAATCACTAGGAAAAAAATAGGGGCAGTCCCAAAAATGTTGGGATTAGGCAGGTGGTCAAAAGTGAGATGGGTAGGCAAGTTGGTACTTCATGTTGTTATATGTTAAACTAGCATGGAACCCGTGCTACGCACCGGGTATGATGAGAATTCAACCCCATTAGGAGAGAGGGGGTTTCGCCCCGCACCCGTCCCATAAAAGGTCAGTAAACGACTCCAGTGTATGGAAACAACAATTATTATTTTAAAAATAAATAAATTATTATTTGGTAGGTAAACAATTGGAACCAAATTCACCAATCACATTTGTTTAAAGTGTTTGAGATAAATTAGATATCCTCTTATGAAAATACTTTTGCAAAATTATACCAACCTTTGAAATTACCCCCTCCATTCCTTTTTAATATGCTGGTTTTGTTTTTAGAGAAAAATTAAGGAAATTAAGAGAACTAATCATTGAAAGTGGTCCTCATGACACTTGTCAATAAAAGAAGTGAAGTGAAATGGTCCCCATGACACTTGTCAGTAAAATATGTAAAGTGAAATGGTCCACATGACACTTGTCATCAAAAGAAGTTAAAAGAAAAGTGGTCCCAGAAAATTAAAGTAATATTTGACTTTTCCGATTAGGAAACCAACCTATTTTTTTGAAACATTTATTTATAGAAACCAGCCTATTAAAAAGGAACGGAGGGAATAGTTAGTAGTCCATAATACTGTCAATTTCAGTACTCTAAAGATAATTGATAATGCTAGATTTGATGTATTCTACTCAAAGTAGCGTCACAACTACCCTTAGTCTTGCTAGATTTTAAAATGCCTATATATTCAACATTTCTTGGCTAATCATTTTTTGCAACTTAAAAGTAAAAAACAAAGTCATAATAATATTTCAAAACCTTAGTAATGGCTTCCAGTTCAGCCAAATCTTGTTTGTACCTCGCTAAATATTAGAGAAACTGAAAAAAGAAATGATATTAATATAAAATAGACTGACAACTCTAAATAGTAGAATATAAAATGCTTCCCTTCAAAGATGATGTACCGATATAACTTTCTTCAGAAATCATACACTTTTTTTAAGAATCAATCGTGCAACTTAACTGCTCTTGTAGGCTCCAACTCCATGTACTTAAATGAAAAATCACACTCAGTATATAGGTGCATCAATATCTGATATTAAAGACACTAAAAGAACACAATACATATATAAAATAGATTGCTTGCTCTAAATACTGCATAACATATAAAATGCTTCCCGTCAAAGAAGATTTGATCAAGGAAATGTATATAAATAAGTCATCACTTGGAAAAACGAATTAATCGATTTGAAAAAAGATCAGATTTAGTAGGACTGGGTGTTACCCTCGCTTCAACTATAAGTACGGAACATGCCAGATCCAAGTCCATCTATAAGACAAAGATGACGATCTTAAAGCACTCTCCCTTGAAATAAAATATATTAAAACACGCTTCGTTAAGAAATATAACGATTCAATTATATTCCTATTCCACGAAAACATAAGAAGTTTTTATCTTAACATTTAAAAATTATACCAATGCAAAACAATTACACCATGATGCATAACTTTTCATTTGTTGAAGTGATCCACTACCCATTAACAACGGTAGGAAAAATGAAGAATTACATCTCAAAAACAAACTGATGGTGTTACTTGAGCATGGATAAGTAAAAGGCTGAAACAACATAAATACTTATACACCGAAAGGTAGAGAACAAACATCTATAAAAACGAAAAACATAAGTGGAAAAAAAAATCGTGGATCACCAAAACTACCTAAAATTACCGGCATATGAACATCAATGATCACCAATTACCATGCAGATACTACTCTGATTTATAATATACCACGTCAAATCATTTGTTAAATTAACATCAAGAAAACAATAAGTTAAAATTATGCACTATATTATACCATATCATAGAGTCAATTTAGCCGAAGAATATGCCTTCCCCTAAAGTAAAAGACTATGTAATACAAAATCACTGACCTCATTCATTTCAGAGGCTATATTCTTAAGTGGATACGTGAATTAGGAAATTATAAATAAAAAAGATACGGGAATTAGGAAAAGTAAATCCGAAAATATGACTTCTCCTAACGTTAAGAACAAAAGAGCAAGAATATAAAAATATGATGTGACTTTATATTACTCAAACATATCAAGGGTAGCAGAACTTTGCAGAATCATTTCAGTGGATTGTTTGGGTCGATTTTGTATTCTATTACTTTCATATGTGTCACAAATCCTAGATTCTACTTCTACTATTAATAGTCATATTCTAGGCTTAAATATACATGATGCCTTGGTCATATAGCTAGTCTAAAAAAATCAATCAATCGATTTTCTACTAGTTTTACTAAGTCTTAATTTAATATACAAATATGATTCACAAATGAGGAGAAAATGCAATAAATTTTCTTAAGCAGATGAATATTTCGTCTAAATCTTATTTTATCAGGTATATATGCATGACTGCATTTTTATGCATCTGCTAATTTCATTAGGAAAGATTCAACTAAATGCCAAAATAATACCAAATCTACACGCGACGCTATACAAATATTACAAAAGATATTTAATAACTATATATAATTACCTACCACTGCAGACCCATCTTCGTTTTTCTCTCTAGGTGATGCTGTTTTCACATTTAGCTACTCACAAATTGAATTCATCTAGCTAGCCTAACCAGATTATGATAGAAATTATCAAATTTAGTCTAAATTGTAATTTCTCAATGAATAACTAAAACTAAACTAAAATGATAATCATCCAAGTGTGATGCATAAGTTCAAAGACATGATGAAAAATTACACTTTTCTGATTACGATTTCCGACTAATGATAATAAACCGTGCTTTTGTTGGAAAGAAAATTCCAGAACACAGAAAGTAAAAAAGAAAAGAAATGCCACAGACACCAAGCTTGGTCAGCAGGCATAATAATTCCTTCTCCCTAAACTTGTAATTATTAAATAACATTAATGCAAGAAGATGACACACTCGCAATAAGTATACAATCCGAGCTAAAACAATTAAAAGAAGTTTCATAGATATCAAAGCTTCAATTGATCAAACCAAAAGATTAAATAAAGATTAAATTGTTGTAAAAATTATATAAAAAAGTAAAACATCCCAACTCTTGGATGTAGTGTTTCTCCTTCTCCTTCCCCCATTATTCCCCACATTTTCCAATCTATCTTTGATTCCTTGTCATTGACCTCCATAAAAATTCTCATGTTCATTATTTATAGGTAGAAAAAAAACTTGAAAGTTACATTGGTAACAAACACTGTATAGCACCTCTAAAGGTTACATTTTGTAGGTTACATTGCTTACATAAACTATACAGTACCCTTGAAGGTTACATTGCTAACAAACACTATACAGTACCAAAAAAAATAAAAATAAAAAAATCATAATATGTTCAAATGAGGTTGAAATTAGGAGGATCTTTCTCCATGAGGTTGAAAACATACACTGATTTTCAGAATTCATATATTTAAAATTAGGAGGATCTTTCTCCATCGAACACATCATTCCTTGAGTATTAATTAGGCATATTCGATGTGGTAAATTCTTACATTGATTTTTCAAAAAAATGAGAAAATAAAATCTCCTCCTTTGGATTTACGACAGAAACTAATAAAATTTTCCTATGATATTGGCCTTCTTGATGTGTATATAGAATGTATTCCTAACCAAAGATGCCAACAACGAATGACGCAAAAAAGGATTCATTAGTTTATGAATAAAGTTCACATGGACTATTATCAAAAGTGTTTTCTAATTGAATCCGCATTTACCATGTTTATGTGAATTAAAGATTATTCGTAGGTGTTAATTATCATTATATGTTTTAATGAGGTTGAAATTGGCAGGATCTTTCTCTATGAGAAAGAAAAAAAATCTTACTTGCCTACTAACATGTCCAGCTACAGGATGGGGACTCCTGCAAATTAAAATGTGAAGTGAACAAAGATGAGTATGAAATAGCTACGATATAAATATACCCGTGATGCAAACTTCTTAACATAATTTATACATCTGACGTAACTAACTTATGTTATCATATCATGTAAGCCTCATTCTATAGAACATGAATCTTGCCAGAACACTAAATTATGCATTGTAAAGAAATAATAGCATATATAAACTTTTGCATACAATAAAAAAAAACATAGATGTTGTTTCCATGTCATACCACCATGCAGACTATTTGGAGGCTTATGGACAAAGAATACTCAATTTTATTGAGAGTAAACTTCCCATCTTTAATTCTGTTTGCAACTTGACCACAAGGTAACCGAAGAAAAACACCAAGCATTTTGATAAAGTTAGGAAAAGAAAATCAAAATCACATGTAAATATCCAAAAGATATCAGAATGAAATCCACAATAAAATCCATAACCCACCAAATATGGTTCAAGAATCGAATCTGAGTACGACATTATCCCGGTACCAGAGTACGACATTAGCCCGGTACCTAGAAATCAAGAGAGTTGAATCAATTTTTAATCTTAAGTGATAAACAAAAATATTGTGTGAGATCTTGAAAGTGTTTCCCAATCATTCTTGCATGACAGAAATAAAATGAAAGCGACATATCATAAGGTTCCCCATCACATGATGAACGCCTTCCTGCTATCTAGAAATGAATAGTTTCTTATAGCTCATTCACATAGCTACCCATTTGTTGAGTCCATAGAGTTTGAGAAAAAAGTAAACCAAGGGAAAGAAAATGAAACAACGGGAAATCTTACTCATGGTGCTACATCCGCTCCAAAACAACTATGTATATTTTTTGTGTGGGTGCTAACTCACTTAACCCTTTGATGTTTCTGCAGTTTGAGCTCCAACTTTATTTGATTGCTCCACAACCTAAGCATGGGTCACACAGTCAAGACAAAGTAAACGTGTGATACCCAAGTGCCAAGATAAAGAAAAGCATCAAACTGAATTTGTACCTGTTTTGAGCGAAAAGCATCCAACTTGATCTGTACCTGTTTCTACAATAGTCAGTAAATGTGACAAAGTAAACTTGTGATACCCAAGTGTTAAGAAAGAGAAAAGCATCAAACTAAATTCACACTTGTTTTGAGAGAAAACATGATCATTTTTATTCATACGACCAACATCAATAAGCGCTTAAAATAAAGTTTGAGAAAAAAAAAAAATTCAATTTGATACTTTTCTTTGTTCAGATTAGTAGAATCTGCTGCGGATACAAAATTAGTGATATTAGTGTTAGGTTGTTAGTTATTGTAGGAATCTTTCGTATCAAACGAATATAACATCTATTTTTCCTAATCAATCTTTATTACCTATATTTCTATCTTTACACTTTTTTGTCGGACTGGCAAAAACAACCTTGCTTTTTGTAATATGGATACACCAAGATAAAGAAAGAGACAGAGATTTACCAATATCCTCTATACATCAACCTGTTAGAACTCCTGTTGAAAAATATATATTTGTATTGACAATTAAGACCTACGGGAACAAACAACAAACACTAATCAGAAAACAAAAAAAATAAATTGAAAAAAATAATAAAATAAAATAAAATCCACATACAAACGCTGATAACATCTGCATCGAAATATCCTAAAATCATAAAATATTAACCCTAAGAAAAGAACAAAGAAAATAAAGTCATTTCTGGAGCAGAATCTCAAACGAATGAGGCTTCGCTTGTGTGCTTATATTCAGGGTGATATCAATAATTTCTAAAATTACATTTTTTTTATGTATCCCAATAAAAATCCAAAAGTATTATTCTGTTTCCATCTAAATCATAACAATAATAATATCTATTGGATTTTTTTCCTTATATCAAAGGGAAGTATTTACGATGCATTATCAATGCTAAAGAATTTTTTACCTTAATTAATTTGAACATCTAGCCTAAACAATTTTTGTATATCTTAAAATGAAATTATTAATTTTCCATATATTTTTTACGCTAAAAATGATCCACAAAATATAAATCAGATTTTTTTCTTATATTTACTGGAATTTTTACCTTATAATCACGGATTAGGTTTTTTAAGATGATACTAATAATTATTCATAAATTTTTTTTACTTTACAAATGGTCCAAGAAATATAAATCTGATTTTTTTACTATGATCTTTTGGATTTTTATTATAAATACTCGATATTAATATAGTATTTTGGTGGAGATCAGATAATATAGTGTATTTTTATGCTTTCTAATCATAAATGTCCGAAATAAATATAGTATTCAGAAAATATGTTGAGTTGATTTTATTTACTTTTTAGTCATAAATGCCCGGAATTAGTATAGTATTTTCCTTTATTTTCTGGATTTTTTATAATAAATACATGAAATTATTCCATAAATATGTTAAATTTATTTTTATTTATTTTAATCATAAATGTCCAAATTAATATAGTAGTTTTCTTTATTTTCTGGATTTTCACAATAAATACACGAAATTAATATAACAATTTTTCTAAATAATGAGGGTCGTCCGTCGCGTGTGTCCCAACAATCCACCCAATCTACACCGCACATTGTCAGATCAACGCACCATATCTAACGAAATTTCATCCGACGAATACGAATGGTTTCTCAATTATCCAATGAGAGCGCGAGGTTACGCTCACCAACCAATAGGAGAGAGGGTAAACTCCACCAGTGCTATTTTTATTCTGGAGTGACAAGATGGTATTGACTTTTTAGGTTTGTTGATGACTCCATGCAGTGCCTGGTTAAACTAGATGAGTAGCCAACATGCCTAGGCAGGTCACAGCTGGATCATCTTGTCATGCATACCCTCAACTGCACCCACAGGACTGGCTTCTAAGGTTAAGATGTATTCGCTGTAGAATACAAGAATGCCACTGTAAATCCGCTTGAATCCTGTAAAAACTCAATTTCATACAAATTTACTCTCCAGGATTGCTTTTCCTGATACTCCACTTGAAGATGTATAAACTTGTAAGTTGTCAGTCTTTTTCTAATAATAGATGATTGTAAGTTGTCCACAATAGAGAGTACTGTGTTAAGCTTTGAAATTGGTAAATTTTGTGAATAGCAGTTTCATTTTTACAAACCAAACCAACTGAGAAGGTTTGCTGAAATTTTGCTATGGGATTTGAAAATGAGTACAATTTCAATGATTTCAGTTAATCCACAGTTTAAGAAAGAGTTTTATGCTTATCAAGTTGGTTAAATCTACTTGATGCCTGATCGTTCCCCAACCCGTCTGCTTTAGTATGGCAGCTATACGTTTTAACACTCTTTGGTTTCCACTATTTGACTCATCAGCATGAGTCATAACCAAACCAAACTAGGAGCGTACACATCATCAATCTTTTGTTACAGGGGTTGGTCACTGCACTGGTCAGTGGTCAGGCTCAAATTCAATAGTTTATGGTGTTGGGCCAAATGAGAATTGTCCACCAATGGGTCTTACTCATACGATCCTCGTTCTTCCCAACATTAACAAGAAAGAAAACAATTTCTGGATCTTAATCCTTAAAAAATGAAAAAAATGAAACAACTTATATCGATCGAAATTAAACAACAACGTATATCGACCGAAATTAGATTCCTTAGCTAGTGAAATACCAAAAGGAAAGCCCATTGAACTATTGTTAAGAATACTAACAGAATCTTGTTACTTATCTTAATCCATATTAATTAGTATAAGTTCAGTTTCATCATTACTTTTTCAGTAAGGATGAAACCATGGTCGCCATCATCCAAACCAACACAGACTACATGATTGTACAGATTATCAAGCATGAGCAGCGTCATCCTCCTTAAGCATTGGCACTGGTTCCAGCCTTGACTCGCTTTGCTTCATAATCCTTCACGGCTGCCTTGATTGCATCCTCAGCAAGCATACTGCAGTGTAGCTTCACCGGAGGGAGCGAAAGATGCTTCGCTATTTCACTACAACATGACGGAAAACCACCAAATTGTTAGAAAAAAACAACATACGTACATAAGAAAGCATTCAGGAAAGAGACAAAAAGCACAGAGGCAATTAGAAAAAGACATGCAATTTTATCAAACTTAATTCAAGCAGAATCGTATTCTCTTTGTAGTTTCTATTAAAGGTTAGTAGAAAACACGTGCCTGCAGTGAGAAAACTGCTTTATTATGAGAAGCCTGCTAAACTAATTGCTTCATCTGAAACTGGAAGCGGGAGTCTATGCCAATGCGCAAGTAGTTCTCCTAGGACATGCATCATTTCAACTTTTAGTTTTGAGTTGTCTCTCTTCATGAAACAGATGTGCAGCACAACGATGTAAATGGGTGTGATGTGGAAGTATGGCAAAAAGACAAGTCCACAACTCAAAAAGATTGTGGCGACGCCATGTGCCATATTTCCCCAGACACAATTACAGATAGTTGCACATTTCCCCAGGAATGAATATGGTGTTGTTTGTTATATTTTTAACTTGTTTGAATCTGTCGTGTCTGAGTAAATGACTTATGTCCCAACTCAAATAATCCTAATTAAACCTGAGTCAGATATGTCATCTATTCGGAAGTAGGAATCCATCAACGTTTTATACAATTCCGAACCGAAGACATCCCATAAAATGATTCTAATGTTGACTCATCTGAGAATGACTTGTATAATCTAACGAATAGCTTCACATGCAGGTCTTTAAAAAAAACAAACCTAGAGTCGTACAGACTAAGCAGACATCCAATATATATTGAGTCTGAATCGAGAACCTTGAATCATGGACATATATCTTATAAATCCAGTCTAGACCAAAAGGGAACACAATTTCACCTTTCAGAAACTTTCGCAATATAGAAAAGAAAACGATTTGTCTACAGGTAAAAGGCATACAGAGCCAACTAGGCGCTAACAAGTATACATAAACAGAAGACCATTAACATAACTTATATGCATTATCAGAAATCATCAGGTAAGGTTTAAGACAAAAAGAAGGAAAAGTATATTTTGGTTTTGTTGAATCGACCACCACTAATTACACCACTCACACCTCCACTTACACCACTCACCACCACTCACACCCACTCACCACCACTCACACCCACTCACACCTCCACTAACACCCACTCAATTAATCTTTGTAATTTTTATTTGTAATTACTTTACTTTGTAATTGCTATAAATACCTCCTATCTTAGGAAATGAATATATCATGAAATATGAGCCTTAAGTTTTAGTTCCTTAACTTTCTTGCTTCTTAACATGGTATCAGAGCACCATGGTGAGTTGAGTGCTTCTAAACAATAGTGAGTGTTTCGTTACTTCTTCGACTGATCCTTCTTCCGCTTGCTTAAGGTTCTTGTTTCTCTATATACACTTATTGGAATAGGTAATTTGTACCTACTGATTTTATGGTAAACTTGTTATGCTAAGTTTATGTTATCCCTTTTTTTGGATCCTACTTAATATTGCTAATCCATTTTTCTTGGACTAGTTTTTTGAATCATTTTTTGTTATTTGGATTTTGAATCTTAATTATTACTATTTTTTGTTCTTTACAAACAATAGCCATCAGGGTCACCTTTACTTTGTGACTTGATTAAGTGTTTTTACCTTACTGTGATTCTCTCTTGCTTTTTGATATTACTAATAAATTGACCAACCAAAGATCATAAGTATACTTCGTTCAGTTGATGTTATTCTGCTGGTCTTTTTTGGTATCATTTTGTCAAAAATAATTTCTCCTATTCGATTACTCATATATTTTTTTTAGCTACTAGCCTGTTTGTTTTTCGCCCCCCATAAACAGTGGTGTACACAATCTATTTTATTTGTACCTTTTTTAGACTCATTTGTTAAAAAAAAAAAAATCGCAAGCTGCTTGCGACCGGTATTCATACTTCATATAATTTCTTCTTAATCGTGATAATGTCTTCCGTTAGACGTTGTGTTTACTGTGGAAGCAATTCACACTTTGTGGAGAGATGTTTTATGAAAATTGGGTATCCCGATTGGTGGGACACCTATAGAGATCAAATGAAAATGGATCAAAAAAGGGCAGATATATTTCCATTGATGGTGACGACAACAACCGGTACTCATTCTTTCGTTGTTAAATCTCATTCTTTAGTTGATCCGAACCTTTTTCAGCAATCAAGTAAGGTTGATGTCGCTTTACTTACTACTAATTCTGAAAAAGATCATGGTTGGGTACTTGACTCCGGTGCCACTAATCACATGACATTTGAAGCATCTATCTTGAAAGATGTATGTGCACCTGAATGCTCAAAGGTGTATAATTCCAATGGTGTTCCGTATCCGATTATTGGAGCTGGGAGAGTTGATCTGAATTCTTCCTTGACTTTAGAACATACTCCGTTGATTCCTTCTCTTTCTAATAATCTTTTGTCTGTATCACAAGTGACTGCACAATTAAATTGTGTAGTATTAATCTATTCGACCTTTTGTTTTCTTCAAGATCTTAGTAACGGGAAGATAATTGGGCGTGGTACCAAAAGAGGAGGGTTATATTACATAGATGATGTGTGTGAAGGACGGTCTTTGTCTTCCAAGGGGTCCTCTCATGCAAATGAAGATCAAATTCTATTATGGCATCACCGGTTGGGTCATGTTTCTTTTGGTTATTTGCAACACTTATTTCCAACTTTATTTTTAACCTGCAAACCTTCTGATTTCAGTTGCGAAACTTGCATCTTAGCAAAGAGTCACCGTGCGACTTACCCTGATAGCTTTAGCAGAAGATTAATTCCTTTTGCTTTGGTTCATTCTGATGTTTGGGGGCCTTGCCGGATTACAAGTAATTCAGGATTTCGTTGGTTTGTTTTATTTGTCGATGATTGCACGCGTATGACTTGTCTTTATTTGATGAAAAATAAAAGTGATGTAGCTGGAATTTTCAAATCTTTTCATGTGATGATTCAAACACAATTTTCCACCAATCTAAAGGTTCTTCGTTCTGATAATGGTGGCGAATATTTTAATGAAGTGTTACAAGGTTATTTCCAGGAACATGGTTTAATTCATGAGACTACTTGTCCTTCTACGCCACAACAAAATGGTGTTGCGGAGAGGAAGAACAGGCAATTACTTGAGATTACTAGAGCTTGTTTGATTGGAGCAAGCATGAGTCCACATTTTTGGGAAGAAGCTATCACTAGTGCGGTGTATCTTCTTAATCGTGTACCGAGTAGTGTTTTGAAATTTCAAACACCCTTGGATAAATTGGCTTCGTTTATGACAATTCCTTCTCAGCTTAAACTCCCTCCGCGAGTGTTTGGATGTACCGTTTATGTTCACATACAAAAACATTTGCGTAGCAAGCTGGACCCATGTGCACTAAAGTGTGTTTTCGTTGGTTATCATCCGTACCAAAAGGGTTACAGGTGTTATCATCCTTCTACTCATAAATTTTATGTTAGCATGGATGTTACCTTCTCCGAGCACGAGAATTTTTATTCAACATATGAATCCAGTCATACTCTTCAGGGAGAGAGTCAAATTGAAGAGTTGAATTGGATTGATTTATTTCCAACTAATAGTGAGATAAATATTAAAAGTAAAGAAATTTCAAGTAACACTCTTGGTTTTACTGATATTGGTGCGATCAATATGACACCCACGAAAATAGTTCAAGAGGTCGAAACTCATGTGATTGAAGTCCCCGTACTTTCTTCACCAGTAGTACCTACAACGAGTTATCCTCATGTGATTGAAGTCCCCGTCCTTTCTTCACCAGTAGTACCTACAATGAGTTATCCTCTTGCTGAAACTCCCGAGGTAAACCCAAATCCTTCGATTAATACTGACAATACTTGTGAGTCACTTGAAACTGATAAGTATCAATTACCACAAAGAAGTAATCGTGGAGTTCCACCAGATCGTTTTTCACCTGAAGCAATTAGGAAGGTGAAATACCCTATTTCAAACTACATGTCAACTCATAGATTATCAGAAGCTGGCAAAGCATTTGTCAGTCAAATGTCAGATGTTACTATTCCCAGAACAGTAGAAGAAGCACTATCTAATCCGAAATGGGCTGGTCCTATGAAAGAGGAGATGGTGGCACATGAAGTAAATGGTACATGGGATATAGTCTCACTACCAGAAGGAAAGAAACTAGTTGGCTGCAGGTGGGTATTTACTATCAAGCATAATCCAGATGGATCGATTGATAAGTACAAAGCAAGACTTGTGGCTAAGGGATTTACCCAGACTTATGGTATTGATTATCAAGAGACATTTGCTCTTGTTGCGAAATTTAATACTATTCGGGTCTTGCTTTCTTTGGCAGCAAATTTAGGATGGCGTTTACAACAATATGATGTAAAAAATGCCTTTTTACATGGTGATTTGAAAGAAGAAGTCTACATGACACTACCTCCAGGTTACAGTGCTCCAGATAAGGCTAATGTTGTTTGTAAGTTAAAGAAGGATTTATATGGTCTGAAACAATCTCCTAGAGCATGGTTTGGTAGATTTCGTCTTGCAATGAGGAAGTTTGGGTATACACAAAGTAAAGCTGATCATACCTTGTTCCTTAAAAGGGTAGGTGACAAGATAACTGCACTTATTGTGTATGTAGATGATATGGTGGTAACAGGAAATGACCCTGAAGAGATGAGTAATCTGAAGAGCTGTTTGAATTCTGAGTTTGATATGAAGGACTTAGGAGGCCTTAAATACTTTTTGGGAATTGAAGTCCTGCGTTCTGAGAAAGGTATTTACTTATCTCAGCGAAAATATGTGATTGACTTATTGAAAGAAACTGGTATGCTTGGTTGTGAGCCGATTGGATCTCCTATGGAACAGAACCATGGTCTCGAAGAATTTTCCGATCAAATACCAACAAACAAAGATCAATATCAAAGGTTAGTCGGACGCTTGATTTATCTTTCTCATACAAGACCAGATATTGCCTATTCTGTTAGTGTCGTGAGCAGATTTATGCATAATCCGGGTCAACAACATATGGACGCAGTCATAAGGATATTGAGGTATCTGAAGTCCGCGCCAGGTAAAGGTTTGATGTTCTCAAAACATGGACATCTTGATATTTCAGGTTACACTGACTCGGATTGGGGAGGCAAAGGCGACAAGAGAAGATCAACATCGGGGTATCTTGCCTTTATTGGAGGTAATTTAGTGAGTTGGAAATCTAAGAAACAAAAGGTTGTTTCTTTGTCCAGTGCTGAAGCAGAATACAGAGCAATGGTAAAAGGCATTTGTGAATTGTTATGGTTGAAAAGACTTATGGGGGAGTTTGGTTTTTCCCATGAAAAACCCATGAAGTTGTTTTGTGATAACCAATCAGCAATCAAAATCGCAGAGCATGTGGAGATTGATAGGAATTTTATCTATGAAAAATTTGAAGAGAACATAATTGAAGTACCATATGTTCGCACTACACAACAATTGGCAGATGTTTTAACGAAAGCCGTATCAAACACTATTTTCAACGATTCACTTGTCAAGTTGGGCATATGTGATATGTATGCACCACCTTGAGGGAGAGTGTTGAATAGACCACCACTAATTACACCACTCACACCTCCACTTACACCACTCACCACCACTCACACCCACTCACCACCACTCACCACCACTCACACCCACTCACACCCACTCACACCTCCACTAACACCCACTCAATTAATCTTTGTAATTTTTATTTGTAATTACTTTACTTTGTAATTGCTATAAATACCTCCTATCTTAGGAAATGAATATATCATGAAATATGAGCCTTAAGTTTTACTTCCTTAACTTTCTTGCTTCTTAACAGGTTTCAATTTGCCACGCATCAAAGGATCACCCTCTAAAAAATAATGGTTACATATGAAGCATCAAGCATGTGAAACAAAACAGAAGTTAAGGCAACATTACCATAGATAAAACACAACAAAATAAATCTAAAATCTCAAAACTAGAGCAGTTTCAAATACGATATGGTTTTCCAAACAAAAGTGATCTCTAGATCTTCGAAAGGACATATACACTCGTCTACAGCACAAGAACTAATTTCCTATATTCTAACAGACAACTTGGCATACCTCTTATTTGTTACCAATAACATTTAGCAATTCCTAATCGACGAGTAGTATTGAATAATCATATAAAATACACCTATAGAATTGCTCTGTGTGTATAAACAAACCTGATTATCGGCATCTCTGTAAGAAGTTAGCTCGACTGTGAGGTTTGTATGTAAAAACTAAACTCTATAAGATTATTCATTCCACAACGAGGGGTAAAAAGATAGTTGTGATACAACTATAAAATTGATGATCTTCAAATTTAAACATGGGATTCATAATCTAATAAAAACAGTGAGGATCCAAGTACGACATGCAAAGATTAGAACACACATGTACAAATTACTGCCGGGCCAGATCAAGGAATGTTTCTCTAACATGTATCGAAATTCCATTCACAAGACTTATGCAAACAGTTATATAGATGAATGCGTGAAAAAGCATGCCAAAGAGACAATAGCAACTAACATAAATAGTTCTTGAATCATGATAATGCAAACAATTGAAAAGAAGCACATACCTGTTTTTGATGGCTAAGACTTCCACAAGCTTCTTTCCCTTAATCCATTCAGTAACTGAGGTTACAAAATCATAAACAGGTATAATCAGTAAAACCAAATTCAATCTACTAGGCTTCATGTTTTTTCTAACTTAGAAGAATAAACAACATATAACGTAATGGCAAACGCCCAACATACTTTCCGGAATCACACCAAAATGTAATCAGGGATCATTATGAATCCGAAACTAAGCATCGCAACATACAACTTGATCAATACGTCTCATAGCCAACGACCATGGCTAAGGTAATTCGTACCTAAGACGCACACAAATCTTCATAATAGGATTCAAATGCTAAGATTAATAATCTACACTAACAAATTAAATCAACACCAATAAAATCCAAGACAATCAATCATATTCAATCATCTTTGAAAAAGCAAACACAAAACATCAAAATAAAATTCACCGAAAACCCTAGAAAAAAACGAGATATTACATACCTACAGAAGAAGCAGCAATAGCAGAACCACAACCAAAAGTCTTGAAACAAGCATCAATAATTTCACCAGTTTTTTCATCAACTCTAATTTGTAACTTCACAACATCACCACATGCAGGCGCTCCGACTAATGCAGTACCAACATTAGGATCATTTTTATCAAACGATCCAACATTCCTTGGGTTTTCATAATGTTCCACAACTATTTCATGGTATGATCTTACCAACAACACACCTTGTCTTCCTGTTTGGGGGGTTCTTTTCCCTAACCCCAAAAACCTATTACAAGCATTCCTCAACATCTTTTCTTCTTTTTCTTATTTCAGAGAGACTATCAAGAAAAGATCAAAGAACTTGGTTAACAACTAAAGCCCTAGGCGGAGTCGAATAATAGTGAATCCTTCGCCTCATTCGGGTTAAGCTGATTAATGTGGGTATGGGCCCTACCCGAATAATTCGCGCGGAATTCGAAATTGGTTGATAATTTCCAGCTGTAGTGCACGCTTTTGGTGGGCAAAATATGTTTTCTTGCCTATTTTCAAGCTCAGAATCTTGCGAGAATATTGTAGATTTGAGAATGGGCGATTTAAACGAGGATCATCTGATGCTCATCCGAAGAATTAGAGTTTAGAAATGGAGGGCAATACTGATTTTGTTTGCAAGGGAGGTTTGGTAGTGAAACCAAGAAGCAGTGTGCTTGATAGAGCAGAAAAACGACGTTCAAAGACTCTGATCGGCAGATTCATTATGAATGAAGTGCAACCAATAGACATAAATACTAAAGCCCTGGTTGATGCAATCAAAGACGATTATTGGCCTGAATCTTTATGTTAGGGTACCAACCCTAAACTCATCACAAGCCCATGGGTAGAACTCAACTAGAAAACCGGTTTTCTAGTTGAGTTCTACCCATGGGCTTATGACGAGTTTAGGGTACCCTAACATTTGGTATCAGAGCCAATCACCACGACCCATGCCCGCTCCACGGAAGGGGTGACCTATAGGCTGGATTAAGGTGTGAGGGCACTATGTATGGGCATGGTTGTCACCCACATCGAATAATGGTAGTCGAGTGGAGCCGCCATAAGGGAAAGGGCTACCGCCGGGTCAGTGTCGATAGAGTGGGCCAACGAGGACGTTGGGTCTGGAAGCGTGGTGGGATGTTGGGATCCTAGTCCCACATTGGTTAGATGGGGCTTAATTGGTAGTTTATAAGTCAATGGGATCCCTCATCTAGTCAACCGGTTTTCTAGTTGAGTTCTACCCATGGGATTATGACGAGTTTAGGGTCGGTACCCTAACACTTTCAGGCTTAAAGTTATTCGTGATCTAGGTAACAATCTTTTCAGCTTCACTTTCACAGATGATAATGATGTTTACCAAGTCATGAGTTTGAGGCCATGGTCGTTCTGTGGTTACCTATTAGTCTTAAGAGGAGTGGAAAACACCACTTGATATCCCTAACAATGTGCAACTTACAAAATCCCCATTTTGGATCCAAGCTTATGGTATTCCGTGGATTTTAATGTGTAAAGATATGGGAATGGATGTAGGTAAAGCTGCAGGAGAAGAAGTTATTCATGTGGAAGGGGATTTTTATGGAGATGAAGATGAAGATGAAGAGGACTATTTTGAAGATGACATTGTTAGATTTGTTGAGAAAAAAAAATAAAGAAAATTTCTTAGGATTAGGGTCATGGTTGATGTGACTAAGAAATTAGCACTTGGGTGTTGGTTAGTATTGTATGGTAGAAAGAGATGGGTTCCTTTTAGGTATGAAGAATTACCAAGTAAGATGTGTTATAGGTGTAGTGTTTTAGGGCATGTTGAAAGTAATTGTAAGGCTGCATTACTTCCACCGAGTACCCGTACTAAGGAATACTTACCAGATGGTGAAACATATACGAGGCATGTTACCAAGAGAGGATATGGACCTTGGCTACATGCTGGTTTTAATGAGAGTACGATAACTGATCAAGAAGAGGAAGAAGATGTAGTAGAAGAAGAAGAATATGATGAAGAATTTGAATAGATGTCAGATCTTTGAAAAAAATAAAATAATCATTTGAACAAGTTGTCTTTGAAATATCTTTTGCGTGTTAAGTTTTTTTTCAAGGGTTTGAATTGTTTAGCTATTTAATTTGCATTTGTCAGTGGTTTCAGCTTCTTAGTAAGTTATTCTCAATCCTTCAGTGTAATTTCTCGGTTTATTTAAAATATTAATGCTTGCAATTTTGTAATTGATAGCTACCTGCTTTGAATCACTTAATTGATAGCTACCTGCTTTGAATCACAACACTTGATAGCTACCTGCTTTGAATCACAACACTAAGAAATTAGCACTTGGGTGTTGGTTAGTATTGTATGGTAGAAAGAGATGGGTTCCTTTTAGGTATGAAGAATTACCAAGTAAGATGTGTTATAGGTGTGGTGTTTTAGGGCATGTTGAAAGTAATTGTAAGGCTGCATTACTTCCACCGAGTACCCGTACTAAGGAATACTTACCAGATGGTGAAACATATACGAGGCATGTTACCAAGAGAGGATATGGACCTTGGATACATGCTGGTTTTAATGAGAGTACGATAACTGATCAAGAAGAGGAAGAAGATGTAGTAGAAGAAGAAGAATATGATGAAGAATTTGAATAGATGTCGGATCTTTGAAAAAAATAAAATAATCATTTGAACAAGTTGTCTTTGAAATATCTTTTGCGTGTTAAGTTTTTTTTTCAAGGGTTTGAATTGTTTAGCTATTTAATTTGCATTTGTCAGTGGTTTCAGCTTCTTAGTAAGTTATTCTCAATCCTTCAGTGTAATTTCTCGGTTTATTTAAAATATTAATGCTTGCAATTTTGTAATTGATAGCTACCTGCTTTGAATCACTTAATTGATAGCTACCTGCTTTGAATCACAACACTTGATAGCTACCTGCTTTGAATCACAACACTAAGAAATTAGCACTTGGGTGTTGGTTAGTATTGTATGGTAGAAAGAGATGGGTTCCTTTTAGGTATGAAGAATTACCAAGTAAGATGTGTTATAGGTGTGGTGTTTTAGGGCATGTTGAAAGTAATTGTAAGGCTGCATTACTTCCACCGAGTACCCGTACTAAGGAATACTTACCAGATGGTGAAACATATACGAGGCATGTTACCAAGAGAGGATATGGACCTTGGCTACATACTGGTTTTAATGAGAGTACGATAACTGATCAAGAAGAGGAAGAAGATGTAGTAGAAGAAGAAGAATATGATGAAGAATTTGAATAGATGTTAGATCTTTGAAAAAAATAAAATAATCATTTGAACAAGTTGTCTTTGAAATATCTTTTGCGTGTTAAGTTTTTTTTTCAAGGGTTTGAATTGTTTAGCTATTTAATTTGCATTTGTCAGTGGTTTCAGCTTCTTAGTAAGTTATTCTCAATCCTTCAGTGTAATTTCTCGGTTTATTTAAAATATTAATGCTTGCAATTTTGTAATTGATAGCTACCTGCTTTGAATCACAACACTTGACTGCAATTTGTATATTAGTAAGTATATGAATTGGTAATATGTGTTTGGTTATATGGGTATGGGAGTTGCATTGGATACATATTATGTTGTCAGACATATGAAGCAAAACAGTATCCTGTGCTATTTAGAGAGAAAGAAGAAAAGACTTCCGTTGCGTATTGCCTTATGAGTGAAGGCAGATGCATACTTTGATGCAAGTATGCAAGGATGAGGAATACATACACAGAGATCCATGTTTGTTCTATCACTTGATAGTAATCCACTTTCTTTCATTTGGCCAACACAGGACGAATACTCATCACCGCTGTTACAACAATTGAAGCGGAAGTGTATGCTTGTTTGTTTGCTTCATGATCCCTTCCATCTGTGATTGTTTGTTTCATGATCCCTTCCATCTGTGACATTTGGACTACTTCATTGTGACATTGTGAAGTTAAGTTCTGGCAAGCACAAAGTATGTCTCCAAATGTTGATAACCTCCGCTGTTTCAGCTTTTTTGCGTCTACTTGTGTTTTGGATTCTAGTTTTCAATAAGAAGGTGTTGTAATGGTTCAGTTTTCAAATGACATTTCCTAGGCATAACTTTCAGCAATCCACTTCACTGCACTCCACTTTTTTTTTTGGATACATAAAAATACTAGGAAAATACGTATCGGATACTCCATTCAAAAATATTAGTTACTTTTTTTTTTTTTTTTTTTGAAGTTAAAAGGGTAGTATATATTTCCTGGCGAGATTGGGGTATACCTAGTTTAATTGGGGTATACCCAATAATACAAAATAAGGTCATTATGAAGTAAAACCAAGCCACCCCTTAACCTTGTATTTTCTAAATGGCTAATATGTCCTTGGTTAATTAACACTAAAACTCTGATTAGGTTAACTAATTGAGTTTAGATTAAAATTTTGAAAATAAGAAATCAGTAGATTAAACCTTTCATCTGTCTTATGATTTCGATTTCGATCAAAAAAATTTGGTTTTGAAAATTTTTAGAGGCCGACAGGGTTATAGTTTGAATAAAATGCCGGCTAAGTTTCACCGGCATGGTTCCCTTTTAATAAGCTGCCGACTTTTATACGCCGGCATTGTCTCGGTTGAAGAACATGCCGAGTATATTGGAACATAATTTTACGTTCGGCATGGTAAATCTTCCTACAATGCCGGCGGTCATAACGTCGGCAAGCAAATATTTTTTTTACCTGTCGGCTGACATGTGGCCGGCAGGTTATGGATTTATAACATTGCCGACCTTTACTTATGCCAAATAGAAAACAAAAACTATGGAAGATGTAATTCACTTTATTCATGCAATTTTGGTTACTACATTGATTGAAACATAAAAACGAATGCACTTAGGCATTTGTACTTGCCAAAAATTTGAATTTTGATTCCGCCGACGAGGTACAAGTCAAAACCAGACCGGCAGGGTCTTAAATTTGTTACCATGCCTGTCGTGTAATATTTTAGGCATCAGGAGAAAAGTTGTTTTGCAACAAAACCGCCGGAACTATATTGGGTCAATACATTGCCGGCTACGATTCAGCCGGAAGGGTTATCATTTTGATACATGCCGGCCCCGATAACTACACAATTTCCTTTTTCAGGGCCGGCACTCTGACAGTTCACCACCTTGCCGGCCCTGAGACACCCGGTAGGGTAATTTGAAAGAAGCATTCCAGCTTATGCATTAAAATTTTACAAAGCAAAACAAACCATTCATTCAACAACTAGAAATCCAACACTTTTTGTCCAAAATGAAAACACGTCCCATAAACCTTAAAAAAAAATTTCTCCACACCATTAACTTAAACATTTTTCCACCATAACATAAAGAAATAAACTACTAAAGCATTCATTGACCACGACCACGTCCACGACGAGCACGGCCCCATTTTGGAGAATTACCTTCACCACCACGACCACTGCTGCTACCTTCACACCACGAGTCCTCTTTTTATCAGCCTTCATCTTGGCTTGTGCTTCTCTCCTAGATTTTTGTTCAGCCTTTACTTGAGCCTCAAGTTGCTTGAACATTTCATTGGCATCCTCATTTCCAACACTGTTAACATAGTAAATGTGCTTGCTTTGCTCTTCAATCGACAAAGGCTCTCCTTTTTCTATCGCGCACAACAACACCTTCCCAAAGGTCTTCAAATGCTCCTTCTATTTTCAATTAAACAACAAATAATGAATATAATGATTCAGTAATGCAATCAATCTTAAAATAGTAAGAGCAACTCTAAATATACTTACAAAGAACTTAAACAATATTGATGGATCTTTCGCTTCCAACTTCTTCTTTAGAGCCAGTTCTTCAGCAGTCATTTTCCTAATCACAGTAGGATGAGCTCATTCCAAGTACCACGCCATGTATTTCTCAGTAGCTTCATGACCGGTGGTCACCTCGTCCAAAAGACTCACATCGATATGACGGTCATGTCTATTGTCCCAATGTTCTTGAGCCGGCGGTGGAGCGTAAGAGACGTTAATTATTTTTTGGGACGTGATGCACTCATCCCAGTTCACAGTAAATAACGGCTTATCTTCATCGAAATGAGGTTCTTCTTGGACGTAACCCAATTGTCGCATAATCCGATGTGGATTGTACATTGAAAATCCCTTAAACACAGTCATCAAGGGTCCATAGTATAATGAAACAAATTCATTTCTAGGATGGATTAAACCTTGATTTCTATCATCCCGATATGGATCAAAATCACTTCCTCCGCAGTCAATTCGTCGATGGCACTTCGGAGTTTCATAAGCTGTTGCGGCATTTCCTTATCCTGAGTACCCTTAAAATTGTACCTTTGCGCTCTTAGCCTATTAACCGCAACACTCTCATCCACTTTGATGTAGGATCCGTCTTTGAACAAGGAAGGGAAGTGCTCATATATCCAAACCTATGAAAATTTTTTTTTAGTAAGAACCTTATCTTACGAGAATATTCAGTAATATAAATGTTTTAGACAATAAAATTACCTGGAAGAGACATGTATTTCCGTTAACTTGCTTACTGAGTGCCCTAGAACATTTTGTCAACTCATTGTTCAAGAAGGAGACCACCGCAGTACCCCAAGAATACTCATGCATCTTATTTTAGGGATCCAATAGTTGCAAGTAACCAGGCTCGACTTGGTTTCCGGAACTGTCGGGGAAGATACATTTGCCCATGACGTAGCAAATAACCGGCCGCGGAAGCATTAATTCGCACCGGGTTCACCATTCCTTCCCTGTCAAGGATTGACTGTGTATCCCATAATGTGTCCCTCAACCTCTTCGCATTAAACTTCTTGGTTAGACGACTATCCTTCTGATGGAATTTATCAATGATGTTGTAGTAAAAGGTTCGTTGAGACTTGTGAAGGAAGATTTTTTTAGACTTTATAAAGGAAAATATTAAAACTAGCAAAAATATGCAAACGGAGGTAACAAGATTGAGAGTTACTAGGACTCAGGATTCCACCAAACTCATGTTCTTATGGTTCAATTATTAATTCTTTGACAATGATAGCTCCGAAAATAATAACTATTGACTCTAAATCTTTGCCAAGGTAGATTTTATAAAACATTAATTGTAAATGGTAAGCATGGGTTATCAAAACACCTAAGCTAAGCATAACCCATCAAACTAAATCACAACTAATTAATTTAAAATCACAAATCAAATTATATTAATGCAAAAGTCGAAAAGAATTTAATAAAATTACCATAGTGTTGAGAATTGGCTTCCTCCGTCATCCCAGTGATGGGGTTTAGCTACTCATGTCGAAAACACACCCGAAAGATAGAAACATGGCTCAAAAGGTGTTTTTATTGGAAAATAATATAATACAACGAGTTTTGTAACAGAAATAATTGTTACAAAATCCACTGTTACAGAGAAACCCTAGCAGAAGTGTTGCGAATTCAAACTTAATTGTTACAAAACCGTTACGAAAATACTATTCAATAGCGACAGTTGATTTCTGTTTGTT
This sequence comes from Papaver bracteatum, assembly GCA_023529315.1. NCBI lineage: Eukaryota > Viridiplantae > Streptophyta > Magnoliopsida > Ranunculales > Papaveraceae > Papaver > Papaver bracteatum. The sequence continues at coordinate 533,546 of JAJJWX010003264.1, forward strand.
CTTCGTGTTCTTCAGAACGACAGTTCTGAAGCGTCGGTTCTTCGTGTTCTTCGCCTGCTGCTGCGTATTCTCCCTGTAACTTCTCTTCTTTGATTCTGCATCCTCCAATCGACCCCCAAACTCTCCGCCCTCCTTTTCTATAGCCCCAACTCCCTTTTTATACCTTGAAGTGACAAGAATAATCTCTCATAACTCCACAGTAAAGGAAAGTTATTCTCGGGAATAATTTCTCTTTTTCTTCTTCTCTTCATGCGATATCTTCCGTCTAACTCTCCTTATATATCTCATACACGCTCCTACGTACAACTAAGCTTCGTAAAACATGTGCAGTACACGTCCCAAATCGCTGAAACTCAGATAAAATTCGTGAAGAGCTTGTGTCTTCTGTATGCTCCAATCCAACGAAGCAGCCAAAGTTAGTCGAAACAAAACACCTTACCACCCCTTTTTACTCAAAACAGGGTGATACCAATCGACAGCAGTGATTGAATCTCCTTGATTCTTTCCTGAGATCTTCTCAACCAGTCACGAGAGTATATACACCCCTGTTTTATCGAACACGCGTACACCTTCCTATTTTCCCGATTCTAAAGGACTTACCTGTCCTGTTTGGTCCATACGAAGATACTCATTCAATTTGAGCGTTTTAATCTCAATCTAACGCCTCTGATTTTCAAACCCTAATCTGACCTGCGTTGCACATTTTTTTCCCGGAAAAATTTGTTTGAATGTGAAGAAGAAGGTCGCCCCCTATCCGGCTGTGGGGTGCGAATAGCACTGGGTTGCCCATTAATAGTTGGGTTACCCCTTATCCAAAGTGTGAGTCCGAATAGAAAATGTCCTCCGGGGGTGTTCCGAGCAACTTTTCGAGCCGAATTTTCCAACATCTTTTTTTCCAAAAAATACCTACAAACACACAAAACACCATAATAAGGACGAAAACGAGTACTAACAATACGGAATATTGAGGACAAATTAGACACATAAATGCGTCTATCAAATACCCCTAAACTTATTATTTTCTAGTACCGAGCAAATCTAATCTAAAAAATAAAAAGACTACACTTAGCACGTGCAACAAGCCGTTAAATCGCTAGGTGGCCCTAGCGGCGGAGTGTTGTCTCCGGAGGGTTTACCAGAGGTGTACCCACAAAATCTGTACTTCTAATTGGTCACAAGTATCCAAAGAGCTATTAGGACATACAAATTCTCAACCTATCTCCAAGTGACTAGAATGCCAGAGAAATTAAAGGTGCCAAATCTAAAGCTGACTGGAGAAAAGGGGAGACACATCCGCAACACTGATAGATAAAGAGATATCCTATACACAGCTAGATAAACATTGTAAGATGCGTCCGCTGATTTACAGCTGGATAAGATTAGGAGAGAGAAAAAGATGAGAGGGACATATGCCACACAGCTGGACTAATTACGCGTGATGAGTTAAACCAGTGCTAGAAAGATCTTGTGCCAGATTGAAAGCGGACTAACAAAGCAACCAAATGTATATTTTCTTCGACTCTCTCATAGTGCTCAGTAGAAACAACGTCTTCGGCTTCAACTGTTGATGATAACTCCTAAACCTTGATAATTAACTCTTCTCTTCGATTACTCACTTGAAACTTCCTTATGGCCTTATTGAACAAAATTTAAACTTTCATTTTTTCATTTTTTTTTTTTTGGTGTAGAGTAATAACAAGACAAAAATTTACATGGCCATCACAGAAGGAATTTAACACTTGGATCTCCGCAACTTGTAATGTCTTGGTATCATGAACTTATATCGTTTGATTTTTCTTGCTCTTATAACTTCTTGTAACCCTTGATTTTGAATTCTGATTTTCTATTGTTGCTTCTAAACCTTAAACGTCTTCCACTTTCTTCATAGATTTTGATGTCGCTCCGATTGTTGATGATGATAAGATTTTACTAAGAGAGTGTCGTAATCCAGTAACTAAGACTGCATTGTGAGGTTGCTTTGTCTTTCTGCCATTTCCTGATCTACTTGCCTTTCTATCATGGATGGTTAGGTCCATCACGGTTACCCTCTAAAAGGAACAAGTTCTCTCCTGAATTTCAAGGATCTCAATGTCTTTTTCTCTAATGTCTCAATAGGTTGTTATCCCTAACATTCCAATTTCTATCTTTTCGGTGAGAAACAGTATGTAAACTTAGCTAACCGGATACCAAGTGATGCTAGAAGTTTCTCACTTACCCCCAAACTTAAATCTAACATTGTCCTCAATGTTCTAAAGATAAAATTATAAACATGAACAAGGAGAAACTGTTACCACTTGAGGGAAAAGAAATAAGGAAGGATATTACCGTATGCATGAGCGTGGGTGCCTTCCATAAAATTGATAAATTTAAAGTCTTTAGCTAGACATCAGATACCTCAAAAAGGATTGTCACCTTCCAAAGTCATATACCAATAGCCAAAACAGTTGTGGGTCCTCAGAACCAAATAGAGCAGACACAAATGAAAGGCTTCCATCTTGGATTAGAGAAATGAGTAGATGGAACATAGCTTGATCTAGGGCTTTTATCAAGGCAACTAGATTTATCTGGGGTGTCTCTTTGGGCTCTATATAAGTGTCTAGGGAAATAGGTTCAACCGAATGACATGTCTCTAAGATCTGGGTTTCTTCATGGACAGTGTCTGGAGGATCGGGTAGCAGGGTTTGAAGAAACTCAAGTAGTATCTTAGACGCACAAAGCTCAAGTCCCAATTTAGGGACTTCAATTAGAGATACATGACGATCACTAGAGTCATCATTACCCCCAAACTTAGGGTGAACAATATCCTCAAATGGACCAAAATCTATGGGATGGATTCCAGGGTCCATAAAGTCAGCACAATAACTAGCTTCTTTGGGAGACTGGTCATCTAAACGAACAAGATCATCATATAAGGGATTATCAAAGAAAATCTCTAATATAGGCTCATCAACTAATGTGTTCGTCATGGTTACCTCCTCCGAATCACTGAAAGGTTCATCAAATATGGATTATCAAACATAGTGCAGGCTAAAGGATTAGGAACTAGAGTGCTAATCATGTTCACCACTTCTAAATCATCTATCTCAGAATACTTAATGACATTAAAGACATTTAGCTCAGTAGTCATGTTAGCAAAAGATATGTTCATAAGTCCGGTTCTACAATTGATGACAGCATTAGATGTGGCTAAGAATGGGCGACCTAAAATCACCGGGATTTGAGAACTTGGGTCTGAAACAAGTGGGTGTCTAGAACAACAAAATCCACTGGGTATATGAACCTATCAACCTCAATAATAACATCTTCTATGACACCACGAGGCACTTTGACAGACCTATCAGCTAATTGAAGTGTCATTTTAGTCGGTTTAAACTTACCAAGACCTATCTGGGTGTACACATGATACAAGAGTAAGTTAACACTAGCTCCTAAGTCAAGTAATGCCTTATCGACCATGTACTTACCAATTGCACAAGATATGGTGGGGCATCCAGGGTCCTTATACTTAGGGGGTGTTTGGTTCAGAAGAATTGAACTTACTTGACCAGCTAAAAAGGCTTTCTTTTGGACATTAAGCTTACGCTTTCGTGTACAAATATCTTTCAGGAACTTGGCATAAGCAGGCATTTGCCTAATTGCTTCTAATAATGGAATTTTGATATTCACATGTTTAAATGTTTCCATTATATTGTTGAAAATTGACTCCTTCTTAGTTGGGGCTAACAACTTTGGATATTGGGCTCTAGGTACAAAGGTAGTCCTATCAGAAATTTCTTGGGACTCCTCAGGAATTATTTTAGTTTCCTCAGCTACGGGTTCCTCTGGTGAAGTAGAAGGTGGAACTACAGTATGTCCACTAGGCATGGCTACCTTATTGTCTACCGTTTTACCACTCCTAAGGGTTGTCATCGAATTCACATGTCTTGATGGTCTTTCACCTACTTGATGAACTCCTATAGGGTTAGGATGAGTTTGACTAGGAGACTTGCCTTTTTCTCTCAAAGACTCGTTTATCTGACTAATATGGGTTTTCAACTCGGAAATAGCCTGAGAGTTAGCATAACCTATACTCTTACTTTCTTCTATCTCTTGCGCAACCATTTTGTTGATTTTTTCAGAGCTTTTAATAAACGAGGCGAAAGTCTCTTCTAAACTTGTGATCTTTTTATCCGAAAGGTTCTGAAACTGTGGTTGACCTGAAGAGTTCTTAGCAAAACCAAAACCTGGGGGAGGTTGAGAATTACTTGACTGACCTTGATTCTGGCCCTTAAACCAAGAGAAATTAGGATGGTTTCCCCAACCAGGGTTGTAGGTATCTGAGTATGGGTCACACTTTTGATTGTTTTCAAACCTAGCATTGTTATAAACAACATGGGCTTGCTCTTCACTAACATCACCTTCCCAAAACGAGCTATTGGGTTCTATTCCACAACTAGATACTTGAGAGGCTCTAATTCTATCATTAGGTTCAACAAGGGACCTATTTTTAGATTGACCCATTTCCAAAGCTTCTAACCTTTTAGATAAAGCATCAAACTTAGCATCTGACCAAAAGCTTGTATCAACCGCATTGGTGCTATTTCTATTGACCAAGAGTCTTTTAGGGGGTTCAACACAAGACTCCCATTGTTGGGATTTTTCGGCTACATCTCTAAGAAGGAAAGTGCATCATCAGCGCTTTTACTCGTGAATAAACCAGCACTCATACACTCGACCATGGCTTTGGTCGAATAGTCTAAACCTTCATACAAAATTTCAACTAGTTTCATTTTTTCGAACCCATGGTGAGGACATTGCGACAAAAGATCATTAAATCTCTCTAAAAATCTATAAAGGGATTCTCCTTCTTGTTGAATACTGGAACTAATTTTCTGCCTAAAAGATGCGGTTTTATGCTTAGGAAACCACTTTAAGTAGAAAGCAGCAGTAAGTTGGTCCCATGTTTCTATAGACCCAGATGGTAGATTATTCAGCCATGACTTGGCTTTATCTCTTAAGAAAAAGGGGAACATCCTAAGTTTCAAGACTTCGTCAGTAAGGTCCTTAATCTTAATTGTTCCACAAATTTCTTCAAAGTCCCTAATGTGAAAGTAAGGGTTTTCATCATCTTTTCCTAAGAATATAGGGATCATCTGAAGAATACCAGGATTCAACTCATAAGTAGCCGTAGAGGCTGGCAATTTAATGCACGATGCTCGGTTGGTCCTAGTTGGGTACATGTAGGCTTTCAAAGTAGCCATTGCTGGCACAACTGAAGTACTAGGGGTACTTTCTTCACGAAGAGACAAATTCTCAAAACTAAAGTTTTCGAAAACGGGGCTCTCAAAAGAAGAGTCTTTGCGCTCCCCGCCTTCACAAGAAGAACTACTAGGTTTTTCACTAATCAAATGACCTAGAGTGTCTCTTTTCCAAGACCGTTCTCTAATGACCTCGGGCATACACTAGAAAAAAAAAAATTAAAAAGAAAAATCCTAAAAGGAAGGTAAGTTCTATGGAAACACAAACAAGGATGACTCAACCACAACAAACCTACTGATTTCTAGCAAAAAAAAAAACATGATTGCTCCACTTAGATTGTTTTCTAGACCAGCTTCTAATCCTTCGAAAGGGAATTCGTTACAATCTGAGAAAACCTCTCTGGAATCAATCCGAGTCAAAGTAAGTTGAATAGAGGCGAGGGAAGCTTAGTGAAGCTTTCATACCCAAGGCCTCACCGCATTACAAGATGGCGCAGTCACGCATTCAACTCACAGAAACCATCATGAACTTCGAAGAATGCTCAAAAGAGTAACCAATATTTTTCGAACGAGTTTCCTATTAAGCTCGTTACCCAATCGGTCTTGTTCTATTCCAAATTTTAAGGCTTAGGTTCGCGTTAAGTTTCGTTTTCCTAAGGAGGGAAAGAAGAGAACGGTGATGAAATCCGAACCCTTATCATGTATGGCCAGTCCTTGCCCTTTACTAGGAATTTAAAACAACCGTTTTCAGTTCCTCGACATATATGCAAATGAAGGAATACAGTAACTCGCTAGCAGGGGATTCGCGAGTGTTTCGACAAACTTACCTCCCGTTCCAGACGGGGGATGAACCGTTGTAGTTGACTCGGGACACGACTCCTATGTCGTGTACGAACCCGAGGGGCCGAGGTGATATCGTAATAACCGTACTTCTCTGCAAACAGTTTAATATTTAAACTACCCTTCCGTAGGGTTTAAAAATAAAAATAAGAATGTCCAAGTGTCCAAGTCCAAAGTGTAAAGAGTAAAGTGCAAAAGAAAAAGAAATTTACAAGAATAAAAAAAATAAATCCTAATACAATCTAAAAAAATAAACTCTTTTTTTTTCTCTCTTTTTATAACAAAAAAAAAATCTTCTTCTTTCGCTTCGCCTTTTACTTTGTCTTTAACTCCAAATCTTTAAGTATTCACCAAAAGTTTTGGCAAATTTTTCTTTCGCTCCAAATTCCAAAATTTGTAGTAAAAAGACAAAAACAAAAACGTAAAGAAGAACAAATAAAATAAAAACAAATAAAAATCTAAAAGCAAAAAAGAATTAAAATCTAAAAACTATAGCCTAAAGACAATCTCCGTGTCGACGGCGCCAAAAATTGATGGAATTTATCAATGATGTTGTAGTAAAAGGTTCGTTGAGACTTGTGAAGGAAGATTTTTTTAGACTTTATAAAGGAAAATATTAAAACTAGCAAAAATATGCAAACGGAGGTAACAAGATTGAGAGTTACTAGAACTCAGGATTCCACCAAACTCATGTTCTTATGGTTCAATTATTAATTCTTTGACAATTATAGCTCCGAAAATAATAACTATTGACTCTAAATCTTTTCCAAGGTAGATTTTATAAAACATTAATTGTAAATGGTAAGCATGGGTTATCAAAACACCTAAGCTAAGCATAACCCATCAAACTAAATCACAACTAATTAATTTAAAATCACAAATCAAATTATATTAATGCAAAAGTCGAAAAGAATTTAATAAAATTACCAGAGTGTTGAGAATTGACTTCCTCCGTCATCCCAGTGATGGGGTTTAGCTCCTCATGTCGAAAACACACCCGAAAGATAGAAACATGGCTCAAAAGGTTTTTTTATTGGAAAATAATATAATACAACGAGTTTTGTAACAGAAATAATTGTTACAAAATCCTTTATTCTGAGAAACCCTAGCGAAGTGTTGCGAATTCAAACTTAATTGTTACAAAACCGTTACGAAAACACTACTCAACAATGACAGTTGATTTTCGTTTGTTCTTCGTGTTCTTCGAACAATGATTCGAAGCGTCGGTTCTTCGTGTTCTTCGCCTGCTGCTGCGTATTCTCCCTGCAACTTCTCTTCTTTGATTCTGTAGCCTCCAATCGACCCCCAAACTCTCCGTCCTCCTTTTCTATAGCCCCAACTCCCTTTTTATACCTTGAAGCGACAAGAATAATCTCTCATAACTCCACAGTAAAGGAAAGTTATTCTCGGGAATAATATCTCTTTTTCTTTTTCTCTACACGCTCCTACGTACAACTAAGCTTCGTTAAACATGTGCAGTACACGTCCCAAATCGCTGAAACTCAGATAAAACTCGTGAAGAGCTTGTGTCTTCTGTATGTTCCAATCCAACGAAGCAGCCAAAGTTAGTCGAAACAAAACACCTTACCACCCCTTTTTACTCAAAACAGGGTGATACCAATCGACATCAGTGATTGAATCTCCTTGATTCTCTCCTGAGATCTTCTCAGCCAGTCACGAGAGTATATACACCCCTGTTTTATTAAACACGCGTACACCTTCCTATTTTCTCGATTCTAAAGGACTTACCGGTCCTGTTTGGTCCATACGAATATACTCATTCAATTTGAGCGTTTTAATCTCAATCTAACGCCTCTGATTTTCAAACCCTAATCTGACCTGCGTTGCACATTTTTTTCCCGCCACAATTTGTTTGAACGTGAAGAAGATGGTCGCCCCCTATCCGGCTGCGGGGTGCGAATAGCACTGGGTTGCCCCTTAGCAGTTGGGTTACCCCTTATCCAAAGTGGAAGTCCGAATAACAAATGTCCTCCGGGGAGTGTTCCGAGCAACTTTTCGAGCCGAATTTTCCAATAATCTTTATTTCCAAAAAATACCTACAAACACACAAAACACCATAATAAGGAAGAAAACGAGTACTAACAATACGGAATATTGAGGACAAATTAGACACATAAATGCGTCTATCACCTTCGTGTCAAGAACAGCCTCCGTCTGAACCTGATTCCAATCGAACAATTTCTTGCTCAAATCGTAAATCTTCTCGAAAAATATCGAATCCCTCACAAACTGCTTTTCCCTCAACCTTGAGGCCTAGAATTTGTTGAGCATCATTGGAAGTTATCGCCATCTCACCGAACGGGAATAACATGGTATCCGTCTCTCCGTGGAACCTTTCATAGAATGCAGAGACGATAACTTTATCAAGATTAATATTCAAACTCTCAATCGCAGGCATCAACCCGGAGCTCCTCACAATCACTCTCACATCCTCACATTCCTTGTCAAGATCCCAAGTATGAGCCACTGAACACGAAGCTTGGCGCCTCATGATACGGATGGCATTCTTGTGATCCTAAATACCAAAAAATACAAAATGAAAATATATACAAACACTTGACGCAAATTTAATTAAGATAATTACATACTTGAATAAAGAACAAAGACGGATTAAGATTACTTACTATAGTATTATGGATCATACATGCCCATGAGTCTTTGTATCCAAAAAGAACATTTCCACCATCTCTTGGGGTCCCCCTTGGAGGCTCACCCTCTTTCAGTGTAACCATGAAGTGTTTGGAAGGCATGTGAGAATTAGCTGGTTTAGTGATCACCCTCTTCCTCGCTCTGGTTGAAGTTGAACCCGAAGCTTCGGTGGGTTCAACAATTTGTTCTCCATCTCCTCCTCCTCCTCCTTCTTCTTCTTATTCTTGTTCCTCTTCCTCTTCAATAATTTCATCTTCGACGGTTTTCTTACCTTTATCTCTATTACCATCATCATCATCATTACCTCTTACAACAGGTGGCATGTCTTGATCACCATCATCATCATCATCATTGTTTCCTCCTCCAGCAGCCGGAATTCTTTCATCAACATCATCATCATCACCTCTTCTACCAGATGGAATTGATTGGTCTTCATCTGGAGTGTCGTCTGAATCACTGGGTTCAGATGGTAGTTCTGGATTATTCCTTATAATGATCTTTGTCGTTCCAGGCTCAACATATACCCATCGATGTTTTGAAGACAAGAGTTTATCACCAACAAGAGGAGGGTTTGAAGGAGGACTACTAAGAGCTGCTTTCAGAGCATCTTTCTTCTTTGTCGTTCGCAATCTGAACAAGAATAATTCAGAAAAAAAAATCAAAGGCCGGCAGGGTCTACAAAAAAAACCTATCTGGGGGACACATAGCCGGAAAGGTCGACCAAAAGATGCTTACCGTCTAAGCCATACCCTGCAGGGTGTCATCAAAATACCATCCGGCCAACAAACAAATTTACACAATAAATACAAGGAATTTTCACTAAACAGGTCGTCAAGGTCCATTAACCATACATTGCCGGCTGACAAAGCGCCGACATGGTTTTAAAAAATACCCTTCCGGGACAAAATATTCTAGGCATCATGAGACATTCAAATAAAAGTAGCCGGCATGGTGAAAAACGAATAAGATGTTGGCTTCCTTAAAACTAAAATAACGCCGGCACGTATTTAGTTGAATAACCTGCCGGACCTGCTAGTAGCAGTTATAGAAACTACACATCCGGCAAGTTCTTCAACCTTATACCTTCCCGGCCATACCCCAACTATGAAACCCCGGAAGGGTCGATGAAAAAAACATTATCGGCGTCGCAACTGCCAATTCAAAATTTCGAATTTTCTGACCTAATTTGACATGCAAACATGAAATCGAAGTACTAGAGTGAGTTTAAACAAACCCTTACTTTCTTAATCGCACCATTTCGCGTGTTTCAGTTGGTTCAATCTCTTCTTCTTCAACCGTTTTTTTCTTCACTTTCTTTTGAACCAAACTTGTAATGCCAGGGTTATACTCATTGGGTTTTCAATTAGCGTCTTTCATACGAGTTCCCTTACGCCGTGGTGGATCCATTGATGAAGATTAATCGGAGTTTTCGAATCAACGATGTTAACGAATTAATCGACGCGTTTTGGTGGTGGTGGGGGTGATGGATCCGGTAGGGTTTTGGAGGGAGGAGAAGAAGATGAAATGAAAAAAAAGTTAAAATTGATTTAGAGTAATAGATTTTTAATGGGTAAGGGTATTTTTGTAACTTACCCATTAGGACTCCCCCTAAAACCCATAAAAAATGTCCCTTTAAAATTGGGTATACCCCAATTAATCTGGGTATACCCCAATCAAGCAGGATATATTTGGGATATGGATACTCCAATATCTTTTTTCCTTTTATTACGAGTAGAAAATATTCGGCGGATAACATCTGCCCCGAAAGAAGCTGTAAAATAGACTCAATCAATTTTACTTATTTTCCTCTTTTTAGTTTGAGTTTTTTTACTCTCTTTCTTATTTTCGTTTGTCTTCTTTTCTTTGTCAGAGTAATCGGGTTAGTAAGGGTACAATGGAAACGAGAAGTTTCAACATTGAGTTGGAAGAAGGATGGGAAATCGTGCAGAGAGGAATTACAAAGGTGATAAATATTGTTGAAGGTGTCCCTGATGAATCGCCAATGGACGCTGAAATTAGGATGAAGATGTACACAATATTTTTAATATGTGCACTCAGAAACCTCCTCATAACTATACTAAAAAGCTTTACGAAAGATACCAAGGTGTTTATAATGACTATTTGCAATCAAAAGTTTTACCATCTATTCAAGAGAAGCAGGATGATGATGTTTCTATGTTGCAAGAACTCGTTAAGAGGTGGGCTAATCATAAATTTATGGTAAGGAAGCTTTGTCAATTTTTCTTTCATCTCGACCGATCATACGTTCATCGGAGGCGAATTCCTTCATTAAAAGATGTCGGGTTTAGTTGCTTTCTTAAAATTGTGTATGAGAAGATGAAAGTGAAAGTTAGAGATGCTGTTATTGCTTCGATTAATCAAGAATTCCAAGGAAATGAAATTGATAGGACTCTGGTCAGGGATGCCTTAGAGGTGTTTGTTGAAATTGGGGGTAATGAGAATGGCAAAGATAAGATGGATTATTATGTTAATGATTTCGAAACTGCATTTTTAAGTGATATGTGTTGGAAATTTAGGCTAAAACGGAGGATGAAGAAAACTGAAAAAGAAAAGAGTGTCGTTTCACAAGCTTCAAGGCCTTGCGTTTCTTTTCAGCAATTATTTCGACCATTCCCAAATAATTGGCGAGTACAACCGGTCAGCGAAATATTGCCTTCAGGATACAATGAAGCCCAAACAACGTTGTTGAATTCAAGAGTTGTACTCCCTTGACCCAACCAAGAACACACAGTATTAAGTTTCTGATGATGCTTAGAGAGAAAAGAAATCAGATATGTTTTTCCATTATTTGAATGAAAACAAATCATCACTACTTATAGGGAATTCATGCCCATTGGAGATGCCTTTTCACTTCCAAAAGACACCAATAGTTTCTAATGGGAATGGATGTGTCTCTTGTGAACCATCACAACCTTTGGAGATGCCTTTTCATCTCCAACTAACATCCATTGCATCTATTAGGTTCAGGACGCTCCCCATCGTAGTGGCTAACCAAAAATGAAAACCATTTTATTTCCTATATTATTGAAAATATCCAACAATCTCCCCCTATTTTCAATAACCAAAAAAAAAAACAACCATGAAAATAAAACAAAGTAAAAAAACTTACAAAACAGGAGTGGCTGCATCACTCAAGTGAATTCCTACGTACCCGAGTGGGATCAAGCCAATGTAGTTCAAGCTTAATTGGGAAATAAGCATCATCGTTGAAATCAATACATAAATGATAGGTATCTTTTGGATTTGAACATTCACTTAGTGTAAGAAATTCAAAGCCTTATCGGGGTTCAGTGGTGAAACCAGTCTTGAACCAAGTACCCCATGTGATAAAACCGGAATCTCTACACATACTGATTTTCAGGGATTGTGTGTTCTATATCCAGCACATTAATGGCCATGTGTTTATCCTGTATTCATGAGTCTCTCATAGAACGGTCATTTTCTCTTAGGAAACGTCATGATTTCCACACTCATATAGGTAAGTCTCGAAGGTGTTTCTGCGAGATACCTTGTGATAAAATTTAGACTTATTAAGGATTTTCATCCATCCCTTTTTTATTGCAGAACCTGCACTAAACAGAAATAAGAAGTTTTACTTAGTGCACCATAATCACTTCCATAACTTGTTGGTACCACATTGAACATTGTCTATCTTTTTCAAAACATAGGTTGGGTTTCTGCTATGGGTGATAGAACTTCATTCACAGACCTTAGTCTCATTTCTGTATACTTCATTGAAAGCATTTCCTTTGGGAGACTCTTCATGATAAGTCTTCCAATTTTTTCTCCGTTTCAATGGCTAATTGCAATTACTCCTTTCTTGAGTAATCGACTTACCGTTCAATGTACAAGACTTGTATGTCATGAATTTTCATTATAAGTCTTTGTTAGAGACGTTATATATCAAAACCTGATTCACAATTAATCAGACCGCTTGAGATGGCTTCTTCCAAAAATGGGATCTTTACAAGTTAGGTTCTAAGCCATTCCTCCACATTAATTGCATCTACTCATGCAACCAATTCTGAAAATATTATTTAAAATGTTCCTATTTGATTTTACAAAATAATTGTAACTTCTCTAGTGATCCTAATTAACATTTACCGTTAATTCACAAGAAGTCATTATAGAATTTGCATACACTAGAGGCATAGAAAATTTGTAGGAAACTTACTTGCTATTTCAACAAGCACATTATCACGATGAGTAACTCCTCTACTCATGCCCAATCCTCTACAAATTTATACCCAATTACATAGACAATGTCTATTTAACATTTTACATTAGGTAATGCAAAAATGTTCATAATTTATGCATCGGTAACATCGTAACACCTCATCGTTGGATATTTGGTCGGCCGCCCAATCGTCCAATACGTTACATATTAGCCGGTATTCTACTTTTTCTTTGATGTCATTTAAGACATGCAAATTTCCATATTATGGAACCTATAATTCTTACTGCAAGAATTATTCTCATGCCATAAAATTGTTGCAAGAATTATTCTCATGCCATAAAATTGTTGCTCAACAATTTTCCGTCAATTCCCAATGCCTAGATAAAATTCATGACATTATATCATATAAAATCTTTCCCTTCCATTTCATGGCATTTCCAGTAAGATTGTTATTTCAACCTTACGGTACTAAAAAATATACTCATCTGATATTCTTCACATTTGTGCATAAAAATGGGGATTGGTGTAATATTGTATCCTAAAGATACACACATTTCATGACCAATGTCAATTGTCATGAAACTCTACTGATAGTACAACCACTTTACCACCAAGATCACATGTACTGGCTATTACCCAAACTTCGGTACAGACTTAGTTAACGAATCACACTTATTCAGATATGAATTCCATATAATAGTGTAGTTTGACTGAACGGTTTTAGTTATAGGTCCAACTCCCCACTGTTTCGGTGAATGGGAACATTCAAAATTAACATAGCCTCAATATACATTTTGATAACATATCAGATAAGTTAACAATTTCCAGCCATACGAATGCTATGAAATCATTCATGAACTTCCATTCAGAATTTTGTTGCTAGAAAAGAAAAAAAAAAGGCTATCTTAGCGTGATGTAATTAACCGCATAATGGTTAATCTAATTAAATCACGCTGGTGCTAATTTTGGGACAGTAGCACACATTTTGATCCCAAACCATTTGATCAATGATCTTCTAATCATGATTTATCCTACCCTTACTGGGTTCCCTGATCAAACTTTGCTGACAGGAGGTTTCAAGTGATCCACACATGATTAATAACTGTCCATTCAATTTCAGTCATTGAATTACTCATCTGAATCCTACTTGATCCAGGAAGAGAAAAAACCTCTTTATCAAGTTATATTATGGTAGCAGTTGATTTACTATCATCAACATTCCAAACGTAACCCAAATTTTTCGAAACTTCATATAATATGCAACAAAAACGTTTCGACGTTTTCATTTCAAAAAATAAAAATAGCAGTCACAAATATATGTTAGTCAAATCTCCTAGTTTGGGTATCTCAAAGGCGCAACCAGATCACCAAGTGGGCATCATCATATGAATCTTAATGATACATGTTCAGACTTAATTCCTAGAAAGGAATCTTCAAATCCTTACAGTAATACACAGGGTGCTTTACCTCTTAGGATTTGGATCTCATTGGGATATTAATGACGATTGGAAACTGATAACGGTTTTCAATCATCTTCCACTTCCACTTCGTTTAGTCAGCCTTTTGATATAGACATACATGTCTCCAGAAGTGGTCAGTCCCATTAAGAAGATATCCATTCACAAGAAACGGTTTTCTCATATTTATGCCTTTCAAGGATGCTAGTCTATATCATACTAATTTACATGTATCAGCACACTAGAATCCTATAATTTAGCATACAATCTTAAAATCTCCATAAAAAGAGAACAAGATTAGATCACTTATTTTATTCTTTTTGTTTTAAAGAATGCGATCATGAAAGCCTTTTTAGGAATTCAACATTATGCATGTGAATACAACATACATTTAAAAATCTTATAAATATTGAATGCATGTATTACTAATCAAAATTTAACATTACCAGAAATATAGGACTTATCTGTTTGGATCATAGATGATTGATCGCAACCATGTCAAAGTACTCCATAAGAAGCATTGAAGATACCTTTCCCGGAGATCAAGATTTGATATCTCTTTCCAAACGCTATATCCATATTTTCACGGTCAAACCATATATTTGAATTACCACCGATACTCAAAGAAAAAACCCCAGCGCGGGTTTCCTAAAATTTGTGGAACCAACCAATCACCGTGTTTAACAATCAAACTTTCATCCCCATTGTCGACGAACTAATTGCTGAAAACTGTTGGAAATTTAGGCTAAAACGGAGGATGAAGAAAACAGAGAAAGAAAAGAATGTCGTTTCACAAGCTTCAAGGCCTTGCGTTTCTTTTCAGCAATTATTTCGACCATTCCCAAATAATTGGCGAGTACAACCGGTCAGCGAAATATTGCCTTCAGGATACAATGAATCCCAAACAACGTTGTTGAATTCAAGAGTTGTACTCCCTTGACCCAACCAAGAACACACATTATTAAGTTTCTGATGATTCTTAGAGAGAAAAGAAATTAGATATGTTTTTCCATTGTTTGAATGAAAACAAATCATCACTACTTATAAGGAATTCATGCCCATTGGAGATGCCTTTTCACTTCCGAAAGACACCAATAGTGTCTAATGGGAATGGATGTGTCTCTTGTGAACCATCACAACCTTTAGATATGCCTTTTCATCTCCAACTAACATCCATTTCATCTATTGGGCTCAGGACGCTCCCTATCGTAGTGGCTAACCAAAAATTAAAACCATTTTATTTCCTATATTATTGAAAATATCCAATAATATGGTCGATTATTATACTCGGACAGGTTGTAATGAGATCACGGCTGCAGAATGTTTTCAGAGGGAGAAGGATAGGGTTTCTCATTATTTGCATTGCAGTACTGTGTTGAAACAAGTTTAAGG
The DNA here is from genome assembly GCA_023529315.1 of Papaver bracteatum. Classification (NCBI taxonomy): domain Eukaryota; kingdom Viridiplantae; phylum Streptophyta; class Magnoliopsida; order Ranunculales; family Papaveraceae; genus Papaver; species Papaver bracteatum. Next base: position 549,340 of record JAJJWX010003264.1, read on the forward strand.
TCAAGGTGTTGCCTGAAAATGCCCAACATGATGTTGAAAAAGAGATGCAGTAGATGCGGTAAGTAATAATGATGTTTATATTTTAGATTAAACATATCATGAGTGTAAGTTACACTGGTTTTAGTTTTCTATGAATGTTATCTTGTTTGCTCTGTTACTTCACTATTTCCTTGCATTGATTGTTAGAGCACCTTGGTTGTTTATGAGTGTCTACTTAACTCGGCACTCCGAGTCCGTGACCAGGAAGTGTCAAGTGATGCCATTTGTCCACTCTATTGTTCTTCTTTCATCTACAGCACTCCACTTGCCAAAATCCATTTCATCCACATCCACTGCATCGCACTTCCCAAATTGGCTATCTGGTGGTTCAGTTTTGCAGTGCACTCCACTCTATGCTACACACACCGGACACATAGAGGGCCAGTGTGCACTTACGCGCATCCCTCCACATATTAAATATTTCCTCTGTTTTTGAAAAATCCCCCTAATAAATATTCTTTCCGTTTTTAGAAAAGAGAAATTATCGTTTTTTCAACTTGACTAATATTTAGGCTAAAAAAAAATTAAAAAAAAAATGATATTATCTCTTTTCTAGTAACGGAGAAATTATCGTTAATCATTGTAATATCTTTAGTTTGCAAATTGCGAGAACGCTGTACGTTCGATTTCTTTTAAAAAGATTTGGGAGGGTGTTAAATTTATTCATATGTGCTAGACTCTAGGTGATGTCATGTCTTTGGTTAATTGACTGCTAGGTTCTGGGAAAGCAAAACTTCAATCATTAATCATCTCTAAGTTTGATTATGTTTGTTGATATTTCAGAACCGGTGGACGGTACGACTAATTCAGGCAGTCATATCGAACTATTCCCGGACTTAAGAATTCTAAGAAAGGTCGTCTTGATCTCATACGGATGTGTTAGATGCTGATTGTAATTTTAATCGAATTTACTAATGAAATAGACAAATTCTATGAATATTCTTTCTGCTTATACTTTTTTTATACGAAGAGTTTAGACTTCAGATATATCACACAATCTAGGTGGCTAGACAAAGAAATAAGACAACAAATCCACCTAATCTTGATGTCCTTAGCTAGTGGTAGTCTTATAACGCTCACCTTCTTTGAATTGTTCATTATACAGTCAAGTAGTTTGAATTTGTTAGCATTGACTATGATTTTTGCAATAATGACTCTTCTTTCCCTATAAAAAATTGTTCACTGAGTCAGGTGTTTTCCTCACTAGCTTTCTTGTTTTCTGAGTAATAAGGTTTGAAGTGGAGATAGTTAGGGGGCAATGGGAACGAGAAAGAACATTGAGTTGGAAGAAGGATGGGAAATACATGCAGAAAGGGATTACAAAGGTGATAAATATTATTGAAGCCGGTGTCCCTGGATCATCAATGGACGTGGAACTTTATATGATGTTGTTCGCAACAATCTACAATATGGGCACACAGAAACCTCCTCATGATTATTCCGGACAGCTTTATGAAAGATACACCGGTGTTTATAATGATTACTTGCAATCAAAAGTTTTACCATCTAGATTTTGTGCCCGTGCTACACACCGGGCATAGTAAATTTCTTCTTGAATTGTTTCTGGTAGTTTGAAATGTTTCTGGTTGTTTTATGGTCCATTATGATTCTAACCATGATCTCATGTACGCAGATTCCTTCATTCACAATTTTTTTTTTTTTTTTCTCGTGCTCACTAACTTTTTTGTTACTCAATTGCAATGTCGCTTCAAGCACCCTCATTTGAGTCATCCGGACACGTTACTACTGATCCATAACTCATTCTTGTAACCTGTGGATACCCTAGCTAGGATGCCAGCCCTTGCACTGTTACAGGCTATAGGTACATATAGGCTGTGAAAGCTTAATTAGCTCTTTAAGAAATTTAATCTGAAATCATCTAGCTCCCTTCCTGGCATCCTAAAGCATATACTTAACTGCCATGCAAGATCCATGTTGCATGAATTGTAACTTCCATGCAAGATCCATGTTACATGAATTGATATGCTTTCATGATAGAGGATATTCCAAGTTTGACGAATATTCCATGTCTCCCTCAAATGCAAACACAATACTCATTTCATCTCTGATTGCGCCATGCAATCACAGAACCATCCTTGCCAACATTCAAACGGTACCGACGAACATATTGCATTTATGAATCCATGTCACAGAATGCCATGGTAGGGATGTTACCAAAATCAGCCTCCTTGATTGGCTGCAAAATATCGATAAACATAGAAATGAGAAAGTTCTATAAATATATTAAACAAAAGACATGGGGTTACCAAAATCAGCCTCATTGACCTTGATGTACACATTAATAATTCACATCAGTGAGTAGTAAGAAGCCATGAACGGTAAGGATTAGAAGACATGGGGGTTTCAGCATCTAATTGATGAATGTACACCTGGGTCTGTCTTCCTGCTAGTGGCTGGGAAAAAAATTACCACTCAAGCTTCAAACAACCATCTGTCTACATACTGTTCTCAGTTACGAAGCTTCCTATGTCATAACCCAATTGAAGTTAGATCTTAACATCGATTATCTTAGAATACAAATTTATCACAAAACCAATGAATCATGAAATAGGAATAAAATAAGAACTCAACAATAGCACCAAAAGCATGAAAAGGATATAAAGATCCACTGGTATTTGTTCAGGACCATAATTACGGCCAAGTGACAGAATTTTCTTGAAATTACTACCAATGGGAACCAGAACATCAAAAATCCATAAGGTTCAATGTGGCAGTGGAACCCAGAGCATCATAAATATAAGGTCAGGTAAGATTTATCAAACAACTCATGTAGCAACGATTGAATATCGTCGATATGAGAATCAATCTTAACGATTGCATGAATTAGTAAATCTAGGAAACACCTTTATTTTTGGTATTTACGCAACGACGAAGAGGAGAACTATTAGGAATGGGAAAGAAGGAAGGAGATGGTCTTGTATTTAAGCTATAACATCTTTCTCCATGTTAGCACTAATACGGAAACACAGTTATATGCGGAAACTAAGGAATGGACGGAAGGAAGGACGGATATAATATAGATGCCGTATTGTTCTAGGTTTATGCTTTGACCGAGGTATTGTCCACCTTTTCTCAGGTACAGTTAATTATTGATGTAAACATGGTGTAACTAAATAATTTAGGCTAAAGTTATAACAGAAGTGTTGTCCACCTACTTTTTTATAAACGCCGTTACTAACGAACGGTTAAGTAATTAATGTAAACAAAGTGTAACACAATTTTAAATATCCAAATCAATAGAGTTATGTCAAGTGTCCTCACCATAGCTTCTACATTAGAAAAGACCTATTTCGGCCAATAGGAAACGAGGGTTTCATCATCGTTTAATGTGAGAGCTTATTTTGTCAAGGCCTTTAAGGAGAAAGATTCAAGAGAAGAATGATGATGTATCTATGTTGCAAGAACTCGTTAAGAGGTGGGATAATCACAAGGTTATGGTAAGTATGCTTTGTAAAATTTTCCGTTATCTCAACCGTCTTTACATTCGTCCGAGGAAACTTCCTTCGTTGAAAGATGTTGGGTTTGGATGCTTTCGTGAAATTGTGTACGAGAAGATTAAAGTGAAAGTTAGAGATGTTGTTATTGCTTTGATTAATCAAGAACGCGAGGGAAATGAAATTGATAGGACTTTGGTCAAGGATGTGCTAGAGATATTTGTTGAAATTGGGAATGAGAATGGTAAGGATAAGTTGGATTATTATGTTAATGATTTCGAAACTGTGTTTTTAAGTGATATGGTCGATTATATTATTATACTGGGAAAGGTTCTAACGACATTACGGTTATAGAATGTTTTCAAATGGAGAAGGATAAGGTTTCTCACTATTTGCATTCTAGTACTGAGAAGAAGTTGTTGAAACAAGTTCAAGGTCAGGGTGTTGCCTGAAAATGTCCAACAGGATGTTGAAAGGAGATGCAGTGCAAAGTTCAAAAATGCAGCGGTAAGTAATAATGATGTTTAGAGGGACATTTTAGATTAAACAGATCATGAGTGTAAGTTATTGCTGCTGTTGATTGTTGTTATTCATTAAATGAAAATGCTTTAACAGGGATCATTGGGTTTTATGGTTAGATTTTTCAAAAAAAAATTAACCACCAAGATTAAGAATTTTTATTAAAAAGGCTTATAGGGAGGTAGTCAATTGAGATTTATATAGATTTTTTATTTGAGTGACTCCCGGAGATTCTCTAGAATTATAGAGATTTCTAGTGATTTTCCGAGAGTATATTAGAGAGTCTCTGTGACTTGTAGAGACAAAAAAATTATCGTAAAGAGTCTTTGTGATTTGAAGAGACAAAAAAATGTATAATATTTAATCGAAATTCAAAACATCTACCGGTTACTTTATTATGCACATTATAATCTCCCCTACTTTAAAAGGCTAAGTCATATGAGCTCCCACGTCGCACGGTGAGTATGACACCCCTCTCAAATTAAATTAGATAAAAGCTTTCAACTAGAGAAATTTTGGAGAAGACAAGTGTCGTAACGTTATTGGTCGAAGTTTTTTTATTTAAGAACACCCCCTTAATAGAGAACGTTATTGGTCCAAGCCCCCTGATTTTAACTGCCTAATACTAAAACCGTTAGTAGAGATGTGGGTGTACAAGACCTATGTGTTGGTTTACACCTAATTAAAAAATTACACCAGATTTACACCAAATACTTAACTGGACGTTACTAACGCCAGTTAGGTAGACAACAAAAACTTAACTTTACCATCCGTGAATAGAACCATTTTTATTTTATTTTGTTATTTCTTCTTGGGTTCTTCGGTAAAAACGCGGCTGCCATGGTTCTCATCTTCCGCACTCAGAAGAAAGTAGAACTCGAAGATCTCAATGGCGAATTAATCATGGACTTAATCCAACAGATACTTATTGGAAACAGGTATGGTGCTGAGATATTGTATTCCTTCTTTTTAGAGTTGTTGCAAAGGGATTTCAGAAAGGTGTGATAGGGTTTGAGATTTGAGATTTTGGTATTTTTAAATTTCATTGATCTGTTTCAAAAAAGCAATTTGTTTGATTTCGAATTGTGATTCCTATATGTTAGGGTACCGACCCTAAACTCGTCATAAGCCCATGGGTAGAACTCAACTAGAAAACCGGTTGACTAGATGAGGGAACCCATTGAGTTATAAACTACCAATTAAGCCCCATCTAACCAATGTGGGACTAGGATCCCAACATCCCACCACGCTTCCAGACCCAACGTCCTCATTGGCCCACTCTATCGACACTGACCCGGAGGTAGCCCTTTCTCTTATGGCGGCTTCACTCCCCTATCAGTATTCAATGCGAGTGACAACTACGCCCATACATAGGTGCCCCAACACTTTAATCTAGCCTATAGGTCACCCCTTCCGTGGAGCGGGCATGGGTCATAGTGGTTGGCTCTGATACCAAATGTTAGGGTACCGACCCTAAACTCGTCATAAGCCCATGGGTAGAACTCAACTAGAAAACCGGTTGGCTAGATGAGGGAACCCATTGAATTATAAACTACCAATTAAGCCCCATCTAACCAATGTGGGACTAGGATCCCAACACTATATGCTATCTTTTGTTCAATTTGTTCATATGAAATTTTAATTTAATTCCAGTTAGGGTTTTTGAAATTCCAATTGTGAAACGAAAATTCCAATTCTTTTTATTTAGCAGTTTGATTATGGAGAATTGAATGGAAACCCTAATTTTATTTTCCTATTCTTCATCACCAGGTCATTGAAGCGAATATTCCTGATGATTTCACAGGTTTTTCTTTTCGAGGTAAGTTTTTAAAAAGCCCTAATTTATTTTGTAGAACTTTTAATCCTTGATTTTCTCCATGCTAAAGAAATGGATGACATGTATTCCTAATTAGTGTTGTTTTGTAATAATGACCATGGATTACACAATGAAGTAGAAGAAAAAGCAAATAATATGATTTTATTATATCCATATATAAGGAACATACCATGAAAAAGAATGGCATAAGGTTTCATGGATTGGTACGGTTTCCCTTCAGATTTAAGATAAATTCCTAAGCAACAGGTATATATAGGTGCAGCAACTCTGAACAAATAATGGATTAGGACGGCTTCCCTTCAGATTTAAAGATAATGCTGCAACAACATGGTACAGAATAAATGAATCAAATATTCTTTTGTAGGTATGGTAGTTTTGTTGTTATTTAGCGGAAGTGAACGATCACCAATGTTTACTTATACTGCAATGGCAGGAATTTGGACTTTCAAGCACATCGATATTGTCAATGGCTACTCAGTATTTATTGTTTGCTAAATTTAATGTTTTACAGATGACACCTCCAGCTGATTTTGTGTGCCCATGAGTATGAATAGATGGATTGGTTCCCAAGGGTATTTGATAACTCTTTTCACGGCTGCCAAGTGATATTTGACAGTATCCTACCGACTGGCCTGTTTCTGATTTCCAATTAAGTCGTTATTTTGATTATGTATTTGAGCATTTTGGCTATCGCGTATTGGGAAAGAAGCACGGGGAATTATTGGCAGAAGAAATAGAAACTCCTCTATCAAGGTAGGTACTCTTTTTCTTTTACCCTAATTTTATATCTGTGGATTACGTTTCCAGAATCAAACCACTACTTATATTTCTGAAAGGGATTGAAGTTATAGTTATTATTGATTCAAAGACTTACAGTTTCATGCGTGCGTTGGATATTCGTTTAATTTGTTCAGTGTATGACTACTAATACTCAATGTTGTTGATTTGTAAAAATTGTTGTTGCCCATCATGCCATGGGAATCTCTGTAATAGCAAGTAGTGAAGCGGATTAGCGAGAACATTTATTAGAGGTTTTTTGAGAACATTAATGCTTCAGTTGCTCTTGCTGTGGGGGCATATTTCACATGCAGGGGGTAATTTTTAGAAACTCGATGCAATCAAATACACGGCATTTATGGTTATAGAAATCAATTTAAATCATTTGTTCTGGATACATTTTATTCCTTATGAATTTTTCGAGCTTAAGTATCTCTATGTTAAATCCCAATTACATTAGGAAACGATACTTGTTGTCTTATCTCAAATGGATCTCAACGATGTAGTTGTGGGTTTAACTCCCGCAGATGGCATTGCATTATTATTTGAGTAGTTTAAAACTACATGCAACACATGAGTAAATTTTAAAAGTATCATCTTGGTCAAGATTTAGGATTCCAGTTAGAGTGAACCAAAGCAAAAAAACATATCTCTCTTCCAGAATCAGAATACCAAAGGGTTGGAAGAAAGCTAACTGAAGGACTATGGGAAGAAGTCTCAGAAGCTATCTAAATTGTTGAGAATTCCAAGGGTGCTGTCTTGGGTGACCCATCTAGGCCACTGCTCTCTGTTGGTTGTGGAAAATCCGTATGTATAAATAAAATACATTTTATTTTTTATATATTTCTCTTGATTTCTTATATATGCAGTTTTATTAGTTAGTTTTTCATGCATATGGGATGATACTCACTGTCTTAAACTCGGGGCTTAACCACGAAATTGCTTTCCTTATGACTCCTACTCTCTCCCTTACGGTATATCTACACACTTTTCTATAGTTAATATGTTATACTACTAATCAATATCAATTCATATTAAGAAGCTTGGGTTTCCCATGTGAAGTAAAAGTGGAAAAAAATGCAAGATCTAGGGGTGGCACATGTGTAGTTAAAATATGGGCGTATGAACAACCTAACTCAACTCTCTTCGATTAATGATGTCTGATGATGTTTGGGGTGTACTATTTGGTATGAATTTAAATCTATCTTTTAAAATTAGGTTGATGTTTGATGGGTCTCCCATAATTAATAAATAACTGTAAAGATAGTTGTTTATATAAGAAATTGTGCATACTATATTGTTCAGTAGGTCTATTCCAACCGAAGCGTGCACATATTAAGTTTACATACCATTTTTGCAATGCATATTATTTTGAATAATGAAATGAGTCTAGTATCAAATTTATATGTGTATAATAAGTATTCTAGACACATTTTTTTTATGCATTCAAATATTCAATAAAAAACATAAGTAACGTAGAGTTCATCTAATTCGGAGTCTCCTTTTGTCGCCAGAAGCTCAGAATCTTGCTATAAGTCCATCTCACATTGGGTATAAATTGGTCAATTGGTTATAAAGGAAACATGGTGGGATTGGTGGAGGAGGACCTAGATGAAGAGATGGCATTGCTGTCAACTGAAGTTGGTAGTGGTGCTGGTGGTAGAGGGGTATTGTATGTTGTACATGTCTTGAGGAGTAGTTGTTTTGTGTAGGAATTTTATTCAAAATAGTTTCCATTTAGTTTCCATTTCTTAGAATTGATATTCCGGCTGCTGCCAGTTTTGTTTGCTACAACAGATGTGAGTATTTCTTTGGCTTCTTTGAACTTCGCAAACCTCTTTGTATTTTATAGGTGGTCTGAGACTAGTATTAATTGATGCATCCGACTATGTTGCAGCCACGAGTTAACATCATGGAAATTGTTTAGGATCGGCATGGAAAAAGGCAAAGCCACGTAAAACCAAATCAAAAATGTATCAGGACATGGCGAAGCGAAGCGAAGCCACACCATTGAGATTGGGCGATCCGAAACCGCATCACACCAAATAAAAAAATATGGTTAAAAGAAAAAGATGCCCGATGCGTAGCACGGGCACAAAATCTAGTCTAAATGAAAGTACAATGAATACTTGGAGAAAATACGTATTCATTATCAAAATAAAACTCGTTGTTTCCTTATGTCTATGTTTTGTTTTTCACTCATCCCACATTAATTTTATTTTATATGCAATCTCGCCACTGCTTTACTCCGTAAATGGCCCGTCACTTGGTCATCAACTCAAAAGAAAGAAAAAAAGGTCATACTCTCAAAAACAAATATTCCCCAAGTTTTCAAGTCTCAAGAAATATCACATTTTGAGGAGAGATTTGTACCATGCCTATTTTCCTCAAAAAGTCTCTCCAAATCTCTGAAAACAATAAATCAATGACTTTCAATTCTCACTCGAATAACGGGGATATTGTAGTGACTCTTATGAAATCCTAATCCAATAACATGGAGTTTTGGAGAATTCGAATGACTTAAAAAAGGTCTCTAACCAATAACAAGAGACATTAGGAGACTCACCAAAAATCTCAATGGACTAACAGTGGATTTGATAACTCTCTGAAAGTCATTTAAAATCTCATTTGACTAACCCCTTGTTACATAAAGTATGCAAAATAAACAAGGAAAAACACAAACCCAGAGGACGGTTAGAGTTTTCTATGACTGTTGTCTTAATTAGATGCCTTATTACCTCCACCCTCCACTTTTTTCTCCACGAATTGGGAGAACGATTGAGGCCTTATCACTTGGGGTGTTGTTTCCCAAGATGGTTGTAGACTCTAATTTGCATGCTTTGGGTCAACGACCAAAATTGTAAGCCAATGCTGCTCTCGACTGTTTTGGCTAAACATGTTTTTATTTTTATTTTCCTATCCTTCCGAAACCTAATGCATTATCTATTGGCTTATTGACAAAACTCAACAAACAAGAACTTATAAGTATGTAGAGCACCTCAACCAGGACCTTTGCCTGACTTCTTATATCAGGTGTTTCATCGAGAAATATTTGAATTCCTATCTAGTTTGAGGTCTACTTCATTTATTTTTTAAATGAGGCTCCTCTGATAAAAAAAACAAATTATTTTTTAAATAAGGCCCTACCAATAAAAAAAACAAAAACTCATTTTTAAATAAATTTTAAAACACTATAACCAACTATTTTCATTAATGTCTAATTTATTTTTGATTAATTAATACTTGTTCAGGTGATTTAGTCTTTGATTAATACATGGTTATGAGAAACCACCCCTTTATAAAGAAAAAGAAACTAACTTATGAGTTGTTATTGCATATCAACTCTCATTCAAACGGACCCCTCACCTTCAAAGTTCAAGCTACCAAAACTTAAGCATGAAAGAGATCTGTCCTCTCTCCTCTCTCTTCGCCTGATTTCTCTCCAACGGTCTAATCTTCTCCCGGTTCTAGCCTATCCTCTTCCCCCAACGGTCTCTCTAACGGTCTCATTTGGCCTGAAAGTGGCCGGATATTCTAACTGGAAGTTCAAATGAAGCCCGAATAACACATACAAACATGTCAATGCAACTGCATTGAACACAATCACAACAACATGAATTGCAATCTCACATTTACCAAGGAAATTTCTGGATTTGGATCATCTCAATCACACAAATCACTCAATTCACCTATCTGCCTCAACCCAATCACCCAAATCACTGAAACTGCAAGAAGTAATGGTAATCCTGAAACTGCAAGAAGCAATGGTTACAAAACCACCTCATCTCCTGAAACTGCTAGAAGTAATGGTAATCCTGAAATCATAAGAATACCAACAATCACAAACACATCAACCAACAACCTAAATTCTAAACCACCTCATCTCACTGAGATGGAACCCTTTTTTCAGGCTGGTCAAGCTCTGAAAGCTCTCTTCTCAAGTTCTGAGTTTCTCAAATCTCCTACTACTTTTAACATGAGCAACAGTTATCAGCTATTCTTTGGTAATCAATGGAGGTTGAACGCCTTAGAGTACTTGAGGTTCTCATTGGTTACATCTGAAAGGACTTGTGCTTCCTGGAACTTGTATGCTGCAAAATCTGATATGCACTTACCTCTTTATGGCTCTGGTAAGGATTCATTATGCTTTCTATTTCACCCGAGTAATACTTTGTTGTTCTATTGCTATGTCACAAATCAAACCCATACTACCAGATGGAAAAACCCTTATGTTTACGCTGAGAATATCATAAACCACTTGAATCCCACTTATAACTATATATTCAACCTCATCAAAATCTCTACTGAAACCTTTCTTAAACAGTTTATCCATAGCATAACCAAAATTAAACTATCAGACCACTCAATCATACACAACAAAGTCAGTCAACATATCATTAGCTACAAAAATAACAAAATAAACATCATCTTCATTCATACCACCATTAGTTGTATAATCAAGAACCAAAATACTAACAAGTTCCTTTCGTACCCAAACAAACACAACAATGTTACTTTTACTTGTTTTACAAAACACATAAAGTACCAAATCCCAAAACACAATATACACAAATTCACTTACTTAAACTGGAAGTGTAAGGTTGGCATCAGAATCCAGAACTGCTACAATCTCCTTTCCAATTCCACCCAACTTTAGTGCAGTCTTCCGCCTTGTCACAGAATAATTACCTCTGGGGGTTGGCACATGCAAAATTACATCAGCTGGCACATCACTGGAAGCAGTTATCTCTCCAGGTCCGAAGATGGAGAGATCATAAACATCTTCAGCCAATTGATGTATCCTTGGTGCCAATATGAGACAATTTGGGAAGACTACAATATCACTGGGATGACCAAGAAGCTCATTCTCTCGAATTTTGGCCTTGAAAGCAGCAGGAACTGGTGCAGAATAGAATCCTTGCCCGATACCTCCACTCACGACTTTCTCATCTCCTATAAGAACAACACCCTCATTAATTATGAATTTCCCCTTGTCGGGGTGAATGGCATACACCACCCATCCCTCCTTAGCAGCTTGGAGTTTAGGCATCTGAGAATTAAACACTTTGGCCTTGGATCGGCCATGCATTGCTGGCCCTTTTCTCCTGACATCCCTAACACTCTCGAAATCTGCTTGCATGCCAGGCAATGTCTCATCACTACTGTCTATTTATACCACCTGTCAATTCAGAAAATTGGAGAAATTACGATCAATACCATCATTGATTCTAACAAATTGTCTAACTCTAGATATAATTGCTATTATCAATACCCATAAACAAAAAACTACCACAAGATTACCAAAATTCATTACTTGCTTCCCATGCACTTCAAGATTGGACCTCTTGCAGCATGGCTCATCACTGGTACCCTGATTGGTGGACATGGCTGGTTGATTAACCTGATTCAAATAATCCAAGTACTTTTGCTCTCACGCAGACATAGTTGCAGTTACTGGAAGATGAACTGGGAGTTGCGAAAATGGATTGGGGAAGTTACAGAGTTGCTGAATAGGAAAACAGAACTGTGCTCCTCCCTTAAGTCTCTTTGGTTGAGAAGGCTAATAGTTAACACATCTTACCCATCCGTTATCAATCTTAGAGATCATATTTTGGAGATCTCAGGGAGACACATACCTACTCAACGCATGCAAAGACCTATTGAACGCAAACCCAGCCTATTGGTCATGCAGCGGCAACAGCAGACACTTGGAAGCAAGTTGGAAAACGGTATACCAATTCGGATTACCCGCCACCCGGATCCATAACCATTTACCGACCCGCATATACAAATTACTAACAATGTCAGTAATGGGTTTATCATGGAAATCAGAATCCCAAGAAATTTGAAAAAAGACTTCTCTCCCACATACTCATGATTTCCCACATCACCAGACTCCTTGACAGCTACTTTGATCAAGATAGGCACCTACAAATCCATTCATGCGGTACTGATGACATCCTCATAGGAAAGGCACACATTATGCTGGAGAAAAAGGCTTGTAAGTGCACTTGTAACATGTATGCTACCATCTTTGTCTTAAACCAGGTAAATTACATAACCCTTACTTCATTTGTCTCTATCACATTGCAGTCCAAATTTTCAAGAATATTAAAGTACAATTTTCATACAAACTTCATTATTATGTATTATAGGTTGACCTTCCTTAAGATAAACATCTCCCAACATAACTATCACATCATCAAACTAAACCTACCACTCACGAAATAAACCAAATGGAATACTATGCTGAACTCTATTAGAATACAAAGCATAGGTCACTATCCCTGCTTAGAGTACCCATTCACCATACCCAAGACCTGTAGAGAGAAAAATTTGACCAAAGATAAAGCCTTTCTGAACTTAGCTATTGAATTTGATCATTTTGTTCTTTACTTTTACATATATTACTTGTATTTTGGATTTGGTCCTGGTGTAGTATTTTTTTGTAGGCTCTGCTCCTTCAGATTGCTAGTAGTTCAAAGCAACATCAACCTCAGCTCTGGATGGGATTCTCTTAGCTGTAAACCTTGGACTTATGCTTGGCCTCCATCTTATAGCACTGATAGCGTTGGGTACCTCCCTCCTCATTATCATCAGTCTAAACAAAAAAAACAACTTGTACTATCTGAAAACTGCCAATTCTAAATTCAAAATTCAAATTAAAATTGATCTGATCAGATTACACCCTCTCTCAAATTTTAAAATCACACTCCATATATGCCTCTTCCACAACCACCCTCATACTCAGAAAAATTTCTACATTTTCATGGCTTCTTCTTCAGGAACAAAAAAAATCTGAAAATATAGAAAACCCTGTTAAACAAATGACCTCATCCTTAAACACTCTAGAAGATTTATTCCCAAAAGTCTTTGTAAACAAGGATAATATTCTACCGAAGAAGAAGATAGACTGGAAATAGGTTTTCATTGGGAGATTTTGCAGCAGAATATCATATGAAACAAGAGAAATATCAAGATTCATCAACAACAACTGGGAATTACAAAGAAATGTTGAAGTTTCCCTCTGGAAAAAAAGATGAAATTACTACCAAATCAGGCTGACTAGTATTGAAGATTACAAGGTTTTCAAGAAAGGTTGAACAATAGGAATATTTGACAAGCTCATCGTTCTAACTGAGGTGCCATACTCAGGATCAGACTTCATTGATGAAGAAAATTTCTACAAAGTTTGTATCTGGGCTTTGGTCATGAGAATTACAACTCACATCGTTCATGACATAAGAAACTTGATTGGACCAGTCGGAATGTACCAGGGTTCTAGAAAAGCTTATGGAAGAGATGAAGATGAGAAAAATCTTGAAGTTGCACTATAGATGTTACCAAGGCTCTAAAATATGGCACTGATGCTTATGAAGATGAAAATAACTCCCACTGGTTTGAATTAGCATATGCTCTTAATGGTATCGCTTTTTGTAAAATTTGCAGAATTCTTGATCATCCTAGTCCATTATGCATTGAAGAAAATGGAAAAACTCAGAAAACTCCAGTCAAATAATATACTTCTATCTCTGGAAACAACTTCCCTTCAACTCCTACCACTCCCTCGTCGTACAACAAAATTATCACTCCACCTACAAGCCCCAAAATCCCACCCATCATCCACTACTACACTAATAAAGTTGGAGCGGAAGAATTTGTGCTTATGATGAGGAAGGCGCAACATCATACTCTTCTTAGAAACCATTGTGAAGAACTGGATGGTCCACCACAACACCTGATTTTTCAAGCTGGTCTAGACAAACCTATCATTGAAACCATTCCAACTACCAACCCTGATGCCATAACATGTCAGAAGAGACACAAGAAGCTGATAGAGAATCACATAAGCAAAGTTTTTCAGGGGAAAAAGAAAAAAAATATCAAAGCTGCAGTAAGAAAGAGCTTCACTTCTGAATCTATCTCCCCGGAACTAGAGGAAATTTTAGATCCCACAACCATATTCCCAAAAACAAATACCAATTTCCATCATCAAAATACTGATAATGAGATCCAAAACATTCCTACTCTAGCTGACATACAAAAACAGATGATGGAAGAACATAACAACTAGAAAAAGATCTTATGGGAAAGAAGAAGAAGTGAATTTAAATTGAAAGCTGTCGATGCTGACCAACATCCTCAGTTAGTTGATCCCAAGCGGAAAATATACAATCTGTCCAGCCAGTATGAGTTTCAAGATATGCAATGGAATGGGAAGCAACCAACTAAGAAGAGCAACACTCAAAATTCCCCAATGGATGAGGAACAATTGTCAAACAATACTACTAGTAATCTGGAGGGAGCTAACACATCTACCACCAACCAGGTAATACACAACAAACTCCTAGTTGAATTTACCATTCATATCACTTTAGTTATGAAGATTGAATTCTGGACTAAAGAGGATTACATATCTAGGAAATTATGCTTAAGTCTAGGATACATAATCATTACTTTCTCATATCCTATCATATCTTACTTTTGGCAATTCTATTTGATCATATCTTGGAACTGTCCTGAGATCATTTTCCTCTCTGAAACTAAACAACAAACTAGAAATCTTAAGAAAATCCTAGGAAACATATGAGTCACTAATTTCTGGTTTGTTGAACCAAAGGGAAAAGCCAAAACTGCTGGAGGCCTTGTTCTTGCTTGGAAAACCAACTTAGATATCACTATTGAGGACTTCTCTGACTACCACATTAATGCCACCATTAAATCTCTGCATGGAGACCCTTGGATTTTTACTGGCTATTATGGTAGCCCCTTTACTACTAATGATAAGTTGCATTCCTGGAACATGATTGAAAACACTTTTGCTACTAACACTCTACCTTGGTTGATCATGGGGGATTGCAACTTTGTTCTACATGAACATGAGAAATTTAGTCAACATCCGGTTAATCAAGTTGAAGCTGATATTTTTCAAAGCAAGATCGAAGAATCAAATCTATCTGATCTGAGCTATACTGAATGTCCTTTCACCTGGACCAATAAAAGAAATGGTCACCAACTCACTGAACAAAGACTGGACAGAGGTCTAGCAAATTAAGCTTGGCTGGAAAAACATCCCAATATCACCATCTCAAACCTCACTGCCATTGGTCCTGATCACAACCCAATCATCCTCAATACCAACCCCAATTGGAAACATGGACAAATTCCCTTCAGATTCTTTGGCCCATGGCTCAATCATGAAGACTGTAAAAACATTATAGTTGATTGCTAGAAAACAACTCATAAAGGTTCTTTAGCTATAAAATAGCTAGGAGACTAAGAGAC
The DNA here is from genome assembly GCA_023529315.1 of Papaver bracteatum. Classification (NCBI taxonomy): domain Eukaryota; kingdom Viridiplantae; phylum Streptophyta; class Magnoliopsida; order Ranunculales; family Papaveraceae; genus Papaver; species Papaver bracteatum. The sequence goes on from JAJJWX010003264.1 coordinate 565,252, forward strand.
ATAAAAGTCCGGCTGAAGAAATGGAACAAAGAAGTTTATGGCAACATAAAGACTAATCTAGAAAAAAGTATACAACATCTGGATTGGATAGTTAAAAATCAGTTTAAGCCAACTAGAGGTGCAAAGCTTAAAGAAGCAAGACTTCAAGTGGAACACTGGCAACATGTTCAAGAAGCCTTCTGGAAGACTAAAAGCTGAGATCAACACATCAATCTGGGAGATAAAAATATTGGATACTTTTACATTGCTTCTACGAAAAGATACATAAGGAACATGATTGATTCTATACAAAAGGATGATGGCACTTGGATTCAAGACAATGCATAAATCACCAAGACTTTCACCAGTCATTTTGCCATTATGGCCACTGCTGAAACCATTAACATCAACCCCTTCATTCTACAACTCATACCCACTACCATTACTGCCCAGGAAAACCATATTCTTATCAGAACACCTGAACCTTTGGAAATTAAAAACATTCTCTTTAGTATGGTTGGAGATAAAGCTCCAGGTCCCAATGGTTTTCCCCCAAACTTCTTTTAAGCTAACTGGGACATTGTAGGGGAAGACATTATTCACATGGTTCAGAGTTTTTTCACAAATGGACATATCCTCAAAGAAATGAACTCCACTTTCATATCCCTCATTCCCAAAACTGAAAAACCTACCACACCATCTCAATTCAGACCCATCTCCCTTTGTAACACAACCTACAAAATCATTTCTAAACTTATTGATCAGAGATTAAAACCTCTACTACCCACAATAATATCCCCATTTCAATCTGCCTTCATCCATGGAAGGCAAATCTCTGATAATATAGCCATAACCCATGAAATTATTCATCACATGAATACCAGAAGGGGGGAAAAGGAAGTAGTGGTATAATGGGTATAAAAATTGATATGGCAAAAGCCTTTGACAGAGTGAACTGGGATTTTCTCCTTCAAGTTCTGTCTCAAATAGGCTTCAGCCCTCATTGCACTAGTGGAAAATGCAAAAAAAAATTCTGCCAGGAACACACTTAAAACCTCTAAAAAAGACTGCTTCTGGGAGCCCTAAGATTATAGTCTTGTTTCTCAAAACGTCTGCTTTTGAGATTCTTTGATTTTTTTTTGAAGTACGACTTCCTTGAGCAGCCCATTTTTAGCAGCTGGTGGGAGCAGACGTTTCATTAATTTGTAATACAAAAAAAAAAAAAAAAATGACTCAACTAAATCTTTAGCTGAATTAAAATACGATTGAAACAAAACAAGAAACAGAAATTGAATTAAAACTTATATTCACTAAATTCATTGTACAACCCCAATAAATTAACTACAATAACTCTAGTTCTAAATTTGCGAAAAATTCACCAAACATGTGTGTTTAATTTTAAAATAACAAACTACAATCAGTTCCGAATATGAAAATAATTTACGAAACATATGGAAATCTAAAAAGCAAATCAAAGTTGAAGTTTCGCATAACCGGAATGCTTCTCCATAGTCCCGGTCCTTGTCAGGTGGTGTCTTTGGAGAAGAGGAACCTGCAACAGTAGAAATAGGAAGTTGCTGCACTTGGTTTCAAGTCAGAAACTGATAGGTCAATGAGCTTGATATTGCATGTCAAGATCCCTGAAAGCGCACAAAGAAAGTCATAAATCTAGTGAAGATTAAACAATGAGACAACTAGATGCAAATAGACAACTAGATAAAAACTAAGACGTAACCGTGATTTGTAGTGACTATTGTCATGACTGCAAAATAGTGGTCAACTCATCGACAACAACTATTATAGCGACTGCCATATAGTTTATTATCTCAACAAGCATCAAGTCTTTCCATATAACAATAACCAATCCTTTAATCCCAAAAAATTAGGGTAGGCGCCGCCTGTCACAACAACATATACAAATAGAAAATTGAAATTCGAAATGATGAGTGACAAGGGAGCCATTACATTTTAAAATTCAGTGGTGATTGAGAGTGCAACGAGCAAGAGAGTCATCCTACGAAGAAAAAAAGACAATCTATGAGTGTCAAATACAAGGGAGAAAAAAAGGCGCAGAACGACTATGGCAGACAAGCAAGAGCACAAACTTAGAAAAAATTGAAGTTGCCTGCCTAAAGAGTTATATTACATTGGTTAACGCTTAACTTAATGTCCCAAAAGTCCAGATACATTTCATAGACAATTTTAGACAAATAAAAAATAATTAAAAATCTAAAATTCTCAAAAAATGATTGTACCTTCTACATGATAAACTACGAAATTGAACTTAAAAATATAGCAAGAAAAAAAAATGATAGTACCTTCTACATGATTAATTGTTGAATATTAGCAATTTTAGCTGTACGTTGGCATTTAAAAGCAACTCATGGACCTGAATAGGAGGAATATTTGACTAGAAAGTAGAAAAACATAATATAAACTAGCTCATGTACCTGCACAGGGTTCTTCCATGTCCAACCACCATTGAGAAACCTTCTCTTGTGGTCCATCTTCCAATCCGATTAGTAAGTGAATTTCCTTCACTCAAATGGAAGTACATCAGATAATATGGGGAACATCTATAGATTTACATAAACAAACAAACTAGTTTTTGAGTGGTGGTGGTCCGGGTTCAACAATCGCTCACCACCACCACCACGAAATTACCCGAAATCAGACAAATACTTTACTAATTCAACATTATGAATCAAAAAATAAAAACAAATTAAAAAAATCATATACCTTCAATATAAAACCACCTACTCTTTCAATTTCATATTCTTAAACCACCTGCACTTTCAATTTCTTCTTCTTCTTTGACCAATATATCTCGGGTCTATCTGATTTCATTTCGATTGTTGTTCCTCAACCTGATTTTCGTACCATAAAATCAATTATCTTATAAATAAAATTCACCAACCCAAAATCATAATAGAAAACAAAGACAATGAACAAGATAAGTATTACCTAATTATCAGTAGTAAGCTCATCCCGATAAGCAAATTTTATCCGTGATTAACAAAATTTCTGGACCAAAAAGAGAGGAGACATAGAGAGCTGATTAATCATCCTTCTCGACCATAAGTAATTTTTCCTCAAATGATTAATCAAGACCACAATATATGCATCATTAAATGACCAAAAAATAGAAGATATGGTTATAGTAGCCACGAGAACAGTTGAGACCTCTAATGAATATGGTTACAAAACTTACCAGTCCTTAGATATCGCTGCTTCAAGTTTTTGAGCAATGTAAAAACCCTTAAAATAGAATCCCTTCTCTAAGGTTTTAATAGAGAGATCTGCATAGTACACGCTCAAACCTTAGGAATTCAGGAGTAAAGCGACTAGATCTAGGATTACAGAAAAGGGCTTGTTATTTCTTTAGATTTCTCCTGATAGATGGGTTTTGATTTGGGATGATGTTAATATTAATCTTCGATTAGTGAGGGTGAGTTTTGATCTTTGATGTTTAATAAGAGTTTCGGTGGTAGTGGAGATGAAGGGAAGAGAAGATGAAGAGAAAAGAGAGGCGCAATTATCAGATAAGAGAGAGAGAGAGTTGAGATTGAGATAAGAAACCAAATCTCGAACAATGTAAACCAATTCCCAGGGAAGTCCTAATTAAACTTCTTTTAAAAGCACTTCTATTTACCAAATTATACTCTAATATAACGACTGCTAAGGAAACTCGAGTTTATTTTGTTCACAAAATGTCCTCTCTCGGAAGCCCAACCATAAAGAAATCCCTAGGAAGTCATTTTTATAAATCCCAAATAGACTTAATAAATCCATTTTCCACTAGTGTTGGTGCAACCTAATTCATCAATGCATCTCCACCACTAGCATGGTTGTTCTAGTTAATGGATCTCTAGGAAAATTCTTCAAACCCTCTAGAGGTCTAAGACAAGGGGACCCCTTATCTCCATATCTATTTATCTTCTGCATGGAAGCCCTTTCCAGATATCTGACACATGCTGAGACTCAACAACAAATACATGGAGTCAAAATTTGTAAGGGTGCACCAGCAATTAATCATCTCCTATTTGCAGATGACTGCATGATATTCTGAAAAGCTAATCTACAGGAATGCAATAATCTCATACAAATTTTCAAGGAGTTTGGACATTCCTCAGGTTAGCTAATAAATTTCTCAAAATACGGCATCTTCTTCAGTAAGAACACTGCTCCTGATACTGATGATAATATAAGTAATACTATGAAGGTTCAAATGATTAATATTGCAGACAAATACCTGGGATCTCCACTTTTCACTACCAGGAGTAAGGTCCAATCTTTCAAGCCTTGTGTTGACCAACTTAAATTTAGATTTGCTGGATGGAAGACAAACCTCTCAACTGCTGGGAAGATGACAATGATACAATAAGTAACCTCTACAACTAGCATATACCAGATGAATTGCTTCAAAATCCCAAAGACCACTTGCAATGAGATCAATGCTATTCAAAGAGACTTCTTCTGGAATAAAGAACAAGATAAATCCAAAGGAGTCTACTACTTTGCTTGGGATGCAGTAAACAAACCCAAAGAGCTAGGAGGTCTAGGGTTCAAAAATATGGAACTTTTCAACATGGCTATGCTTACAAAGATTGCTTGGAGACTAATTTCAAAACCAGACTCTTTATGGAGCAGCACTATGAAGGCTTCTCATTACCCCAATACTGAAGTCATAAGATTAGATATAAAACCAAAGAACATTGATTCTTGGATCTGGAAAGGAATTCTGGAATGCATAGATCTGATCCAACAATACTATATTTAAAAGGTGGGCAATGGATTGAAAATCCACATTTGGGATGACATATGGATTCACAATCACTCTGGAAGACTCATAAAACCTACCCTATGTCCAGAAAACCTCATAACTGTTAACCAACTTTTCAACACCTATGGGGATTGGGATATCAACATTCTAAACCAATGGTTCACACCTGAAATCCAAAATATCATTCTTTAAACACCCCATTACAAAAATGAGCAGGATGAAGTCAAATGGTCCCTCACCCCCAACAACAATTTTTCTGTCAAATCCCTATATGACAAGCATATACAAGAGAAATATGCTATGGATCCTCAAATAGTTCCCTGGAGTAAAATCTGGGGACTTGATACTAACCCTGCAATTCATCTTTTCATCTGGAAATGTGTTCATGGCATTCTCCCAACCAATGCCAAGATAACTAGCATCCTGAATTACATTGATCACATTTGTTCTTACTGCAAGAATGGAGCTGAAGATATAACACATGTTCTATTATCCTGCCCTGCTGCTTCTGAAGTTTGGAGAAAGATATTTGGAAAACATCATAACCTATTCACCAACTTCAATTAATTCCATGATTGGCTCAACAACTGGTTCCATGCAGACAACATAAATGCTATCTGGAATGAAACATATGCTACCATATGCTGGTTCATATGGAAAGCAAGATGTGACCAGGTCTTCAGAAAGATCACTCCAACAGCCTATGCCACTGCTCAAGATATTACTCAACACTTATGCAGTCATTCCAGGATTCACCATAAACCGGGGCATATTATAAATAATTTGTTTAATCAGTCCAACATTACCAACTCTCCTCATGGGAACTATAGTCAACACGGACAAACATATGATAAATTTGGAATCACTATTAGCATGCACATTGATCCAGATGATCTCTATCAGGCTACTAGTGATGCTCAATCCTATACTAACTTCTCTCTTGTTGCTATGTCCTATTCAGATCAATGCATGGGAACCAGAAACTTCAAGGACTTTACAAATGGAATCAGCAGAGTAGAATTGTCAAGCAGAGGAGCTCAACTAGCCCTGACCTGGAGAAAAAAATGCAGCAAGCTAACATCACCTTTGCTGCTAAGTCTAAGGACACTTTACAAGCCATAAAAGCTTAATAACAATCGGAAGTTAAACAAAGGTTCATAGGTCGAAGCACACACCATCAAGGCAGCAAAAACAAAATCCACCTAATTGATTTTGTTATAGGGAAGCTCTCTAGAGTGACTACTCAACAAAATTATGCAGCAATCAACCTAGCCAAATTGGACATGCAATCGTCTTTTTTCTCTGACTTTACTTGGAGAGGAACGAATTTATTCACTATCATGCATGTATTATAAATTCCTACAACTCCTTATGATATGGATTACTGTAATAACACTACCTATATTTTGAGAGATGGTCCTGTTGCTAGAGTTAGCACATGCATCACCATGGATGTAACTGTGAGTAGGCAATCTTCCTAGATGCCTTGACTCCTTTTTTTTCGTATAAAAAAAAACTCTCATTCAAACATATGAGTCATGAGACATTGTAACAGGGACAAAGAAGAGGAAGGATCTTTTCACACTTTTATTATCACACTATCTCACACGGTGGACATCATTTTTGCGAATAAAAACCAAACCGTAACTGATATGAAGTTAATATTTTGAGGATATGTTCCCCTTGCCAAGTTCTACATACCTACCAAAAATGATCACAATCCGAAATACAAAACTTAACAATCTATCGTTCTTAATTTCAACGGCCAGAAATCTGTTAATTTTTAACCGTTCATTTTCAAAATGGTGGATGGTGGTGTTATGTGTATCGGAATACGCTCATTTTTTGGTAGCTATGTATAACTTGGTAAGAGGAACATATCCCCAAAATATTGGATTCACATTCGTTACAGTTTGGTTTTTATTCGCAAAAATGACGTCCAACGTATGAGATAGTGTAATAATAAAAGTGTGAGGGGATCCCTCCTTGACAAAGAATTGGTGACAGTTTAAGTTTGAAAAGTTGAGAAATCGTATATTGTACAAGTGAGATAGTCATATCAACTTCCCAGGCACGTCAATAGCCAGGTCTTACATGCATTCAATTAATGATATATAAAAGAGATATGTGTGAATACGGTTGTCGTGGAGTTGTATTTCTTAATCGTTTGATATGCTAGTAATATCTATCGAGAAAATCACGATTAGAATTGTTTTAAAGTGTGTGTATGTACTCACTACTCTTTTTTGAAGCAAACAGAACTTAATATTAAACCATAATATTACATAACTACTAAGTTAACTTGCTTTCATCCCTTACCATAATATCAAATTATGTAGGGATGTTACATTCAAAATCAAAGGAAGTTTTTTTTTCCGATCTAGCCTTATAAGCTATAACATGGGATAAATTTTTTGCCGTTCTTTTTACATGGCTAACACCAAGATACATAGTTGTAGATAGCAGATATTTTATTTATTCGACATAGATATGATTCATCCAATGGACTACTGAGATGACATTGCTGATAGCAGTAATTATATTTTTACAATCTGTTTCAAAAACCACATTCCTGAGATTAATTTCTTTGGCCCACATAATAGCATGTTTCATGGCCAAACATTCAGTTTGCTCTGGATCTATTCCTCCATAGAAGTGCCTGGCCCTAATTCCTTTGGATGTACCTGCAAAGTCTCTTATTATAAGTCTGATACCAATTTCTTTATAAGAGTAATCAAAAGAAGCATCAACATTCATCTTCAAACAATTAACTGGTGGAGTATACCATTTCTGAATGTTAGCATTAGGGGATTCCTTATTATGTTGAGATTCTTCTTTCATACAGAGTTGCACTAGGCTTTTAACCTGATGACAAGTAAACTAGCAGCTAACATTTTTATTCTCAAAAACTTTGATGCATCTGTTTTTCCAAATTTTCCATGATGTACACATTAAAGTAACTAACCACAAGGGTTTATCATCTGTAAATTTCATATCAGAGAACCAGCTGGAAATCCAAGTCAACACATTAATTTTCTATCTCTGTATATTATCTATATTCACATTCATTTCCAACCAGATTGATCTTGCATAGTCATAGTCAATAAGAAGATGTTGAAGGGTTTCTTCTTAAGATTTATAGAAAGAACAAGAGGTGATTATGTCTCTCTTGTAATGACTAATTTTTACAAAAGTTAGAACAATATTCCTTAAATATTTCCAGAGGAATAACTTGACTTTATGTGGAACTTTAGTTTTCCACAAATTCCTCCAGACTACTTTAGGGAATAGTTTATGTTGTTCACTATGCGAAGAAGAAGTATTAGTCAAAACTTTATAAGCAGATTTAACTGAAAATTCTCCAGTTCTGTTTAGCTCCCAAATTAATCTATCCTGACACTGCTGGATTATTCTCATTTGAAGAATCAAATTAGCAATATTATCAGGGAAAAGAGTTCTAATTAAATCAGTATTTCATCTTCTTGGATTTTGCAACATAAGATCTGAAACATGTACTATTCTAGCTGGTTCTCTAAAACTCTCCTAAGGAAATGAAGGTTCATTCAATCCTATGAACCATTTATCATACCAAACCAAGGCTCTTGTTCCACATCTTATATCCCATCTATGATACTTCCTAACGTTTTCTAACCCTGCTTCAATGCCTTTCCATATCTAAGATGAGGTTTGATGTTTTTACCGAAGATGTAAAAACTCATAGTAAGGTGAATATTTTTGTTTCATGTTGACAACCCACTGTTTTTCTGGTTCAGTGCACAATCTCCATGCTAACTTGGTTAACAAGGCCATATTGTATTGTTATAAATTACGGAAAGCAAGACCCCCATCTTCTTTTGGCACACAAAGAGAATCCCAAAAAATAAATTTGATACCTTTATTTTCTTTATGCCCCCACCAGAAGTTTCTTTGCAGGGTATCTAACTGTTGTAGAGTAGTTTTAGGCATCTTGAAGTTACTCATGTAATGAGCAGGGATTGAGTTTAGGACAGATTTGACCATTGTTGTTCTAGTAGCCTGATTTAAAGTCTTTGAATTCCAACCAAGAAATCTGTTGCTGTAAGATTAAGGATTTGAAAGAGTTTACTTTTGATCTTCCTAAAAGAATTGGGAGACCAAGATACTTATCTGATGAGCATAGTCTTTTAACTCCAAGCTTATTGATTATGGATAATTTCTGCTGTTGAGAAATATCACCACAAATGAAAGCCGAGGATTTAGAGTATTTGATAAGCTGACCAGATAGATCACCAAATTGTTTTAAAATATCAGAAATATGAGTAAGACTTTGTTCAGTTGCTTGGAAGAACAACAAACAATCGTCTGCGAAGAGCAAATGATTGATTGGTGTTGATTTCTGTGAGATGATAATTCCTTGTATTTGCCGATTCAGTTGTGCCTCTTCTAAAGCTTTGGATAAATACTCCATTTACATGATGAAGATATAGGGAGACAATGGGTCTCCCTGTCTTAGACCTCTTGTTGGGGTATATGGATCACAAGTGCTGCCATTAAAGCGAATGGAAATCGATGTAGTCGATATGCATTGCTGAATAATAGTCCTCCAATCATAACTGAACCCCAGATGAAGAAGCATATTATCTATGAAGGCCTACTCTAATCTATCGAATGCTTTCGACATATCAAGTTTAAGAGCCACTAGAGGAGGTTTCTTTTTAGATCATTTCATTTAGTGAATCAAATCATGTGCTAAAATGATATTATCATTTATAAGCCATTTCGGGACGTATGCCACTTGAGAAGGAGATATAATTCTATCCATCAAAGATTTCATTCTAACCACTATAATTTTAGAGATAATTTTGTAAGAACAATTACATAAGCCAATCGGCCTGTAATCAATAGGAGAAGATGGATGATTGGTTTTAGGGATCAAACAGGTGAATGTGTTATTTAACTGAGACGACATTTGTTTTGTAATGAAAAAAGTTTGAACCAAAGAAGTGATGTCATCTCCCAAAACAGACCATTGAGATAAATAAAAACCCACAGGGAAGCCGTCTGGGCCTGGAGCACTCCAACTAGACATACCTTTGAGGGTATCATATATTTCTTGCTTGGTAGGCAGAGACATGAGTCGATCATTATACTCCGGGGTAATGATTTTCTTAATAAAATTGAAAGATGAGTTTTGAATCTGAGGATTAGTAGTTGTAGCAATCGAAGAAAAATGTTCAGTGAGAAAGTTCACTAAATATTTTCTTTGATGAACCCATCTACCAGAGGAGTCTTTAAGCGCAGTAATGTTATTTCGTGCTCTTCTTCTATTCACTTTTGAATGAAAATATGTTGTGTTATTATCAGCATCTCTAATCCAATTATCCCCTGATTTTTGTTTCCAAAATTCAGCTTCTATTTTTTCCCAGTGAGCTATGCTATCAGTACTTTGCTTAACCATCCGGCCCATAATCATTACAATTACATGTTAGATCTTTTTATTATTATTTTTATAGAAAAAAAAGACAGAAGGAAATTACAAAATAGTTGAGTACAAGCTATGAGTTTCATAGTGTTGATTAATGTTGTCTCCTTCCCCCATTGCGGCATACAAATCACCCTTAATTTATTGCATCAAGTTTTGGATCTCAGATCTTTCCCATTGTCTAATATTACAATTTGAGCATAAATTTTTTAATCTTAAAGCCATATAGTTTTGGGTAGAGTTGATGGTACTCCACTCAGCTATTTCAAAAAAATTAGAATTTCTAGAGTTTAGTTTGAATCTCTTGTGCATTTGCTCAGCATGAAGTTTTGTCGTCAGCTTTATCAGGTTGCAAGAGTGTGATTCGATCTCTATTCGGCTTCCCAATTCTGCTGCCTAATCAAAAGTCATTTGAGCAGCCGCATGGTGAATCTCTAGAATGCTCCCTTGGAGGTGGCCGATCCCTCTTGCACCTGTGCACTCCCCTGTAAAATCAAAAAGAGTTAGACCAAGTCCATAACAGTTCAGAGATGTATTGAAATACACTTCTACATTCAGTTTCAGCGTAAATATTGAAGGAGGAAGCCATTGTATTCTAAACTCAATAGTTTTTGTTTATGCTGCCTCCTTATTTTAACTTGTATGCATGAAGTTGTTTTTATCTTTAGCAGTAACATCAAGCCTAGTGTTTATATAAAGTTTAATGGTCTTTGCTACATTTTTTATTGTGGGTTTTGTATTGTTAAAGTTAACACTACATCTCTCCTTCCAAACATGTCATAGAACAGTTATGTATAGCTCAGCCCATTCATTATTGTCAGTCTGGGTTCTTTTGTCCTCTAGAATTTGTGTTAGCCAAAGTGGAAATCAGTATGATCCCCATAGACATCTCTAGGATTAATCCTTATCTCTATCCAGACATCAATGATTAAATGACAATGCATGAATAGATGGGTTAGAGTCTCTCTTTGGAAGTTGGAGATTTCACATATATCTGCAATGTAGTGGAGATGTTTTCCTACTGCTTCTCCAGTTGGTAGAATGTTGTGTGCTGCTTTCCACAGAAATAGCTTAATAGAGGGACTTGTGTTCAGAGCCCATACTGTTTGCCAATTCTTTATTCTTTCGATAAACGAAAAAAAAAAATAGGCTTAACTGTTAGAGGCAAATTGGTATCAAAATTCTTCACTGCGGCTGAAGCAACTCTTAGGTTGTAAAGGATGTCAGCTAAGGAAATCAAGTGCGTAGAGACCTACGAGGTTCAAGAAAAATATTATCACGGTATCTAAAATTAATTGTGGGCCTGGCAATAAGAATATTATTTTTTTTGGGCCTGCGCCTAATTTTCCCTTTTTCTACTGGAGTGTGGAGACTAAATTTTCCCCATAGATGATATGATTGAAAGAGTTTGTAAGCAACATTATTAGTTTAGGGAAAAAATATGTCGCTTGCGTTCAAGAAGTAAGCTGTCGGAGGATTCCTAGCCAAGTTCACTAGGGATGGCAATTTTCCCCACCCAAACCCATCCCCGTGGGGATCCGCCCCTATGGATTAGGGTTTTACCCGTATAAACGGGTAACGGGGAGGGTACGGGGAATCCCCGAAAGTAGTGATGCGGGGATGGGGTGGGGATGGAATCAAGGTCCCCACCCCATACCATAATCTATTATATCTCGAGAAATTTTTTTGGAAGATAACGAAGAAGATTATGATGAGATGATTAACACGGAGGAAGATGGTTAATAAAAAAAAATTTGTTTCCTTTATTGTTCAGTTTTAGTTGGTTATTATAAACTTAAAAATTTAAAATGCACTCCTTAGATTAGTATCATTGTTTGAACCATTATAATTATTTTTAACCCATGGGAAACCCATCCCCTACGGGGATTACCCATACCCGTCCCCGCCCCATTCTTATGGGGAACGGGTAGGGGATGAGTTTTGGTTTTTTAAACGGGATTGGGGATGGGATTCAAAGTCCCCGCCCCATACCCGTCCCATTGCCATCCTAAAGTTCACCCTTAAAATGCCACCAAAAGAACTGTATTCAAGAAAAGAATACATGAGTCGTTTCGGGTGACAGAAGAACATGACAATGTTATTGCATGATTACTTTTTCTTTTTTTTCTTTTTTTTTGAAATTGGGTTCATTCATGGTAGAAATGATTAGATAATGAGCTTTGGGGTTTAATTCTTGAACGAGGCGGCACATTGATTTGTGTTCTTTGAAGGACACCGATGTGTTTTATCCCAGTGCAGACGAGCATAATGTCATTTTATTTTGGCTGAATCATATTTGGGCCGACTGACCGGAGGGTCAGAAGGAAGGGAGTTCCTTTCATGGCCACTTTTTTGTAAAACGAAGAGTAACACAAATGTTCAATTTAATAAAAAGATTGGAAATCTACATGTCCATGGTTACTTTTCACTAGACAAAATTGTCCATTCCTTTTAGTCCAATTACTATAACTTCTTGTGTATCCTATTTTTTAGGGGTATAATTGGAATATAAACTTTAATATAACATATCTAAAAATCCGTGCCTTGGAATTTTACAAATTTTATCTCATTGGAAAGCTTATGAAAAAATCTACGCAACGAGTACAAACAACAATATCAAATTTAGAACTTTTACGAAAAATTTGGAGGTATTTATCATTTAGGCATAATTTTAGAAAATTAAATATACATCCATTATGCAAACCACCACAAATGATACATAATACTTTATGTAGCCATATTTTGGTTTATGCATAAACTAATTTTCCGTTGGAACTAATAAAACGTATGCTACATGCTTCAAAAATAAATAAATAAATAAATATGTACTCCCTCCGTTTTAAGAAAAATGATATTTTCACTTTAAACATAATTTTTGAAAATTGAATGCATAGTCATTATGCAAACCATCATAAAGGATGCATAACCATATTTTGGTTTATGGATTGACTAATTTTCCGTTTCTGGAAAAGTTATATTTTCACATTCTGAAACTAAGCAAAAGTATTACTTTGTCTGAAACGGGGAGAAAGTAGCCGCAGACAAACACCATCTTCAGATTCTTCTTCGGTCAGCCCTCCTACCGAGGCAACAGTTGTACTAGTTTATTTTTGCTATACCAAAAGACCGGCTGAATCTTTTTCAATTCTTATAAAAGAATTCGAGTGGAAAATTCTGACAGGAGGTTAGATCTCCGAAAATGATAGATAGCCCCCGGTTCTTTTACCCCACATAGACATACCACTATGTGTCATCTTTTGGTTGGTCCAATATTTAAACAGGCCCCCTGTTTTTCCTGGTGGAAGGAGATCAACGACGGATGAAAATGCCACGTAGGGTGTATCTATGTGGTGTAAAAAATCGGGGGCTGCGTAGCACTGTCGTTAGATCTCTTATGTAACTGTTTTTTTTTATCCGACCTGAGAAGTGCATTTCCTTTCTAAAACAATCTTATTATAGGGGCGGCATGTTTTATTAGAGGGGCGGAAGTGTGATAGTAATGTCCCTTTAGTTGGTTAGGGGATGTCCTAAAGGTGATGTAAATTGACTAGATTACCCTTTTCATCTTAAATGGACTAATTTGCCCCTTTTTTCAATTGAAAATACTGATTTGTCCTCTATCATATTTAAACCTAATTAGAAAGAGAAATCAAAATCAGTTTTTCTTCTTCTTTTCATCTTCTCTTCTCCTCCATTACAACCGTAACCACCTCCATTTCTATCTAAAATTTCATCGTTGTTTTGGAAAATCAAGTTAGTATTTTGTTTATTGTTCAATTTAAGTGTATGCTCCATCAAAAATTAGGGTTTTAGGTTAAAAATAAAAATAAAAATTCTGGATTTCCTGTTTCTACGGTTGGTATTGTTTCAATTACCAACTGTAACTGAACAATTTGATGCTTCTACGGTTTGTACTATCGAATCCATCAAAGATACCAACCGTATGTTCTTGGGTCTGAGAAATTTTCTCATTTACGGTTGGTATTTGAAACCGCATTATGAACTGTAGGTTAGTTACGACATGTAAGGTTTGTTTCTTCTTCAACCGTAAATTATCCTGAGTCTCAAAACTAATTTTCAAGGTTTTATACGGTTGAAGACGAAACCAAAGTTACCAACCGCAAGTTCCTACGGTTGGTAATTGAAACCGCATTATGAACCGTATGTTAGTTACGACATGTAACGTTTGTTGCTTCTTCAACCGTAAATTATCATGAGTCTCAAAACTAATCTTCAAGTTTTTATACGGTTGAAGACGAAACCAAAGTTACCAACCGTAAGTTCCTACGGTTGGTATTTTTTTCCCAAGTTACGAACCGTAAGATATAGTTACGATTACGATTACCAACCAAAGTTATCAACCGTAACTGGTATTATTTTTTGGGTTTTCCCCAAAATTGAACCAGTTACGGTTGGTAATTGATACATTACATACCGTAACATATAGTTACGGTTGGTACTGAGCTCAATTCCAACCGTATGTTCTTCTGAAATTTTAAAAAATCTGATTTTTTACGTACTTTAGAAGTATACTTGTTTTCTCTATCAAATAGAGATTCACCCATCTCAAATTTGCAACTGGAATCACTCATTTTGGTTGAGTGAATCAAAATCTAGGGTTTCACAAGTATCACATAAGTTTTTCTTTTTCTTCTCCTCTAAACTTTTTTTTTAGCTCTAAAAATCTGATTTTGTTTTGATTTTGAGTTATAAGTGAAATTAATCATTAACACTAAACTTGATTATCATCACTAAACTAGGTTATCAATTATGAGGGTTAATTTGTCATTTCCAATATTTTTTGATAAGGGACGCCTAGAATGATCATGTAATGACCTTTTTTTGTCATATTAGAATGCCGCCCCTCTAATAAACCATGCCGCCCCTATAATAAGATTGTTCTAAAAAACACCTATTTTAAGTGCAATCATGAAATGGAAGGGATTGGAATCCAGGCTATTCTATGTACAGTCATGAAATAATCTTAGCTAGTTTGAGGCTTACTTATTTGAGGCCCACCACATTTTATTCACATCCTAAAATTAGGATATAGTATGTTAACTAGAGATAGATTCACCGGATTTGTTGCTATTATTGATCTCGTTTGTCCTTTATGTGGTGTTAATGATGAAAATATGAATCACTTGCTTATAGAGTGTGACTTGTCTAAAAGAAGAACGCGTAATTGAGGGATATTGTTACAAGATAAAATATGGATTCATATATCAATTGGAGGTCACCCCTTATGTAATTATATTTTAAATTCCTAATCTAGCCCCTACTAATCAAGATTAGTGATTAATTATAATTAGTAAAATGTTAAGTATTTGTTAATGATTAGTGTGTATTTGTATTTGGGTGAATGAGATGAGAGTAAAAAGATGAAATTTTTTTTTGAGAGAGAACTTTTTTTGGTGATTGTGAAGAGGGAACTGCTGCTAAGAGGTTGAAAGTTTGATTTTTTTTTCTTTTGAATCCACCATTGTTGCAGCTGAAATAGCTCGGTGCCGGCATGGTATTCAACTGAAAAAACCATGCCGACATTTGTTGGAAACTTTCAAAAATGTTTGGCACTATACGGGGGGGGGTATAAAATTTCATAAATGATCTTCAAAACCTTTTTTTTTTAATCAGTCCACCGCCGGCACAGTCAGTTGATTCTCGAGCATGCCGGCATAGTATGTTGCTTAAATTTCTATGCCGGTACAGGATGAAAAGTATCCAGAAAGTTGATTTTTTTTTCACTTGACTACCGACATTGATAGGAAGTTCTCGAGCATGCCGACACCATTTTCCGGCATATGGTCTTCACCAATTCCGGCATGGTCTTCATCACTTCCGGCGATGTAAAAATAATAATCCGTTTTGAATTTTTTCTGGTTTTAATCAGTCCACTGCCGACACAGTTAGTTAATTCGAGCATGCCGACACTTGACTACCGGTATAGTATGTTGCTTTAATTTCTATGCCGGCACCGTTTTCTGGCATGGTCTTCATCAATTCCGACATGGTCTTCATCACTTTCAGCATGATCTTCATCACTTCCGAATTAAGGAAAAAAAATCGTTTCCAAAGTGAAGAGCCGACATAGAAGGAGAAGAGAATTTGATAGGGAGTAGGGAGAGTTTAGAATTTGAAAGGGAATGGGGTATATTTGGGTTTCAAAGCTCTAACCCTAAAAGAGATTAATAAGAAGTGGAGATGGAAATGGGGGTATGATTTTGTTTTTTTATTTTAAGTTTTTTATTTTTATTTTGAGGGAAGGGTATTTTAGTATTTTCATAACAAAAAATCACCCCTTAGCACACACCATGGGTTGGGGGAAGTAATTCATATCCCCCAATTAATTCTCATATCCCCCAATTGCGCGTTCTAAAAGAATATGGTTTTCTATGGATAACAATCTTGCTGCTTATATGTGTAATGTTAACCTGTTAGACTGGCTTCATCAAGTGTTCATGTCTTCTAATTTCTGTGATGAAAATATGCAGAGAAGGATCAGGTTTGTTTCCTACATCATCTGGTATATATGGAAGCTTAGATGCTCTATAGTGTTTGATAACATTCATTTTAAACAAGCTTATGTCTTCCTTGAATCAATTTATAAATGACTGTGAATCTTCAATTGCACCAGTTCAACAACAAACGGGGGATATAAAAAAATCAGCATAAGTGATAAGATGGAGTCCTCCAAGAAATTTTTTTGCCAAAATAAATTTTGATGTGTCTTTTATAACAGGAAATTTATCAAGTGGAGTTGGTCTAATTTTGAGGAATTGTGCAGGGAAATTTGAAGGGGCCAAAGGATAAAAGATTCAAGTAGCTGATGAAGAACAAGGTGAAGCTGTTGCTGCTTTAGAAGCTATCAAATGGGCTATGGAGCAAGGAATAAAGAATCTAATCTTAGAGGGTGATAATAAAAATGTAATTAGTGCCATAAATGGCAATCTGAACTATATTAACTGGACTACAAATAGTGTAGTTCAGGAATGTCTTTTCCTGTTAAAAACTTTTGAGAATTGGTCTTGTTCTTTTGTTAAGAGGGATGCAAACTCAGTAGCGGATACCTTGGCAAAACATGTTAGAGTCAATGGTAATGGTTTTTGGTACCTTGTTCCTCCAAATTTCCTTCATGGCGATTTAAGGAAGGACCTATGTGTAATCTTTTTCTTTTGAAATAAAATTTCTCTTATCTAAGAAAAAAAGATCAAAAAGATCAAACTACCCACTACTTAATCCTTGTTCCGGTTGCATTATATCACACTCCGTGTAAATAGAAAAGTCTTTATGTTTGGTTTTACCTATTTCCTATCCATACTTCTCCTAATTCCCATCCCCACCTCACAAGCAGTATGTTGTATAACTCTTTTAAAACTGGGTGAACAAAACTCGTTCTCTTATGGTCCATAATCAACCCCTGAATTAATCAGTTAGGAAATTAATGGTCAAATCACTAAACGTAATTAATTCATTTCCATTAATATAAAATCATTAAACTTAAATTTAGGGATAATTGATTACAATTAAAACCTACTTGAACAAAATGAGAATCTAATGTTCCCATAGCATCTCATTACCGACTACATCAATAGGAAAATCCAATAAAAGTGAATTACCGATTGTGTGATTGATTATAGTTCTGAAGAAAGTTCCCGCTCTTCCCGTTTTGGGCATGAAACCAAACTATTATTCTATTAGGAGAACAATATTTCATCATTAGAATAATACGTATGGACTAGCAATGATGCAATGATGGTAATATATATGGTGTTATGGTGGTGCATTGATATGATCCTGATTGGTATCCCAACAATTAATATGCCTATGTCGGAGAGATAAGTAGCCATATGTTATTAGAGAGAGGGGAAGAAGGAAGGCAGTGGTGGTGGTGGATGAAGTCACCGATAAAATAAAATAGGGTAAGTTATGTTTACCCAACCTAGAAGGACAATAATGATTTATGTGGTGTGGATGGGATTCAGGGAAAATGGGGATGTGAAATAGATAAAACCTTATGTTTTCATCACTTATCTCTAGACAACAAAAAGAAATACAAAATCCTAAATAACAAAAACTTTTCATTTCCGTCGAATTTTTCCAAATCCTAAAAACCTTTATATCATCCGTTTTTTCCCGCCTTCAACCGTCGTTTTATTTAAGGTAATTCTCCATCCATCCATCGATCTATCAATATTATGATTTCAACGGTTTACACATCTAAAACTGGATTTTTACAAATCAAAATTTCTAAAAACTACCTAGGGTCGGTGGATGTAGATCCTTCTATCCACCAATTTTGGTATTATTCTTCGTGTCCATAAAAAACACGCAGTAAAATCAGTGCATAAGGTACGTCTACATCCACTGATTCTGTTGATGTTTTTCATATCTAAATAAGATAATCAAAATCGCTTTAATGCTTTGACATCGATCTGTCTTATCCACTGATTATGTAGTTTCATTTTTTTAGAGAATTTTCTAGACAAAATCGGTACATATTATCCACCGATTATATGGATTTCATTTTGAATCATTTCTTTTTTTGTCTTTGCATTTTGATTTTACTTTTATGTGTGCTTGAACTTCAGCCACTTAAGCTTCTACAACCGAGATATCCAAGAAAAAGATGTTTAAAATGACGCAAAGGTTATCGGAAAGAGCCAATACAAATTCTCTTTAGCCGAGAGACCAAATTAGAGAAATCGTTGGAACTGGTAGATCAACATGCTTATGAAAAAGTTAAGGAGCTTATCAGATTTGAAAGAAATATAAGACAACAAATTGCATCTCGAAGGGAACACGTTGACGCGATAAAAGAGCTATATCAACTTCGATAAGATACTATGAACGAACTTGTAAATGCTAGTGTTGGTGCCGATGGTGGTGGTGGTGCTGCTCCCAACATTGACGCTTCACTAATGCTAATTATGACATTATAAGTTTAAGGTTTTAAGAATTCCAATGGTTTGTAATTATCGTAAGACTTGTTTGGATGATTTTTTTTTTTTTTAGTCATAGTACATTAGTGCTATGGTACAATGAACTTACATATTTTAATTATGGTTTGCAATGGTTTTATGCATGATTCAACTTTTTTTTTTAATATATGTGAATAATCGGTCGATATGGCTTTACATATCAAATGATTATGTGGATTTCATCCCTTAATATGTTAATACATATATTCATATATACCGATTGTGCAAGCCTAAACAAATGTCTGTTTTCTGTTGGTTTTGTTGACAAAAATTGGTCTATGTGTGAAACCATATCAACCGCTTCTTGTTGGTACAAACTTCAACATTTATGTTGATTTCCAGATCTGAGATAGATGAGGGCAACCATAAAGACTGTATCTAGTTGGTTTCAACCCACAATCGGTCTTTATGGACATTCATGAGCGCCGATTATTCCAAATTATTTAACCTCTCCCAGAAAAAAAAATAGTCATTAGGTTTTTCTCAATATAAGAAACTCATACTTCATCCGCTACTCAAACAACACACACACACACACACCTAGTTTCACAAAGTTCATTTCATCAACTACTCTTCTAATTCGCTTCATATGCTCTATATATAAGCATGATATCATATGCATGACTCAGCTGAAGATTTGGCCATAATAAAAATAAATAAATAATGAAACCCGACGTCAAGATGGGGACGGTGTGTATCCAATATGTGATAGATTATGAAAATACGAAGGGAAGAACTCTGCGACAAATACACGATAGGTACCAACTTATCCAAAAAGAAATAGTTGATTATTTAGCCATACAAAAGATGATTTTTTGCTGTAGATATTTAGACTTGTCAATCCTAGAATTTGAAAGTATTTTTGGAATTTCTCTTACATAAGCTAAGTTGTTTGATCTTCCACTTGAACACTAGCGAAGTAAGTTTGTGTTTTTATTTTTGTAGGAGGTTATCCCAAAAATACACAACTTGGAGGGAAAAAAATATGAAGAATGCATATTTGATGAAAGCTATGAATTTATGAAGTCCAAAATTCAGAGTTCAACCTGGACTATATGTCTTTCAATGATCCGGTTGGAGATTCTTCCGATGACTTATAATAGTTTTTTAGTAGATTTTATGGGTTGATCTCTATATAAACCCTCGCCAGATTAAACTCGTCCATTAGGATCACCTAGAGGTTAAAAGGCTTGTTGCACATGTTAAGTGTAACTGTGATGCCTACGAAAGTAAGTTAGGCTGATTTGAAATGAACGAAATTTCTTAAAAGTATGAATGAAATTATTCATGTAGTATTTGTTTAAGAATAGGTTTATATGAAAGTTCAGATCAACTGATTGTTAGATAAAAATCGGTTTATCCATAAACAAATATCAACAGATTCTTGGTGTTGTTGGCGGATAAGTGAACACCAATTACGAGAATCAGTATGTGTGGTATTTTATCCACCGATTCTGGGTTGGTGTTCTTATATATATTTCATGTTTAGCGTTTGATTAACATTAGTTAATCTCAAATTTAATACACTTAAGTAACAACTAAAATGATTACTTCACACTATATCAATCAGAGGTAAATTAGCCATTATAAAAAATAGTTAGTTAAGGGATTATTGAGTTTACTTCAAAATGACTCGTTTTTGTCTTCTAGTGGTAGGCATCAAAGAGCTGAGGTAGGCTTCAAACTAGTAAGGTTTTTAAAGTAGGCCTTAAACTAGCCAAGTTTTTCAGAATTGTAATGTGTCAGGACTTCAGAATCATACTCGAGGATTTATTTATTTTTATTTTTCAAAATCATAATCAAATTTTGTCCTTTGATCGTGGAAAAAAAATACGTAACACCAAAAGGAAAGATAAAAAAAACTTTCCGCATGATCCAATCTTTTGGATAACATCTTTGCCGGGACCCTTATCTAAATAATAAATCTACTTAACAC
This sequence comes from Papaver bracteatum, assembly GCA_023529315.1. Lineage (NCBI taxonomy): Eukaryota > Viridiplantae > Streptophyta > Magnoliopsida > Ranunculales > Papaveraceae > Papaver > Papaver bracteatum. Next base: position 586,389 of record JAJJWX010003264.1, read on the forward strand.
CAAGGAAAAATTATTAGCGGCATCATGTCGTATTTTCTTTTATCCGTGGCTAAATTAATTGTGGTGAGAGAATCATATATTTTCATTATTAACATAAGAAAAACTCACATTTTCTTTATATTACGGGGAAGAAAAAATAAAATAAAATAATGGTAACTAAAGAAGATATTACTAGCTGTCATACACTCAATGGACAGTGATAGTTGACCAGTCAACAATACACACATGGACTCTGTTAGTTACAGTTAACAAAACTAACTGACTCAAGTAAGCTAGGTGTAAGAAATAAGAAGAAAAGTAAAGCTCCTATTATAGCACTATCTTCACTACTCTCTCTCAAGCACAAGGGGATTTAGCACCTGAAGCTTGTTCTTCAAAAACTTTAATCTTGGAGAACACAACCCCTTGGTAAAAATATCTGCAACTTGAGCATAAATAGAGACGTATGAACTTGAAAAATATTGTTGTGAACAAACTCCCTAAAAAATCAAATTTTAATGACCAATGTTTCACCGTGCTATGAAAAATAGGATTGGAGGCTGAGGAAATAGAGCTTTTATTATCACACATAATAAGAGGAGGATCAGAAACAAAGATATGTAATCTCTCAAAAGTTGACAAAGCCAAACAATTTCAGTTGTCGTAAAAGTCAGTAATCTGTACTCAGTTTCAGTACTTGATCTGTCAATGGTTACCTGTTTCTTGGATGACCAAGAGATATGATAACCTCCAAAAATTACATACTAACCACTTGTGGATCTTCTACTAGCAGGATCTATTATATTGTTAGAATCAGTATAACCTTGAGGATCTTGAATCGTTTCCTAAAGAAAATAACTCACTTGGTAGCTTGGAGATGAGAAATAGTAGGAAAACGCATGGCACACTTGATTGACTGCAAACCAAACTTCCGGCCTAGTCCATGTCAAGTATTAAAGAACACCCATTATAAATCTACATTAAGTGGGATTTGATAATAATTCACCCTTATTCTTTGCAAGTTTGAAAGATAAAGGACATGCATAGAGCAAGGTTTAATACCCACCAAATTGGTTTCCTTGAGTAACTTTAAAGCATATTTGGTATGTGACCAAAAAATCCCATCGTTAGATCTTTTGGCTTCATAACCAAGAAAATAATGCAAATTTCCTAAATATTTTAGAGGAAATTAAGCTTGTAATTGAGAAATGATATGATTCAAGAAGGATTCTCATCTTATACATTCTGAGATAGATGAGGATAAACTAGAATCCAAGTGCCAGCAGCATCTAAAGCATTTTTTTCATTATGAAGAGCAGATTTCCATTTGGAAAATTTATTAGCTTGAATTTTTTTTTGTAGGAATTTAAGAACGAACAATATGCATATATCTGCAGGAAGTAAATGCCTAGTTACAAGAAAGACTTTAGGTTTAGAAATACTATTTATTCATCTAGTACAAGTACAACCGTTGCCACGGTGGGATGTCCCACTGAATAAGAATCTGAAGATGAGGTTTGTCCGCGACTACTTTCACATTCTGTTTCAGGAAAAATGATCTTTTCTCCCCGTTTCGTGAAAAAGTGATACTTTCACCTCGTTTCATAAAAAGTGACACTTTCGCCTCGTCTCAGAAAAAGTGATATTTTTGCCCCTTTTCAGAAAAAGTGATGCTTTCGCTCTGTTCGAAAGTATCACTTTTCCCAAAACGGAGCGAAAGTATCACTTTTCCCGAAACAGGGCGAAAGTATCACTTTTTCCCGAAACGGGGAGAAATTGTTATAGCATTGCTCGGTCAAACTCGTATGCGTTGCTATATCAAGCATGTTTGTCAATGTTAGTGATCAAAACTATAAAGTATTGATTTCTAGTCTACTATAGCTAAGGTCTCGGACTAGGATAGAAAGTGTAGTTGAGCTCAAGAACTCCATGACAATCATCATACATGACGAAGGACTACTCAAGGAACCGGTGGATCTTCGTCGACGAAAAGGTATGTGGAGACTTGAACTTATCTATCACTCAAAAGTCTATCTACTCTATCTCCTATCTTGAGACAAAAGTCGTTTTACTATATAGACTAAATATATACACATGTGACATTTCGAGCTGAGTATATCTCGCTTATCTATTTCTCGAAATGTGTGTTGGTAAAGCTTTCACTTAAGCTGAATTCATATTTGCCTAGTGACGAAAGTCATGTTATGTTTCAATCACTTTGGAAATTGCTCCGACGAAAACTAGTTCGTGAATAAAAACTATATGACGTCCTCTGAGAATGTTTCAATGATTGAAATGAGAGTTTAAACAATATAACCACTGGGGGATATAAACATTGTTGTGGTAACATATATATGTATAAGTTCTTATGCACTTGAACCGAAGTTTGTGAACTTTGTTAATAAAGTGAAAACCGGAACTTGAGCAGTCAACCCAGTCCGCGAACTTAGTCCACGAACGAGCATAGTTCTCGAACCCGAAAATTTCTGCTGGAGTTGAAGCTTGGTTTCAGTCCGCAAACCCAGTCCGTGAATTGACGGAAGTTCTCGAACCCGAGAATTTCTGCTGGAGTTTGTGAACTCCAACCGGTTACTTAAGTCCGCGAACTTGAGTGGTTATGTCTAAAAACGATGTTCGTGAACTTATTTACATTATCTAAGGAATGTTATTGCAAACCTCGGCTTTATAGTTCATGAATCGATTCGAGTGAATCATATCGTTTTTTGCTTCAATTGTGTCTTGTGTAGTACATAAGATCTCATAGCAATTGAACAACTCTCTAACTAGTTCATTTGAGTCATTTGGACTAGTTATGGTGAAGAAGAATATGGTTGATATGAAAGTTATCAATTGGCTAACCATTTGGTTGGCTAATATTGAACCAACTATTGTACACGTTTGGGTACGGTTACACAAACCCAAAATCCTCAAGTAATGTGTGTATGGCAAGCTAAGTTTTCGATCTAACGGTGGAGAGATATTAGCTTGTATCTAATCAGGTTTTCATCTAACGATGAATATTGAATGCTTTGTTACTAAGCTAACAGTGATTGCAAACCCTGATATGAAAGACTATATAAGGGAGAACTCTAGAAACTGGGAAACATAATCCCCATACATTCTGTGTGATATTAGTTTGCTAAGCTAGAGTCGATTCTCCTTTAACCTTTGGTTTTCTTCTTCTAAAACCAGGCTAACGACTTAAAGACTTCATTGGGATTGTGAAGCCAGACCGATACTACTTTTCTTGTAGTTGTGTGATCTGATCTTGCTGTTTCTATCGTACGAGTACAATTGTAATAATTGGCTTGAGATTTCTATCTCCGATAGGCAAGATATAAAAGTAATCACAAACATCTTCGTCTCATCATTTGTGATTCCACAATATTTTTTTTTGCTGCGTCGATTAAGACTATTGTGAGGTGATTGATAAAACTGAGCTGTTATTCGGGAATATAAGTCTGGTTTTATTTATTGGTTCCTGTTCACCTTGATTTATCAAAAGATGGAACAAAACTCATAGGTTTATTCGTGGGAGATGAATTTATCTATCTTGTAGACTTTTCTGTGTGAGACAGATTTGTTTGCTAAAGTCTTCGACTTTGGGTCGTAGCAACTCTTGGTTGTGGGTGAGATCATCTAAGGGAATAAAGTGCGTAGTATCCTTCTGGGATCAGAGGCATAGGAGCAAAACTGTACCTTGGATCAGTGTGAGATTGGTTGGGGTTCAACTGCAGTCCAGACCGAAGTTAATTTGGAGTAGGCTCGCATCTGTAGTGGTTTAATACAGTGTATGTTTAATCTGGACTAGGTCCCGGGGTTTTTCTGCATTTGCGGTTTCCTCATTAACAAAATTCTGGTGTCTGTGTTATTTCTTTTCCGCATTATATTTTTATATAATTGAAATAATACAGGTTGTGCGTTGTTCAATCGATTAGAATACCCGACCTATTGGTTGTTGATTTAAATCGATTGACAATTGGATATTGGTCTTTGGTACCATCTAAGTTATCTCTCTTTGATTAAACTCGCAAATCATACTTGCTTGAGTAAATCAAATCGAGAGATTGAGATAATAACTCCTTGAGTATTTTCTATTGATTGAGTCTAGTTGATTCTCTAGAAAACAACTCGGAGTTGTCCATACAGATTGCTAATCGAAATATTGGGTGAGGTTGTTAGACCCCCGCTTTTTCAGAAATGATCACTTTTCTCTAAACGGAATGTGAAAGTATTATTTTTTTATGAAACGGAAAATTAGTCGATCCATAAACCAAAATATGGTTTCATTATGTGTTTGCATCCAGTGTGGTGGTTTGCATAATGGCATGCATTCAATTTTCGTGAATTGCACCTAAAATGAAAGTATCACTTTTCTTGAAACAGATGGAGTAGTTTTATTAGTTGCAACGGAAAATTAGTTGATGCATAAACCAAAATATGACTACATAAAGTTTTTTGTATCCTTTGTGGTGGTTTGCATAATGGATGTACATTTGATTTTCTAAAATTGTGCCTAAAATGATAAATACCTCCGAATTTTTCTAAAAAACTCTAAATTTGATATTGTTGTTTGTACTCATTGCATAGCTTTTTTTATTACCTTTCTAACGAAATAAAATTTGTAAAATTCCAAGGCACGGATTTTTAGATATGTTATATTAAAGTTTGCTTTCCAATTATACCCCTAAAAAATAGGATATACAAGGAGTTATAGTAATTAGACTAAAAGGGAAGGATAATTGTGTGAAGTGAAAAAGACCAACCATGGACACCAAATCCAATCTTTTTGTATCAATTGATGACTTATGATTTACAAATAAGTTGTCATATACAAATCTCCCTCTCTTCGCTCGGTCAACCCAATAATGTGAGTGTCATATAGAGATATAATAGTAGTATAAAAGTATATGCAGGATTTGTGTCAGATGTAGCTACATGAATTGTGTCTGATGCAGATGTAGCAGTTATGTCAGGTAAAATAGCTGCAATAGTTGGTGCAGAAGACGGAAGCATAATATCCCGAGAAGCATTTAAGTATGAAGTAGAAGACATTGCAGAATGTAACATCTCCAAATTATAGGTAGAAGATAATATGAATTGAAAAATTGTGCTCATTGAACTCCGCATATCTAGATATATGATTATTTTTTTCCAGTGACCAAATTTAGACATTTATATCCTACCACAAAGATACACAAGCTTCTCTTCTTAGTTCCAATTTGTTCTTTGTGTAAGGATTGAGCCATGGAAAGAATAAACAATAAAAAATTCTTAGAAAATTTTAGTCTAGAGCCAAGGGCGGAGCCAGGTTTTGAGAATTGGGTGGGAAAGCCATGAATTAGTGGATATTTAAGGGGGTGCAAAATGGGTAAAAATGACTAAATTGGGCTAAAATACGAAAATTTGGGCTTGGAAACCAGATGGGATGGGTGGGCAAGTGCTCACCCACCCTTCCATGTGGATCCGGCCTTGTCTGGAGCTTTTTTGAACAGAATTTCAAATGAAGAAACCATATGTAAAGATCTAGTTGGAAGTCTACTAATGACATAATTAGCTGTAGTTAAAGCCTTAATAGAAAATCTTTTAGGGACATCATATTGTGCAAAGAAAGCTCTTGTCTAGAATACAAAACAAAGCTTGGCTAAGTTAGGCTAGAAAAAGAGCAACCGAGATTTGTCTAGGAGGAATAAATCTACGGCCGTGGTTTTTTTTTAACTAATCATTATAAAAACTTTATTAATTAGTGTCACGTTAATTGATCATGATGAATGATTAATTAATTTTTCATGATAAATGTTCATTTAATGAATCTAATAAATACATATTTTTATTAATAAATAAGTTTATTAAAAACTATATATATTGATCGGTAAAGAATTTTGTGTTGGCGAGTTTCAAACTCATGTAACTGGTGTCACCACCCAATGACTTTACCACTGTACTACAGTGACCCCAGTTAAAAATTATATTAATAATTTTTAATGGTGGTAGTGAAAGAAGCAGTGGGTGGTGGAAACAATGGCGGGGATTTGTGAGTGGTGGAGGTGGTAACATTACTGGTGGTGGAAAAAATAGTGGGCGTGGCTGGTTTTTACGTACGATGGTGGATGTTAGTGAATAGAATTGGACAATAATAGTTTTGTGTCTTTACAAAATGGGCAAAATTTTATATTGTGATAGATATAGTTGGTTTTTTTAGCACAACTGGTAAGGACAAAACACAAATGGGAATAGAAGGATACTAAATCATATGAGATAATATGATCATGACCGTTGGATCACCCAAATATGATCCCAGCTATTTATGGTACCCGGTCGAATAAATCACGGTTTTTATTATTTAAAAATAATATATATATATATAATTGATTACATTTCCTGAATGCAAAACAAAGTTTTGAAAAGTTAGGCTAGATAAAGAACGATCAAATTTATACTTGCAAGAACATAAAGCTACCGCTAGAAATGATCACGTTTAATTAAAATTTAATAATAAATATTCAATTGATATTTCATAATAAATGTTTCTTTAATTAATCAAATGAATATATTTTTGTTGATACATAATAAATTTATTTGGTACTAACCATATCAGTAAGCATTAATGGTGGTTGTGATGGTGGGCAGTGGTGGGGGTAATGGTGGTAGGTATTGGTGAGACTGGTGGAGTGGTGACGATAATGTGGTGGTGGAAGAAGTAGTTGTAGTAAGGTGAGAAAATAGGTCCTAAGATAGGTAAATTAAGCACTAATGGTGGTTGTGATGGTGGTGGATCGGCGGTGAGGATAATGGTGGTGGGTATTAGTGAGACTGGTGGAGTGCCGACGATGATGTGGTGGTGGAAGAAGTAGTATTAGTAGGATGAGAAAAGGTGTCCTAAGATAGGTAAATTATTTAGTCACCCTTGGTTAATTTTTCTTTGTTTTGTTTTGTTTTAATTTGATTTTAGTTTTCATATTACTTTTAAAAAAAAAATTAAAACAATTTTTAAAGGCCATATTTTTCCAAAAAAAACAGATGTTGTGATTTTAAGATTTTCCGGGTAGGGGGCAGGAAGAAAAATGAAACCTATAAAAAAATTGACCAAACACAAGGCTATACGTGAATTAATTGTAATCGGTTTAGTTTCTCACATCTCTCTTTATTCCCTTTTTTGTCATGATTTCTGTTTCTGTCATTATTTCTCCCTTACTTCACGGGATTATGCAAGGCTACTCGTGAATTAATTTTAATCGATTCAGTTTCTCACATCTCTCTTTATTCCCCTTTTTTGTCATGATATCTGTTTTTGTAATTTCTCCCCAACTTCGTGTAATTATGCATGCATGAGAAATAGTTCATGAAAATAGGTAAAGAGACAAGAAAAGAAATGGATCAAGAATTAAATATTATTATAAATTTTAGGAAAATGAATAAACACATGACTTACATACATAATATTAAAAGATTCGAGGATAAGGACATGTTTATTAACCAACTACTCAAAACATTTAGACCTGGATCAATCGGTTCGATTTTTCACAGAAAATTACGACATGTACGATGGATACATTTGAAACACATATCATTGCCCGTGCCGTTACGGCACGGGTTGAGACCTAGTAATTTCTATAAGATGTCTGTGTTTAGATTCTGCAACACCAATATGCTTAGGTGTGTTGCGACAAGTGAGCTCGTATCCAATTCCATTATCTAAGAGAAATGAACCCATTCTTTCTTAATAAATTCTGCACCACCATCTATTTTCAACGTTTAGATTTTGGTAGAAAAGAAATTTCAATAAAGGTTTTAAAATGAAAGAAGATAATTTTGATGGTAGAAAAGAAATTTCAATAAAGGTTTTAAAATGAAAGAAGATAGTTTTGAAATCAGATTTCGTAGCAAGAGGATAAATCGAACAAAATTTACTGAAATCATCAAAAATGCTTACAGTCTCAATGACTTTCATGATATTTACGATATCTAGTTTTGTTAGTAGCTCTCTTTTGGACTTATACTTTATCTGGATATCTGGGTATTGTCCTTATTATGTCTGTATCTATCTGGGTATCATCTGCGATCATCTTACAATCCTAATAAAAGACTTTCTCTTTCCAAAAAAAAAAAAAAAAAGCTCCGACGAAAACCCAAGCCTATTGAGTGCCTCCTTCTCAGACCGGATCCTTCTGGAGAAGGTCTGAGCAGATCAATCCTCTCTAATCTTTCATATTGCCTTGCTATGATAGACTGTTGTTTTAATCTTGACTTGGGTTATTATTTAGATGTTTTAGGGTGTTGTTTCTCTTGCTATTTTCTATTTTTGTCTCTTGGATGGGTGAATGAGTATACATGGTTGAGATCTGATCTTGTGGGAATAGGAAATCAACTCTTATCCTCATTCCCAGTGTTGTTTGGTGATCAAAATGAAGCAACGAGGTATGTTCTTTCGGCATCATCAACATCATCTCTGTTTTGAAATCTGGGGTTCACAACTGATGATTATGTTGGTTGGTTTATACTGCGTTTTGTTTTAAATCTTTGTAGTCTTAGTGGTCTAGGTGGGTTAATAGATCAATTTCTCTTTAGATCTTGCTTTGTTTTTTCTTTTAGGTATAGTTCCAGATTGTTTTGGACTGTTTTATTTCTTTTAAACTTGGGTCTTGTTATCTCAATAATGGTGAACTTTAGCTTCAGTATCTATCTGTTCAACGGTCCCAAGTTTGGTGATGAGTTTTTCCGACCGGTTCAACAATTCCGACGACGATGACAGTACCAACAGTTCTGTAGTTTGTTGTGGCGAGTTCAAAAGATTAATCTATACCTTACTTCAGTTTTAATATGTAATATTAAATGGTTAGACTTTATTATTTTAGATTTAAATTTCCTTATTTTAGGCTCTGTAATGATAACAAAGACAACATCTATTTGTTCAAGATCAACTTCAAGTTCTCCCGTGACATTTCCAAAGCCGAGTCAGCCCGTTTCGTTCCGATACAGACACTTGAAGACCGATTCAGATTACCACCGTTACTTAAGACACTATGGTTACTTAAGACACTATGGTTACTTAAGACATTATGGTTACTATTTGAGATACTATGGTTACTTTTCATCTACTGCTACTACTAGTTGGGTCACTGCTACCTTGATTGCATTAGGCAATCTAAACTTTAAAAACTCCGGTTCATGTTATTTGCATGCTCTGATGAACACTGGGTTGGATTTTATCCAGTCACTGCCTTGTGCATTGGCACATATTGGTTTTGTTTTCAAAATCAATTTGGCCCTAGTTGTTTGGTCCTCTCCGTTGCGAGAGAGAAGAAGGTCTTCTGAAACTGTTCTCAGGTCTGCATGGATAGATCTGAATGGATAGATTTGATAGGCAAGAATTGGTGGAGATACCACAAATTGTATGACTTGTGTATGATCTTGAAATATTTCTATCAGGTATCTGATTTCCTAAATCGAAGTTATCATTATATTTTCTGAGGCTCGCCTCTTTTTCGAAAAAAAAAATCTACAAATTGTTTTGGTACATTTTTGGTATTTTTGAGAGTGTACAAACAAAGAAAACAGAAAAGAAAAAATGAAAAAAAAAACTAGGAATTACTGGCTAGTCCAGAATTGAGATACCCGGTTACTGGCTAGTCCAGTACCAGAATTGATTTATTAGCTGGTCCAAAAACATGTTTTTGGACCAGAAACTTTATCCCCTAGTCCAAAAACGTGCCAATGACATAAGAACATCTTTTAAATATTCCCACCTTACCCTTATGCAACTCCTGACGAACATAAACACAGGATAATCAGTTTTCTTTCCTATTTTTTTCTTCTCTGATCGGTTTCTCTAGCTCTGCATTTTCAATCATAAGATTTGAATCAATTTATGGTACTGTTTTTCAATCATCTTCATCTAAGATTCGAATTAGGTTCTTCTGAGCTTCGAATTAGGTCATCTGAGCTTCGAACCAAGGTATTTATCTTTTCAAATCATCCTCTTCTGCTACTGTTCTACAATTCTTGATGAATAATTAGGTTTATTCTGATCCGATTTCTATCAGGATAATTACATATGATGTACATTGTTATATTTTTATGATTTCTGTTTTTATGATGATTTACAATGTGAATTCAGTTTCTAAGTAATTTTCGTTCGTTTTTTAAGTAATTTTTCGTGATTTGTGTGTGTTTCAATTAGGTATTTGAGCGTCGAATTAGGTTTATCTCAGATTCGAACAAGGTATGATTTCTGTTCTGTTTTCTGTAATCTGATAGAATATATGATTATGAGTCAGTACATGCTAATACGTATGATTATGAGTCAGTAGATGCCAATACATATGATTATGATACACTATTATAGCATGCTCTTTTTTCATCCTGCAGTAGATGCCAATACATATCAATATGAGTCAGTACATTTCAATACGTACTGCATATTCATATGTTTTCTTTTAATACATATCAATATGAGTCAGTACATTTCAATACGTACTGCATATTCATATGTTTTCTTTTAATACATATCAATATGAGTCAGTACATTTCAATACAATACATATTCATATGTTTTCTTCTCTAATGGTCCGCTTAATTGTTCTATTTAGTCCAATATGAGTCAGTACATTTCAATACGTAGTGCATATAGCAGTAGATGCCAATACATATCAATATGAGTCAGTACATGTCAATACGTACTGCATATAGCATGCTGTTTTTTCATCCCCAAGTAGATGCCAATACATATCAATATGAGTCAGTACATGTCAATACGTACTGCATATAACATGCTATTTTTTCATCCTGCAGTAGATGCCAATACATATCAATATGAGTCAGTACATGTCAATACGTATTGGCATATAGCATGTCAATACAAAGACTCTTTTTGTTTCATCTCAGTACGTGTCATTTTTTACAGGGTTAACATGTCTGACGTTGCTCCCAAACCAGACTTCTCTATCTATTCTCATGTATACCATAAGCAATATCATTTTGCATATGAAGTTACATCGTTTTCAACTTTAGAGGATTTGAATTTTTGCATCTGTAATATGTGGAGCTGGTTGACTCCATCGACTATTCTGGTTAACTATTTCCAGAATCAATCTATAGTTCCTATTCTAGCGGATGTAACACTCCAGGGGATCGCTGCATTACATACCTCAAAGCAATCAGCTTTCTTTGATTTGCACGTGGATGTAATTTCAAATGGCGCATCTAGTTCCTCTAGGCGTATGGAAGTTGACAGCAACGCAGACTTAGTTGTTAGTGCAAAGAATAGTTACTTGAAAGAGGGTAAAGAAGCTCCAAGAGTGTTCTTTACAGATGGTTGGGATAAGATTTTTGGTGATACAGATCAATTATTCTATGGTGGTGTTGATGCCGTACGTATAGCATGCCAAAAATACTGCATGAAAACTGGATACGAGGTAATTAAGAAGAAGAATGACCTTGAGAGATTCAGCGCCGTATGTAGTGTGAAAGGTTGTTCATGGAAGCTTCACGCAACTGCCATTGGTAGTTCTATTGATGTTTTTAAGATAAAGAAATATGTGGGAAGGCACACCTGTGGTGGTGGTTATATGTTGAAGAATCCAACAGTTACTAAAAAACTCATGAACAGTCTAATTCATGAGATGGTCAGGCACAACCCTCGCATAACACCAGCAGAGATCATAGATTATCTTAAAGTTGGTGGTGGCATCGACATCCAGTATCACCACGCATATCATGCAATTGAGTTGTCGCATAAACAGATTTTTGGTAATGATGTGAAGTCGTACACTGATCTTGCTTGGTGGGTGAGTGCTGTTAGGGAAACAAACCTGGGTCATTTATTGACTTCCATTTCAATGATGCTACAAAAAGATTCAACAGACTTTTTGTTTGCTTTGGAGCTTGTATAGAGGGATATAAACTATGTCGTCCCATGATTTTTTGTGACTGTACTTTTCTCACTGGAACATTTAAAGGAGGTCTCATGGCAGCAACATGTCTTAATGGCAATCAAGGTAATTGGTTCTTTTTTTTTTTATATGTAGTGTCTGGTAGTTAGATCACTCATATTGACCATATTACATACTACATAATGACCATACTGAGTATGAGATAAACCATACTACATGGTTAACCATACTCAGTTAACCTTTATTAGTGGAATCATCTTCCACTACATACTGATATGTATTGCTGTATTGATAGAATATTCCTAATACTTATAAAACATGTCAGCTACCCTTATTTAGTGGAAGATGGTTTCCACTACATAGTGATATGTAATACTACAATACTGTTTGTGATGTAACCATATTTTCCACTACATGCTGATATGATTCACCATCTACGGGGGTCGAGGGGGCAGCGCCCCCTCGTATCAACAACATGTAATATCTATAAAAAAACATTTTATAATTCTTTCTCTATTAGATATACAGGGAGAACTACATATTACATATGTACTCATACTAATATGTAGTGTTTTATAACACATCAACATAATAATATGTAGTGTTTTATAATTTTTTCTCTATTAGATATACAGGGAGAACTACATACTGATATGTACTCATACTAATATGTAGTGTTTTAACAATAAACTCATCAATTATACAACCATCTACGGAGGTCAAGCAGTTGCTTAACATGACTAATAATTCCTTTTTGCAGGTTTTTATCCCCTCGCGTTTGGTTTAGTAAATGGAGAAAGTAATATCAACTGGGAATGGTTTTTCAAGAATCTGAAGGAGGCTTTGAATGATGATCGCCCAATCACTTTTATGACTGATTGAGGTGAAGGGTTAGTTAAATATATTCCTAAAGTATTCCCTAATTCTCGTCAAAGATATTGCTACTATCACTTGGACAAAAACTTACCTATCGCAAAGTCTGACGAAAAGTATAAAGAAGTGACTGATGCTTTCCGAAAGGCGACATATGTTCTTTCTCCTGCAACATACGAGGAAGATCTTCAAGAAATGGTTAATTTGGGAAGGCCTTGGGTTGCTGACTACTGCCGCAACATTCCAAAGAAAAAGTGGTCGGTCGTTCTTCCAGGGGTTGTAGTTATGGTCAGACTTCTTCCAGCGTTCTTTGAATCGTTCAATAACTGGATTAGGCGCGAGAAGAAGTTTTCTTTCAGCGACATTTGTTGACTCGATCAGGTTTGTATCAGTTCCCCTAGTCACAGTACAAGCTTATATGTAGTTTTAAGAATTTATTAGTTTTCTTTCTGTAACAGTATTAGCATATATGTACTGTTAATCTACGTATAATGTAGTATAATAGACTTTTTTGCTATTACTTTTGTCATGTAGGCTACGTATGATGGAAATGATGTCAGAACGTCGTGAGGAGAGTGTCTTGATGGACCTAGAACTGCTAACCCCTGTGTATCAAGCCTTGCTTGAACTACACATTCAAATTGGCCGTCCCTGGAAAGTTAGCCAGTCAGATGCTAAGCGATATGAAGTTCATTCTCCAAGGTTAGCATTTTACCCCTAATCTCTATCATATGAATTTAAGTAGCATGTTCAAATATAACATATTCATATGTACTGTGTATAACATATTCATATGTACATATGAATATACATATCAGTATCTTTAAAATGTGTACATATCAATATACATATTAAAAGAAAACATATGAATATGTACTGTGTATAACATATGAATGTGTACTGACCATAACATATTAATATGTACTGTGTATGAAATATACAGGGAGAACTAAATATAACATATGTACTCATACTAATATGCAGTGTTTTATAACATATCAACATACTAATATAATTTTTTCTCTATTAGATACACAGGAAGAACTACATACTGATATGTACTCATACTAATATGTAGTGTTTTAACACTAAACTCATCAATTATTCTACACAATCTCATGTGTCATGTGCATAACATATGTACTGTGTATATATTTACATGATCTGCTTGTACTTGCCAACGATAATATGTTGTTTTTTGTGTGTGCAGGTCTCATATGGTGGATCAAGAGAGAAAAACTTGTACTTGCCAACGATGGCGCGTTTATGGTTTTCCATGCTCGCACGCTACTGCAGCTATTACTAAATATGGAGGAAGAATGCTTGATTACGTCGAGGATTATTTCAAAGTTACCACTTTCCGTCAGCTATATTCAATAGCTATTAGACCCGTTCCTAACTATGATAGGTATGTGTCTTTAATCAGTACATTTTGATTTTTGTTTTTGAGGAACAATATCCGTGTATATATATGATATGTAGTTATGATACTGTGTTTTTTAATCTCACAGGCCTGATGAGTATCACGTAGACGATATTGTTCTCCCACCAGAATTTATTAGGGCTCCATCAGGCAGGAAGAAGGGGAAACGTATTAAGTCAGCTCATGAGACTAGTAGAAAATCTGTCAAATGTTCAAACTGTAATTTGAAGACTCATCACAGCAAGGCAACATGCAGTGTTATCCGTCAGTATGAACTTGTTGAAGAATGATTTTTGTGTCAAGTATGTGTTGCAGTTAGATACATATTAAAGATGTTTCTTGGGGTAGAATGATACAATACAATGAATTTTAAACTAATTAGTGTTCTGATTTCTCTTTTTATTTTATCACAGGCTTGAACGTGCAGCAGAATGTGATACCAATGACGTCGCCATTATTCTTTAGTCCACAATTCTTTCCTCTAGCCCTTGTTCTACTCTACTTTTTTCTTTTTAATATGTCACTATTGTCAGTACCAACTGAAAATATTACAGTTTTTGTTGTTGTTTCTTAGAACATCTTTTGGTTTTTGAAACATTATAAGACTATCAAAAATGTAGTTATATTGATCTTTCGACATAATGAAATATGTTGCTAAGTCTACCAAAATGACAGTATCTATTACATGTCAGTATTCTAGTGTAAGCATCTTCCACTTCATACTGATATGTAGTGGTTGTAGTGTAACCATAATGAGGTTGTAACAAGAAAACAATCGAATATGTACTGGTTTTGTGGTGTAACCATATTCCACTAAGATTATTTAGAACATATCATAATTACATTTCCATAAGATTAGTTTAAACCTTTGTGGTTTCAATCAGATCAGTACATATTAAAGAAGACAATCACTACTTACTGATATGTACTGGTTGTGGATTAACCATGTTCCACTACATACTTACAGTTGCATCACTTAAAGCAAATTTAAACTTCTGGTTTCAATCAGATTAGTACATATTAAAGAATAGAATCGATCGTCTTGATATGTCTGGTCACCATCTTCACAGAGATCGAGTACATAATCACTAATAATTTAGACTACACAACAAAGTAACACAATTGAAATATATCTACATTAATTTTAACCCAAGTTTTTGAACATTCTTAAAGATAAAGAAAAAATAACTAGTAAAAGGAAAAGCTGTATGTTTTTAAAATATAAAATAGCTAAATATTAAAATGTACTGTCATACTACTTTTATCAATTAGGATCTATTTGCGTCAGTTTGCCAACTGATTTCAGGTGGAGATGCTTGTCGACAATTTGCATGCTAACGAGACCCTTTTGTTACGAATCTTCACTTGCAGTTCATCATCATCTCCTAAACATACTCCCACAAATTTTCTTTTCGACTTCATCTTCATAAAATGCATCACAAATAGTAGGAAGTCTGGTGATCCACGTTGTTGAGGTACTTCACATTCATTGACTATTACATTCTTCAATGTTTCTTTTTTCTTCTCCACCAAGTACAGGTTGATAGGTTTGTACATGTGATCTGCCATTCTTGTGGCGTTTTGATAACATCTTGCTCCCCAATCAGTCTTAGAAGAATTGTAGTGGTTGAACACCATTTTTTCACAGTCATATTCAAGTAGAATCCAATGAAGATTCATATGGCACATTGGTACAAGAATCTTCTTGATTCTTTGATCCATCTACAATATTGGTTTGTAAACGGAATCGTCTGCTCCTCCTTTGAGCTTATCCGGGAACTCAACATTAAACTGAAAACATGGATCTACTTTGAATAATTATATCTTATTATGTTTTTATGAAATATAGATATGTAGTGTACCAATCCCTACATATTTTAATATTAACATGTGTTGTAGTAAAAATGCATTGTAAGATAAAAACTTACCCAAGCGGACGGATCCAGATGCAAGACATGCAAGTATTTTCTGTCTACTTCGTTCATCGGCTGCTCTTTCTGAAGCTTGTTCTTAAGCTTGTATTGTGTGTAGTTTAGAAGATCTTGCTCTAATAAATCATTCTGTACCAAGTCATAAATTGTACCTCCACTTACGCAAAGACCACCTTCTCCCGTTCTCCAAGCAATTGAGATGGAAAATAACAACGTAAAGGTTACAAATAGTACATACTGAGATACAAATCTAGTATACAAATATGAAATTAACAAGAATACAATCAATAAATCAAATTTAAACCACTCTATAAGACTAGTATCTTGATTGTTAAATAAAGCATTACTTACTGATATGTACTGATTGTTAAATAAAGCAAATTTAAACATTTTATAATTTTTTCTCTATTAGATACACTGGGAGAACTACATACTGATATGTACTCATACTAATATGTAGTGTTTTAATACTAAACTCATCAATTATTCTAAACAATGTATAGATACATATTCATAAATATGTAGACACTACATATTAGTATCCTACATATTCTAAACACTATGTATTCTACAACACTACTTATTCTAAACACTACTTATTTAATCTTAATCTACAACATCTTTGATATGTAGTACACAATTTTATTAGCTAATAGAGAACATAAAATATTTGATGAGTTTAAGCTACTCGTATCAACAATACAAAACATACTGTTATGCAAATCTAGTATACAAAACATACTGTGTAAGAGAACATACTAAGATACAAATCCAGTATACAAATCAATATGTAGTAGGCATGGATACCAATAACTCACCTAAGCAATTTTGCATTATCGATGAATGTGGAAAGGGTAGTCTTTTGTTCATCCTTCATGTCATTATAGAATGGTGATTTATTCAGTTTCCGGAAGAATTTGCGTTTCAATCTGAGCTTCTTGTTTTTCTTAGGTTCTGTTGCTCCATCTTTCGGCTTCTTAGGTTCTTTATATGATGGAGAGAACTTACTTCCACTTTCGTAAATATCATCTTTCTTTTTTGAAGGATGGGCACGAGTAACGGGTATGGCAGGTGTGAACTGCTTCCTTTCGGGCCCTTTGACGGTCTTTTTAATCATTGCAACCCTTTTTGTTTCTGGCTTGGTGTAATTGGTTCCTGCATTTTTACCAACGTAAATAAATAGCAATATGTAAACACACAACATAGCTGTTGATTAACATTCACTTTTCATCTGAAACTAAGTATGCATATGTAAAAATTAGCATCCAGTACCTGTGATGGAACCTCAAAAACATCTTGCGATGGAATTTCCAAAGTATCTTGTGATGAAACTTGCAAAGTATCTTGTGATGAAACTTGCAAAGTATCTTGTGATTGAACCTCCACAGTAGCTTCTGATGGAACCTCCAAAGTACCTTGTTGCTTAGCTGTAACTTTACATGCATCTTTCGGTTCAATGTTTTCTTGTTGCTCAGTTGTGTGTGGAATAAATTCTACGTTTTCCAAATCTCTTCCAATTAAATTATGAAAACATTGTTGTAAGTCAATGCCAAAAAGACCAAGTTTTTGATCAGCATCAACACCTGGAAGGAGGTCAGCATACTCTTCGACGTAAATTCCAAAGACGGAGTTTGCCATGTTTATATAATCTCCCATAGAGAGATTTTTGATGTGTTCTAAACTCGACATCTCAGTAAACAAAGGTACATCCAGCATATGAAAATCTTCCGCCGCCATCTCAGCGTTATACTCTGCAGATTTCTTCGAATTAACTACAACTGAAGCCTTTGTTTCTAGCATAGTTTTAAGCAACTCCTTTGCTGCTTCCTGCCTAACTTCAAGTTGATCAACCTGCAAAAAGCAATCGAAACTGTCAACAAAAACCTTCTTAGGTGAGTTTTTACATAATGTTACATAGAAATATGTAATGGTAGACACCACTACGAAGAATATAAGTATTTACCAGTACATATTGATATTTTTCAGAGTACATATAAATATGTAATGGTAGACATCACTACAAGAAATGTAAGTTTCTACCACTACAAGAATATAACAGTACATATCAATATGTAATGGTAGACACCACTACAAGAATGTAAGTATCTACCACTACATATTGATATGTAACAGTAGATACTGATATGCTACTTAGACTACGTACTGATATGCTACTTACCTGTGTGTTTTCTTTTCCTTTTCTCTCTTGTATCTCTTTGAATTTTTGCTCCAAATTAGATTTAGACCAATTTTTAACCTCAGAACGCTTAACTTCAACATCATGGAACTTCAATAATGTGGGTGATAAACCAACTTCAGCATTACCATGACATTGATCTTGAGGTGTTGACAAACCAACTTCAGCGTTGTTGACATGTACATCTGTTTGATCTTCCTGATAACCTTGCATTTCGGTCTCAACTATTGGGTCCACATTCATCTCTTCATTGGGTTTTCTTTGAGTAGGTGTACATCCCAAGCTCACATAATCTTCCGGGCTGGCTTCTCTCTGCAAAGGGAAAGCTTTCCGGTAAATTTCATGCAACATGAATTCAAGCTTTGAAGCGTCAACCGTTTCACCCTCTTGATGCATTGTGTTGACTTCCCTCCATTTGGCAGATATTGTACTCCTCAAATCATCGTATTTGATCTTCCAAGCTTCTCCCCCCAATACTGAGTCATCTTCTTCTTGGTCTTCTTCTTTATCTTCTTCTTTCTCTCCTTTCTCTTCTGCCGATTCGGAATTATCATCCAAACAAAAAGCTTCATTATTTTCTTCCTCTTGAATCCTTATTGAGATACGATTAAGGATTTGTCTTTCTTGGTTTGTCATCTCGTCTTTAAAATCAACATGGAACTGGTACGAATCAAACAAATGTAAAAAACCAACTATATATTAGATATTACCAAAAAAACATTTTATAATTCTTTCTCTATTAGATATACAGGGAGAACTACATATTACATATGTACTCATACTAATATGCAGTGTTTTATAACACATCAGCATACTAATATGTAGTGTTTTATAATTTTTTCTCTATTAAATACACAAGGAGAACTACATACTGATATGTACTCATACTAATATGTAGTGTTTTAACACTAAACTCATCAATTATTCTAAACAATCTCATGTGCATTACCATCTACGGGGGTCGAGGGGGCAGCGCCCCCTCGTAAACAAACAAAACAATGTATAGCTACATATTCATAAATATGTAGACACTACATATTAGTATGAGTACATATTCTAAACACTATGTATTCTACAACATTACTTATTCTAAACACTACTTAATCTACAACATACTGATATGTAGTACACAATTTTATTAGCTAATAGAGAACATAAAATATTTGCTAATAACTAGTTATCAATATATACTTTTATTCGACAAAATATGTACTTCAAGTTTACCTGATACTCAGAAAGATCAATATCCTTTAGGAACTCAGTACATATCTTTGTATGATTCCACCTAGCCACTCTTGGCACATACATTCCATTAGGTTCTGTCACTATATCCTCGGGCGCCACCAAATGGGTATGCTCCGCAAACCATGGCTGCAAGTATTGATACACAATGTTATTAGATATACTACCAAAATGTAGAAAACACACAAAACAAAAAGATTTTTAAAGTAGAATAAACAAATCAACAGATTCTTACCAACAAATAAATAGCACAACCATTTGTGTGTTCTACGGATTCTATGTTTTCATTCAGCTCTTTATCTAAATGAGAATGGATGAGGTCAGGCCATGAAATATTCCTCGCCTTCTCAAGATCAAGAACTAAACCAATGTATTTTTCAGTCAAAGCGTTGGCATCACTTGTTGCGAAAAATAATGAAGTGCACATATACAGGAAGATAAGCCTAACAAGATCTTCGGCATCTTCCTCGTCTTGCTCAGAATCTTCAGAATCTTCATTTGATTGATCACCCATGCTTTCCAGAGGCTCTTCTTCAGACTCTTCATTAGACTTCTTCTTTTTCAGATTAATTGGTGTTCGTTTAAGGATTTTCAATATTGCCTTCACAATCATTGGCCTAGTCACTTTTTCCGGCTCTCAAATCAATTTGGAAAAGTCCTTTTGAAGAATTACATTTCACGCCATCCACTTTTTTTATTGACTTGTGTTAGCCTCCAATCATGATATTCCCTATTTGGAATTCTTGGCATTCCATAAACAAGTGCCAATTCTTCTGGTGTGGATACCAGCTCATTCGGTAAGCCATGTCTTTCAAAGCAAAAGGTAAGCTTGTTTGGATCTTGACCTCTCACGTAACAGCGAAACATTTTGGTGAGTGCATCTTCAATCTTCAACCAATGTTCTAACTCGAATTTAGTGTACCAGAACATTAGGAACAGTTTGCCGTAAGATGCTTCAGAAATCAGCTTCAGCTGTAACTCACTTAACTGAAGTTCTTCAGTGGTCTTAATAGTCTTTACAAGGCCCCACAAGCCCCTGAAACCGCCACGGTACAAACTTCGCGGTTTTCCAGCTCCTTTCTTACGCTTCTTACCACCTATACAATAACAAGAATCTAAAACTATTACACTACATATCATTATAACAAATTAACATGTAATTATATCATCAAGAATAGAAGTATCTACCATGTACTTGAAACTACATATTTTTAGCAGTACATATTCTTGTAGTATATACCTCTACATACTGCTATGTAACTAAATATTATTAGCAGTACATATCAGTATTATTAGCATTACATATCAAAAAGGGGGGGAGCATATTATTACTACAAGTAAGTATCTACGGTCTACCAGTACATATTGCTATGTAACAGTACATATGGCATATGTAGAAAGTGAACAAAACTCATCAATTATTCTAAACAATCTCATGTGCATTACCATCTACATGGGTCGAGGGGGCAGCGCCCCCTCGTAAACAAACAAAACAATGTATAGCTACATATTCATAAATATGTAGACACTACATATTAGTATGAGTACATATTCTAAACACTATGTATTCTACAACATTATTTATTCTAAACACTACTTAATCTACAACATACTGATATGTAGTACACAATTTTATTAGTGATTAAGATTTAATTTGGTTTAACACTACATACCTTCTTTTGGAGGAACATTTGCTCCCCCCCTTTTTGCTTTCACCTTTAATTTTGGTGAAGGAGTAGCAGCTCTCAGGGCAAGTGCTTTGTCCCCCTTTGCTTGCGGTGAATGAGTAGCAGCCTTTGTAGCCTTTTTTACCTTTTCTATATTAGTTGCTAATGCTGCTTTTGTTTTGGTTTTTTTCCTTGTTGTAAACCAAAAACAAGTATAAAAAAATGACTACATATTCATAAACAAACACAACAATGCATCACGATGTATTCTAAACATGTAGTGTTAGACAACATACTGATATGTAGTACACACTTTTAAGTATAGAAGTATTAGACAACATACTGATATGTAGTAAACACTTTGTAAACACTACATATTCATAAAAAAAACACAACAATGGCAATATGTAGTTGATATGTAAGTATTTTTTAGCACTAAAAACACTACATATTGGTATGTAGTGTTAGACAACATACTGATATGTAGTACACACTTTGTAAGTTGATATGCAAGCATTTTTAACATTTTATATGAATTAGTTTTCTAACACTACATATTGGTATGTAGCGGTGCTTAATGATATATTGCATGTCAATTTGAAGTACATACGGACATGTAATCACAAATTAGGGTTTATTTCTGATCTTCTCACCTTTTTTCGGAGGAACATTTGCTTTCTTTGTTGGTGACGGAGTAACAACTTTACTCATACTTCGAGTTGTCGGTGATTTAGCTGCAGGGGAGGTTTATGTTGGTGAATCATCAACAGTTTTTCTTCTCCTTTTTGATGGGGAAGGGGTTTCTTCTACAATTTCTTCTCTAATGGTCCGCTTAATTGTTCTACTCGTAACCATATTTTCAATTCAATTGAATGTAATGAAAAAAAATTAGGTCAAGAACGGAAGCTTTTTTTATTTCGATTTTTCTGTAAGTGATGATTTTCGATCGTTTGACTTCAATCTTATGATTTTCTGTAACTGTTTTTAGAGTGATTGATTGAGAAGAAAAACAAGTTGCAGAAGAGGGAAGAAGTTTTGAAGAAGTTTCGATGGAGAAGAAGAAACAGTTTCTGCAGAAAAAGGAGAAGTTGCAGAAGAGAGAAGAAAAAAATGAAAAAAAAAATGAAAAAAGTAACTATGTAAACCAAGAGTATGGGTAGAGAGGTAATTTCATCAGATTTTAAAGTTTTTGGACCACCGGATAATTCTATTCTAGTGCTGGACTACACAGTAAACCCGAGTCGGGTTTTTGGACTAAATAAGAAATTTCTTAAGAAGGGGA
Source organism: Papaver bracteatum (assembly GCA_023529315.1). Classification (NCBI taxonomy): domain Eukaryota; kingdom Viridiplantae; phylum Streptophyta; class Magnoliopsida; order Ranunculales; family Papaveraceae; genus Papaver; species Papaver bracteatum. The sequence continues at coordinate 608,874 of JAJJWX010003264.1, forward strand.
TCCCAAAAAAACCTGTACCCCATTAGCAGCGTTGTGTTTGGGCCGGGCTCAGTGTTATGCAGTAATAATTAGTTCAATATTTAGTATAAGTTGTATAACGACTAACGAGTGATTACTCGCTCTCTTTCTTTCCTTTCCCCCATAAAAAGTATTAAAAACAAGTTCACTGAGTCGAGAGGTTTACTCGCTCGCTTTCTTCTTTCCAGAGTTAGGAGTAGATTAGACTCAATTAGGGCAAAATGGAAACGAGAAGTAGCATTGAATTGGAAGAAGGATGGGCAATCGTGCAGATTGGGGTTACAAAACTGATTAATATTATTGAAGGTGTCCCTGAATCACCAATGGACGTGGATTTGTTTATGAAGCTGTGCACAACAGTTTACAATATGTGCACTCAGAAACCTCCTTATGATTATTCTATGCAGCTTTGCAAAAGATACAAAGGCGTTTTTGATGATTACTTGATTTCTAAAGTTTTACCAGCTATTCAAGAGAAGCAGGATGATGTATCTATGTTGCAAGAATTTGTAAAGAGGTGGGCTAATCATAAGGTTATGGTAAGTAAGATTTCTAGCTATTTCAATATTCTCGACCGCTTAGCGAAGTATCAACAGCAACCAAATGAAGTATTCAGGAAACAAGGTAGGGGATTGAAGAGAAGAAGTACAAGAGGTGAAGGAGGAACTGAGAATCTCAAATACAAGTATAGAGGTGTCAGACAGAGGAGGGGAAAGTGGGTTTCTCAAATTGGCAAACCTAATAAAGGAGGTAGACTTTGGTTAGGCACCTTTGATACTGCAATTGAAGCTGCTCAAGCTTATGATGATGCTTCGAGAAGAATGTATGGGGGAAATGGATTTCTTAATTTTCCTGAAGTATGTTGTAGAGTCGGGGAAATTGGGGTGATTAAGAGAGAACTAATTGAATGTGATGTTGGGGTTAGTTGCTTTCGTGAACTTGTGTATGAGAAGATGAAAGTGAAAGTTAGAGATGCTGTTATTGCTTTGATTAATCAAGAACGCGAGGGGAATGAAATTGATAGGACTTTGGTCAAGGATGTCTTAGAGGTTTTTGTTGAAATTGGGAATGAGAATTTGGATTAGGATGTTAATGATTTCGAAACTGCATTTTTAATTGACATGGTCGATTATTACACTCGAAAAGGTTTTAGTGGGATTATGGCTGTAGATTGTTTCCAAGTGGAGAAGGATTGGGCTTCTTACTATTTGCATTTCAGTACTGAGGAGAAGTTGTTGAAACAAGTTCAAGGTCAGGTGTTGCCTGAAAATGCCCAACAGAATCTTGGAAAGGAGATGCAATGTAAAGCTTAGTGATGACAAATTAACCTGATAATCTCTGGAGGATGTGCTGACTCTTACCTACTCAGTATTTAGCAGATGCCGCGGTAAGTAACAATGATGTGTAGGGAGACAGTTTTGAGTAAATGGATCATGACTATAATTTACTACTGTTATTGTCATTATTCAGTTAATGACTTGATGTTTTTTACAGGGAGCATTAGTATTTTGGTATGAGTTTTCTATGACTGTTGTCTGATTTTCTTTGGTATGTGTAGCTAGCTATAAACGTATCTCAGTCTTTGTCTTGCTTGACCTTTGTGTTGAAAATTGGAGCATAAGGTCTTGATTGGGAGAACAATTGAGGTCTTATCGCTTGGGTGTTGTTCCCTGAGCTGGTTATAGTCTGAATGTGCATGGTACTGGTCCACGACTTTGTTTGTTTCTTTAAGTTTTGTTGTTAGTGATCTTGGTTGGTTAAGATGTTTATGTCTTATAGCATGTCTATTTACTCTGCAACAGTAAATGTTAACCACTTTGTTTCAACTTTCAAGCTGCCACTTTTGTTCACCGAAACTGTTAAAGGGAATGTTGTTCTTGACTGTTTGGCTAAACATGACTGTCTGTTTGTCTATTGACTATTCTTGTTGCATTGTTACAATTTTTAGGACATTCTTTTTCAGTGATAACATCAAATAAACCAGTGAGTAAACCATTGATACAGATAAATGTATTTGCTCTATTTCTAGGATTGTGAACGTCAGACAATAGTATGACTTGATCTTCCAAGAGATTGAGTTTGGCTGAAATTTTATGGAGTTAATTTTAGTAAAGCGCAATTTAGTTTTAATGGTAACCTTGGAGTCACTTATTTTTCTTTCACTCTGATTCAGCATAAACCATACATAGCAAATGCCTTCAAGCACTTATGTGGATAATTAAACTAGATGAGGACCAACATGCCATAAAGCTTGGGTTATATGGATACATTTGGCATTGGCAGTCTGGCTCCATTTACAGGGTATTTGGCTTCTTGGCTCACTGGGATTTTTTTTCCTCTGACAAGCATAGCTCATAAAAGGATCAGTACTGGCAAGTTATTGGAAATCATCTGGTTGTACATACCTTAAAGTGCACCAAGAGGAACCGACTTGTAAGATGGTGATGACACTATAGAATACAAGAATGATAAGTATGTCATGCTGTTGCTTACCAGGGTGCTTAAATGTACTTGATGCCCTACCTCCTCTATTCTCCGCTCTAGATTGACAGAATAACTGAAACTTTTGATAGCTATTGGAAAGTTCTTTCAGCTTCGAGTTCAGGTGTTCTAAACTCGGACACTTTAAATGAATCATGAAGACATCAAATGTCACCTCTCGCCTTTAAAGCTTTTAACAGTTTTAGTGTCACCGTCGAGATGTAAATCTGACCGAATCTGCATCTTTTAAAGTTGACTTAAGAAAACTCACAAGGATGCGTAATAGCCAAGTGCTCGAGTCTGGAGTCCCTATGTTGCCTGCATATTTACTTGTATTTGGATGAGTCAATTTTGAAGACTGCTGCACATTTTCAGCTTTCCTCGTATATGCTGCTCCATCGCTACGGTAGTCCATTATTGTGCATTATCTGCTACCGTGTTATCTTTCCACGAAAAGCAATCCCCAAGGATTTTGCCTCCTTGGAAATAAATAGAAGTAACAAAAAGAAAAGAAAACTAGTGTTTTTTTTTTTTTTTTGAGATGGATACAAAATGAAAATATTATTAAGAAATTAAATAGAATGGATCGCCACATCTCCGTCTTACATCCAAATAACCAGTATTATATCATCCACAACAGCATGCTTTTATTTAAGTTTTGTAGTTTGGTGAGCACTACAAAACTATATACAGCGATTTTAATATCTAGAATATGAGTACCGAAAGTCTTACATTTTGAATTGAAAACTCTATCATTATTTCGATCTCTCCATACATTCCAAGAACTTGTGTAACACACACTTCAGCATGAATATTTCTGTGTGCAACTTACTTGAAAGTTACTATGATCACAACGATCTGAGAGTTTTCCTAGCTCATTTCGGTATATTCTCCTTTTTGTTGTTCAATTTCCTTGTTCTTTTTCCTCCATTTGCTGTCGTTCTTCTTAGAGGAATGACCGACTCTGTGTTTATGAAAGAGACTGCCCCAATATGTAGAACAAACCATTTCAACAAATAATGGTAGTTGCAACCATGCAAACAAGCCTAAAGGACAACAACTGAACAATGTTATTGGAATTAAAGCTTGCCCATATCTACTTCCAACCACGATAAACATCGATGCGCCGAAAGCTACCAGTATAGCCACCACAGATATAAAGAGAGTTACAAGACCAAATATTAATTTTTGGGGTAGAGACTTTAGAAAATCCATTTCTGCATACCGAGAAGTATATATAGCTAGGAACATAAGCACTGATGTGATCGAGGAGAATAGAGCTAAGACATCTGCCACCAAAAACACTGTAAATGAGGGCTTTCCCAAGTATACTGGGGTACCGTTCAAAGGGTCATTACTGTCACTAATATTACCTCCTGGAACAGTGAAAGCAGCTGCAAATGCTACAGTTGCAACTAAGGCAGCAACTATCATGCACGATCCAGATGTATCCTGTAACCATTCTGCTCCTTCCTTCATCAAGCCTTTGTGTGCCTTTGTAAATATCGTTTGAGCTGTATCTCCCTTATTATTTCTCCTGAACCTATCACTTTCCCGTAAAATACTTTCCACCCCCTGCATGAAATGAAATTTCACTTGAGTATAACAATTAAGCCGACCAGCAAGAAATAAACATAAATAAAAAAAAGATGCAAGTATTATAATTTGTGTGACTTATTTAATACAAGTTACTAGTTTAAACATTAAGATACTAATGCTTTTGATGCATAAACTTCTATGTTGAAATGAGCTGACTAATTAATTAAATGCTTATGATAAACACTAGTAATATTAACTAAGAAGTAGAAAATTATTTTCTTATGTTTCTTTCAATCACTTATAGTAAAACTCAATGTATACATAATCAACAATACATGGCTATTTATAGCTAAATGAAAGGTATCAATGGTGAGACACTTGTATCAATTAGGAAAATGGTGAGAACAAGTGTCCTTTTGAAGTGGCAATATAATCAATGTTTATGCCACTAAATTATTCTTCATGTGACACATTTCATTTTTCTAGAAATTCTTAGGACACTTCATAGGACATGTGTACACATACTTCATTGTTTTATAAATGTTGGGACACATGTATATACAATACTCCCCCTTGGACCATCATTTCTAAAATCGTTGCCTCATTAAAACCTTGTCGGTAAAACCCAATGGGACAAAACCCGGACAAAGGAAAAAGAGTACAACAGAATCTTAGAATGGTGTTGGATCCGCATACGCTGCCTCGTTAAAACCTTGACAAGGAAAACCTAGTGGGACAAAACCTTGACTAAGGAAAAAGAGTACAACGCGTTATAATCCATAACTCCCCCTTAACATAATCTCCGTCAATTTGTATGTTTGTATATGTGGCGCATCCCGATCCCGTAAACCAGTTTCCGGAAGAGAGTTGTCGGTAATGACTTGGTGAACAGAGATCAAAGATAATTTTCACAAGATTGCATCTTACGGATCTCAATCTCTTTGTTCTTGGAGGTGGTGAGCGTAAAATAGTTTTGGCGAAATATGCTTTATCCTATCACCTTTGATGTAGCCTTCTTTAATTTGTTCTATACAAGTGAGTTGTCTTCACAAATTATTGTTGGCATCTTGGTAATGGACGGTAGGCCACAAGAACTTCTGATATGCTTGACTAATGATCTCAGCCACACGCATTCTCGACTTGTTTCATGTAGAGCAATTATTTCAGAGTGATTGGAGGAGGTAGCGGGCATGCTTTGCTTGCAAGATCGCCAAGAAAATGATGTGCCTCCGCTTATAAAGACATATCCTGTCTGAGAGATTGCTTTGTGGGGGTCCGAAAGATAACCAGCATCTGTATATCCCATAATTTTCGAGCGATTTTACGAGTCTTTCGAGTAGAATAGTCCCATGTCCGTAGTTCCACGCGAGATAGCGGAAAATGTGTTTTACTCCAGCCCAATGTCTCTTTGTTGGTGCAGAACTGCACAAGCTAAGAGATTTACTGCAAAAGAGATGTCTGGTCTAGTGCACTGAGCTAAATATAATAACCCACCGATAGAACTTAAATATGGTATTTCTTGACCAAGGAGTGTTTCACCTTCCTCTTTGGGGCGAAATGGATCTATTTTGGGATCAAGAGTTCTCACAACCATTGGAGTGCTAAGCGGATATGATTTGTCCATATTAAAGCGTTTGAGAAGTTTCTCAGTATACGCTGAATGATGGACAATGATTCCTCTCTCATAATGCTCAAGTTGTAGACCAAGACAAAACTTTGTTTTACCGGGATCTTTCATCTCGAACTCCTTCTTTAAGCATCTTTGTGCTTTGGAGAGTTCATCAGGAGTTCCAATAAGATTGATGTCATCTACATATACAGCAATGATGGCAAACCCAGTGTTTGTCCTTTTAATGAAAATACACGGGCATATTGTATTGTTTACATAACCCTGATTTAACAAGTATTCACTCAGACGATTATACCACATTCGTCCAGATTGTTTCAAACCATACAAGGCTCGATTTAATTTTAGTGAATACATATGACATGGTTTATCTGCTGAAAATTGAAAAGCTTCAGGGATTTTCATATAGATATCTGTATCCAATTTTCCATACAAATATGCAGTAACCACGTCCATTAGATGCATGCCGAGTCCTTCATGGACTACTAGGATAATCAAATACCTAAAGGTAATTGCATCCATTATAGGAGAATATGTTTCCTCGTAGTCAATCCCTGGTTTCTGTGAGAAACCCTGTGCCACTAGTCTCTCTTTATAGCGAACGATTTCATTTTTCTCGTTTCGCTTGCGCACAAACACCCATTTACAGCCAACCGGGCTCACATTATTTGGCGTTCGGACTGCAGTACCAAAAACATTGCGCTTAGCGAGAGAAAGTAATTCTTCTTGGATTGCCTTTTTCCATTTTGTCCAATCATCCCTTTGACGACATTCCTCTATAGAGTGTGGTTCAACACCATCATCATCCAAGGCAATATCAGTAGCTACTGTAAATGAAAATATGTCGTCAACAATCATTGTACTTAGATCCCAAACTTTTCTATTGCATGCATAATTAATAGAGACTTCCTCATTTTGAGGTTCCATTGTCTCCACCGAGACATTCTCCTCGTCAGGAGATCTATTTTCAGAAAGTTTGGATCCCTCTTTAATAGTGTCCTCAAGATCACTATTATTCAATGATTGAGATTGGCTTTTCTTCTTTAGAGGAGCAGAATCCTTTGACCCAACTGTCCGTCCACGCTTACGGCGTACCTCGGACGACTTGTTTGCTGCCACATCCACGGATTGTTCCATAGGAATATCAATGCGTGATGGATCATTTTTAGCTGGCACATAAACTTTCATTATTTTTGTTGTATCTGTAAATGCATCAGGCATTTGATTTGCAATATTTTGAAGATGCAAAATCTTCTGCACCTCAGTTTCACACTGACTTGTGCGTATATCAAGATGAGACAATTCTGGTGTATACCAGGATAATTCACGCCATTTTTCAGGCGGTAGTTTCCCTCCCCCTAACGGTGGGAAAACTGTTTCATCAAAATGACAATCTGAAAATCTTGCCGTAAAAACATCCCCTGTTAATGGTTCAAGATATCGAATTATAGATGGTGAGTCAAATCCGACATATATCCCAAGTCGACGTTGTGGGCCAAACTTGGTGCGTTATGGTGGTGCAATGGGAACATAAACAGCACAACCAAAAACACGCAAATGAGATATGTCCGGTGGATGACCTAACACATGTTGTAAAGGGGAATACTGATTATTCGCACAAGGTCGATAACGTACCGATGCAAAGCGGCGTGCAAAATAGCATGTCCCCAAGTTTGAAAAGGGAGCTGAGTTTTCATAAGCATAGGTCTGGCAATGAGCTGAAGATGCTTAATGAACGATTCTGCTAAACCGTTCTGTGTATGCACATGAGCAACCGGATGCTCAACCTCAATGCCTAACGACATGCAATATGCATCAAATGCTTTTGAAGAAAACTCTGCTGCGCCATCAAGTCGAATGGAATTGATAGAATAATCAGGAAAATGAGCACGTAATTTTATAATTTGGGCAAGAAGCCGAGCAAATGCTAAATTACGTGTTGATAGTAAACAAACATGTGACCATCTAGCAGAAGCATCAATCAGAACCATAAAATATTGAAAGGGTCCACTATAGGGATGTATAGGACCGCATATATCACCTTGTATTCTCTGCAAGAAGGTAGGTGATTCCAGAACTACTTGTGTCAAAGACGGTTTTATAATTAGTTTCCTCAAAGAACAAGCAGTACAACCAAGTTCTTTGTTAAGCATAAGTTTCTTCAAAGGATGTCCCTGACAACTCTGAGAAACTCTACTCATCATAGTAGAACCTAGGTGTCCAAGTCGATTGTGCCACAACACAAATGTATTCGGGTCATAAAATTTTCGAACTATGACCGAATAAGATTCAAATTTCCGAATTTTTGTATGGTACAACCCAGAAATGAGGGCTGGAAGCCTCTCAGCAATGTGCCTTCCATTAGACGATGTAATATACAAGTACTCCTTATCGTTCTCATCAACTGTTTTAATGTGGTATCCATTATTGCGTATATCTTTGAAACTCAACAGATTCCTATGGGATCTGGAGGAATATAACGCATCATTGATAGTGAATATGGTACCACACGGTAATGAGAGCTGAACCACTGATGGTAGTGATACTAGCCTTGAACCTTTTCAAGGTTATAAAGTACTTAGTACTTAGGAATATTGAATTTGTCGTCCCACTATCAACGAGACAAAATTCACCATCGGGGTTGCTATCAGTGTCCATATCCTTCCATATACATAAAGAAGGTATAAGATAGTTGCACAAAATAATTTTAGCAACACATGTATATTACATACACTCATACATATTACACATACAAAACCCAAAATTAGTACAAGCCAAAAATACCGAAATAGGTAAGTACAAATAAAAACAATACACTTAAAACAGAATACTACAACTTTAATTTACACGAAACAGACCATCAGCAAACTGGTCAAAAGTAGTCTGGTATTTATTACCCTCCAAATCAAGTAGGTAGTCAGAAACCTCTAACTTTGGTGGTTCAGTGGAAATATTCCGTTCTGCCAAATTCATCTCAACGTTTGCCTCCTTTTTCTTGTGAGGCTCACGGAGATCAGCGCGGCAGCATCTATACCAATGTTCTTTAGAACCACAACGATAGCAACCCTCATCATTTTTCTTGGGGGAATTCTCAAATTTCCTTTGAGAAGTGGAAGTCGATCCCTTCCCTTTGCCTTTCTTCGCTTCCGTATTTTTGTTATACGGATGGTTTTTGGCATTTCTATGCCTATAGCCTCCGCGCTTACGCTTCTTTCCACGATAACCCTTCTTACCACGATCATGTCCATGTCCAGAATATGATTCCCTATTTACTTCGGGCACCGGAGCAGAACCACAGTGACGGGACTCGTGATTTTTAATTAATAATTCGTTATTCTGGCTTCACCACGAGAAGACAAAGATATAAGATCAGAATACCGTGTAAAACGGCGTTCCCGATATAACTGCTGGAGTACAATATGGAAAGCATGAAAAGTACTCAGCGTCTTCTCTAGCTTGGATTCTTCTGATAACGGCTCACCGCACATCTCAAATTGAGCAGCGATCTTGTGCAATTCAGAATTGTAATCCGACACGGATTTAAAATCCTGAAATCTCAGATGAATCCATTGGTCACGAATTTTTGGCAGGGTGACCACCTTAAAATGGTCATATTTCCCTTTTATGGTATTCCATAACCTTTGAGGTTCTCTACAGTGTGCTACCTCATGTTTCAGGGTTGGGGAGAGGTGACGGAGCAAGTAAGCTACATCTCTGGCGCGCTCGTCTGATGTACAGTCTCCCCCTATGATCGTATGACCAAGTTTATTCGCTTCCAAATGCAACTCAGCATCGAGCGCCCATGAGAGGTAGTTCTCACCGGAGTCCTCAAGTGGCATAAAATCCAGACTAACTAAATTTGCTGACATTTTAAAAATTAAAAAGATGTAACAGAAAAATCAAACCTGCAGATGTCCACTTCTTTAGTTTGATGAACTAGCTGGAAAACCACGAACACGCTGAGCTAATTCGTGCTGATAACGTATTATAATTTGTGTGACTTATTTAATACAAGTTACTAGTTTAAGCATTAAGATACTAATGCTTTTGATGCATAAACTTCTATGTTGAAATGAGCTAACTAATTAATTAAATGCTTATGATAAACACTAGTAACATTAACTAAGAAGTAGAAAATTCTTTTCTTATGTTTCTTTCAATCACTTATAGTAAAACTCAATGTATACATAATCAACAATACATGGCTATTTATAGCTAAATGAAAGGTATCAATGGTGAGACACTTGTATCAATTAGGAAAATGGTGAGAACAAGTGTCCCTTTGAAGTGGAAATATAATCAATGTTTATGCCACTAAATTATTCTTCATGTGACACATTTCATTTTTCTAGAAATTCTTAGGACACTTCATAGGACATGTGTACACATACTTCATTGTTTTATAAATGTTGGGACACATGTATATACAATAGCAAGAGAGATTGGTGAAAACAGACGAGCTTCGGAAATTAAAATGATACGTACTGTTGCACTTTAAAAAAAAATCTGGTGTGCCATAAGAGCAAGACTACATGTAAATGTGCCTAGATAAAAACATGTCGGCCTATTTAGACTTTGGGTCATAACTTTATGACCAGCTTTGAGTTTGGGTCTTATGAAAATTTTAATTAGGGTTTGGGTTTCAGGACTTGGGTTGAGCGTCTTGACTGTTACATTAATAATTTTTTTTTTTTTTTTTAATTTACTTAACGTAGGTCTCCTGCTTCCTCCATCGCCGTCTCTATCTTTCTTCTTCATATATGATGATTACCAAATTTGCAATATCTTTAAATAATCCATGAAATCAATAAGCACATCCGTGAATCTCAAACATGGGTCCCCTTGGTCATCTTCAATTTAATGGATATCAGCACTCCAAAGCAGAAAACCTTCATCTCCAAAACCAAACCTACCTCCATCATAATTTCCTACTTTTCTTGGGGAACAACAATCACAGAGAAAAACAAAATCCAAATTAATTTCTCGTGATTTTCCATCACCATAATCAAGAAGAAAAATAGCCACAAAAAGCTTTAGCATATTCCAGCACAAACACCCAATTGTACGATTGATTTTAGAACTTCCCCTTTTCTGCCAAAATCCCCAAATTTTTATTCCGACATAACCCTTAATTGAAACTTTGTTATTTTTACTTGGGAGAAAGGGAAACATAATTAAAGAAAACTTTGTTGATCTGGGAAATTTTGGATCTTGATGCTAGGATTCTTTTATTTTGTTGCAGAAAAAGTGGAAGAAGAAGACCGGAAGAAGGAATGAGAAGAAGGTGGCCGCTAAGATTTTAGAAATTTCAAACTACCACGGAAACAAGATCCATTTGGTTGCTTCAGAAGAAAAAAAAAATCCGTTTGCTGTAGCTGGTAAATTAAGTGATCGTTAAGGATATTTCAGTTATTTCCACAGTATAACTGAATATTCTCACGGTCATGGCGGTCAACTCTGGTCATGAAACCCAAATTCTAATTAAAACTTTCCCAAGACCCAAACTCAAAATTGGTCTCGAAAATGAGACCCAAAGTCTAAATATCCCAAAAATGTTTCTTTTTTAGATGCGAGATGAAACCATCATTCGTACCTTGAACCACTGCATTTCTCGTTGCATCTGAAGCGCAGCACCTGAGACCAAATTGAGCTGAGCAGGAGGCGCTAATTTGGCAGCGTAATGCAAAATGGTATTGTCCCTGCCATCTCTTCTAGTAACAAGATCGATCTTCTCTTCAAGTTCATCACCAGTATCGCATATGAGGTTCACTATTATTTCTTTTCGTTCTGTAATAGCCATTTTTAGCAATGTTTCTTTCGGTAACTGATGCCATATCAGGTAATCAAACTTTCCCAGACACGCCTCAACGAATTCTGTGATTCCGTGCTTTACAGCTACCTTCATGATGTTGGGATTATCCTTCATAAACTTTAATAATTTTACTTCCTGTTCAGCTCTTGTACGAAGTTCCACTAACATTTGTTCAATCAATGCGATTGCTTGTTGGTGCATCACCTTTTGGTTATATAATCTTTCAAAACCAAGTACTGAAATAAGAATCAAACGAAGCCACTATCAGAAAGATTTCATGACGTTTGAATATAGATCCATGATTCAGGCAGAAGGATTAAGTAGCATCAAAACGTACCGAGCTGTTCAATCTTTAATCAAAATAGGGATTAAGCCCATGTAATATCTCTCGATGAAAAGAAAATACCTCTTCTAAAATAGGGCGCAAGGTTTCCTCTAGAAGTAGTTGATGAGGAGGCTTCGGTGCAATCTAAGCTTTTAGGCGAAGGGTTCTCTTCGTCCCTATTGGTGCATTCTGAGCCCTGGCACTTATTTGGTTCCGTTGGTTGGATACATATCACTGGACAATTGCAGTTAGATTAACTTATGAAACAGGCATATAAAAATATATCGTTGATTAAGGGGGTCATGAACAGACTAACATAAATAGATGAGGTTCTGCCACCATGTCAGCTTTGTGCCGCTTCGAAATGCGAAGGGCCTTCGAGCCATCATCTCCAACCCACACATATTCTGTGTTGGTGCTTTCACCATAACCACACCAGGTAACTGTTTAACAAGGCAGAGTGCCATATCTACCAACAAAAACATACAAAATCAGAAACCTCAACTCAGCATGCAAACTAATTAAATGAGTGAATGGAAATATAAATATTACAAGTGCATTGAATATAAATTCTGTAATAATATTAGATAGCTAGTTTAACCCACCATAAAAATTGGCCTCAATTAAGTCGCATAATAAACCAGCACCGTCGTCATATCCAGAGAACAGAGTTGGGTACGCATCTTGTGTCACAAAATAAAGATATTTAACTACCTCCTTTTGTCCAGTTGTAACAAAAGAAACAGCTATTTCCAATGGTGTATACCCTTTCTTACTAAGTATTCGCAGCAACCCAGGATTTTTCTTAACCATCAATTTAGCAGCTTGGAGGTTCTTGCGACATCAGACTCACAATTTCCTCAACAAGTATCATCTCTCTTTTCCCAAATATAGCTACATGCAATACTGTATCTGAGGTAGGTGTTACGCCTTGTTCAAGAGCTGTAGGATTTTTCTTCAGAAACTCAATCGTCTTTTTGCAATCACCTTCAAGTAATAGATTATTTCTATCCGGACAATACTTTGCTTCCCGAACTCCTTCCTTTCCTAAACACGTCATTCAGAAACAAGAAGAACTATTAATAATAACCGAAAAGAAAGTATATAATATATCATTTGATGAAAGCCGTATCGCTTACCAACTTCTGGTGTCTCTTCATCGTTGTCACCATCACCATCATCATCATCATCATCTGTGCATGGTCTCAATAACATGGTGTCAATATGTGAAATTCATTTGACATCAAAAGAATAAAATAAAAATGGATCATATCTCCACCAGTGTGAACCACGTAACAAATGATAAATTTTACCTTGACTATTACCAGCGCTTTTAATGCTTCTTAGAACCTTTAGAATTTCGTTTTGAATATCTTCTTGAGATTTTGCTTGCTGTGCTTGAGCATCTGCAAGTTTAGCTTGCGACTGAATGAGTACTTTAAGTAACTCTTTAATATCTGTTGTTTCTTCCTGAGGTCGATTATCCCGATCACTACCCATTTTTTTGGCAGACATCACGGTGAAGGAAGTTTTTAAGACGGGATATAAAGGGAAATATAACTGTAAAGATAGTAGAGATCGAGGAGATGGAGTGACTATCAGGTGGGCAAAGTATATCCATTATATAGGCATGAACGTTGACACACGCAGGGATTTTCTATATGCGGAAATTGAGTTTATTATTATTCTCGGTATAATTTATTCGACAGGGTATATTTGGCATGCATTACAGTTGCATTTGGCATGTGTTCAGTTGCAAAAATGATTTGTGGCACCCAATTTCTTGAACCCATTGCACCCAATCTGACGTGCCACAGATCATTTTTGGTTCAGTTGACATGTAATGTCAAACACTCATATGGCACGCCGTAAACACCTAATGTTGGAGTTTACTATGAACAATTAATTGGGATATACCCAAAATAAGGAGGATATTTGTTGTTCATGTCCGTATGGTTTTTCAATTTTGACAATCAAAATGGACATGATTTTTCTATGTCGGCATGCATATGCCCCAATTATTTTCAATATACCCCAATTAATCCTTCTTATTTATGGGGTCTACCCATAGAACAAATATAGGACTAGGCTTAAAATACCAACGGTTTGAGGACTTTAATCCTTAGAATTTCATAAGTGGGAAATGTGTAAAAGAATTTAAAATCTAAAAACGAAAAAAGAAAAAATAATCAAAATCAGATTTCAATGAATAATAGAAGAAAAAATATTAGGCAAAAGTATGACATGGGGGTCGACCTTTGTATTTATTTTGACATCCCTCTTGTTTAATAAGACATATTGTTGGAGATAAATTTAATTTAAATGAGGATCTAAAATGAGAAAATAAAATTCTCATTTCCGTTGAAGATGCTCTTGAACACTTACTCAAATAAGTACTCCCTTCGTTTCAAAAAGACTGTCCTCTATTCCATTTCCGTCAGTTTCAAAATTGTGTCCAGCTTCTGTTTATAGGCGTATTTTTTCAATGAACTCTCTATTATAGCCTTTAATTTTTTTATTTTCATAAAGGCATAATATTGGGGCCTAATCTAAAATATTAAAAAAAAATTGTACAATTAAGGAAACAAATATATCCTTCATTCCTTTTTTTTTTTTTTTTTTGAAAAAAGAAAGTTATATTAAAGGAAAAAAATATGTACAATAACCTAGAAACAGTTATGCAACATCAAATATGCAAAATTGTTTCCCATTTGAAACAAGACTTGATTAACAGTGAAGTCTTTGAAAACATCCTTATCAAAAAACCACAAAACAATCGATTGTTTCACCAACATTATAACCTCTTCAGCTGTCATTTCTCTGCCTCCAAAAACCCTGTTACCTCTTTATTTCCACAGATGGAAACACACTGCATAAACAACCTTCCACCAAACCTCCCTACTTCTACCAGTCAACTCATTCATCTTCCAAGCTTCAAAGTTCTTCTTCACAGTATCTTGCCACACCCAAGAAACTCTAAAAGACTTAATGAAATAAGACCAAAACTCATAAGCAAATGAACAATTACAGAAAATATGATCTACAGTTTCCTATTATCTCTTACAAAAAGGACACTTAGCATCATGAGTATCCAACCCTCTGTGATTCAACACTGAAAAACAGGCAAAGAATTGTGAAAAGTAGCCCATAACATGAAACTCACCTTTGGTGGGATACCTTACTTCCACAGGAACTGGTTGAAATTACAAATTTCCTCCTCCTGAACCAATGAATCATAACATTTCTTCGCTTTAAACCCTCCCATAATATCCACAACGTCAGCTTCTTCATTCAAGCCATGAACTGGTCCTAATGCATTGCAGAGCATGTCCCATTGCAGCTGATCATTCTGATTCAACCTTCTTCTCACTTGACAAGTTAATCTATTATTCTCTATCATGTCATCAATTGATGCATTTTTAGTTCTGCAAGCCTTGTAAACTGCATGATATCTTTCTTTCAATACACCTGTCCCAGTCCAATCATCAAGCCAAAACCTTATTAATTTTCCATTATTAAGCTTAAACTTCACCTCCTTCTCCAAAAAAGAAATATTGTTAAGAATACTCTTCCAATTACTCCTCCAAATTGCATTATCATCATTAGATGGCAAACTAACTTCCTCCTTATTCTTTAGCTTCTGCTTCCTCCTTATTATTAAGATCCTTCATTTCTTTCAAAAGACAATATATTTGGTTCCAAGAATTAAATTTCCTAAGGAATTTATACTCCATAAATTAGATATCTTTTAATTTCCTTTTTTATTTCCTATTTACAATCCTCTTAACAATTTTAGGCAGTTTTTAATATTTGCATTTTTTTAACATAAAATAGGTAAATAATTAAGGGTAGTCTAGTAAAGTATTATGGTCTCCTTAATATTTTGACAAAGTCAAAACGGACTGTCTTTTTGAAACGGAGGAAGTATCATTTTATTTTTAGGTCATATTAAATTTATCGTTATTACCTTGTCAGGTTGTCAGAATGTGCATTATCATATTTGGGTCATGGTCTTATAATCACGTTCACCTCTTGGTTTTAAATAGATACAACATTTCAAGCAAGAAAAATATCTTACTAACCAACGGTGATGTGCGTACAAGGGTTCCTACCTTTCTTCCAACTGTAAGGTTGAGGTTCAATCTCTCGTAAAAACTCAAGTAAATTCTCTGCTATGTAAGGAGAAGTGATATTGAATGCAAGCTAAATAACATGGTCAAGTTGGGGCCTATACCACTTAATCGGGGCCTATCAAATTTCCCTTCCCACACCACTAAATTGTTATGGGTAACCAAACTTCTCAAAAATACTAATTTACCCCACATTAATTCCTAAAACAATCTCATAAAAATACTAATCCTTACCATTTTCAGCAAAATCCAAAAACATAAAAACCTAAATTAGAAAAACTTTCTATTTTCATCCTAATCTTTCCAAATTCTCAAACCCTAATCAAAAAAAGAAAAAGAAAAAAAACATCCTCTTCTCCAACGATCATCGATCCAACCAAGAAAAATGTAAATCTCCATCAACCCATTCTATGATTCATATTTCTTCATTGATTTACATGTTTAAATCTTCGATTTAGTCCATCAAAATTGATTTAATCGGTATATGTTGACATATCGAATAAACCGATTCAGGGATTTGTTCTTCGACCATGAAGAGCATGTAGAGTAATCAGTTTATATGATGATAAACATAAACCGATTCTAGGTTTAAAAAATAAATATGAAAATACATCACCAGAATCAGTTTATAAGTGCTTTAGAATAATCTGATTCTGGGTACAATTTTTTTTTTTTTTATTATGCGATCCCATAATCGGGTTTTATGTGCTTGTTAAATTACCGATTAAGATTGTCTCTTTAGATTCCTTTCCATAATCGGTGTTTATATATGTATCACATAAACCGATTAATAATGTTTGACATTCATGTATGTTTTGTTGTTGAGAATAGGATTACATATGTTTAGTTATGTAGCGATTGTTAACTTGATTTTTATTTTATTTTTTAATGTAGATATGGACTTCGGACACCTAGCGTTTTACACTCGAGAGATCACCTTGGAGGATATTCTTAGGGAACCACAACTAGTGCCAGAAAGAAGCCTCTATAAGTTTTCTTATGGGCGTGAGACCCGTCTTGAACAACCCCTCGCATTGATAGACAAGTTTTCACTAGAAGAACTTTATGAGGTCATGAGGTTCACTAGGATGAGGAGAAACATTATTTTAGCTGAGAGGGATCACCATGGATTTATGGAAGGTATGTGGGAAGAAATGGCTAAATTTCAATCCATGGTTGAAGCAGAAGCTACTGCTATTGATAGTGGTGTTGTTGCTGTCGCTGGTGATGCTGGTGCTGGTGCTCCTGCTGATGGTGGTGATGCTGCTGCTCCTGCTCTTTATGTTTTTAAGTTGAAGTTTTAGATATTAAAAGTTTAAGTTTATAAGACTTGCATGTGGTTGTTTTAAGTTTTTAACACTCTTTTGGGATGGTTAAGGTTTGTATTTTGGATGATCTTTTTGTTGAACTTAATGCACTTAGAGTTTTAATTATAATTATGTGTTGCTCAATAATTCTAGCCTGACATGCCAACAATCGGGCTACTCGATATGTCAACATAAACCGATTGTTTATATTCCATAAAGGAATCGATTTATGCGTGGGGTAAGCATAATCAGATTCTTCATGCCTTAGAAATTTTGTTTTTCCTATGTTTTTCAAGCTACAATTGGATCACATATGCATTAATATAAACCGATTAGTGTCGGTGAAAATTCAATTTTTTTACATGTCTTTAATCAGTTTATATTGGTCACAAGAAAGACTGATTCCTGCTGGCATATAAACACAATCGGATTTTGTAGACCTTCGAGAAGACCTATTATTTCAATTATTTCACTTTTTTCAACAAAAAAACCGTTAGGGACTTTCTCTATAATATAGAGACCTCATCCTTGGACCTCATTTCCCCCAAAATTGCTCATTATATTCCCTCTTACTCCATATACTCTACAACTACTCATTTCATACCTCCACAATGGCTTCATTTGATTCAAATGAAGATCTATCCATCACCAAAGCATGGTACGTCGAAACTCGAATAAAAAATCAGTCCTCCGTAAGGGTAGATTCTGAAACCTTTTGGACAAAGGTGCATAACAAATATAGAAAAGATTTTGGGAATCCTAATGGAAGAAGTGTTCAACAAGTCCATGATAGGCGCACCAAGTCATCAAAAATGCATTACTTGATTATTTAGCTATCCACTATCAGATTTTCAACGATATCCACTTTAGCTTGTCTATTAAACAATTTGCAAGTGTTTTTTTGGTTTATTTTACGTAATCCATGTGGTTTGATCTTCCAACTAAACACCACTAACAAAGTAAGTTTTTGTTTTTTTATTGTAGCATGAAGTCGTGAAAGCGCGCTACTTGGAGGAAAAGGGGGAAGCATTCGCATGTGATGCAAGCTATCACTTCATGGTATCCAAAATTCCGGAGTATGCCCCAGAGGTGATGATGTTAGTGAATTGGACTCGGATTCCTCCGACGAAGATTGATGGTTTTAGAAGTTTTTGTGTATGTTTTGTGGGTAGATCTCTATGTAAACCCTCGCGAGACTATAACTCGTCCACTAGGGTCGCCTAGGGGTTTAAAGGCTTGATGCATGTGCTAAATGCATCCTACAATAATGAAATGAATGAAAAAAAAAATCTTATGAAAGACAACAATCGGTTTATATGTCACATAAAACCCTGATTTTAAAAATCGGATTATATATATGCCAAAGTCAACCGATTATGGAAGTCATCTGTTAATTTTTGAAACACCAACCCAGAATCGGTTTACAAGTGCATGAACGTAAACCGATTCTGGGTACTGTTTGCGTAAAAAAAATCAAAAAAATTAAGTTGTTTGATGTTTTGAAGAACTCTTTAACATTAGTTAGTCTCACATCTAAAACATAATTAACACCTAATAAGATTAATTAATGTTAATTAATCAGGGGTAAAATAGGTACTTAGATAATTGTTGGATAAGGGGTGATGTGAAATTTATTTCTAATGACCTTTTTGTCATCTAGTAGTATGCCCTAATTAAGTGACATATGCCCCAATTTAGCCAGGCTAAATAATAAGGCCCCCGTGTCTGTCAGGCTGGACTGGCAAAAGAAGAAATATAAATGGTGATATGAGTAAGAAAGCGTACAACTAGGCTTGTTCATATGCGATCGAATTTGTTTTCTTCTCCAAACCTTAATTTGAGAAGAATCTAGCATCTGCATTTTTCATAATTTTATTTATGATATCTATGGACGATGAACTGATAAACTCATCGTTAGAGTAAGGCTTGATATCAACATAATCACCGATCTTGAAAGTGACAATACCATGGTAGAACTTATGAGGCATACCCTTGAACCAATAGACTGCCGTGAACCACACAAATAAGACTAACACCTCAACTTATCCCTGCACCGCACCACGCTACATCATAGCAGTAAGACTTGACCTGAGAGTCTGAGTCTCTGATAGACACAGAGAAATTTTGTTGGCGTATATTGATACATCTTGTTCTTTTAATATTCGATGTATTTAAATACATCTTTTCTTTTAATAACTGATGTATTTAGATACATCTTGTTCATTTAATATTCGATGTATTTAAATACATCTTTTCTTTTAATTAACGATCAAACAAAACTTGATTCTCATTGGTTATCATAATATCATTGAACTTCATTGAAAATTAATTCTAGCATCTTCCAACTTCGTGGATTTGACAGAGAAACTCCATCCAAATTTAGAAGTTTGCCAGGTTGAACAAAATGACAGACAACAGCTAAAGAAGCAAAAAGAAGAGAGAAACATCCCCCACTCACACAGGTTCTCCACCAAAATCATAAGATTTAAGCCAAGCTTATCACGTTCATACAGCCCCGGCAGATAGATTTGAATGAATATAAAGATCTTTTTTGGTTCTTATTTTTCTCTGTTCTCAATGATGATAACGGACTGTAGTGTATCACTCTCTTTCTGAACATTATCATTATAACGCAAGGACATATGAACGGTATATTCAGCACATCAATTAATTTTATCAAATGAGGTAAGATTTAAGCCATTTGCATATATAGGAACGAAAAAAAAGTGGTTATCAATACCATCATCCACGAAAACCAATAAAAATGTCTGATTATACTGTTGCATCTCCATGTTTCAATAAAAGGGAGCATACTAGAGTCTAACACACAAATTTGACTAACTTTGCTCAAAATTCGTAAAGCAACCATTTTAAAATTGTATTCACATATAACACTTAATGATACACAACTATATGTCACTCCCCACTGGCACATCACATCCAAATAAAATCTGGGCATAACATAATTTTAATGTCACTAATAACATATTTTAATATTAATTTTACTTGTACTTCCTTATTTACTCCCAACACTAACCACCTCCTATTTACTCCCACCTCTCAACCACACTCCCACCTCTCAACCACATCTGTACTTTTTTGACCTAATAAGGAGTATTTAGTATCCTCTTAGCTTTCTATATATCATCAAAGATGGGTAGCAGAAGGAAGACAAAGAGTGTAAGTCAGTCTAAAAGACTAACCAAGGTATTCAGTTACATTTTCATTTTTATGTTTTAGATCTAGAGGTGATAATATATAAAGCATGACTGGAAAAACCAGAAGTCGTGGTCAGGGTGTCTTTTTGTTAAGTAATCCAAAATCCATAGAGGATAGGTTGGCAAACCTAGAGGGTGAATTCAAGCAGGTGAAGTTTTTAGTTTTTGCCTTTTTTTAGTTTTTAGTAAACATTGTTTCTGAAGTTTTCTGAAGTTTTTGCATTTCTTTAGTTACATTGTTTCTGAAGTTTGTAGTTTTTTTTTTGTGCTTGTGTATATGCAGTACATTAAAATCACGAACAACCGTTTTCGAGCTCACACAAATAGATCATCAAAGATAGACCGGGATCAAACAAGCAGATCAAATAAGATGGAGGAGTGTTTATTGATGAAGATCAATGCTGAGGTCAAGGTGCTTGACCAGAGGTATGCTGCTGCTGAGGAGAAACATAAGCTTGAAATGAGTTTGCTCCATCAAGAAATGGTTGGTGTTAAGAAAGATGCTGGAACATTCTCTGCTGCCACCTCAGTGTTTGCAAGATCTGTCAAAGGTGCTGCTCCCCGGTTTTGATGAAATGCTCAGCAAACCAATACTTCAACCGAAAAACACACAAACAAAATTCATGCATTAGCATCTTTGAACAAAAATAAAAATAAAACAAAAAGAGTAGAGTATGAAGAAGTTAAAGATAACCGACTCACCATCATATGCACGGTACATCCATTTAGTTTAGACGAATTTTGGCAGTGGTCAATTAGATCCATTAAGTGCTCATGGATACGATCAGGCCATGAAACCTTTTCCGGTTCAAAGATGAGTGTTGAATACATGTTCCAGAAAGGAAGTTTCTTCAGGGCTTTCAAGTGTTCATCAGTCATTAACTTCTTCAAATCCCTTGCAATTTTGCACACTGGTCCAAGAGAACTTTTATACGTTAACTTTGTTGAATACATGTTCCAGAAAGGAAGTTTCTTCAGGGCTTTCAAGTGTTCATCAGTCATTAACTTCTTCAAATCCCTTGCAATTTTGCACATTGGTCCAAGAGAACTTTTATACGTTAACTTTGTTTTTGAGGCCTTAATCAAACAACATGTAAAAGAGTTAAATGTTGAAACTGTCATAAAATTCAACCTTCTAAATTTCATATAAAACTGAAATTCCAAATGCCAACCATAAAAATCATTATCATGCATCTAAAAAAAAGGAAAAAGAAAAGAAGAAATACACAACAAGGTAAAATAAAATTTTGAACACCAGAATCCCAATATCTCAGAATCCAAATAACATTTGTATTCAATGCTGATTTTCGTGTTCATTTCAAGAACACTAGGGAAACAAAATTCTCTTAAGTAAGATGCCTTTGGTCAAACCCAAGTGGTATTTAGAGGATATCTTAGCTCACAAGCAAGCCATCCATGTCGGCCATGCCTCCATGATGGTGGCTACCAAACAGAGGGTTGCAACAATCAACAACTACCCTTCCTTCGAGATGCAAATCTCGCATGTACAAGTTCTCTACCAAATGCGTGGCAACTTCTGGCCCAATGCCAAATCCGACATATTTCACCTAGAACCAATTCACGGTATCCTCCTTGGTAACTTGTGTTGTCACCTAGAACCAATTCACAGTATCATCCTTGGTAACTTGTGTTGAATACTAACTATTGACTTTCATTTACGACACATGATTTATATACATGAATCTTGTGTACAAAACTAGAAAATGGCTATCGTATTATCAACCAATGTATACTGGATAGGCTATTTTAGAGTCTACCTATTTCAAAATGATTGAGGGTCTACCTGAAAGAGTCCAAAACCCATCATGGGATAGAAGGATAAGAGACTATACGGAAAATAGTTTGAAAAACCTTAACATCATAATATTTATATACTATATTTTTCATAAAATACTCTTTTGATTACAATACCATCCACTGTGAAAGGCTTCAAAATAAACCCAAGATATTGACATCATTAGAATCAGAAAACAATATTTTTTTATTTTTTTCTCACCGTCAATTCTCAAACTAAAGAAACATCCGTTAATAGATAATTTGAAGTAGAGGAGAAACGAAGTTTCAAAAAAAAAAAAGTATCATGGTGGATAAAGGTCAAATCAAATCTAGTGGAAAATTATGTTTACAGCTAAAAATTACTAGACATTATCTAAAAATGACCAGTTTTGAACTGACACGACTTAATAGCAGCAGCCTTTTCTCATACTTTTTTTTTCTCACTCTCATTGTCTGCCAAATTTCTCTTCCTCCTCCTGCAAATACGGGAAATTGTTAGCCGTGTAAAACTCAAATATAATAATACGGTAAACCAATAGCCGTTTGAACAAAAAGAAGAAGAAGCAACCTGAAAGGCAGATAATTTTCCGTTTTTTCTTTATTTATTTCACATGGAGAACTATTATCTATATAGGGAAGACTGTCACTCACTTGTTCAAATGAAAGAGAGGTTGATTGAGTTTGAGGTGAAAGGGGGGTTTCCCTTTACCCATAGTATGACCTAATTTGATCAACTCTTTCGTTTTGAAAGAGGCTTGTAGGATCAGAATATTGTCACAACAATATTCTTGCGAAATAAACAACAGTTTTGCGAGACATGTTTACGATACATCAATGATATTCTGCAATACATCTCAAAATGACGTAAGGAATGACATATCGGATGAAAACGACAGAAACATGAGAAAGGCGTGACATTTCTGCGATGAATCAATAAAACCTGCGAAAGATTAAGGCGATGCAAACTGCGATGTATCGCAAGAACTTAGATCCGAAACTAAAGGGAATCTTAGCTGTAAATGAGTTGTCATGAGCTGTAATCCACTACGTAAATGCCTATATAAAGGAAATGAATAGTTCCAGAGAGGGAGAGAATTTTTTGAGTGCTAAGAAAGTTTTTAGGAGAGAGAAAATCTTATTAAGTGAATTGTATTCTTGATTACTGTAATTCTTTTAAGATCATATCAATAAAAAAGGTTCTTAATCTTGAAATTGTGTCATAAATTCTTGAGTTGGGTGTAGTGTGGGAATTCCTGCAACTACATTTTGGCGTCCAGAAATAGGGAGAATCAATTTGAGAAATTTCAAATTGCAACTTGAAGATTTGAAAAAAAATTTAGAGTTTGAAGAAATGGCTAGGAGAAGAAGAAATACATCAGAACCACCAACAACAGTGAGAAGAAGTAAAAGAATTGCAGGAGAAGTAACATGTGAATTGGAAGGATCTTTAAGGATCAGATCAGGAAGAAGTAGAATGAGAAATGGAGCAGAAAATTCAATTCAATCACCGAATCAACAAACACAAGCACAAGATAGAGATGTGGATTATGATAGAGTAAGTGTGCATACTTGGAGGTCGGATTCGATAGAAGACGTAGAAAATCAAGAAGAGGAAAGAAATCAAGAAGTGGATGGAGGAGTAATTCATGAAGGGCATGAAGTAGTAGATGACTTAAGACAAAGGATACAGGAGGAAAGAAGATTAGAGGCAGAAGAACGTGCAAATCTTACAAGGCAAAATCATGAACTAAGAATGGAAAATTTGAGGTTGCAAAACATAAGATCAAGAAGCAGCATGAGATCAAGTTCAAGATCATATAGAGAAGAAACAAGACAAAATCACCCTATACAAAATATTGGCGAGAATTTGATAAATGATCGTTATATTCCACGTGGTGAAACTTTGGATATTAGACATAATCAAAATGAGGGAGAAAATCAAGAAGAGAGAAGGAGAATGTTACGTGATGAAGAAATTCGAAGAAATCACAGAATAATTGAAGATGATATTGAGAGACATTATATTGAGCAAGTACATTTAGTGGGAGAGAGAGAGAGAGATTGCGAGCGGAAGTAGAAGAACAAGAAATTTAAGCAGCATTGCGTCAGAATAATCATGATAATCGAGAAAGAAGACGTGCACAAAATCGTAATAATGGTAATCTCAATGAGGAATATGAGAGAATTCGCAGAGACATAGAAAGGCAACGAAGAGAAATAGTAAGGGATGAGGAAATTCGCAGAGAAGAGAATGAAAGACAAATTAACTTGCAAGTTCAAGAAGAAGAAAATCGTAGAAGAAGGCAAAATCAAGATGTTGGAGAAGAAGCGCGAAATATCGCAAGACAAGAAAGTCATGAACGCAGATTAAGAGAGGTCTGCGTTGAAAAGGCCAATGGAGAAAAATTTGATAGGAATGAACAAATCTTAGTGGGAATTAGCAGAAATGAGAGGAATGATAAGTAAAGAAGAGAAGGAGGAGGAAGACAACTTGATGAGGCAATCAAGAAGTCTGCGAAAACTCCATTTACTCAAGAAGTACAATTAGGAGGGATACCTCCAAATGCAATTTACCGGTGTTGACAAAGTATTTTTGATGGGACTACATGTGCCGTCCAACATATCAAAGCCTATATTCGATGCATTCTACAATGGGAGAACCATGATGTCGTTTTGTGCAAATACTTTGCATCAAGTTTAACTGGCGAAGCATTGAAGTGGTTTGAAAGTCTCCCCAAGAATACAATAACTTCGTTCATGCACTTACAAACTACCTTCTTAGGAGCATACATAAGTAATAACTCTACACGACCTAGAATTGAAGATGTGTTTGGATTGAAGCAGAGAGTTGGCGAGAGTTTAAAGCACTTAACGATAAGATGGAGGACAATGTGTAGTGAAATGGCTGGAAGAGTAGATGAAAGATATCTCATTTTATCCTTCATAAATGCTATGTTTGCGACAAATCTATTATACATCCAGGTATTCGAGTTAAAAACACAATCACTATGACAGAATCGAGAATTGCAAGAAGAGTATATCGCTTTGGAGGAAAAACAAAATGAGATGGAGTCATATCCAATTCTCGCAGGCACAAGTTCAGCCGCAGCAAATGGAAGTTTATTACCAAGGATGATTAATACAGTAGAAAGTACCCCCCAAAATCAGCGAGAGAAAATGGAGATTGATAATCAACGTAAGATAGTAGCAATGGGGAGTAGAGATCAAGAGGAATTAGAAAAGGAGAGAAATTTCTATAATCGCAATAACAATAATAAGGTACCAAGGTTTGATCAAACGCAGGAGAATTATGGTGGACAGAGGCATAATTGTTCAAGAGAGCAAAGAGGTCAAAATATTATATGGGAAGATGTCAAATTGCCACCTCTAAATACTAGTATAGACAAGATTTGGGAAACGATTATTTTGATGGAGAATATACCCTCACCCTGGAACATGGGGAAAGAACCACATCCTAACAACCAAAATCAAGAGTTCTGTCCTTATCATCATTTTCATGGCCATTCTGTGAATAATAGTAGAAATGTAAAAAGAATTATTCTGCGAATTATTGAACAAGGAAGTTAAATCATTTTCTAGGAGATATCCACAACCCCAAAGAATTGCCGCAAGCACCAGAAATTGAGAGTCAATGTTGCGAAAGACGCAGAAACATTTGTCATTGAAGTAAGAGCTACAACAAAAAATCTATTTTGCAATTCAATTGTACATTCGCAGAAAACAATAGAAGATTTCCATGATAATGTGCTAAGTAGAGTATTTGCGAGGGATATATAGAGAAGAGAGGTGATGAATATTGCGAAAATTTCTCTGTTAGAAGAATGGCAGAAACAAGTTATTTCTTTTACTGCACAAGAAATACCAGAGCCAGGGAAGATGCATGACAACCCGTTGGTGGTAAAGTTAGAGATAAATCCAAAGTACAGAGATGCAGAAGAAGATGATGGTGACTCAGCAAGTGATTCTTGGGCAATAGATAAGGTTTTAATTGATACTGGCAGCTCGGTAGACATCTTATTTTATCATACCTACCGTACAATGGGTGGAAGAGATGATGAATTAATCCCCTCAACTTACAAAATCTATGGTTTTAATGGCACTGCGAATAAGCTAAAAGGAGAAATCACTATGGAAATCCCATTGAACAAGATATCTTCAAAAATTAAGTTCTGTGTAGTGGATATAGAATCTCCTTATAATTCCTTAATTGGAAGACCATGGCTCCATGGAATCTTGGGCATAGCATCCACATATCATCAATGCATAAAGTTTCCGCATCCTCATATTATTGGGATAATTAAAGGTGATTGGTTTGAAGGGAAAAAGTGTTATGAAGTTGACATTAATACTTGCGAAAAAAGAAACGCCAGAAATCGTAATTGGCAACATAACAGGAAGCAAACTCAGAGAGAAGAGAAATTAATGGTGGATGATAGAGTTGGGGAAAGGATATATTACAAGAATAGTTTGTTCCAAAAGAATCAATGGTGATTAATCGCGCAAAAGATGGGAAAAAGTTGAAATCTTCATTCTTCGCAGGAAAATAAACAAGTGCAAGGTGCTGGGAAAAAATTTGAAATCTTCATTTCTCGCAAGAAAGTAAACAAATAACAAAGTATTGCGAATAATCATTCGTCACAGAAGAAAAAAAGTGCAACAATGTCATCTTTTCAGGAACAGTTGAAGAACAAAAATAGCAAGAAATATGCAAATGAGAATATTAAAAGAAAAACTTTGCTCAAAAATAAGAATTTTTCTATTGAAAGAAAAAGATGATGATTTCAAATCATATAAGAATTTTTAATGCAAATGCATAAGACGGGCGCAAATTGCCTAAAAACATATAAGAATGGGACGAACTTTTATGGCGTACACCTTAGTTCGCGGATTCTATTCTGTAAGAGGCAATGTCCTTAAAGTGCGTCATAAGGGGGGTATCTCTTTGCATGACTATGGGAAAGGCTATACCGCTGCTGAACCTAGTCATGGAGATTTGGGATTATAGAAAATCCATCCGGAGAGATAACTTGGATTCCCAACTATATAAGGTTATACTGTTGGGCGCCGAGAGTTTCTCCTAAGGAATGCAAAGTATGATCAAGGCGCCGAGGTACACGGTTGAGCTGTGGGTGCCCAGGATGGATGAACCTACCCTGGCCATCCATGGCAAGTCTTGACTTACGATGTGTTTGTCCCAAAGAAAACCCCACTAGGGTGTAGTCTCGTAACTATAAGCCATATAGGCATAAAGGATAAGAGGCTACGAAAACAACTGGTTGTTTCTAGAACCGGATGGGAGGAGCTAGTCTTGTATGGAAGAAGTGCGTCTCCTTTAAGGGGCAACCAGGGGGAGAGATAAGGGCGATACCCTCCATTAGGGAGCTGTGTATCAAAAAAGACGGCAATGTCATGGGACTTTATATTCGCAAGAGTATTTAGGCCCGTCATATTGTCGCGTGACAACGTACAACAATGTCATGGGACTTTATATTCGCAAGAATATTTAGGCCCGTCATATTGCCGCATGACAGGCCAAAAAGCCTAAAGAGAAATGTTAAGATGAGATCAATGGGTTTTTGCGATGAAAACAAAAGACAAGATAAATGAAATCAAGGATAAGAGGATATAAATCGCAAAAACGTCCTGCGATTTCATCGCAAAGACGCCAATATCATAAGTCTTAAAAAGAAAAGAGAGATTAATCTCGCAAGATGGCTTAGACTTATCATATTGTCGCATAGATCAAAATAAATGATAAGACAAGATCAATGGATTATTACATATGAAAGTAAGAATGTCCTGCGATCTTGTCGCATAAAAGTGGCATAATAAGACCTTTAACTAGGAAGGAAAAATAAGACCACAAGAGAGATTATATCTGCAAAGCATATAACAGATTTTTTGCAGCATTATTTGCGATAATTCATTTATCATATTGCAGATTAATAACAAGGGGCAAGTATGGGAATGATGCATAGAATGGTAAATATTGTTATTCATCATTATATGATAAATTCATATAAATAACAAACAGATAGAAGCAAAAAAGAATTTATATATTGAAAGATATCGAGCCGAGATAATTCGCAGAATATTACAAGTTGTCGCAGATAATTATCGCAAGAAATAAAGAGAAAATACAGAGAAAATCAAAAAGAAAAAACAGAGCTATTTATCTCCATCATTATCTTCATCTTCATCTTCGTCTTCACTATCTTCATCATTAGCTCCTTCCTCATCTTTGCTTTCATTTTCATTTGTATCAGCCTCACTATCAGAAATAATTGGTACTTGAGAACTGGCTGAGATATTATCCATAAGACAAGGATACAGACTAAGAGGAAGATCGTTATCTTTGCAAACTTTCTCAATAGCATTATTGCGAACGGTGAGAAGATTATTACGCAAGTTTGAGTTGGATATATTTATTTTCTCTCGCAGTCTTGAGATTTTTTCATTACGGAAGCAAGATTTTTCAAGACCACTTTTTTTCTTCTTCAAATTCTCGCTACCCTTTGGAATATCTTCCTTGATTCTGCGATGATACAACAATACATTAGAAACTGGTTGGGAATCTACAAGAAATACAAAGATATTAGAGGAACAATAAATAACCTTCTCTTTCATGGATCATTTCTTGTATCAATGTTGCTTGCTCGGTATGAAGACTGACATCTATCGTTAAGTTTTTCCTAGCATTATAGAGAATTGTCGCAGCCCATGCGAATTCATCATCACTTTGAATGAGAAGATGGGAACGGATTTGTTTTTCTCTTTTAAGAAGTTTAATGTTTTCATCCTTAAGTCTATCTCTCTCAAGTTCAGTATAAATAAGGGTATTGCGAAATTTTGATAGAGCTTTAGCGCCTTGAAGAGTAATGCGTTTTTTATCCTTCTCAAGTTCACTCTTCTTGGCTTTTAAGACTTTGATTTTTTTCTCTAAATTCGTCTCTGCAAGTCTTTAAACTATTGGATGTACTCAAGACAGATCTATAATCCATTCTCATAAGGGAGATATGATATTTAAGCTCATCAATGGACAAAGTATTAATTTTTTCATCTGAATAATTATTTAAAGCGTCATTAAGACGCACAAGAAGAGTGGTTTCATCTCTGGGTTCATCAAAAGAATTAAGAATGATGGCTTCATCAGTAAGATTATAGGCATCTGCAAAATGGTTGCCCAAATAAGATCAAAAAAAAGGGGGGGGGGGGGGGGGAAGACTTATACCAATAACTTGTTTGCAGAATTTCTCTTTATCAACTAATTTATGTTGAAGAACTTGAATTTCTACTTCAAGCGATTTATTTTTATTAAGAAGCTCAGTATTTCCAGCTACTTCCAACTGTTTACATTTTTCGCGAAGAATGGAGATTTCAGCTTCGTATTGCTTATTTTTCTCGAGAAGTTTCGCAGATTCAGATTATGAATCAGTAAGCCTTTTATGTGATGATGATAATCTATTTTCTAATTCTGAAGCAACAGAAAAAGAAGCTCTGGCAGTCTGTGAAAGAAAAGCGAAAATAAGTAAGATAAGTAAAAGATTTTTGATACTCATGACAAATTTAAAGTTTACTACAAGAAAAATGAAGGAAAGGGGCATACCAACAAAGCTAACGCATGAACAAAACCTGGGTTAATAAATCTTGAGACTCCTTTAAGATCTTTATTATTAGTCAAGATTGAAGCGTCGCAGATCTTTGAGAGATAGTCGCAAGTACGAGTAATATCATCATCTCCAACACCTTGTAGGGGATTTCTAAAAATGTTTGACAATTGATCCATTGGAGTCTCAGGTTGAGAAAGACCCATCGCAGACCTAATTCTTGCGGAAGAGATATGCATTGAAGGGCCCACAGAGGCATCATTATTAATTCCACTATTTTTTCGATTTCATTATCTTTTTCAGCGATAGTAGAAGTCTCTTTGAGTTGAGAATTATCAGAAGGAAGTGGTTGAGTTTTTCTTATCTTCTTTGGAGGACCGTCAGTGATTTGATTTTTATTGCACGAGGAGAAGCACCAGAACTTTTATTTGGAGTTGCTACTCTTTTGCCTTTATCTTTGGCTTCAACCACCGCGACAAATGGTATTCCTTGAAAACAATCACATATAAAGATAAGAAACAGGGGCAACAATATATTGTTAAAGGTTATAGAAGATTGTTTCTTACTTCATCTGTGAAGGTTTTCAAAATTTGAAGGAGATTGGGATTCCAAAGATTGACATAGTTAAGCTTCATTCTTTCAACTGATAAAATATATCTCAATATAATCAATAAGAATGATACATTTATCCAAATTTAGAATAATGATAAATTTTCGAAATATACCTCAGGAAATTCCTTTCGTGCCGCTTAAAAACCCAAGGACAATACGCTGCAAGATTCGCAGGATTCGCAGGAAGATCGAGAGCGCCAGAAATATATGAACCTTCAAGGAGGAGAGGAAATCTACACCACTTATCATCTTTTGAGAAGCGTGTACCTTGGTTTTTACTTGAATGATAATCTATATCTTGCATAAGAAGTTTATCCTTCGCAACCTTTTTATTCCTATTCAAACGAACAACCCAACACGTGCTATCTTTCTTCATGGGAATCACTTGATATTTCGCAAAGAAATTTTCCACGGTATATTTCGCTGGAATAATTGGGATATCTTTAAAATCAGGATGTTTCTCAGATTCAGGATAGCGAGATCCTTTACCAGCTCCACGAAAGGCATATTCGAGAATGAGACGAATACAATCTCCACTTAATTGGAAGATTGCTCGTGAAAATTTAACGTCAGAAATAATTTCATAAAAAAGAGGGAGATCTGGGTTATTGGAAAGTAGGTTGACCTAATTTTTTAGCAGGAGCCATTTTTTAGTATGGGAATGATGATTAAGATGAAGAAGAATAAAGAAACAAGATTGAAACAATAGTAGATCCGGAATTTGCGGAAGAAGATGAAGAACATAAGAGTTGCAGATAAAAAAGTAAAAAGAGAAAGTAAAAAGAAGAGGAGAGATTAGCGAAGAAGATATTTATAAGAGAAGAAGATTCTTGAGAACATCAGTGCATTCAATGAAGAAAAGACGTGAATGATCAGAATTCAACGGTTGAAAAAAGATGTGTCAAGGAATAAATGAGAGAAGAAACACGCGTAGAATATCTAGCGATGGATGCAGAGACGTGTCAGAGTGAAGGTAGTGTGAAAAGATAGGGAGTTGCGGCAAATCAAGAGATTTAAATTCTCATGATCTTTATCTTCTTCGCAGATAATATATGAGAAGAGGCAAGATGTAGGATCAGAATGTTGTCACAACAATATTCTTGCGAAATAAACAACATTTCTGCGAGACATGTTTACGATACATCAATGATATTCTGCAATACATCTCAAAATGACGTAAGGAATGACATATCGGATGAAAACGACAGAAACATGAGAAAGGCATGACATTTCTGCGATGAATCAATAAAACCTGCGAAAGATTAAGGCGATGCAAACTGCGATGTATCGCAAGAACTTAGATCCGAAACTAAAGGGAATCTTAGCTGTAAATGAGCTGTAATCCACTATGTAAATGCCTATATAAAGGAAATGAATAGTTCCAGAGAGGGAGAGAAATTTTCGAGTTCTAAGAAAGTTTTTAGGAGAGAGAAAATCTTATTAAGTGAATTGTATTCTTGATTACTGTAATTCTTTTAAGATCATATCAATAAAAAAGGTTCTTAATCTTGAAATTGTGTCATAAATTCTTGAGTTGGGTGTAGTGTGGGAATTCCTGCAACTACAAGGCTCTCAACCCCCATAGCCCTTGCTCTTACAAGTATGTCAACAGACATCAAATATCTATAAAGGGTTATGGAGTATGAAAACCTCTTAAAGGATCAAGTTATTTATTCATAAATGCTTACAAGAAGCTCTTTGCACCAAACATAAATTGGGTTTTTTCTTAGAGCTAGATATAACTTGCATCTTATGCACGATGTCAGTGGAATCTATACAATATTTATTATTCGACTGTGAGATTGCAAAAGAAGTATAAAGCCTATAATTAATGGCAATTCATGGTATCTTCAAAAAATTTCTTACTTTCTTAGATGAATACAATGAATGGGCTGCATGAAAGGTGGATACTATCTCTATGGCTCTAGCTTATACAAAATTCTGGTTTATATGGAAGGAGAGACGTTCTCTAATCACATCATTTGTCTGTTGCAATACATGGACATTTTGATCCCTGTTGTAATTTAACACATTAGTAATACTATGAAATCTAAAATTAGTTGTGAAACTTGGAGATCACCCATAAAAAATACAAATAACTGAATTGTGACACTTCTTGGATATCTCCTAATTCAATTTCAGGCTACGATCTAATTTATCGCAATGATACATGTTATTTCTAGGGAGTGAAATCAAGACCAATCCATGCAACCTCTGCTAAAGAAACAACTACTAAAACTCTACTAAAAGCGTGCTGAAGAAAATAAAAGGGAGAATTTGTTGGTAATCAAAGGAGGTCGTAAGTCCATGATAACTTTCTTCAGGGAAACAACAACAATATGAAATGGCAGTGAAAAGTTTATCTTAATGAAGCTATAAGAGTATCAATAAAAATATCATCTCTTCTTTATTGGGTTTCATGCATGTTTGCATACGTGAAGAAAATGGTGTGGCATACATTTTGGCTAAGAATGGTATAATGAGAAAAATTATATATCTTTGGGATGAACAAGATTCTAAGTTTTGCTAAGGAATCCTTTGCTAATGTAAATCATGTTGGGTAAATGGCACAGCGGAACACGAGACAGACCACAAAGGGTAATGGTTGATTTGAAACAAACATGGAGAAATAATAAGAGAGAGAGATAGAAGATAAAATTACACACTACCACAACACAAGATATACGTGGTTCACCTTTACAGACTACTTCCACGGCTAACACCACCAGAAAAACTTCCATTATAATATAAGACCATTACATGCTCTTTCTGCAACCTACGGAAGAAAACTCAAACATGAATACTTAACAAGACATACCCGAGAATACCATTGAAGAAACCATAGAAACCAACTCTCTAAACCATTCTTCAAACCAGCCTCATGTCTTGTCTTCCACACCTTCTTTACAACTTCTAGTAACAGAGGAAAAACATGAGAATACTAGAAACTTTATGTAAGGAAAACCCCTAAACCCGAAATACTAGAACACGAAAATCCTCTCTCTACAATTTCGGATATTGACCTTCATGGTAGCACTTGACCCTCCCTAACAAAGAGACCAAAAACCTTAGCACAAGGTTTTACCACTTTTCTACGCTGGATTTTTCCTAGCTTGGATCTTAAGTTCCTAAACTTTAGGAATAAGTTTATACAAGAAATATTTAACCAAAACCCCAACTCTTGACCACCATCTTAGCTTACAAATCCTAGCTTTCCTTCTTTGTGCATCGGTTATCTCGAACTATTTGAATATAGTGTTCCTATAAGATCATATTATAAGGGATCTTACGAAGGAAACTTGTTCAGATAGTTAAAGTTCTCCATTTTTTAATATACTCTCATCTTTTCAAAGAAAATGAAAAATGCACCCCCAAAAAACTAGGGTGTACAAGTAGATTTTCTTCTATTAGGTAATTAATTTTTGAATTTGTATTGGAAATGAGAGTAAACAGACCAACATAGTGGTTTTGAAAATAAAAAATACCCGATGAGAAAAGGGTACTTGTGAACCGCGATTTTAGGAGGTTAACAAACATGACTAATACAATGAATGTGCTACCCCACACGACATTGCACAATAGCTTTATAAGCTAGTAGCTGCTAGCTTTTGGATGCACATAATCTGTTTCTTTTGTTTATTTTTATAAATATACAGCTGTCAAAATAACACGTAATTTTTAATAGATCCTCACACTTAGTTCATATTCATGGAATTCACTTTCTTGTTCATCTCAATTCACTTTCTGAATCTGCAACATGCTCAATTCAAGACAGGGCTTATTAGCACCAATCTATCTATTTCTCATTAGAAAATTAGGACATTAAACCGTTCCATCAGGGCTTTATTATCAGCAGAAGAAAATTTATTAGGCAACTTAGTTGTATAAACGATATCAATATAATTTATTTTTTTAAAACAAGTTAGGAATTGAGAGGGATCGTAAAGGGTTACCACCTGATCTAAAAGCAACACTTTTGCAGACCCAGAATCAAGAATTTGTACTCGCCAGTAAAAGTAATTTTGGTTAGATTAAAACAAAATTAATCTTCTTAGAATTCAAAATTAAGTTAGAATCACCACCACTTAATTTGATGAAAATTTAGAAGAGGGGATAAATAGTAGGTGAAATGCCAACTAACATACACAACTAAAGATGGGTTTTCCTACACCAATCTGATGATTTTGATTCTTTTAAAAATGTATACCGCCATTAGAAACCCAACTCAAGTTAAAAGAGATAGATGAAGAGCTAGAATAAAATAGAGGGGAAAGAAAAATCAATTGTAATAAGTGACAAAAACTTAAAGTTCTCACTTCATAATTTTGTGTATTGATTGTGTGTCTAATTCTTTACAAGGTGACCTATTTATATACATTACAAAAGACATATTGTCAAAAAGGAGAGGAAGAAAAAATAAGGGAAGTTGTCAAAAAGGGGAGGAAGAAGAAATAAGGGAGGAAGAAAATAATGGCCATTCTAGAAGCCATCCATTCTAGAAGCCATCCTAGAGAAAACTAACATGTGTTTCATATTCACAATTAATACCCTCCCTCAAACTCAAGATGGTGCAACACACATGTTGAGTTTGAAACCAAAAAAACTCGACGAGTGAAGTCAGTGTTTTGGTGAATAAATCAGCGAGTTGCAATTCCGAGCGAACAAAAGGTAAAACAATAGTCCGTTCCTTGAAGTGATGTCGTACAAAGTGAAAATCGATCTCAATATGTTTCGTACGTTCATGAAACACGTCATTATGGGCAATGTGAATAGCAGCCTTATTGTCACAACACAATGGAGTAGGTTCTGATAAATGAACTCCCATATCTTCAAGGAGCCATCGAACCGAACAATCTCGTAAATTGTATGAGCAAGAGCTCGATATTCGGCCTCAGCACTAGACCGAGAAACAACACTTTGTTTCTTACTACGCCAAGAGATCAAAGATTTTCCTAGAAACACACAATATCCTGTGGTTGAGCGTCTATCTGTGATGTCACCAGCCCAATCTGAATCTGAATATGCATGAAGACAAAGATCAGAAGTAGATGAGAACTTTATACCTTGATACAAGGTGCCTTTGATATAACGTAATATCCGAAGTACTGCAGCATAATGTGTTGACCTTGGAGTTGACATAAACTGACTAACTACATGAACTGCATGGCTGATGTCTGGCCTTGTGATAGTCAAGTAATTTAGACTTCCCACAAGCTGACGATATAATGTAGGATTGGATAAAACTTTTCCTTCGAAGGGATTAAGCTTCACATTTAGTTCAAGAGGTGTATCTGCAGTTTTACTATCTGTTATCCCAGCACGTTGAAGAATTTCGGAGGTGTACTTTACTTGTGAGATGAAATAACCATCAGATGACTTATCGACCTCGATACCAAGAAAAGACCTTAAAAGACCTAAGTCTTTCATTTCAAAACATGAACTAAGATGAAGTTTAAGAGTAGTAATTATTCTAGATCATCACCTGTGATAACCATATCATCAACATACAAGAGGAGAATAACCATACCCTTCTTAGTTGATCTAGTAAACATTGCTGAATCATAAGCACTTTGATTGAATCCATACTGAAGGATAGCATTAGAAAACTTCTCAAACCAAGCTCGTGGTGCTTGTTTAAGTCCATACAAGGCTTTACGAAGCTTACATACTTGATTTGAAGAATGAACCATTCCTGGTGGTGGTCTCATATACACTTCTTCTCGAAGTTCTCCATTAAGGAAGGCATTTTTGACATCCATTTGATGCATATTCCAATTATGAGCAGCAGAAACAGCAAGGAGAGTACGTCACAGTAGTCATACGAGCAACAGGAGCATATGTTTCTTCATAGTCTATACCATATTCTTGGGTATATCCTTGAGCAACCAAACGAGATTTGTAACGATCTATCTTGCCTTCTGAATTTGTTTTGATCTTGTACACCCATCTACTTCTAATAACTGTTTTCCCTGGTGGTAATTCAACCATATCCCATGTACCAGCGTCCTTGTGTGCTGTGAGTTCTTCCCCCATAGATGTTTGCCAGACTGGACTTAAAGATGCTTCCCTGTATGATTTTGGTTCATTCATAGATAAAATGGATGACAAAGAACAATGATAATCTGCAAACCTGGCTGGTGGTCGACGAGTTCGTAGAAGCAAAACATCATTTTCAGGTACAAGATCCC
This sequence comes from Papaver bracteatum, assembly GCA_023529315.1. NCBI lineage: Eukaryota > Viridiplantae > Streptophyta > Magnoliopsida > Ranunculales > Papaveraceae > Papaver > Papaver bracteatum. Next base: position 645,556 of record JAJJWX010003264.1, read on the forward strand.
CTCCTGGAGAAGCAATGTCGGATTTTCCATAGAGTGGTCATGTGGAGTTTCGAAATTTTCAAGAGGAGTGACTTCTGTGATGGTGGATGGAATAATTGTAGGCTGAGAGTTAGATAGAGATACATCCTCAAAAGGATCTAGATACGTAAACTGTTCTAGAGTAGAAGACTTTCTACTAGGAAGAGACCAAAAAGGTATATTTTCCCAAAATGTAACATGACGAGAAACACGTAAGCGTCGACTCTCTGGATAGTAACAACGATAACCTTTTTGTTCAATACCATAGCCTAAAAACACACAGATAGCATTCTTTTTACTGAGTTTGTTTCGTTCTCTTTCTGTGAGAAGAACAAAACAAGTTGAACCAAAAACACGAAGCTCAGAATAATTAGGTTTCTTATCATAGAGACGTTCATAAGGTAATATTCCTCCTGTGACTATATATGGAATGCGGTTTATTGTGTAAACTGCAGTAAGGACTGACTCACCCCAAAAATTAGATGGAACTGATCTTTGAAAGAAGTTGGGTTCTAGTTGTCTCTATGATGTGACGATGTTTTCTTTTCGCTATACCATTTTGTTTCGGAGTTTCAGTACAAGATAATCGAAGAATAGTACCTTCGTTTTGAGAAATTCTTTGAAAGGAGTTGATATGTATTCACCTCCTTGATCAGCACGGAAAGTTTTAATGGATTTTCTAAATTGAGTTTTGACCATTCTAGAGAAATCTGTGTATATTTTCAAAAATTCTGATCTGGAACTGAAAAGGTATAGCCATGTAAAACGAGAAAAATCATCAATGAAGATAACATAATATAAAGCCCCTCCCTTAGAGGCAATGGGAGACTTTCCCCACACATCTGAATGAATAAGATCAAAAGGTTCAACCGAATGTGTAACACTATTATTAAAAGGAAGCGCAGGTTGTTTACCCAACTTACACGAAATGCAATAAGGTTCTTTATCAACTTGAATTGTTCCTAACAGTCCTTTATTGATCATATATGTAAGACGTGAAAAGGAGACATGTCCTAGCTTAGAATGCCAAGACATAAACGGGGACACAGTAGAAGGAAGGGAGTTTGCAACTGCAGCAGTAAGTTCATTCTTTGATTGTTGAGGAACGATGAGAGTTTCAAGGAGATATAATCTGCCAACTCTACGGCCTATCCCAACAAGCTTCTCTGTCCTGGGATCCTGTATTACACAACCAAAGGAGAAGAAATAAATGTTAAAACCCTGATTACACAGTTGCCCAATTGATATAAGATTCATCTTGATCTTTGGAACAAGTAACACATCAGATATACGTATTTTATCTGAGACTTTAACATGTCCAATATGACTAGCAGCTATTTCGGATCCATCCGCAGTTTGGATTTTAGGTGTAACAATAGGATGCTTGCTTTCAAATACATTAGAATTGAATGTCATATGATTGGAAGCACCTGAGTCAAGAAACCAACCATTTGAAAAGGTACCTGTGGGAACTGAAAAAGCAGATGTTGTTGTAGAATTATTATTACCAATTGCAAGGGCTTGTTTGAGCATCTCTTGAATATCAGCAAGATTATTTGATGTAGATGATGATGATTCAGGGCTTCTTTCTAACACATGTGCTGCAAGAATGGAAGGCATAGATGTGTATGCAGTTCCATTTAACCTTCTTCTTTCTCTCATGTTTCTTGAAAATGGAGATGTACAGTTTCCTACTGTATGACCGGGTTCTTTACAATAATTGCATTGAATTTGTGAGTTTGATCCTTGGTGAGTTGGAATTTGAGATGCTGATGTTTGTGACATACTCTGTGTTGTTGGTAAAGTGCAGTTCTTGGCCAAGTGACCAGGTTTCTTGCAGTTGTAACACTGAACTTGTGACATGTCACGGTAGTTTCTTTGAGAGGTGATAGTATTATTAAAACCTCCACGCGAAGGAACGGCAAACACAGCAGGTATCTCTGGCTTGATCCTTTTCCGAGTTTCTTCAGTAATAAGCTCAGACAATGCATCTTCTACAGTAGGGAGAGGATATCGATGAAGGATTGAAGCTCTTACAGTCTCAAAATCATCTCTTAACGCCATTAGGAGTTGAACCGATCGCGACTCTTCTCTCGTATTTATGCCATGCTTCGATATCTATAGTCCAATTGGGTTCCATCAGTGCTAGCTGATTCCATATAATTGACATCTCAGAATGAAAGTCTGAGATTGACTGATCCATCTGCTGCTTCATAGAACGAATATCTTGTTCTAGTTTGTAACGTTGAGCAAAGTTGATTTGGGTATACCTTTTTGAAAGAAACTCCCATGCGTCTTTGGCAGTCTCAAAACCAGTAAGTTGCATACTTATGGAGGTGATTACTGTATTGCTTATCCATGTGAGTATCTTGTGATTGTTGATCTCCCAGTCTTCGGCCGCCTTCTCCTTGATTCCTTTGTCTTTCTTTGCTAGGATCAACTTCTTTATCTGTAATAACAACACCAGTAGAGACAACACTAGGCTTCTTGGCTTTACCATCAATATATTTCCACATAGCTTTTCCTTTGAGGAAACTTCTCATAAGGAAGGACCAATGGTTATAGTTTGTTCCATCAAACTTTACGGTGATAGGTTGATAATCTTCACGCGACATATTGAACGATAATGAAGGGATTTTGGATACTAGGATTTTTGGATACTAGGCTCTGATACCATGACAAAAACTTAAAGTTCTCACTTCATAATTTTGTGTATTGATTGTGTGTCTAATTCTTTACAAGGTGACCTATTTATATACATTACAAAAGACATATTGTCAAAAAGGAGAGGAAGAAAAAATAAGGGAAGTTGTCAAAAAGGGGAGAATGAAGAAATAAGGGAGGAAGAAAATAATGGCCATTCTAGAAGTCATCCATTCTAGAAGTCATCCTAGAGAAAACTAACATGTGTTTCATATTCACAATTAATAATAAGAACCCACCAAATAATAAGAGAATAAGAAGAAAAGAAAAAAAAGAAAGAATACCATCAAACCTAACCTAAGATGGGAACACTCGAGCACTGGGAATAGACATGAAAACGTGTTGATTTTCTCAAGGAGAAAGTAACGCCTTATTAAATGGAAGTTATGAAATTTACAAAGGTTGTTTTTGAGTTTTCCAAATTAAAATAAGGACTTGTTTACAATTAATGGAATGACAGTTATACATTCTTAATCGATGGCTGGGAATAAAAATGTGTTGGTATCCGAGGGTATATAGCCCGCTAGCTTACAAACCTTTCCCGCACTGTTCCTAATACAAATCAGTTCAGGCAAAATATTAATTACTTTAGTCATTAGTATATCTAGAGCTGTCAACGGGGCAAGCTAGGGTCAACCCGGCCCTAGCTTGTGAACCCGTTGACAAGCTAGGGTCAACCCTAGCCCTAGTGCTATTCATCAACTCAGTTCAGTTGGCTTGTTAGTTATCATAACAACCAAAAAAAAATGTTGAAAGCAATTTGTTAGGGGAGGATTGAACCTAGCTCACTAGGTGTTCACTTTAGCATAACAAATACAAATGAACACGTTTCTATTAGATAAAATCTTTAAAATTAACAAGCCAACCCGTGAACCCGCGGGGTTGTCGGCTTGTTTTCGGACCGGGTTGAAACAAGCCAAGCTAGGTCCAACCCGCGGGCCGGGTTAGGAATTGACAGCTCTAAGTATATCCATATTAAAATCCGACCGTTTCCAACAAATCTGCATTTGATTTTTATGAGAACATTAGAGAATATTAATTTATCAAAACTTAATTTCAATATATCTATGATAATGATTATGGGATATACTAATTCTAACCAAATGTGCGGCTCACTTTTATCAATTGCTTCGCACTATTATGGTACTATCGGTAGGTAAAAAGCGAAACTAGATGACTATCTAATAGGCATGGGAGGATTGAAAATCTAAATTGAATGAATTAAAGTGAATCGGATAAAATCACGATGAAGTATAACATTACTGAAACAAATAAGAAGAAAGTTTAACTAGTACAACCGTTGCCACGGTGGAAGGGCCGACCGAAAAAAAATCTGAAGATGGAGTTTAAATTTGATATTGTTGTTTGTGCTCGTTGCGTAGATTTTTTTACAACCTTTCCAACGAGATAAAATTTGTAAAAATCTAAGGCACGGATTTTTATATATGTTATATTAAAGTTGGCTTTCCAATTATACCCCTGAAAAAGTAGGATACACAAAGAGTTATAATAATTTGATTAAAAGAGAGGGATAATTTTGTCTAGTGAAAAATGTGACGGGAATCTGCAAGGAATATTCTTTCTCAATCTTTTTATGAAATTGAACATTTACGTTACTCTTCATTTAACAAAAAAGTTGCCATAAAAGGGACTCCCTCCCTACGGGCCCTCCGGTCGGTCGGCCCAATGAATTCGGGTAAAATTAAAATAAAATAAAAATCCATATTTTTTGATTTGTAGCGATTGTATCAGATTAAAAGAATATTATCAAAAGACTATTATCAAAATTTGATATTCCAATTATAATAGATTAAAACTACTTTGACATTTTTTTGATGAGCGCTCGATGAAATTTGATGTAATTGTGATGAAATTGAAACCAATTTGAAATAAAGGAGATATAATACATGTGACATTTTGAATTTTTTGATCATACAGAAGGGCCTCCTTTCAGTCACCCCGACAAAAAAAAAAAAATCATAGTTTAGGCTCCATTCATATCTCATATTTGTGCAAGTTTCATCACCCTCAAGATAGTCTGTTGTGAGAAAGCAAATTATTAGTTAAATAAATTATAAAATAATATCAATTAGATAATTCCTTTTGTTAACCCACACACAAAGAGCTACTAATTAACCTCCAACCAGCGACGGAACCATGAATTTGTATCCGGGTGGGCTAAAAAAAAATTTGCTTCGTACACCCAGATTATAGAAATCTAAATGCCTCAAATTAAAATACTGTGATAAAAGCATTGCATGTTGCTTATCATTTTCTATATAGTAAGGTTCAGCTCAGTGACAATATTAAATTGCGAAGACAACATATATAATAAAAATAAATATTATTATTCAAATGAGTATTTTTGTCACCAATTTTTGAATTTTTAAAATGTTACTTCTATATCTTTGTTTGGTTCTCAAATCAGTTCATGAAATTAAAAACCGATACATGAGAACATTTAAATGTCAAATTTTTGTCATTGTTTATTAAAAGAAAAGAAAAGGGGGAAAATATTATGTGATAGATTTTGATATTTGGGTTAATTTTTAGTTTACGTACGCATGGACCAAGTTTTTGTAAATATTTGGAAACAATATGGGCTAGATAGATCAAATTGTGATGGAGTGGGAGTAAATTTCACAGTTGAATTTAATTTCTAAGCACTAACCGAAACAGAAGAGGACACAAAATTTTAAAAGAAGTAAAAAACGCAACATTATAACAATTAAATTGGGAAGAAGTCATGAATATGTCATACTAATGGGCTAGTGAAAAAATTTACCCTGCGCTAATCTATAGTTATATGAATCGCTTAGATCTAAGTTTTAACCTAGAAACTAAAAAGAACCACAAGATGAGAAGAAAAAAAGGTTGGAGGAAGTCACCATAAGACTAGTTTTCTTGTATGTTTATATAGATAGAGAGTTATTAGTGGGATACGTGGCGTGTGGTTTCTCACTTTGGTATAAATAGAGAGTTTATTTTGGGCTAACTATAATTTTGACCAGGGCTTTTTCATTTTTTATTTTACGAATAGGCTGACTAAAAAGAAATTTCTCGTATTTTGGGGGAGGGGCTGCAGCCTGGGTAAGCCACCCCTAATACCGTCCCTGCCTCCAACAATAGAGTTCCATATATACATGGATACTAGAACTGACCACTATCGTTCAACGATGAGCAAATTTTGTATCAATTTTAGCTTTCATATCCATAATTTATTTTTATTGTTTTAGATGATGAAAACCATAAAATGGTGCATATGAGAGGTAAACATTTATATCCATAATTTGTTGTTATTGTTATAGATGATGAAAACCATAAAAGGGTGCATATGAGAGGTAAAAGTGGATAGTGTTTGTACGAGTGCATAAGGTTGGCTAGGAAAGGGATGCTTCAGTGGAAATGAAAAAATATGATCGGGAGTGAGGGAAGCTGAAAGAGATAAGATTAGAGTTTGAGTTGCAGAAGCTTTGAGGGATGAATATCTATTGGAAGCTATTATTACGACACTTTTGTTGTGTTTAGATGATCAAGAGGTCCCCTATTTATAGATCTGCAAGACCCTAATCTCAAGCCGATGAGATAAGGATGAAGAATAAAATAAACACAATCTCCTTATTCTCAAGAATATCTAAGGGCAGATCAAGGGTTTAAGTATATCCTCTGCAGCTGATTCTTTGTGACCGGATATTCTCTTCCTTGTGTGACTAGACTTGTACTCACACTTGTCGTAGACCTCCAAACCAAAATCCATAATTCCCTTATTAGTGACATAATCATCCTTTATATGTGATGCGTCATATGATGTGGCAGTATTATCAAAATTTATCGTAATTTTGATTGAGAAATACTTGTGTTAGGGTATTAATGCATCAATGAATATTGTTATAGTTGTACGTGTCTTAAGGAGAGCACAAGCTTGACTGAGGTCTACTATCACCTAGTTGTAGACGTTTTCTTATGATAAAAAAATATATGGCTCATTATGATAAGAGCCTGGGGACTGATTTTATTTTTCCAGTCAGTGGAGAAAGATTAGCTACTATTCAACCATATGAGATAAGTGAGCTCTTGTCAATTTGTATAAGTAAGGAAATTTGTTATTTGAACGAATAGAGGATCCAAGGTTATCCATAAAGGTGGATGAAGCTTAATTGAACAATTGAATAAACTCTCTTCACACTAATATGGTGCTCGAGACAAGTATTTATATTAAGCACATGAAATTTTGGCTTATAGGACACGTTACATAAGACCGACAATACGTACTATATGAACTATACATGGACCTCCATTCTACACCCCCCTCAAGCTATACACGGTGGTAAACAACGTGAAAGCTTGCGACATAGAAAATGAAACCTCTTTGTAGAGAGACCCTTGGTGAACAAATCCGCCAGTTGATGTTCTGTGGCAATATAACGAATAAGTAAAGAGCCTGATGAGATGCGTTCACGTACAAAATGGTAATGAATCTGGATATGCTTTGACCGCGCATGCTGAATAGGATTGATAGCAAGATATGTAGCACTGATATTATCACAATATAGAGTTGGAGGTTTTGCTAAAGAGAAACCAAGATCTGTCAACAAATACTGAATCCAGGTGAGCTCAGCGGAAGTAGATGATAGTGCACGGTATTCAGCTTCAGTGCTACTAGTAGAAACTATAGGTTGTTTCTTAGAACCCCATGAAATAATATTTTTTCCCAAGAAGATGCAATGGCCTGAAGTAGAGCGAGAGGTATCAGGATCACCTCCCCAATCAGCATCAGAAAAAGCCGAAAGCTCCATAGAATTGTTGCACCAAAAAGAAATTCCATGACCAAGTGTCCCTTTAAGATAACGGAGAATTCGTTGGACAGCCATAAAATGAGCTTGAGTCGGACGATGCATATATTGACTAACCTGATTAACCGCATAAGTAATATCAGGACTCGTCAGATTGAGATATTGTAAGCCTCCCACCAAACTACGATATAGGGTAATATCAGAAAACAATGGAGCATCATTGGATGATAACTTAGAACGCGGCGCCACTGGAGTAGAAACCGGTTTAGAATCTGCAAGATTAACTCTTTTTAAAAGATCCAGTGTGTATCGATTCTGAGTTAGCACAAGACCATCTTTAGTGCGCGTAGCTTCCAAACCAAGGAAGTAATGCAAGTCTCCCAAGTCAGTCATAGAGAATTCTGACTGAAGTTTTGGTAAAAGAGAATTAATACCTGCAATATCATTCTCAGTGATAATGATATCATCAACATAAAGTAAGAGAACCATAATCCCTGCACCAGAGTGTTTAATAAACATGGAATGATCTGACTGAGAAGACTGAAATCCAATGGCAAGAAGAAAGGCAGCAAAGCGATTGAACCACGCACGAGGAGCCTATTTTAAACCATATAACGCCTTGTGTAGTAAACAAACATGATTAGGATACCTAGGATCAACGAACCCCTGAGGTTGTTCCATATATACCTCCTGGTCAAGAGAACCATGTAGAAATGCATTCTTAATGTCAAGTTGCTTAATTGTCCATGAATAACTGATTGCAAGACTAAGAACTAGACGAATAGTAACCGGTTTCACGACGGGACTGAAAGTCTCATCATAATCAATACCATATTGTTGAGAATACCCCTTAGCAACCAAACGTGATTTACGTCGATCAAGAGAACCATCAGGTTTTTGCTTCACCCAATAAACCCATTTAGAGCCAATAATATTCATATCAGGTCGTCGAGGAACAAGAGACCAAGTGAAATTACGTAAGAGAGCATTGAATTCATCAAACATGGCAACCCACCACTCTTTAAACTTGGATGCAGCAGTAAAACTGGTTGGCTTAGAAGGAAGAGACGCAAACTGGGCTGTAAAACATTGTAAGATGGGATATCGTGTAGTAAAACAACCTTTAAAGCTTCTAGTCTGAATAGTATTATCCTTGAGGCGCGTCACCATCGGATGAGCATTAGTAGTCAACTGGGGAGGCTCTTGTATAGTGGGCAAGTCAGCAGAAGTTGTATGCAAATAAGAACCATCAGGAGATGGTATAGATGAAGATGACAACGTGGAGGGAGACACAGGTGACGAGGAAGAAGAAGAAGTATCAGAAAAGGATAGACGACGAGGAGATAACGGTAGTGTAGCAGAAGGCAGTGAGGAAGAAAGTAAAGGAGAACTAGATGAAGTAGGTGATGAAAAAGTAGATGCAGAATTTGGAGAATGAGCAAGAGGTGGTGATATTAAATTTGGTGGGGAAACAGTAACAGAATCAGTAACTGGATAAGAAGCATTTGGTGATGAGGGCTGAGACGAAAACAGGTGTGTGGCTGAAATAGAATTTGGCCAAGTGAAAAGAGTTGATGTGGCCGGATTAGAGGAAAGAGAGGAAGATGTAGCACCAATATCAGTTGGGTAGGGAAATATGGATTCATCAAATATAACATGACGAGATATATAAATCTTGTTTCTCTTAACTTCTAGGCATTTGTATCCCTTATGCCGATCACTATACCCAAGGAAGACACATGGTAGAGTTTTTGGCTGTAATTTATTGCTTCGAAAATGATTCAAGAGTGGATAACAACGACATCCAAAAACTTTTAAAAAGTGATAGTCAGGGAGACGATTATGAACAACAGAATAGGGCGAATTATTAGACAAAATTGTAGTTGGAAGACGATTTATCAAATAAACAGCAGTGACATAAAATTCAGCCCAAAAACTCTCAGGAAAACCACTTTGGAGCATCAAAGCCCGACCTGTTTCAGTAATATGACGAATCTTTCGTTCAGCAAGGCCATTTTGTTGAGGCGTGCTAGGACAAGAATATTGACTTAGAATACCATGTTCAAATAGGTAAGATTTCAATGGATCAGCATATTCAGTACCACCATCAGTTTAGAGTACTTGTATGGTTGTAGAATTATTTTTTTTCTATCATGGATTGGAAGTTGAGAAAGCAACGAAAGACTTGTGTTTTATCAGAGAGAAAGTAGACCCAAGTAAAACGAGAGCATTCATCAACAAATAGAAGAAAATAACGAAAACCGCAATTAGAAAGAAAAGGCGCAGGACCCCATAAATCCGAGTGTATAACAGCTCCAATTTTATTGGAATAAATATTTCTAGATGAGAACGGAATACGGTGATGTTTATCACCTACGCAACTAGAGAAGATAGACCTAGAAGTAGAAAGACTAGAATTAAATAATAAACGAGACTTTAGAGAATTGAAGACAGCAGCATTGGGATGTCCCAGGCGCATATGCCACACAGTGGGAGTTGTGCGAACGCCAATAGTGGTAGCAGATAGGGCTTGAACAGAAGACAGGCGAGAATCAAAATAAGCACTAGGGAAAATAGCATACAATCCAACCTCATTCTTTCCCTTGTACAGAAGAGCACCCGTTAGTTGATCCTGAATGCAAAAACCATCACGGTCAAACAGAAAAACACAATTAGAGTCACGAGTAAGTTGGCCAACAGAGATAAGATTCTTGGCAAGTGATGGAATATTTAATGTGTTTTTCAGTAGCAATTTGGATGAAGGAGAGTGAAGAGTAATGTCACCAATGCCAGTGATAGGTAATAGTTTACCATCACCAACTAGAACTTTATCATTACCATTGTAATCATAACGATTTGTCATCTGATATGAATCCGATGTCATGTGCGCAGATGCAGCTGTATCATCAAACCATTGGTTTTCATACGGCATTGGTTGAACTTGCAAAGTTGAGAAGGCATGTGGAAGATCAAAGTTTGGAGCTTGAGTAAGGCGATGACATGCTTGAGCTGTATGACCCTTCACACCGCACCACTGGCATCTTACAACCGAGTTTTGAGGCGGAGGACCAAACAAAGATCCCATATTGTTGTTGTGGCCGCGACCATAAGACTGATATCCACCATTGTTGCTAGCACGGCCACCATTGTTCCAACCATTGGTATTCTAATTATTGGTATTAACATTGTTATTCCAATGGGTATTCCAATTATTGCGACCACCAGAGTTATTGTAGCCACCTCTGGAGGTATTGTTGTAGTTTCCACGACCAAAACCGCCTCCACGACCACGACCAGAATTTCTGGAGAGACCACGACCATGACCATAGTTATGCTGTTGATGTGAGTTCTGTTGTTGAGAACCACCACGACCAGTAGGAGCACCCGCAAAGAAGGAGACTGGGTTTTGTACATCAGCAGCTTGAGTTTGCAGATTTTTCAAATATTGAAGATGAGACTCATGATGAAGTAACAAGGAATGAAGTTCAGTAAAGGTAGGAAGAGTAGTTCGGGCTATAACAGCTGTGTAGATATTAGACCAATCAGCACCCAGTCCACGGAGAGTTGTGGAGACGAGTTTAAGATCATAAACTGGTTGAAGAATAGCTACCAAGGAATTAGAGATTTCCTTAATCTTTAGAATATATTCAGAGATGGAAGAGTTACCCTTTTGAATAGTTGATAAATTTGCTTTTAGTTGTAGAATACGGGCTGGGTTGATTGTTGCATAGGTAGAACGAAGATAGTTCCATACTTGACGAAAGTTTCCACGTCTTGCACATTCAGACTTCATGGTTTCAGTGAGGGAGCAGTTAATCCATGATATAATAGTTTGATCAATAACTTCCCACTCCTCATAGGCTGGGTTAGGAGTGCGAGCATCAGTTTCTTCATCAAAAAGTTCTGCAGCTGGTATCTCATAAGAGTCATTAAGGTATTTGAAAAGCCTTTGAGATTTAAGAATAGGAATTATCTGAGATTCCCAAAGAAGGTAATTGGTTGTGTCCAAGAGAACTATTTTTGTTGAAGAAGGCATGAAAGGTGATTTGTCAAACAGAGAGGAAGAAGTAGTAGACATAAGAGAGCCAACACTTTGCGACATAAAAGAAGGGACGGTTGGAGAACCATGGCTGAAATCAGAGGCCATAGTATGAGAGGTAGAAGAAGAAGAAGAATAATTAGATTGGGCTGATGAAGACATGATGAAGAGCAGGCTAGGGTTTTGAAGAAAAAAAAGATCAAGGCTAGGGTTTTGGAGAGATCGTTCTGGCTCTTGGTACCATGAACAATTGAATAAACTCTCTTCACACTAATAGGGTGCTCGAGACAAGTATTTATATTAAGCACATGAAACTTTGGCTTACAGGACACGTTACATAAGACCGACAATACGTACTATATGAACTATACATGGACCTCCATTCTACATTAATGTCTATCTTTAAAGAGAGTAGAAACCCTAAATCCTTGTGGGGGTCCCATCTTTGTTGAAACTAAGGCTCGGATTGTGTATTTGAATTAGCTTGAGTCTTGTCTTAGGATTAGGTTGGAATCTTTTCTTATGTACAATATTGAGTCTTACATTGAGTGAGGCTCGAAACCATATTGAGTTCATGGAAGTGACTCATCTTCATCTTAGTCAAGGTTTCTCCTTTATTTTTATCTTGGCTTCACTTTTTCCCTGGCCGAAGCTTGAGCTTGAGATTCATCTTCTTTGAAGCTTGAGCCTTTTTCTTTTAAATCCTGAGTTTTTTCTTGCTCGAAGGCAGAACTTCGTATCGCGCTTATGCTTAAGATTTATCTTTGTCTTGGTTAAAACTTCGTTTTATGCTTAATATTGAACCTTTCTTCACGATACTTGAGGTTAAACCGATTTCATAATTCCCAAGTGTATTTTGACTAGGTAATCATAGTTGGACTATGATATCTTGTTTAAAAATGATTTGTTTTCCTCAAATTGTAAGATGACCATTTTTTCCCTGGTTGTAAAATGACTATTTTGCAATTAGTCGGAAAATCGTCAGCTAGTTAAATCCCCTATTCGTCATGGAACCATAAGTGTTGTGTTCTATATATATAGATGTTGCATGTATATATGTGAATTTCAATCTTTTTTTGTTGAACCATGAGCTAGTCAAGGTTGTTGATTGTTATCATGATTTGAATAAACCCCGTCTTCGTAGAAATCACTTGTCCATGAGATGATTTTTAACTTGCATGGTCGTGTGTAGTCCCCAGTATAGCTACGTCTTGATTTATAAGTTTTCTCTAGCTTAAACTTGAACTTGGATAGCCTTGTTTTAAAGTTTGTCTATTGGCATGAGTACTGGCACCCGGATGAGTTGAGCTCGTGGAGGTAATACTTGACCATGATGAGATAATGACCGCCGAAAGTTTGATAACAAAAGGTTAAAAACATAATTTGAGGGTTTGTTATATAAAAACCCTAATTTGGGTATTACTTGTTCCAAAACAGAAGTTGAGCATGTATAGAGGTGCGTGCATTGATATGTGGGGAGGTTAGGCGTTGCCCTAGAGCATGTCTATAGTAGGTGGAACATAAGGTTGAATTATCCCAGCTAACTACCATATGGAAAGAGAATCAGACTTACTTGTCGCTAATTTTCCTAATTAACTTTTCCTAATAATGTGTTTGTCCAAACTCAAATCAGACTTACTTGTCACTGTTAAATTAACTACGGTACAACTTAGGTGTGTTCTAAGATAAACTTTTAAGAATAGAAGTTATACTATTTACAGTATTATGACCAAGGCTTGCTTAGGGGAAAAAAAAAACAATTTCGCAAATTCTCAAAATGCAATTTCTGAAATTGAGATACTCTTGACATTCTATCCATTATATTAACACACAATGTTAAAGTAAAATCTATAATATTTTACTAGTATATGAGAAATCTATTATATATGATAAAGTAAAATCTATAATATTTCTCATATATTTCAACTAGTATATGAGAAATCGTACTAGTATGAAAACTAATATTATCCAGTGAAAATCCATGCATATACTTTATTAAATTAGAAAATTAGCGTGTAATCTTCTAGAAAAGGAAAGCATATCTTGATTTTAAAATGTTTTATAATATATTAATTAGGATGTCACCTTAAGTATTAAAAAAATAACCATGAAAAATAATATATTGGAGTTAAATATATGTTCGATATATTATTACACGTGAATTGTCTGTTAAACTTGTTATTCTTTTGAAATCTTAATTAAGGATATAGAATGTAAGATAGAGATTATGAAATTTGGAACCTGGGATCGGTCCTGAATCCTTTTAGAAACAGAAAATTCATTAGAGAAAGTTAATTTTAGTCATATCAAACTTTTAACCATGCCAAAAAAAAAGACTTTCAACATGAATTCAGAGTCCGGATTCATCACTAGATACATATATCTAGTTTTCCGAAAGTTCAACACCAACAAATGACAAGAATCGTACTAGTGTTATGTCGAAATTATGAAAGTATAAAAAACCATACTACGTAATCCAATATAATAGGTTATATGAACAACCAATACGAGCAATCATCTAAATAACTAAATCCATGTAAAATAAACTTCACGTGTTATGTTTTGACTAATTACAATTGTAAGAACTTGATAAAAATGAAAGCAATCTGATGGATGACGTCTTCGTTTATCTTCAATATGTCTTCATCTCCCCAACGAGTAACTAGATATTGTCTCTACATTTATATATCCTAACCTAACCAATTTGACTTAGTAAACAATTCAAGTGATTGACTTCTGGAACTAAACTTACCATATCAATGCTTGGTAAGTTCAACCGAACAGTGCTCTAACACATCAAATACAATTGGCTATGGTATCCCCGTAGACTAATTTTTATGTTTTTCATTTACGAATAAAATCAAGGCAATCAGCAGGCAATTCACATCTATGTATGTCGTTTGATGAATATATATGGAAGCGTACACAAAAAATGTATCGATAACTTTGATGGATAAAATGAGTCAAAACCTAATTAAGAGGAATGGTAATTAACAATCGGCAGCAGCAGTCCCTTGTTAGTTTCAATGATTTAAATGCTTGAACTAAATCCCAACAATTATTAGTGTTATGAATAGGGATAACTTAATCATGTTACATCCTTTAAATAACCTTTATCATGTTATCCTAGTTGGCCCTAAATTTAGCAATCCTCAATTATTTTGAGCATTCCCAAATTACCCAAGAATTTTGAAAAGTTTCGTCAGTACAAATACATTTGGTAAAATCCACAATTTAATCTTGTTTTAAAAAATTCAAATGTCTATGTGGGTCAACTGTGTGACCAGAACTAAAATACAATAATGTTTACTTTCATGGTCATGCAATTGGACACAATATTCAAATAACCCCCGCTTTAACTATTTTCATCCCGTTTTGTTTTAGAAAAACTGTTAACGGCTTGTTACCTGCTAGGTGTCAGTTATATTTTATGAAAAAAGGTTGAGTTGAGCTAAGTTCTCCATATCTCCTTGGTGAAAAAGTTCAATGATATTAGATGATCCGTAAAAGTAATTATCCTGATTGGGGGATGAAAAACCTAAAAAGTGTTGCAGAAGGTCGATTCTCCACTAACCAAAAGCCCCAAAGCACTTGGGATTGATGAACTTTTTTTGCGGAATGATATTACGAACTTGAGGACAGTGTAACGATTATGAAAAGGGCTCGACGTATTTGAAAAGTGATGTAGAATTTTTTGGGTGTAAATGAATATTTTTTGTTAAAATCTTAAAACACATTGTCATTAATGTTAAATTCATGTTGATGATATTTCACTATTATGAAATTTATTGACTTGATCGACAAGGAAATGATCAATGTTAAAGGGCATGGATGGAATCACTTTCATAAACGGTTCTGTAAATGGGGGGATCCGATGTAAATGTTCTTCGACCATTTATGTCCAAATTTGCTACTCAATCAAGGATATTAGTTGTCACTTTAACGCTTACGATACGAGATCCAAATTCAAATAACTCCTCGAGATAAGTTTATATATGAGGCTTGATCAACCGCCAAATTTGTTATTTTTTTCGTTTCAAAATAATAAGTTGGTTTTATGTGTTAACATTCATATTATTTTGAAACGGAAAAATAACATTCCTAATATTATGAGCTAATAAAGAAAAAGAGAAAAATTATGTCACCCATAGCCATTCACCGTTTTAGATGGTTGACTTGTCTTAATTTGTCCCCACACTAGCCAAGTCATATTACCATGCAATATCAGATGGAGACATGGAGCATGAGTTCTCATGTTCTCCTAGTAAGACTTTTTGTCTAATTAAGGATCCGTCCACACATGCTTAATTAGACGATAGTTCGTGAAAATTTACATAATTTATTTCATGTGTTTTTATTTATTTAGAATGAATAGTGTTGTATAAATTATTTCATTCTACCTTATCTCGTATTTCCATTTTTTAGAGAGAATAAGTCGTACACTTCAAGAGTTTTTGTCGCCTGAAAACTCTAAGTTCAGTTAACTTATAGCCGTTTCTTTTATCCTCTTGTCTCTCAACGGTATTCTTCTACCGTTTTTCTACCGGTCTTTGGCAGATTTCTAGTCGATTTCCTCCCTTCTCATCCTTTTTAATCCTCTTTCTTCTTCTCTAATGCTTCTAGGATTATCTTCTCTCTTTAATGGATTCTTATCAGCATCATTATCACATTATCAAGCACTCGAACATCAATCACAGCAACCTCAGTATTTGCAATAATCACAGTTCTATCATGGAAGGAAATCCACAATTCACAGACAACACAGGAAGCGCTAAAATCACCAGCAACACCAGAATCACAAAAACCGCAGGATTCACAAGTATCTCAGGTCTCAAAATCACCTAAGGCAACAACACTATCCTAATTACTCCAAGTATCACTAAAATCATTATGGAACCCAATTCCTTTAGAATTCGGAGAACTCTTCTCCCTATAAACTATTCTCATTACCCATTTACTGCTAAAAGAAAACCCAACTACCTTTACTCAATCAAGGCTTTTGTCAGCAAGTTTTATCAGGATGATCTGAATCATAACCCCCTCAAAGATATCCAATTACTTCTAATCAAATTCACATACTCCTTCATTATGAAAATCTAAATTAACTATCTGAGCAGTGATATGCTCATGTAATACCTAATATGAAAATCTCAACCTTTTCCCAATAATCTAAGGAAAATCATACTCAAGTCTTACCAGTTGCTACTAAAACAGAAGCTAATTTATAAAATCCTACAAATCTTCTTCTTGAGGCTTCGAACATCATAATTCTAAGCATAAATGCCATCCATATTCACACATTCATAATAAAAAATTACCCATTTCAAATAATTCATTAAAACAAACATTCATCTAGTATCCATAACAATGCCAGAAACAAGAATATCCAAAACATCCATAATAATTATCCAAAAAAACCCAAATTATAAACCACAAATTTGGCCCCAGAATGTTAACCAGCATTACTTAAAATCAAACCAAATCCCACACCATCTGACTATTGATCACAGGAAACAAGAGAATCAACATACTCACCTGCTAACCCATTTGCTGAGTTCGATTCCGAGTACCTTGTCTAACACTACGAGTCTGACTCCGAGTCACTCGCCTGGTTGGCCTTGGAACATGGCCACTGGAAGATGTTACTGGCTGCTCCCCTTGATCATTCTCTACCTCAGGTTGCGCTGGCTCATAATTAGTATGACTCATCGGTTGCACTGGATCGGCAGTTGGATCGGTGGCGGGTTGATTGATTCCGAAAAAAATGGCTCGTCCAATCTTACCAGTAGCCGGACAGAGTGCATCCAAAACCGGAAAATGCATTTTTTTCTCTTCTCTCCAAGGATGTGCCGCCAATTTTTGTACTATTAAGCGAGCAGCAGAAGGAAGAGTGATAGACTGAAAACCAATTCGAGCCAATCCAGAAACAAGAAATTAATCAGAAACAATTGCGACTCCCTCATGAACTTCAAAGGTCCCATACTTTGGATGATAAGCGTACAAGACCCAATCATCATCATCATATCCACGGCGCTTTGGCTTCTTGGATGGTTTTGGTTCTTCAGTCCCACTAATTTCAGGCGCATCACTCCCCCTTTGATGTGTAGCACCAGGCATCCTACATCCTCCTTGCTCAACATACAAATCAGACCTAAGAAAGGGATTATCTGTATCCTGATTAATGGAAGAAGGATTATGTTGTTTGAAGAACTGAACCAACCTCTCAACTGGAGAATCGAGCAATAATTCATGTACAACTCCTGGTGGACCATCATGCAGCAAATCCTCTTCAATCTTCACATCAATGTTATGTCGCATGTCCCTCAAATACTAGTAGAAACTCTCTCTGAAATTGGGGGATTCACATTCTTGTGGAAATACTACTCCATAGGGAAGACGATTAACCAAATGTTCATAAGGGGGTACCAATGAATTCTGGGTTCTACATTTACCTCAACCATTTTTATTTTTCCCTTGTGATCGATGTCTTCTTGTCTCCCAGCCATGAAAAAACTCTCGGATTCTCTGTAGAAGGAAAAAATACAGAGGAAAAACAACTGCTTAATCTCCCTGCAAGAGAATAGGGCATTTTAAAGGGATCCATCACTAAAGATTCGTTTGTTTCACTAATTATTTGCGATGATTCCCAATACGCTTCCCTGAAAATCTTTCCTCTCTAATTCCTGTCGTTTCAAATCTCCCGCACTTAGGCTATATTGGCCTATGCAGCAGGAAAACATTCTCCACACGCAATTTTTATCTAGCTGTCTTCTTATTGGCCTTAACAGATGGTGTTGAGATGCTGGACGAAACCATATTGGACTCCAACAGTTGGCTGTCATGCAAAGACATTTGGTCTATCACATGCATTTCTTACACGGTCCCAAATCAAAAGCATTATTTCCCGTATTGGCCTCAAATGCTAGCTGGATTGAAATATATATGGGCTAGTTTCTTCTACAATTATATTCCTGGGCTCATAACTGCCAGAAGACAGCCCAACACGATCTTAATCTGGAAACAAAAGTTTAGTTACACTCTCCACATCAGATTCCGATACAGTTGAAAAGCAAAGTAACTCGGTAACTATGTGGTTTACAAACTTAGCTCTTATTTTTTCTAACGTTATGGTACACAGTTGTTTTTGCAATGACAGGTCTAAATCCAAACTGCCATTAGCCATGGAAGACCATAACCAATGCAACAACACTATTGGAGATTACAACACACACACGTACAATTTTGGCAGTCTTTATACTGAGTGCTTTTTATACTTCACTTACGACAAGTCCCATAGCCCTCCCGTGAACAAATTCAAATTAAATCTAGTTCTATCAACATCACTCTCATTGTTCTCTTCATTACCTTCTTAGTCCCAAGTGAACATAACCTTCTTGTTTGTTTCCTGCTCTGGTATCAATTTCTCAGTTTCATGGCCTCCTCCTCAAACTCAATCCCACAATCCATTGATAACCTTGTAAAACAAATAAATTCAGATTTATCTATCCCTGAGGATCTGTTCCCAAAAGTCTTTATCAACTCCGAAAACATCAGAACTAAATAAGCTCAAGATTGGAAAGGATGTTTTATTGGCAAACTCTGCAGTAACATATGTTTTCAAACATCCAAAGTAAGAAACTTTATTAATGCAAACTGGGAAATGATCAGTAGAATTGAGGTTGAAGTCTGGAACAGGCGCAAAATTTTTTACATTCTCAAAACTACACATGAAGAAGACTACTCAACATTGAGGAAAGGAGGCACTAGAGGAGTATTTGACAAACTGATGGTTCTTGTAGGAGATCCTGCTAAAGGCCCTGAGCTTATTGATGAAGAGCTATTTTCAAAAGTTATGATCTGGCTACTAGTAAAGAGAATCTCATCTCATATCATCCCTGATATAAAAAACATAATTAAACCAATTGGAGTTTACCAAGATTCAAAAAAAACTTATGGTAGAGATAGGTTTGAAAAAAACTTGGAAGTAAAAGTGACAATCAATGTAACTAGATCTCTCAAGTTTGGAATTGAAGTATTTGAAACCCCTACTATGTTTCACTAGTTGGAATGTGCTTATGCTCTCAATGGCATCAAATTCTGCAAAGTTTGCAGAGTGCTTGATCACCCAAGTCCACCCTACCCCTCAACTCCAAATAAGAATAATCCTGAATATCATCATCTACCACCTCCTTAACCAGCCCCTCCACCCATAACACCTCAACAAAAAATAGTTCAAGATGGAAAGGACATCATTCACATATAATATTGGATGCAGATGCAGCTGCTGAATTTTAAGCAAAACTGAAAGCTTCCAAAAGAATGGAACTTGACAAATCTATAGATAACATTGCTTCTACCTCCAAAAACCCCATCATCTTTGGAGCTCAGTCCTCTCCTATAGACATCACAAATTCTCCACACCATGATGTCTTAGCCTGTCAAATTAAGAACAGAAGGTTGGATCTAGCAAAAAAGATTGTTGGCTCCTATAAGAAAAAACTTTCAAAGTGGAAATCTGTTGCAAGGAAAAACTTTAACAATAACAATGAACCATGAATTGAAGATGAGGGGGCTGCTGTTGAAAAAAAAAATCCAGTCACCAACACTCCAAAACACTTTCCCTTCAACACCTTACCTACCTTGGCTCAAATCAAAGCTAACATGGAAGCTGAAGCTACAAAGAAGAAAAAAGAAGCTTGGAAAGCTAAGAAGAAGGATCACTCATGTAACTTGGATGACAATTCCCTCAATGCCCCAAACATATCCATCATAGATACCAAAAGAAAGAAGACTATTCATACTGAAGATAATGCATCTCTCAACATCATGGGGATAGCAAGTGTCAAGTGATTCAAAGACCTGAATGATCTGTCTCAGGAGGAGCTGGTCAACATTCCTATTCGTAGGGCTAATGGCACTTTGGAGAGCTCCTCATCAGGAACTATGGTACATCCCCTCAACTTTTATCAATAATATACTCTAAGAACTCAAAGTCTTTACTATATTGATTTTATCTTGCTCTACAATTATTATGATACTATCACTAGAAGACTTATCTCAAAGTATCCAAATGTCATATTTTTGGAAATTCTTCACTTCTCTGGCATGGAATTGCCAAGGATTGGGTACTAGGGATGCTAAGGGATATCTTAATGATATGCTCAATAAATTGAATCCTGGTATTATATTTCTATCTGAAACAAAACAAAAACATGATAAATTTGAGAAAACCATGCATGAGTTAGGGGTCCACAACTTCAAAACTGTTAATCCAGGAGGGGAAAGTAGCACTGCTTGTGGATTAGCATTGATATGGAAAAGTAATATATCCTTAGAAATTATGGATTATTTTTTAAACCATATCAATACAATAATCAGAACTGTAAATAGCCCCCCTTGGCTTTTTACAGGTTATTATGGTAACCCATATGACATTACTTTTAAGTTAAACTCTTGGCAAATGCTAGAAAAGACTGCATCTTCCAATAACCTTCGTTGGCTGGTAATTGGGGACTTTGACTTTATTCTCCATGATACTAAAAAATTCAGCACTCATCCAATGGATGTTAATGAAGCTTCAATTTTCAATGAAAAGATTCTAAATCTAGATCTCATTGATCTTAGCTTTACTAGCTGCCCTTTTACTTGGTCAAACAAAAGAAAGGGTCATGCCCTTACTGAACAAAGATAGGACAGAGGTCTAGAAAATGATGATTTGCTAGCCATATATCCAAACACCACCATCACTAATATGCAAGACATTGGGTCCGACCATCATCCAATATTACTAAACTCTAATCCTCACTGGAAAGATAGTAAGATACCTTTCAAGTTATTTGGTCCCTAGTTAGATCATGCTGATTACAGGAAAATTATAGCTGACTGTTGGGAAAAGGTAACTCCTGGCTCAAGTGCTTTTTCTATTGCTAGAAAGCTTAAATACATAGAGCTACAAATCAGAGTCTGGAACAAAGAAGTATATGGAAATATCAAAACCAACATAGATAAATGCAAGCAATACTTAAACTAGATACACATTCATTACTTCAAAGAAGACAAAGGACATGCCCTAACTGATGCAAGAAAACAACTCAAAAATTGGCTAGACATAGAAGAAAAATTCTGGAAAACCAAGAGTAGAGATTAACTTATCAAGTTGGGAGATCAGAACACAGGTTACTTCCACAGATCTACCAAGTGTAGAACCAAAAGAAACAAAATAGATTCAGTACAGAATGAGGAAGGCAACTGGATCACAGATTATCAAGAACTGTTTTACCAACCATTTTTCACAAATGGCAACAACTGAATCCAGAAACCTATCTTCTGAAATCATCAACCTTATTCCCTTAACCATAAACACTGAGGACAACTCTATACTCAATAGAAAACCTGAAACATATGAAATTAAAGCCATCTTATTTAGTATGCCAAATGACAAAGCTCCATGACTAGATGGATTTGCACCAAATTTCTTCAAAACCAACTGGGACATCATAGGCAACAATATTGTCAAAATGGTTCAACATTTTTTCTCCTCAGGTAACCTTCTTAAGGAGATGAATGCCACCTTCATATCTCTCATACCCAAAATTGATAACCCAACTTCTCCTAGCCACTTCAGACCCATCAGTCTTTGCAATACCACTTACAAAATCATATCCAAGTTATTAGCTCAGAGAATGAATCCTTTTCTCAACAAAATCATATCTCCTTACCAATATGCTTTCATCCTTGGAAGGCAAATCTCAGACAACATAGCCATTGCTCATGAAATTATTCATACTATGAGATCCAAAAGAGGAAAAAAAGTAATTATGGGATTATGGGATTAAAAATAGATATGAAAAAAGCCTTTGACAGAGTTGATTGGACCTTTCTAATGACTATTATGAAGAAAATTGGGTTCGATGATCAATGGTATAACAAACTTCTCCAGTGCATTTCAACCACCACCTCTACTGTCCTAATCAATGGCTCCCCTGACAAATTCTTCAAACCTACTATAGGTCTAAGGCAAGGTGACCCCTTATCCCCCTACCTATTTTTATTCTGCATGGAATCTCTTTCAAGAACCCTTCTTCAAGCTTAGGAGGTGGAAATCATCACTGGAATCAAGATCTGTAAAGCATCTCCATCCATCAACCACCTTCTCTTTGATGATGATTGCATGATATTCTGTAAAGCTAACCTGACTGAAGCTCACAACATAATGAATATCCTTCATATATTTGGAAGCACTTCAGGGAAGCTAATCAACTTTCACAAATCTGGAGTCTTTTTCAGCAAAAACACTGACCCAAACCTCATCCCTCAAATCAGTAGTGTTATGGGAGTTCAAGTTATTCAATTGGATGATAAATACTTAGGCTCACCTCTCTTCACCCATAAAAGAAAAATAAATTCTTTCAAACCTGGAGTGGAAAAACTGAAGCTGAGACTTACTTGTTGGAAAAATACTCCCCTAAACCCTGCTGGAAGGGATGTCCTCATCAAGTCAGTGACTTCTTCAGATTGTATCTATCAAATGAACTATTTCAGGGTGCCAAAGAAAACCTGTAAAGACATCAACAAGCTCTAAAGGGATTTTTTCTGGGGAAAAGATATAGAAAATACCTATGGATACTACCCTAAAGCTTGGACTGCGGTGTGTAAACCAAAAGAGTTGGGGGGGATTAGGTTTCATGAATATGAAACTTTTCAACAGTTCTATGATAGCCAAAATTGGATGGAGACTTGAGAAGGATAAAGACTCTTTATGGTATAAACTTATGGATGCCAAATATCTCTTGGGAAGAAATGTTCTCAACATGGATACAAAATCTAAAGATGGTGACTCTTGGATATGGAAAAGGATTCTGGAAGGGATAAGCAACATCCAACATCATTGCTCCTGGAGAATTGTAAATGAAAGGAAGATTAAGCTCTGAGAAGATATCTGGATCCCCAACACCACTATAAGACAGCCAAAACCTCAGAACTTCCCACAACACATTGAAACTGTGGAGTCCTTACTTCTTCCAAATGGAAAATGGGATGAAAGTCAAGTTCATACCTACTTCAGCAATGATAAGGCTGCAGTGATACTCAATATGCAGACCCATCCAAATGAAGAAGACAGGATAATTTGGAATCTAAATGACAAAGGAGTTTTTTTTGTCAAGGAGTTATACAAGGCAAAAAGTGGAAATCTCTAAAGAAATGATAATACAACAGGGAATTGGGAAGCCATCTGGAACATGGAGGTGGCTCCAGTTATTAAAATTTTCATTTGGAAATGTGCACATGGAATTCTTCCCACTAATGCCAAAACATCTAGCATACTTCATTATATCAATCCTATATGCACTGTTTGCAATAGTGGGGAAGAAGCAACCATGACTGTACATGTTCCTAAACTGTCCTGCTGCTACTCTGGTTTGGCAGAAAATTCTGGGATATTACAATACCCATTCTGACAACAATACCGTATTCATAGACTGGCTGAATTCATGGTTTCAAACTGGAATGACCAGTAATGACTGCAATATTTATGCCACAACTTGTTGGTATATCTGGAAAGAAAGATGTGATTTGATCTTCAGACAAGTGCATCCAAATGCGGGAGTTACCTATCTTCGCATTTGGCAGCACTTATGTAACCATAACAGAATACACTATATGCAGGATCATATCATGAACAATTTTCCACTATTACTTGAGGAAATTGATACTACAATGCATCATAATATTACTCCTTATAACCAGATTACAACATTAGAGTTTGGGAACATTATCAAAATATGTACCATACAAGACCCTGGATCTTATTATACTACACTACTCTCATTATGACTGATTTTACAGGAAACATCATTAGAACCAGAGGACATCCAGGATACGCTGGAGCTTGGGGAGCAACAGGAGGAGAAAACCTAGCATTCCAGCGGGCTAATGATTTGCAACACACAAACATAAAAATATCTGCTGAGTCCATGGAGATACTGGTTCGTTTCAAGATGAGGAAGATTTCACATTAGTTACCATGAACGAAGTAACTGTCAAAAAGAAAGTAGTAGAATTATAGGTTTTAATCCAATATCTTTTATTTTACTGAACCTCACTATCATCCATCGTGTTCAAAATATGGATGCTTTCAATTTAGCTCTCTTATGTAAAAACAATGTAGGCAGGATGAGTGGTATATCCAATGTCAATGCTTCCACAAACTCTGTGTACTGGTCTTAAGTGACTTTCTAGGCCTAAGCTTTTTCTTTAAAAAAAAAATATTTCCATTTATTTTTTTATTGAAATGGATGAATCACTTATATCATAGAGATAAGTTCAGGCATTTATTAATTCATTTAAATCCGCGTTATTTTAGACTATTAACAACAGATCAATTGATTAATCATGGTATTATTGTCTTTAGCTTGCAAATTGTCTGAAGGATGTCTGTTCATTTTCTTAACTGAGATCATCTCCATTGTCAAACTTATTTATACGTATTTTTTTTCTTTTCTTTTTTTGGAAGCATTTATACGTACTTGTGCATATAGTATTATACGTACTCTTTTTCTTTTCTTTTTTTGGAAGCATTTGTACGTACTTGTGCATATAGTATACCTGTGGCTAGCTTCCTACCAGTTTCAATGGAAAGAAAAAATCTCAATCATGTTGCCAATGCCACCTATCTTTCTACGTTGACAATTTGCGATGATGTTTGGTACCGGTGGACAACACGACTAATTCCTACCGTCTCTGGTAGAACCACCAAGTTACGTCACTGAATAATTCACATTTTTTGAAGTATACGTCACTGAATATTGGAAAAACATTTTTGGAGTGCAAGTCAACGACCCTTTAGCTCCCTAATCGGTGGTTGATAGATGGAAAAGTGGAGAACATTATACGATAAGATAACAAATGGTTTTTATGTGGAAATCATCCTCCTATTTATTTTTTAGTGGTTTTTTCATTTTCCCAATGCATGGGTACACAAGATAACAAATATATGGTAATAGACTGACTAATGTCCAGTTAGAAATTAATGTTGGGAGCAAATAAAAAATTAAATGTACCTATAGATAATTTTTTAATATAGCTATTATTAATTTTTTTTGTGGCATTCTACTATGTCCCTCGTAAATTAGCGCTTGGAATACTAAAGCTAATTAAATACTCAACATGGAGTATAAGAATTGATGGGGCTAGAGGCGGAGTTAGTCAACTCCTAATCTTTTCCTGTAAATGTCTTGACTCATACTAGCTAGTAGATGTTTTAAAATTCTCGCCCACTCTATATTGGTCATTAAAAAAAAAAAAAACTGTTTCTCTTCCATATTTTTCCTATTTCAAATCCACCTTGATTTCTATCCCTAATTATCTCAAAGTACAATCCATATA
Organism: Papaver bracteatum; assembly: GCA_023529315.1. Taxonomy (NCBI): domain Eukaryota; kingdom Viridiplantae; phylum Streptophyta; class Magnoliopsida; order Ranunculales; family Papaveraceae; genus Papaver; species Papaver bracteatum. Next base: position 671,494 of record JAJJWX010003264.1, read on the forward strand.
AATTTTCATATATTCTAAATATTATTTTTGAATTTTTATTTGTGAAAAATACTAGAACCCCCTATTATATGGGTTCAACATATACAAACCCCACAAAATGGATCATTCATTGTCAACTCCATACTTTAGGAAAATGATATTGCTAGGCCCAAAAAATCAAATTTTCTTCGGATCTGGCCCATAATTAATTATTACGAATTTTAATAATACCAAAATTACCCTTTAGTATTTATACAAGAGGAATATCACAAGATATTTTCATTTTATATTTCATTTTCCCTCTCTTCTCCTTTCATTTACTCTTTCAGCTCCGGCTGAAAAACCCCAGAAAAGTTCTTCGTCGTCTCCAAATTCCACCGATCTTCATTTTTTTCATTGATTTCATCTCCATAATCTCATATTTCGAAATTAGTCATCAATTTATCATCATTTTAAGCTCAGACTCATTCAGATTCAGTGAAAATGCTGTGAAATTAACTCATAATGCGATTTCTGCTATTCTCAGAGGTGATTCAAACTTAAAACCTCTAGTTCGAGTATTTAGATAGAATATATGCTGGTAAATCACAAGATCTGCTACTGATTTGTTGTTTACGACTCGGTTTCGTCTCAATATGTTGTCTTAGTAACTCAGTTGAATGAGAAAGTGTTCAATGGCGATATTCGTAAAGGATCTGTGGTTCAATTGATTAACTACATGTGTAATATTAGGTTAGGTTTTCGTTCGTTCAAATGGTTTATTTTCTGAAGAATTCGAATCGATTTGAAGCTGATTCGAGGCTGCATCAGGTTAGATTTTCGTCATTCTTACTTTGCTTAGTTCGATTAGGTTTTGATTTATTATTTTTGATTGATTTTATTCAGATCTGTGAATTCATCCGGGATTTTTAAGATCATAGGAAGTGAGAAGATTGTTAACTCAGTGGCGGAGGCAGTTGTTGTTTCATCACCGACACCGGCAGGCATTAAAAACGAAGGTGAAATTATTAGTAATGGAGGAGGAGGATCTCATTATAAGAAGAACCGAATTAAGTCTCTAATACTAAGATCCACTGTTTTTCTATGTTAATCTTGCTAAGGTGAGTATCTCATTCTTCATCTTCTTCATTTGAACACTTAGTGAAATGACAATTGTGGCTAATACCTTGCACGGGGATTACCAGCTTGCCAATGGATATGGACATGATAAGGCAAAAGAAGTGCATAGTGTAATTTCCAGTGTCTCTTAACTTTTAATGTCTCATATCCGTAGTAATCTATATTAAGATCAACATCGTGCATTAAAATTGCTTTTTATATTTCTTGGAAAGTTGTGACTTCACTGAAACTAATGACCTTGGTTAGGAAGGAAACTGTTCAGTTTCGACTCAAGTGTCGCATGTCTTTGGCTTAAAACCCGTGTAAAAAGGGACATGGTAGTATGTGAATGATCTTTAACTTTGTTCCCTTTCACTTGAACTGCAGACGCATAGAAGTAGCTATATTAGACCAGAAGACTTTTAGTTTCTTTACGAACATGGTATAAACACAGTGAGAATTCCTGTTGGCTGGTGGATTGCCGAGGATCCGAATCCAACTGCTCCTTACATTGGAGGAAGTTTGGCATCTCTTGATGATGCATTCTCATGAGCACAGTGCGTCTCTCTTTCTTGATTTTCTTTCCATTCTACTAAGTGTTCTCTAACATACACTTAATATTGTTTTATGAAAAGTGATGAACACGTACTTCCACAACTTTTGTTGCAGGGCATATAACATGAAATGCATTATCGACCTCCATGCAGCTCTCGGTTTCCCAATATGGAATGGATCACAGTTCTAGTCGAGATGGTTCTACTGACTGGCCTACTTCTCCAGCATACATCTCGCAAAGCCTTGATGTTATAGAATTCCTAGCTTCCAGGTAAAATACATGTAATTTATCTCTAGTTAAAACTACACTTTTGGCAGTCTTAGGAGTTTTTACCCTCAAATACACTTCATTCAGCCCATTCAAAAAACTAGTATATTAGATGAATTCAGATTTGGCGTTTCTGTAATTTTGACTGGAAATGTAGAAAGTATCTTGTAATGTGTTGTAATTCATTTTCATATCGTCGTCTTTTTACATAATTTCTTTGTACCTTTTATAGGATTGATATGTATAGTGAGAGTGTCATTTTTTCATGCGTTTAAAGATCAGATGAAGATTTTGAACATGTCTACTGTTGTATATATACAGAGGTACATGCGACAACACAGCGAGGTTGAAATTTTTTCTTTGGGTATGGGTACGTCATTTCATTCCTCAAATTTCTTGAACTTTCTGGTTTGATCAATGGTATGTGCCTATCTGACATTGTTCGTTGAATTCTAACAACATAGATATTGATTTTGTAGTTTTCTGCTCAATTTGCCCTGAAACTTTGATTTATGTTTCTCCGCCATTGCTACTGTTGTCGCAATTTCTGAAATTCTGAAGAACCATGGTCTGGTTGTTGAGAAAAGTAAGATCGCGCTGCACTTTTCTTCCCTTTTGTTTAGCGATTATAAAGAAAAATTGTATAGTTAGTATAAGTATCTAATTTGGGGTTAATGGAACAGAACTGGTGACATCCACTGTTGACATGAAAGATGAGAATAAGGGTAGATTGGTTCAGAAAGCGAAGGTGAGGCTTTCTAGCATTATGCGCTTCCGGAATTGCAATGAATTTTAGCCATGGATTTATGAAAATGAATAGATACCATTACCTAGGACCTGGCGCTGAATACCTTCGCTCTATTTCAATTATGGAGAGATGATTTGCATAATTATGGAGATTTTATGAATGGATAGTTTTTGCATGAATACCTTCGCGATGTTTAATAATTGTAGTTCTTTGGTGGATATGATTTGTTTACTTATAGACCACTGTCTGTCTATGTTTTAGGTACATGGCAACAAGTCTTCTGAATGTTTCTGGTGAACATACTTCTGTAGTTGTTGTTGTTGTTGGTAAAGGGCACCTTCGAGGAGTTGGGAAGCAGTGGCATCAACCAATTGTGGTAAACTTGATTGAAGTTGACATTTTAGTTTTTGTTCTAATTGAAACTCGTCTGCTGATCTACTGGTTTTGTGCCTTGAACAAGTTCTACCTTCTGTTGGGGTTGACAAGTCCATACTCTGCTTTACATTTGGAGATTGTTGGGACTATACATTTTACCTAGAAGATGGGAACTTGCCGGAGTTTAATCAGGTTGGATACTGATTTGTTGTAAGTTATTTGACCTTTTTTGGATGTGTAACTATTAGTTACACATGCTAATTAGATGTGTAACTTTTAGGTACACAAGCCATATGGATGTGTAACTGCAGGTTACACAAGCATATGGATGTGTAACTATAAGTTACACAAGTTCTTAGTGTTTCTAACTGTAGGTAATGGATGTGTAACTATAGGTTACACAAGTGCTTTTTGTTTCTAACTGTAGTTTATGCTTGTGTAACTATAGGCTACACAAGTTCTTTGTGTTTCTAACTGTAGGTTACACATGCCATATGGATGTGTAACTGCATGTTACACAAGCATATGCATGTGTAACTACAGGTTACACAAGTCCTTTGTGTTTCTAACTGCCGGTTACACAATCCATATGCATGTATACCTACTAAATCTATGTATACGTTTATATCGTCGTCATCGTCGTTGTTGTTGGTTTAGAAGATAAATTGGTTGAACATCATTCTGCTGATTTCTCACAAGCTTGATGAAACAATTTTGAGTAAGTTATTGACTTGTTGGTGTTTTTGTTTTGCTTATCTTGAGTCTTGGCCTACACATGTTGAGTTTGTAATCTGACTTTCTAAAGAGGACACTTTAAAAAGATGCTAGGAGGAAATAAGGTATGTAACTTCTAGATGTGTAACTTCTAGTTACACAAGTTAAATAGATGTGTAACTTCTGGTTACACATGCTAAATAGATGTGTAATTTCGAGTTACACATATTAATTAGATGTGTAACTATTACTTACACATACCGATTTTGGGTACACATATCATTAGGAATGTGTAACTCCTAATTACACATGTTAAATGCATGTGTAACTCTCAGTTACATAATTCAGATGCATGTGTAACTGCTAGCTACACTAGTCAGATGCTTGTGAAACTGAATATACATTGTTGTATCTACTGTTCATTTTAATCTTATAAATACTGATTGCTTGTTATATTTCAGGTTTCAAATAACTTCATAAAAGCTAATTGCTTAAACGTGGTAATGGTCTCGCTGGAACTGGAGTTGACGCTGAATACACAAGTCAGATGCTTGCGTAACTCTCAGTTACACAAGATAGACACATATGTAACTCTCAATTACACTAAAAAGATGTGTGTGTAACTTCTAGTTACACATGCTAAGAAATTATTGTAAATGAATACTAAAGTAATAATTGTATTTTTTTTGTGTTTTCTTTTTGATGTCTATTTTTTGCATATATATACAAGTGTAACTTTGCATTACACATGTAATAAGGATGTGTAACTTCTGGTTACACATGCATATTGCATGTGTAACTTCTGCTTACACATTCGCACCGTACTTTAATAATTTCGGGACTAAATTTAACAATTTTGGGCCTAGATTTAAATTTTATTTAATTATGGGCTTGAAAATATGCATAAAGGTATGAAGGTCTTTTAATAATTTGGGGCCTAGATTTAAACTTATTTTAATTAAGGGCCCCTCATATTATGGGTTATCCATGGATGGACCTGAGCATCATTTTCCCTTTTTATTTACCCAATAATATATCACCCTACTACTAAACAAAAAGAACCTAGATAACAACAAATCATGTCCCCATCATCTCCATCTCCATAATTCATCATCATAATTAATTAAAAAAAAAAAAAAAAACTTCTTGTTGAAATATGTATCACCGTGGGATAACATTATTTCCTTTATGCAAAGCATGTCAAGAGGATAGACCACTAATTCTTCCCTTTTAATGTATTTTTTGTGGATTCTAAAACTGCAAACTATGATTGCCAGATATAGTACATAGAGTACTTTAGTTTTAGACTACCAGAATACGCGTAATAATTTGGTTGGTGTTTAGTTTATAATTATAAATTGTAGGGTGGTGGGATAGTTTGGAAATCAGTGATTAATTATGTTAATTACTAACCTCTAAATCTTGTTCAATAAATGGGTTTCCAATAGAGTTAACATAATCTTGTTAGATATTCGATTGAAATAGGGCTGAGATGTTTTACCCCAAATTATCAATAATGAAATCTTCCATGATAATGTTTTACCGATTAATCATCGACTAATTCATATAGGTAAAGTATATAAAATATTAATTATAAATCTAACCTGGGGTTTATAAATAGTTTTTGGTTTTCTTTTTCGTGACAAATAAAGAAGAAGTAGATAAATAAAAGTGATAATACTCATAGTCAGAGTCAATTTGACTTTTACAGATGGTACATATGAAAAACTAGAATTGAAAAGTAAATTGATTTTGTGAAGGGATGGGAAATAGGAAAAGTAAGGGTAGGAAATAAGGAAAACCTTTAAAATTAAAAAAAGTGGTTGAAATACAATGACCTTTTTATATTAATGGTGAAAAAGCGGGGGTCTAACAACCTCACCCAATATTTCGATTAGCAATCTGTATGGACAACTCCGAGTTATTTTTTTAGAGAATCAACTAGACTCAATCAATAGAAAATACTCAATGAGTTATTATCTCAATCTCTCGATTTGATTTACTCAAGCAAATATGATTCGTGAGTCTAATCAAAGAGAGATAACTTGGATGGTACCAAAGACCAATATCCAAGTGACAATCGATTTAAATCAACAACCAATAGGTCGGATATTGTAATCGATTGAACAACGCACAACCTGTATTATTTCAATTATATAAAAATTATAATGCGGAAAAGAAATAACACAGACACCAGAATTTTGTTAACGAGGAAACCGCAAATGCAGAAAAACCCCGGGACCTAGTCCAGATTAAACATACACTGTATTAAGCCTCTACAGACACTAGCCTACTATAATTAACTTCGGTATGGACTGTAGTTGAACCCCAACCAATCTCACACTGATCCAAGGTACAGTTATGCTCATATGCCTCTGATCCCAGCAGGATAGTTCACACTTGATTCCCTTAGCTGATCTCACCCACAACCAAGAGTTGCTACGACCCAAAGTCGAAGACTTTAGCAAACAAATCTGTCTCACACAGAAAAGTCTACAGGTAATAGATGAATCCGTCTCCCACGAATAAACCTATGAGTTTTGTTATATCTTTTAATAAATCAAGGTGAACAGCTCAATAAAACCAATCAATAAAACCAGACTTATATTCCCGAAGAACAGCTCAGTTTTATCAATCACCTCACAATAGTCTTAATCGACGCAGCGAAAAAAAGATATTGTGGAATCACAAACGATGAGACGAAGATGTTTGTGATTACTTTTATATCTTGCCTATCGGAGATGGAAATCTCAAGCCAATTATTACAATTGTACTCGTACGATAGAAACATCAAGATCAGATCACACAACTACAAGAAAAGTAGTATCGGTTTGGCTTCACAATCCCAATGAAGTCTTTAAGTCGTTAACCTGGTTTTAGAAGAAGAAAACCAAAGGTTAAAGGAGAATCGACTCTAGCTTATCAAACTAGCATCACACAGAATGTGTGGGGATTAGGTTTCCCAGTTGCTAGAGTTCTCCCTTATATATTTTTTCAAATCAGGGTTTGAAATCAATGTTATCTTAGTAACAAAGCATTCAATATTCACCGTTAGATGAAAACATGATTAGATGCAAGCTAATATCTCTCAACCGTTAGATCGAAAACTTATCTTGCCATACACACATGTACTTGACGATTTTGGGTTTGTGTAACTGTACTCAAACGTGTACAATAGTTGGTTCAAGATTAATCAACCAAATGGTTAGCCAAATGATAACTTTCATATCAACCATATTCTTCTTCACCATAACTAGTACAAATGACTCAAATGAACTAGTTAGAGAGTTGTTAACTTTCTATGAGATCTTATGTACTACACAAGACACAATAGAAGCAAAAACGATGTGATTCACTCGAATCGATTCATGAACTATAAAGCCACGGTTTGCAATAGCATTCCTTAGATAATTTAAATAAGTTCACGAACATCGTTTTTAGACATAACCACTCAAGTTCGCGGACTTAAGTAACCAGTTGGAGTTCACAAACTCCAGCAGAAATTCTCGGGTTCGAGAACTTCCGTCAGTTCGCGGACTGAAACCAAGCTTTAACTCCAGCAGAAATTCTCGGGTTCGAGAACTACGCTCGTTCGCGGACTGGATTGACTGCTTAAGTTCCGGTTTTCACTTGATCAAAAAAGTTCGCAAACTTCGGTTCAAGTGCATAAGGAATTATACATATATGTGTTACCACAATAATGTTTATATCCCCCAGTGGTTATATTATTTAAACTCTCATTCAATCATTGAAACATTCTCTGAGGACATCATATAGTTGTTATTGACGAACTAGTTTTCGTCAGAGCAATTTCCAAAGTGATTGAAACATAACATGACTTTCGTCACTAGGCAAAAATGAACTTGGCTAAAGCGAAAGCTTTACCAACACACATTTTGATAAATAGATAAGCGAGATATACTCAGCTCTAAATGTCACATGTGTATATCTTTAGTTATATAGTAAAACGACTTTTGTTTCAAGATAGGAGATAGAGTAGATAGACTTTTGAGTGATAGATAAGTTTAAGTCTCCACATACCTTTTAGTCGATGAAGATACACCGATTCCTTGAGTAGTCATTCGTCTTGTATGATGATTTCCACGGAGTTCTTGAGCTCAACTACACTTTCTATCCTAGTCCAAGACCTTAGCTATAGTAGACTAGAAATCAAGACTTTATAGTTTTGATCACTAACATTGACAAACATTCTTGATATAGCAACGCATGCGGGTTCGACCGAGCAGTGCTCTAACAAATGGGAAGTCAAAAGAGATTCGAGAAGAACAAAAATGGTATATGATACACTAACTTTGGGTCCGGCTTAGTGTTACAAAATGACCATTTACATGGAGTCGTGTTTGTCTCACTCACTCACTCACTCACTTTTTTTTTATTTGCCTTGTTTACTTTGTCAGAGTAGTCTGGTTTGGACCCTTTGGAGTAAAGATGGTAACGTTGAGTTGGAGAGACTTTGATTCTCCGAAAGTTGGTCTAGAAAGAGAAAGAGTGATGACATAGCTCGATTTTCAGGCAATTTAGATCCTAAAATTTTCTAAGTCTTTTACTATGAATTCATATGCGTCTTCATTTTTTTCTGAAAAATAATGAAGCTTTTCCACCTACCCTAGTTTTTTCAGAACTAGATCTGAGATTTGAAACCAAGTGTTGAGATTCGAGCCAATGAGGATGGTAGTTTGTCTAATAATCCCGAAATAATCGAAGGGTCAAAAAACTCCAACACATCATCTCCTTCGATTCGTGTAATTGAGACCTCAGCATCAAACACTAACCTTAATTCTTCTTATGAGCTTAAAGCTAGATTACTTATTACCAAAAAAGTTCTCAGAGAAAGGAACATAACCTCTTTTGCTAATATTCAAACCAATGAATCTGCTGCTAGAGATGATATCTCTGGTATTCAATCTAGTAACCCAAAAAATTCCTCCTTAATTACTAGACTTGGAGCAAGATTAGGTTTTCTATATTCTCTAGAGGAATTATACAAGAAAAACAAATCCAAGAAAGTTTGGCTCTTGGAAGAGGATGGAAATACACCTTACTTCTATTGGATCCCTCTTTTCAAAAGTAAGATAAATATAATTAGTTGCATCAAGGATGATTTTGATATTACTTTAATTGATAGAGAAATCATTGGATCTTGTTTTGTATATATTATGTTAGAGCACTTCTCGGTCGAACTCGCTATTTTTGCTATCTCAAGCTCGTTCTCAGTGGTAGATGCACAAAACTATAGCTTGATTTCTAGTCTAGTAAATTCAAGTCTCAGATTAGGATTAGAGTATGATAGTTGAGTAACGGATATCACTAAATAATCCTCGAAGATTGAAGACTAAAGAACAAACGAAGACTAATGAACAAACGAAGACATTTGCGAGAACTTCATCAACAAAGAGGTATGCGAATATTTAACCATCCTATTTACTCACGGAATTTATCATTCTATCTTAAGAGACTATGTCGTATGATTTTAGTAGATTTAATATTGCAATGAAGAAATTTTGAGTCAATCCGGTCTTGATAAATCTCTCGAAATATGAGTCAAGCAATGGATGTTCTTAAATCCTTAGTAATCTTGGTTAAGAACAATTTATTATTCATGCACTATTTTTTTTTGATTTGCCCAACAATGATATTTATTATCTACGGATATTGAGAATGTTTCAAATCGTTTTAAGAGATTTTTCAGAATATCTGAATTCTGTGAAAATGGAAGGTACACAAACTTAGTACGCGTACCCTATTGATCTGAGTTCGGGAATGGAGTGAGGTGAGAATATCCAGTATGTTTACCCATGGAATATGAGTTTGCGAACTGGCCAAGGTACACGTACCCTTGGATCATGAGTTCGTTAATTTTCCATATGTATGCATACCCGGTACACATACTTACTTAGTTCTGATTTAAGTAGAAGCTCACGAACTTTTTATAAACATGCTTAGCTTTGTTACAACAATCATGGAAACTTCTAAGATAACCTTTTTAGCAAATCTCTTGAGCTTGTGGATCATGGTTTAAGTCTTGAGTCTTATTGAAAACCACATATGCGTGTAAGTTCAATAGGCATACTTGCCAACATGAGCCATCATTGTGTACAGTTCCAGAACCTTGGACCATAGTGTATATTCTTCTATGTAATTTCAAGAAAAACATCTCACATGTTTACATGAATTCATAATAAGAATTTCATCTAAACTGGGAAAGTATTTGCTTGAATTTTATATAAAGAGACTCAAGCAACATGATTTCTCAATCCTTGATGCTCTTATGTCCTAGTTATTTTCTAGACTCATCCTCTATACCTAGGTTATTCATAAAATTGTATTATAGGTTAAGACTTAGAAGACTTGACTTAGAGATTCATGAAGCCCGATCAGACTATATTTTACCAATTAGTTTGTGTATCCGAATCTTGTTCTTATTGATTTTTGAGGTTTTAAGTAATCTCAAATCAGGAACGAGATAGATACAAATCATAAAGTTATATTCGTCTTAGATTTTGTGATTCCTTAAGATATATATCTAAACTATTCTTTGATTTGTTTGGATTTTTCTTGAGAGGTGGTTAGTAATCCAACCTTCCCAGTTAACTGAGTGTAAGTATTCTGGTTTCGTGAGGTTTGATGGACTTCGTCTATTGCAAGCATATTTCCAAACCTAGATTGAAAAATCATAAGGGAAATCAGACATGCCTTTATATTTGTAGGACCAGAATATCGCCATGATATTACTCTTGCGAGATTAACAACACTTCTGCGAACATCATCGCGAGTTCTTCAACAACACTTCACGAGTGTCACAGAATGATTTGAAGAATGACGTAATAGCTGACGAATGAAGAAACACGGGAAGAGTGTGATTATCCTGTGATGGTTACAACACTTGCGAGAATGGACATTGTAATTACTGCGATAATATCGCGAGTCATATCCGAAATTAAAGGACTGATTAGCTGTCACCCACTATGTAACTATCCTATATAAAGAGACCCAGTAGATTCAGAAAGAGATAATGTGTTTTTGAGTGTTGAGAAACTCTTGAGGAGAGAGAAAATTCAAGAGAGTGACTGTATTCTTGATTTCTTCTATTTTTTGTAAACATTTCTGAGAATCAAATAATAAAGTGTTGTCTTTAATCTTCAAATATGTCTTAATTACAGTAAATTCTTATCAAGGGTGTAGTGTAGGATTTCCTGCAACTACAATGTTAGAGGAAGATTGGTATCGCAAGTGTTCACTAAGGTTGAAGTAACTCTTAGGCTGTAAAGGAAGTCAGCTAAGGGAATCAAATGCTTAGAATCTTGCAACGTTCAAGAGACGTAAGGAACATTACTGCAGCTGAATTGCTTGGAAGGATAATTCGGTCACAACTACATTCTAGTCTGAAGTCTGATAGTAGTCTAGTGTTTGTAGAGGTTTAATATAGAGGGGTGTTAAAAGATGGATAAGGTCCCAGGGTTTCTCTGCGGGTGAAGTTTTCCTCGTTAACAAAACTTATGGTTTCTTGTGTTTTTTCTTTTTTGCATTAGATTATTTTATCTTTATAATATAAATAGCACAAGTAGTATGTAATCAATCTAATTAGTTTTAGTCCTTATTAATTGAGATCAAAAATAAGACTGATTCTTGTTGAATTCACATCTTGAAAAATAGATTGCAAGTTTCATACTTGTTAGAATTTGTATCCTCTTAATTGGATACGACTAGATTGATCTTGGATATTGATTTTTGAGTTCGTCCAAGAACTCTTCTATACAATCAGGTTCATCAATTTATTGTTTAGATATTAATTGTGGATTAAAAAGCGGGGGTCTAAAAACCTCACCCAATATTTCGCTTAACAATTTGTATGGACACAGTCTTAACAAAAAGTATATCAAAGAGTTATATCTCAATTTCTCGATTCAATCCTAACTCAAACAAATATAAATCTGCGAGTCTGAGTGAATACAAGAGAAATAACTTGAACGGTACCAAAGACCAATGTTCAAGGATCAATCAATTTCAATCAACAACCAAAGGTTTGATTTACCAATTGATCGATACAATGCATAACCTGTGATATTTCAATTATATAACAAAATATAATGCGGAAAAGAAATAACACAGATACTAGAAGTTTTGTCAACGAGGAAACCGCAAATACAGAAAAACCTCGTGACCTAGTCCAGATTTAACACACACTGTATTAAGCCACTATAGACACTAGCCTGCTACAAACAAACTTCACTCTGGACTGTAGTTGAACCCCAATCAATCTAACACTGATCCAAGGTACAGTTGCACTCCTTACATCTCTGATTCTAACGGGATACTACGCACTTGATTCCCTTAGATGATATCACCCACAACTAAGAGTTGCTATGACCCAAAGTCGAAGACTTTAATAAACAAATCTGTATCACACTGAAAATTTTACATGAATAGATAAATCTGTCTCCCACAAAAATACCTACGAGTTTTGTTCCATCTTTTGATAAATCAAGGTTAAAAAGAACCAATTGATATACCGGACTTATATTCCCGAAGAAAAACCTAGAAATATCAATCACCCCAAAATAATCTTAATCGACTAGCGAAACAAGATGTTTTGGAATCACAAACGATGAGACGAAGGTGTTTGTGACTACTTTTCTATCTTACCTATCGGAGAAATTAATCTCAAGCCAATCTTACGATTGTACTCAAATATGATAGAAATAGTAAGATCAGATCACGCAACTACAAAGAAAATAGTTTGGACTGGATTCAAAATCCTAATGAAGTCTTCAAGTTGTTAACCTACAGGGTCTCGATAGAAACCTAAGGTTAAAGGAGAATTGACTGTAGATTATACAACTAGTATCACACAGGAGGTGTGGAGATTAGGTTTCCCAGTTGCTAGAGTTATCCCTTATATAGTCTCCAAATCAAGGTTTGCAATCTAAGTTACTTTGGTATCAAAGCATTCAATATTCACCGTTAGATGAAAACATGATTAGATTCAAGCTAATATCTTTCAACCGTTAGATAGAACTTAGCTTGTTATACACAAATTAAATGTAACTTCATTTAGGTTTGAGTAACCATACCTAAACGTATACACCTAGTTGGTTCAACAATAGTTAACCAATGGTTAACCATATGAGCACTTTCATATCAACCTTATTCATCTTCACCATAAATAGTTCAAATGACTCAAAATAACTAGTTAGAGAGTTTTTCAATTGCTTAGATATCAAGGAAGTATATAAGACACAATCGAAGCAAAAACTATTTTGATTAACTCGAATCAATTCATGAACATTATAGCCATTGTTTGCAAAGATTGCATTCCTTATTTTATAAATGTCTTAGTTCATGAGTAAACTGTTTTTAGAAAATTACCCACTCAAGTACGCATACCGGTACGCATACTTAAGTACCCAGATTGAGCTTGTTTTCAGTTCACAAACTCCAACAAAAATTCACGGGATGTGAACTTCCGGCAGTACGCGTACGGGTACGCGTACTAGCTCCGGACATCCTAAACCAGTAAAGTACGCATACTTTGGTTCAAGGATTTTGGACTTACACAAGTATGAGTTCACATACAATGTTTATATCCATTCAAGGTTATATATTCTAAACTCTCATTTCAATCATTGAAACATTCTTAGAGGATGTTATATAGAGGTTATTCACTCACTATTTTTTATTAAAGCGATTTTCAAGAGATTGAAATAATCAAAATGACTTTCGTCATGAGTAAAGACGAACTTGGCCAAGGCGAATGCTTACCAACACATATTTCGACAAATATATAAACGAGATAAACTCGGCTCGAAATAGCAAATGTGTATAATCGAAGTCTATATAGCAATACGACTTTTGTCTCAAGATAGGAGATAGAATAGATAAACTTTTGAGTGATGGATAAGTTCAAGTCTCCACATACCTTTTGGTTGATGAAGATACACTAATTCCTTGAGTAGTTCTTCATCTTTGCATGATGAACGTCGTGGAGTCTAGAGCTCAACTACACTTACTATCCTAGTCCGAGACTTATCTATAAGTAGGCTAGAAATCAAGACGTATAGTTTTGGCAACTAAACTTGACAAACAAGCTTGAGATAGAAAAGCTTACGAGTTCGACCGAGAGGTGCTCTAACAATCTCCCCCTTTGTCAATTTTAGTGACAAAACTATCAATACATATGGAATACAAAACAAATAAACTTTGCAGCTTCTCATCCACATGCATGATCTCCTTGGTTCTTCAACATTACTCGAAATCTTCGTCACTTCCAAGTACTCCAATGATTCCAAAGATATTCAAATCAGTATCACCGTTGTTGAAGATCCGTAGCCATAATAATGAGAAAACAAAATCTCTCAATCATTGTTACACAGTGTCATAGTATTATTACATAGAATCAAAGTTCAATTGTATCACAACTTCGACAACAATACTATGGTGATATGTATTACTCCCCCTTAGTCAATACTTCATCTCACATGAAAACCACTCCCCCTTACATAATGATCAGAAAACCATATGTATTTGTAGTCTAAACTACACACTAATTCTCCCATTTTTGTCAATAAAATTGGCAAAGGTACAAAAACTAGTGGGATCCTAATGAAATTTCCATAGAGACACTTCATGACCAAAAGAAAGTACACATCAACTTTTTAGATGCAATCAAATAGCCGAAGATAAATGCATTCATCAAGGAGTTTATAAAGATACAAGATAACCCCTATAATATTCCACAGCCGCACTCCCGATAAAGATTTGGAAATTAAGAACAAGTTCAATTAAGAACTCTCCCCCATAATATGTCATTCTCGAAAGAACAACAAGAGCGACCTTACTTTCACAAGAAAAGAAGGATTTCTTTGGACATTAACAAATCACATAAAAATATGAATTTGTATCCAAAAATCTCAACTAAATTAACCACAAGAGAACCCATGATAAATTTAATCGTAAATGCTCACATAAGAAAACTTACGGAGCCGCACAATATATACATAAAAATATGGATCAGGAAAGATCAATACTAAAGATTTGTTCTATTCTTCATTACTATATGCATAACGACATATAATAGACTTAATCTTTGTAAACAAAAGCTCATCCTATCTTCCATCAATATTTGCATAATGACATAATAGTCTTATATTTTTTTTGTCAAAAGTTCATTCAATCTTTTATCAATACTTGCATATCGACATATGAAGGACTTAAATTTTGACCACGTTTGGGACAATCATAGTTCACGGAAGCAAACACACGTATCCCATAATATTTGCAATATATGAAACCATAAAGATTAATACTGCAAAATCATCTTCCAAACAAACTTTAAAATTTAAAAAAATAAATCTAAAAACATTGAATATGAAAAACGTTGGACATAGCTATGTGTAATCACAATAATGGCTATTCCAAACCCTAGTTATCCTTCTTAAAACACAGGAATAAATTCTCATAAGAAGTTTCCTAGACAAAATCAAAACAGACTCTAAAACCAAAACTTAATAAAGCACAAAGAATTAATCATCATCTTCATCATCAGAGACCATAAGAGTGGTTTGAATCTTATCCATGTCATCCTTGATTTCTAGGAACTTAGTAGCAATCACAAGTAATTTTTATTGCACACACCTTACCTTGGCACTAATCTTACCAACACCTTTAAGAATTTGGTGAAGAAAATTCATGGAGGAAGTATCACATAGGCCATCAAGGTTGTCACATCTTTGTCTCTTGCAAGCATTCTCCTTAATATGTTTGAAAGTACATGGACGAACAAGCTTGGGAGTTCCAATGGAGTTGTTGATCGGAGCAATGGAGAAGTTGCGATAAATTTTCTTAATCTATCATGGATAGCCTAACTTCTTGTTGGGATATGTCATTGACAACATTTGATAAATGATAAACCCACAAATGTCAAGACTTTGAGCTCCCAACTCAAGGAAATAGACCAACTCCGCGAACTCACGACCCCAACGAGAATTTTCAATCGTGGAGGGACAAAGATTAGAGATAGTAAGTTTTCCAAAAGATATCAAAGCGAGATTAAGATGAGTGGTAGGAAATTTCCCTTCATTCCAAAAAACACTCTTACCACAAAGACCATTAGAGATGGTTTCATATGATGGTCTTTCATGACTAGGTCTTGGAAGGCGAAAACTCCCAATGGGAATTTTAGTGATTTTTGAAATCAACTCTCTATTAACAAGAATCCTTTGTCTATTTACCATGGTCTTGAATTCCATGTCATCACAATTAACATCATAGATTCTAGTAAAAGTGTCAAAACCTTCACCAAGACCATCAAAAATATTTCCAAGATTGAATTCCACTAGTAAAATCCAACTTCTTTTCTAGAATAAACCCATTAGATGAAATTTTTTCAAAAACCTTCTCACAAGAATTATTGAAAAATGAAATTCTAATGGAACTTTGATCTATTGGTAAGTTCATGCTTGAAGAAGATGAAGAACCCAATCTATTAGAAACCTCTTTTGAAACCTTGAAATTCTTCATGAGATCTAGAAATTAAGAGATTAGAGGAAGCGATGACTTACTTGATATGTATCTTGAAAACCCCTTTTTTTACTTTTTGATCTCCAAGGATGATTAATGGAGAAAGCACATGAACCCTAGAGCGTTCACGTACGAGGACAAGATGGGAGGAAGAAGAAGGTACGCGTATGCGTACGCTTCTTTTATATACCCATAAATAGGCTTGGACCCGTTCTTGAACCGCGACCCACAAAGAAAATGTAGGATTTCTTAGGTGATCAAACACCAAGGTTATGCAACTCGTGAAAACACACAAATCGTGTGAAAAGATGATGTAGTAAAAAGCTATTACACAATTATCCTGAGGAGGACAAAATAAAATATTAACCCAGGTACAACCAAATCAAATTGTTTCTTGCCCCATTTCAAGATATATACAAATGGGGTAATGCCAACAAGTTATCAAGTGGCGAGATGTGCAGATATATCCTCATGCACCATTTCTGGTTGATATTTGTGAATAGTACTAGTGATATAATCATAGAAATGATGATAATCAGGGTTAACAGAGCTTTCTAACTTCCTTTTCATATGACTATAAAGGATATTTTTCCGACGTCTTAAACCTGTGTCAATAATACGAGAATTCGTTTTATTGAACCCACACTTTTATCGGATCGATTCTTATTCTTAACCGAGTTAAGATTTTCTAAGAATCTAAAAACGTATTTGAATGCTCTAAATAGATCTTTGTCAATTGATCCATTTGATAGTATTCCTCAAAAATATTAAGAGTTAATCTAGTGAGATTCCATATCTTTGAGCGAAAAGAACGTTTTATTAATTTTTCTTTCTTTTTAACTTTTCCTTTAGATTGTTTCTCATCATCTAACTTTTCCAAAGTCTTAGGTGGAATGAGATTATTATGAGAAACCATAGGTCTGATCCATTATAATCTTTAAACAATCTTTAAGGAGTTCTGGCGTGCGTTACAGATGTCGATAGAAAGTTTCCCAAAGAAATTTCCCATAAGGCAAACTTTAAGGATCAGTCAAACACAAACTTATTATGTTTATAGTGTTTTCCTGCTCTGATATCAATTGAAAAAGCGGGGGTCTAACAACCTCACCCAATATTTCGCTTAGAAATCTATATGGACTAACTCCAATATTCTTTTAAGAGAATCAACTAGACAGTCAGACTCAATCTTAATAAAAAGTATATCAAACAGTTATATCTCAATTTCTCGATTTAATTCTAATTCAAACAAATAGAAATCTGCGAGTCTTATTGAATATAAGAGAAATAACTTGAACGGTACCAAATACCAATGTTCAAGGATCAATAAATTTCAATCAACAACCAAAGGTTTGATTTACCAATTGGTCGATACAACGCACAACCTGTGGTATTTCAATTACATAATAAAATATAATACGGAAAAGAAATAACACAGCCACCAGAATTTTGTTAACGAGTCAACCGCAAATGAAGAAAAACCCCGGGACCTAGTCCAGATTGAACACACATTGTATTAAGCCGTTACAGACACTAACCTACTACAAACTAACTTCAGTCTGAACTGTAGTTGAACTCCAATCAATCTCACACTGATCCAAGGTATAGTTGCGCTCCTTACGTCTCTGATTTCAGCAGGATACTACGCACTTGATTCCCTTAGCTGATCTCACCCACAACTAAGAGTTGCTACGACCCAAAGTCAGAGACTTTAATAAACAAATTTGTATCACACTGAAAAGTCTACATGAATAGATAAATATGTCTCCCACAGAAATACCTCTGAGTTTTGTTCTGTCTTTTGATAAATCAAGGTGAACAAGAATCAATTAATATACATGACTTATATTCCCGAAGAACAGCCTAGAAATATCAATCATCTCATAATAATCTTAATCGATTAGAAAAACAAGATATTGTGGAATCACAAATGATAAGACGAAGGTGTTTGTGACTACTTTTCTATCTTGCCTATCTAAGAAATTAATCACGCAACTAAAATATTGTACTAAAATACAATAGAAACAGCAAGATAAGATCACGCAAATACAGAGAAAATAGTTTGTCTGGGTTCACAATCGCAATGAAGTCTTCAATTCGTTAACCTACAGGGTCTCGATAGAAACCTAAGGTTAGAGGATAATCGATTCTAGATTATACAACTAGTATCACACAGGAGGTAAGGGGATTAGGTTTCCCAGTAGCTCGAGTTCTCCTTTATATAGTCTCCAAATCATCAATCTAAGTTACCTTATTATCAAAGCATTCAATATTCATCGTTCAATGAAAACCTGATTATATTCAAGCTAATATCTTTCAACCGTTAGATGGAACTTAGCTTGTTATACACAAATGAAATGTAACTTCATTTAGGTTTGAGTAACCATACCTAAACGTGTACACCTAGTTGGTTCAACAATATTTAACCAATGGTTAGTCATATGAGCACTTTCATATCAACCTTATTCATCTTCACCATAACTAGTTCAAATGACTCAAAATAACTACTTAGAGAGTTTTTCAATTGCTTAGATCTCAAGGAAGTATATAAGACACAATCGAAGCAAAAACGATTTTGATTCACTCGAATCAATTCATGAACATTATAGCCACGGTTTGCAAAGATTTCATTCCTTAATTTATAAATATCTTAGTTCATGAATAAACCGTTTTTAGAAAATAACCCACTCAAGTACGCATACCGGTATGCATACTTAAGTACCCGGATTGAGCTTGTTTTTAGTTCACAAACTCCAGCAGAAATTCACGGGATGTGAACTTACGGAAATACGCGTACGGGTACACAAACTTATCTCCGGACATCCTAAACCAGTAAAGTACGCATACTTTGGTCCAAGGGTTTTGAACTTACACAAGTATGAGTTCACATACAATGTTTATATCCATTCAAGTTTATATATTCTAAACTCTCATTTCAATCATTGAAACATTCTTAGAGAATTTTTTATTGAGGTTATTCACACACTATTTTTCATCAAAGCGATTTTCAAGAGATTGAAACAATCAACATGACTTTCGTCATGAGTAAAGACGAACTTGGACAAGGAGAAAGCTTACCAACACATATTTGAGAAATAGATAAGCGGGATAAACTCGGCTCGAAATAGAAAATGTGTATAATCGAAGTATATGTAGCAATACGACTTTTATCTCAAGATAGGAGATAGAATAGATAGACTTTTGAGTGATAGATAAGTTCAAGTCTCCACATACTTTTTGTCGATGAAGATCCACTAGTTCCTTGAGTATTTCTTCGTCTTTCCATGATGAACGATGTGGAGTTTAGAGCTCAACTACACTTAGGCTTAGTTTGGTATTGCTGCAGCTTCTGTAAAAGCACTTTTCTACTATGCGTTGATGTGCTGTGCTGTGAGAAAAAAAAAGTTAGACGTTTGGTAAAAAATTAATTAAAGTTAAAGTTGATTAAAAAAACAATCAAAGTGTGTTTGGTAAAATATGAGATTCAACCATTGTTGTTGTAGCAAATGAGAAAAACAGACATACCTCTTAAAATAATTTTATTCAATTTTATTAGGGTTAAAAATAACTAATTTTTTACTATTAAATATAATTATATATAATATTAAATTTACTAATTATCATTATTATTATGATTGTACAAAAAATTATTTTTATTTAGCCACTTTTTAATATATATATTTTCAAATAAAAAGTCAAACTAAAATAAAGTAATTATTTAATATTTGTTTTTATTTTTATTATTGACAAATTAAATGAAATGATATATAAAATAGTTTGCAAATAGAAAGTAACAATATTTGAAGAACAAAATATAAGAAATAAAAAATTAATTTTATATAAATTTAAGGGTAACTTTTGTCATTTATAAAATTAAATAGGGATAAAAAAGATAAATCATACATTAAATTTAGGTGGGACCAAAGCTTATGTTTTTGTAGCTTTTAAAAGCTTCTCCACCCCTGCTTTTGAAAATTAAGGAATTTTGGAAGTGCTTTGGATAAAAAGCGCTTTAATTTTTTTTTACCAAACACTAGTTTCAAAAATTATTGATATATATATAGGTTTTGAAAGTGTTTTTGTAAAAAATTAAGCATTACCAAACCCACCCTTACTATCCTAGTCTGAGACTTAACTATAAGTAGACTAGAAATCAAGACTTATATTTTTGGCAACTAAACTTGACAAATAAGCTTGAGATAGCAATGCTTGCGAGTTCGACCGAGCAGTGCTTTAACAGTGGAAGAGAAAAAAAAAAACAACTTAATATACAATCTTATTCAAGTATCTTTATTTAACCTACGTGTGATTGTAATAGGCTTTTTTCATACAGGTATCCAAACGAAAAAGTTGGTGGTGTATTTAGTACCCTCTCATTTTCATATTACTTTAGAACTCTTTATTCTTCCGGGCCCCAGCTCTTCAAGAAAGAAATCCTTTCTGATCTTCCAAAAGATTTTTTCCACCTGATAATAATATTCTCAATATCCCTCTTACCCATGAGGAAATTAAAAATGTTGCTTTCCACCTGAAATGGGATCCCCGGTTGTTTTTACGTGCCTTTTTACTCCAAAAATATTGCGACATTATTGGAGATTTTGTCACTGAGATGGACCAAAATTATTTCAAAACTTGTCATGTGGCAAAAATTCTCCACCATACCAATATACCCTCATACCCAAAATTTTCATGGCAGAGTTAGTCAACCAATATAGACCAATTGGTCTTTGTAACTTTGTGTATAAGATCTTGTCCAAAACCTTAGTTAATATACTAAAACCCAAATAGATGGTCTTATTTCCCATAACCAGAGTGTTTTTGTATCGTAAAGAAGTAAACATGGTAACATCCTTTTAGCTAATGAGGTGTTTTTTACTGTCAAACATTATGAGGGTAAGGAAGATCTAGCTTTTATCATACTTGACGTGTCTAAAGCTTAAGCTGGAATGATTTTTTTATAAAAGTGTTTATGGGTGAAAATGGTTTCTACTGATTTCGGTAATTTCGGGTGCGTGGGTGAAACGAATTTAAAACCTAAACAATGTGCTGCAAGGGAGTACTTTAGATTCGAGAAATCAATCTGTACAAGTCCGGCCTAAACCAAGAAATGGTCGTTCCAGACTTGCTTCGGTCACAAAGTGGAGGAGAATGGGTTGGTTTTGGGGAGGGAGGCAAGGAAAGTGATGAGACCAGAATAGTTGATTCTGGAAGAGTAGTTGTGTTACTACGACTTTTATCAGAAAAGTGGGAAGCTAGCAGATGGAAAGCTAGTAAACGTTTTCTGAGTGGTGTATGCTCCTGACTGAACTTGTTGTTCGGTGGAAATATGTTAAGACCTATTTATACAAGTCGAAGCGAAACGTACTCTGGTCTCATTAAGGAATGGAAAAATGGTTAAGTAAATGGGAGGAGATGGTAACGCATGTAATTGATGTTCCATAAAACCGTTAATGCATGGAATTGATGTTCCATGAAACCGTTAACGCATGGAATTGATGTCCCATAAAAGAGCGTTTCACCATTAACTCCATGTATTTACTAACCGCCTCACCCTTTTGACACTTCCTTATGACGGGCGTAGTGTACGCCGCACGCTGTAAACCGCCAAAACAAAACCCAAAGAAGATCCCCCAGTTTGTGATATGTGTTGATGTCTCGAATGTTTTTGTGGAAAACATGTAGCATGTTGTTGTTTCCTGGCAAGTTGATCTTGGGAGACTTGTTAACTTGGTGACCTTTGACGGTCGATATTTTGCATCTTAAGAGGAAAGATAACCGTTGATCGTCGCACGCTTTCGTTTGTTGGTGGCCGCATAGGGAAGGCCAGCATCGTGGCGCGGCTAGGTTCGCATGCCATTAGCGTGGCATAGTGGCGCGGCTAGGTTGGCATGCCATTGGCGTGGAATGGTGGCACGGCTAGGTGATTTATGATTTTTTCAAAGTTTTTGTAGTAGTAATTAAGATTCGTTCTCTCGGACGTTGTTAAGATTAATTTTAAAGGAATAAAATAGAGAGTTACTGGGTCTACGATTCGGCCAAAATCATATCAATAGGTTCAAATATTTATTCTCAACAATTATCGCTCATGAAACATCGACTCTCGTTTTGCCAAAGTAGATCCTCAAAACATTAATTGTATCCCCTAAGCATAGATTATCTAAACAAAGCATAACCTATCGAATTGAATCACAATTAATTTTATCGAATCATAAATCAATTTAAAATAAGTGCAAAAGTCAAATAGAAAATAAATAAATTCACCCATGTATGAAGTTCGGCTTGCTCCGTCGATCTCAGTGTAGGGTTTAGCTCCTCATTATTACAAAAAAAAAATCGATAAAAATAAAAGAATAAAAAATATTGTTGCTCGGTACCGCCACGGCTCTCTCCCCTTTTTCATTTGTTTAGTACTTGTATCATTTGGTGGTCTGACCCACAAATGGAAAGAATATTTTACCATGCACAGTAGAAAATCTTCACCAATGTCGTCACTTCTATCCGCCATTCTTTACCTCACGCATAATTCCATTTCCCATTCTTTGCCTCGTGCAAGCCACGCCTCCCCCACTCAATTCGCATGCTTCAATCAAGAATAAATGTCCCGTAATCAATTAAATTGATATCCATGAACACTTGCCATTTCTGATTATTGTATGGATTTCCAAAATATTCTTAGAGGATATGAATTGACGTCCAAGATTCTCTTTTATGTCCACCCTTGAAACACCAACCAAACACATGTGGCTTCCAAAATGAGTCTACCAAGCTTGGATCCAAGCTTTACACCAATAACATATTTTGATGTTCACCAAATGAGCATTAGTCATGGAATGAAGTCCAAAAGCCACTTCAAGCCACACGCCTTTCAACACCACCAAATGCCGACCATTATTCGGTTGCTTCCAATTCTTTTTCCATGTGTAGCCCAGGTACATAGTTAACGACAACGTTTCCGCCAAGACAATTTTATTAATATGCCTGATTGACACTTAAAATGATAATATTAGTCCAATAATTAGTCCTAGCTAATATAATTATGGGTATAAATGCGTCACACTTGCGTGATTATCAAAATCCCCCACAGTTAGATTTTGCTAGTCCCGAGCAAAAAATAGAAAGAAAATATATCTGCTCTATAGCTGGATAAATAAAGAGATATCCGTTAAACAACTGGATAAAAAGATGTTTGCTAAACAGCAAAACAGTAGAAGACCCGCTACAGAGCTGGTCATATAATTAGAGAGAAATAGAGACCCGCTACACAGCTGGTCGTATCATTTTTTTTTAAGACCCGCTACACAGCTGGTCATAATATGCAATAAAAAAGAAAATGACCCGCTACACAGTTGGCCATAACTCTAACTTTTTTTTAGACCTGCTACACAACTGGTCATAATATGCAATAAAAAAGAAAAATACCGGCTACACAGCTGGTCATAACCCTAATAATAATTTTTTTATTTTTTTAGACCCGCTACACAGCTGGTCATAATAAGAAAAATACATGATAATAGACCCGCTCAACAGCTGATCATGATTCGCAAGAAAATTCCTGAAACAGTAAAGTAAAAAGTTAACCACTTCCCCACACTTAAACATTACATTGTCCTCAATGTAATTGAGTCATCCAACGTAAAAATTAAGATGGGAGATTCATAATACGGAAAAAAAATAAATAAAAAAATCTACTGGAATGTACATAAAAGATCCCCATAAACTAATAACCTGAAAATTTGGGGATCAACCCAAAATACAATATTCACAAACGACAGATTCATAATTATTTTATGAAAAAATGGGGACACTGAAACTGTCAGAAAACAAGATTTACCTCTAAACCAAGTTTTTACTGCACATGGAAGTGCGTAAAGAACAAAGTATGGGGATTCTATTGAGACTGGGGAAATATCGATTGGTTCATGCTCGATATCAGGAATAGGCAAGTCCTCTGGGTATTTAGATGCAAAGTATTCCAATAATTTTTTAGAAGCACACAATTCTAACCCTAAATTAGGTAACTTTTGGAAGTCTAGGGGTCTAGAAACAACCTCTAAGTTCGGTGAATTATCTTGTGAGATAGATTCATCTATGGAATTAGGTAAATCATCTACACAATCATCCACAGGGTCATCTTCAAATTCTGTCTGGAACACATAGTCACTACAAGACTGATCATCATCATCATTAAATAATTTTTGGCATTCCAATATTCTCGGTCTTTGTTCCAAACTAGGTGGTGTGTGTTTATAATACTTCTCATATATCTCTAACGGAGATTCTTCACTTACCTCATGTGGAGCAGAAACTCCATACCATTTCCTACGCTTATATTCAGCAAGCGTCATCTCAGATGAGGTTTCCTGATAATTTGACTTTCTACGCATATATTCCGCCAGCGTCATTGTAGGTGACGTCTCCTCAGAAAAAGTCATCATCCTGAAGAGAAATAGAAAAAGAAACGCATAAAAAGGAAAAAAAAAATATTCTAAAATAAAATGAAAATATTGTACAAAATAAAAATAAAGAAAAAAAAACCTAAAAATTAATCTAAAAACAAATCCGCGTCGCAACGGCGCCAAAATGATTTATGATTTTTTCAAAGTTTTCGTAGTAGTAATTAAGATTCGTTCTCTCGGACGTTGTTAAGATTAATTTTAAAAGAATAAATAGAGAGTTACTGGGTCTAGGATTCGGCCAAACTCATATCAATAGGTTCAAATATTTATTCTCAACAATTATCGCTCATGAAACATCGACTCTCGTTTTGCCAAAGTAGATCCTCAAAACATTAATTGTATCCCCCAAGCATAGATTATCTAAACAAAGCATAACCTATCTAATTGAATCACAACTAATTTTATCGAATCATAAATCAATTTAAAATAAGTGCAAAAGTAAAATAGAAAATAAATAAATTCACCCATGTATGAAGTTCGGCTTCCTCCGTCGAACCCAGTGTAGGGTTTAGCTCCTCATTATTACAAAAAAAATCGATAAAAATAAAAGAATAAAAACTATTGTTACTCGGTACCGCCCCGGCTCTCTCCCCCTTTTCCTTTGTTTAGTACTTGTATCATTCGGTGGTCTGACCCACAAATGGAAAGAATATCTTACCATGCACAGTAGAATATCTTCACCAATGTCGTCACTTCTATCCGCCATTCTTTACCTCACGCATAATTCCATTTCCCATTCTTTGCCTCTTGCAAGCCACGCCTCCCCCACTCAATTCGCATGCTTCAATCAAGAATAAATGTCCCGTAATCAATTAAATTGATATCCATGAACACTTGCCATTTCTGATTATTGTATGGATTTCCAAAATATTCTTAGAGGATATGAATTGACGTCCAAGATTCTATTTTATGTCCACCCTTGAAACACCAACCAAACACACGTGGCTTCTAAAATGAGTCTACCAAGCTTGGATCCAAGCTTTACACCAATAACATATTTTGATGTTCACCAAATGAGCACTAGTCATGGAATGAAGTCCAAAAGCCACTTCAAGCCACACGCCTTTTAACACCACCAAATGCCGACCATTATTCGGTTGCTGCCAATTCTTTTTCCATGTGTAGCCCATGTACATAGTTAAAGACAACGTTTCCGCCAAGACAATTTTATTAATATGCCTGATTGACACTTAAAATGATAATATTAGTCCAATAATTAGTCCTAGCTAATGTAATTATGGGTATAAATGCGTCGCACTTGCGTGCTTATCACTAGGTTGGCATGTCATTGGCGTAGCATGGAGGCGCGGCTAGGTTGGCATGCCATTGGCGTGGCATGGTAGGTTGGCATGACATTGGCATGGCATGCCTTGGCGCGGTTTGGCGTGACCAAACTAGGGTTTTGGGTCAAAGGTTACCATGTGTTGTCTGGTAACCTTGGACGGCTAGGATTTGCTCCTAGGATTGAAGGGCGACCGTCGATTTCGCAAGTCTTCGTTTTGGTAACCGCGTAGGGAAGTCCAGCATGGTGGCGCATCTAGGTTTTCATGCCGTTGGCATGGCATGGCCAAACTTAGGTTTTCGGGCCAAAGGTTGCCCTGCGTCCTCTAGTAACCTTGGATGGCTTGGATTTGCTCTTGGGATTGAAGAGGGGACTTTGATTGTCGCACGCCTTTGTTTTGGTAGTCGCGTTGGAAGGCCAGCATGGTGGCGCGGCTAGGTTGGCATGTCGTTGGCATGGCATGGTTTGGCGTGGCCAAACTTAGGTTTTTGGGCCAAAGATTACCATGCGTCTTCTGGTAACCTTAAATGGCTAGGATTTGCTCCTGGGATTGAAGGTGGGTCATTGATTGTCGCACGCCTTTGGTAGCCGCGTTGGAAAGGACAGCATGGTGGTGCGGCTAGGTTGGCATGCCATTGGCATGGCATGGCCAAACTTAGGTTTTCGGGCCAAAGGTAACCATGCATCATCTGGTAACCTTGGATGTCTAGGATTTGCTCCTGGGATTGAAGGGGGACCGTTGATTATCGCACGCTTTCGTTTTGGTAGCCGCGTAGGGAAGGCCAGCATGGTGGCGTGGTTAGGTGCGTTTGGCATGGTGGGGCCAATGGCTTGGCATGCCGTTTGGCACATGGTGCGACTAGCATGGCTAGGGCCAAGGAAAGGTACGGTTTGGCTTGGCATGGTGGGGCCAAGGGTTTGGCATGGACACATTGTGCGACTCGCTTGGCTAGGGCCAAGGCAAGGTGCGGTTAGGCTTGGCATGGTGGGTCCAAGGGTTTGCCGTGGGCGCATGGTGCGGCTAGCTTGGCTAGGGCCAAGGCAAGGTGCGGTTAGGCTTGGCATGATGGGGCCAAGGGTTTGCCGTGGGCGCATGGTGCGGCTAGCTTGGCTAGGACCAAGGCAGGGTGCAGTTTGGCTTGGCATGGTGGGACCAAGGGTTTGCCGTGGGCGTATGGTGCAACTAGCTTGGCTAGGACCAAGGCATGGTGCAGTTTGGCTTGGCATGGGTTTGGAGTGACCAAACTAGGGTTTTGGGCCAAAGGTTCCCATGTGTTGTCTGGTAACCTTGGACGGCTAGTATTTGCTCCTGGGATTGAAGGGCGACCATTGATTTTCGCACGCCTTCATTTTGGTACCCGCATTGGGAAGGCCAGTATGGTGGCGCGGCTAGGTTGGTATGTCGTTGGCATGGCATGGTAAGGGCCAAGTTAAGGTGCGGTTTGGATTGGCATGGTGGATGTGGCTGGAACGGTTTTCCATTGGCACATTGGTCCGGCTAGCATGGTTGGCATGCCTTTGCGCGGTAGGTGTGGCGTGGCTTGTCATTGGCACAGTGGTGCGGCTAGCATGGTCGGCATGCCTTAGCACGGTAGGTGTGGCTGGCATGGTTTTCCATTGGCACATGCAGTGTGAGAACTAGGGTTTTGTCCTGTCGAAACCCTAATTAGCATTTAAAAAAGGTACCCCGGTAATTTTCTCACAGAAAAATTAAAAGGTTCAATAAATGTGTTTGGTTTGGACATTATTACTCAAGTTATGTGATGTGAATGTATGACTAGGGTTTTACAATTTTACCCATAAGCTAAAAACCACCATCAATATTAAGTCCCCTACTTAGCTCGGAACAGGTGCCTTGTTGCGAGGTAAGCATATGATGGTGACAGACGAGGACGGAATCGAAACGTAGGACATGCAAGATGGTCAGGAAAGTCCGACTAACCTTTTTCGACAGGTAAGGAGAGTTCATGATCCCGTGTTTGGAGGCCTTATGTAAATTGTACTGTGATGCCGACCGTGGAGTGTTGAGACGAAGATTACTGGCTTGGTCTGGCCGCGCATCACTTTGACTGGGCTAAGGAACATCATGACGCTGACTTGGCATATTTGTTGGTATTGGAAAGTCGCGGCGCGGACGGCTTGGAGAGGTAAATCATGTGCGGACGGTTCTGCATGTGAGACCAAGGCATGGCACGGACTTGGAAGGGCAAAGAAAGCGCAGTCTTGGGAGGCAAAGCAAGCGGAGTCTTGGGAGGCAAAGCAAGCGCGGTCTTGGAAGGAAAGCATGGTCAATGGCTTGGCGTGTGGGTCCAAGGCATGGCGTGGACGATTTTGGCGTGGTAATTGGTCTTTGTGGGCCGGTTTCCTATTTTCCTTACTTAGCTCAAATAGGAAATCCTTTCCTTGTTCAAACTCCCATGTACCACGCATATAAAAGGAGGGCAGGCTTCTCCTTTTGTTTCAAGCCTATTTATTTATCCCAACCATGTGGTAGCAGTAAAGCAAAGCGGACAAGCAAATCCCATGTATGCCTTCCAATACTTCTTCTTTAGCTTGCTTCTTCTTTTGTGTTGGTGTAAACCCTAGCTATAGGCGTACTTTTTCATGAACTCGTAGAAATATTGTTGACGTGAACACTAGCCGTAGGTATTATTTTCTTGAACTTGTAATAAATTTTAGGCGTGAATGTTTTAGTGATGTTTTCTGCCTCAATCATTGTGCGAAGTAGGTGTGCACGAGGATTATCATTCCCTTCCCGTGAAAATATAGCTTTTAGGGTTTCCCATTTTTCTAGTATGGACGTGTGCATGGTTCCCGTGGCGGGGTGTGCCTGCTCGGTTGGGTATGAATTTCCTGCTGCAGGGTACGGCCTTGGCATGAGGAGGTGATGTGGGGAATGTCAGTACCCGATCTTTTTTCTTTTTTCGCGTATACATATTATGACCAGGAAATAGACTGGCTTGCGTCTTGGGTGGATCTCTCTTGTCTGTCGAAAATAATTTTCATGCACTTTCTGTAATAACTTCTCTTCGTATTGCTCCATTGTAGTTGTTTTGGAAGGTGGAAGTAGCGTGAGAGAATCTTCATTATGATGTCACTTGAGAAAAATTCTGATGTACCGAAAGACGTTGGTAATTCCAAGCCAAACGTGGCTGATGAATTCTTCACCATAGTCTCTGCCAGGAGAAGTCCTCTTAAGCATGTGTCGCTTCTTCTGACCGGTCCGGAGAGTGAGGGAGGGGATCGGTCGGTTCTGCCCGGAAATGTAATACGGTTTTGTATTCAGAGGAAAGAGTATCCCACCTCTCTTATTGATTTCAAAACCCCCGTGAGTCCATTGCGTTCCTTTGATAAATGGGTGCAATTTATGATAAGTCAAGAGTGTGTAAGAGCTAGTTTGACCAAGGAGCAAATCATTGATGCTGTCGCGGCTTCTGCATCATTTCAAATTAGTAAAGACATACCGGGTTCGGTTGCTTTCATCTCCAGGTGGTGTCCAGATACTCACACGGCCATATGCAGGTGGGGAGAGATGACTATATCCTTAGAAAGTGTGGCTATCCTATTCAATCTTCCCATGACAGGAAACCTCAACATCAAGTTGTAAGATGATGAAGAAAAAATGCGTACCGCCCTGGTTGTGAAGTCAAAAGGGTTTGTATGAAAAGAGAACGAGACAAAGTGTTTTTATATCTAGTGGATGTCTTAATGGTTCCCTGATGAGCTGGCACCAGATCAGAAGAATAGTACACGTCGCGGCATTCTTGGATCTCTGGTTATCCCGGGATATTTTTGATGATGGCTCTGGTAAAAAGGAGATAAGGCTGGAACTCATCAATTTTGCTATAAGGTTGGCGAAAGGAGTCGTTCTCCCCATTGGTGGCTTGTTTCTCGGTTCTTTGTACACACACTTGGATCATTTGTATGTGGACATGTGCGCTTCAAATGGTTACATGAAAGTGGACTCGTATGTTCATGTTGCTTTTCTCCAGGCGTGACTATGGGAGAATTTTGAAAAATACGCTCCTAAACCGATGGTTTCACTTCCCGAATCTTGGGGTGGTTCGGGGATACTTTGCTGGTCGAATAGGCGCCCAAGAGCTGGCTCAAATCTGGATGATTCCATCGATAATTCGTGCACCGCTAATTTTCGTCAATGGTCCCCAGTGTGTACATCCATAGCCCAGTTTAATACTTTTGCTTCTGCTCCAAACATATCTTTGCTTTCTGAGGGAGGGAACATGGGCGTCGGCGAGATTGTATTCATGCGAAGTTGCATTACTAATTATATACCGTCTTTATTTCGAGGATCATGTCGGGAAGTCTCTTAGAATATTGATTGGCCAGCTCGGCATATGGGTTTCGACCAAGGGGTCCCTCTCGTTCGTCAGCTGGCAGCTAAAGAGGACTCATTATCGGCCGTTATTGATGCTAGTGTTCTTGTGCCGGGCAAAATCCTCCTTTTCTTGCTTTCGGAATGAAATCCTTCGACTACCTCCAAGTATACGCATTCTGGTAGAATGAATTCCTCGTCATCCAGGAATTTGTGAAAGTCGTAGTGGAGAACACTCGTGGTAGGCCTTCTGCCGCGATTTTAGTAAAGTATCCGTTGTTGAGGGATACTTCTTTAACCAAAAGAAAATATGTTGGTCCGGACGCGGACAATCCCCAAGAGAAGGAGCTAAGGTCTAAGAATCGTGCAGGCGGTTTTCAGTCAGATTCCACAGCTCTACCGACTTTTAGTTCATCAAACAAGCGAGTACGTATAATTTTCCTCTTGACTTCAGCTAGATCATGTATATCCTTGTTTTTTTTTCTAAGAATGCGTTTTGTATCTTGTCCAGGGTTTCAGCAGCGTGAACGCCTTTGCCAAACTTGCAAGCAGTCAGAAACCTTATTTTTCGAGACGGAGGGTGGCGGTGCTGAGCCTATCCATGGTGATGGGGAATCCTAGAAGGATGAAAGTTTAGAGTGGCGATGGAGAGAGTAGTTCTTCTGATAATAGTGTTGAATCCTCCTCTAGTCAGTATGAAAGCGGATCAGTGAGTCTTCTCCATGTTCTTCTTCTTCTTCCTTCCTTCCTTCTTCCTTTTTTTTTTTTTTTGAAGTAAAACCAAAATCTTGATATTCTAGGAGGAAACCGTTCCTAAGGATGGCTTCGAAGTGGAAACCCGCCAGAGTGAAGGTGTATCCATAATTCCCATTGCGGAAATTATGCCGGCTGGTGACTTGGACATTGAAGTTCATCATCTTAAAGACCTTGTCACGACTAAAGTGGTATAGAATACTCCAGGGACTGCTGGCGAGATTGTAGTTAGGGATCCTTTGCCAGATACTGATGCAGTCGCATGCACCACTTTTTTTCCTCCATATATGGTTCCTTATCCGGGTCACGTGTTGGTTGGGGGATTTAGTGTACTAGTTAAACATGCGGCGTTGTATACCAAAATATGGGAACGCTACGGACATATTTCCACAACCAAGCAAATTACTAGTCGATTTGCGCTGGCTAAGCGGGTGGAGGAAGCTTTGTCTTCGATTGACGATATGTCCAACGTGACTGGTCATACGGTTTTTGAGGATGTAATCTCGAGCTAGAGGTTCCATCGTTACGTGTGCTTGGACTTCTAATTCAATATTCCTTGGTTCGTTGAAGGTTTCTCTAAGGTTGAAAAGTCGCTGGTCGAAGCAGTCGAAGGTCCTTCCGCGGACATGGTGAAGAAGCAGGAATCGGAATTCAAGAAGTTGTGCAGGCAGCTGAAGTTGAAGAGGGTGTCTCTCCAGAGCACTAGGGAGGCCTTTGATAAGAGGAGCAAGCTGTTGTTCAAATTTTTTCCTTGAATACATTTTTGTATTTTGAACTTCTTATTTTATTTTTTTGAAAGGCAAATAGAAACGCCTGGTTTATGGTTTTGATTTTTTGGATTTTTGGGGTTGACAGACAAGTATTACCTATGAGGGTTTTGGATTATTATTCTGGAATGAATCATTTAGGAATGAATTGTTTTGGTTATGATTGCAAGTGATGTAAACATTCCAGGAAAACCTTAGAACTGTGTGTTGGTAGATGACATGGGGTAAAGCGTAATATGGCTATCGATTTTATCATTCCCATGAAAACTTGAAATATCAAACCATGTATCTTGTCTAGGTAAGACTTACTCGGTTTTTAGGTCTTATGATGAAAAGTAAACCTTCTGGGTGTAAGACCGAGCTTTATGGGAAACACCGTCGTGATTGTGAAAAGTCCCTAGTCGTTACTGAGTTATCTGATAACCGAGTCGTCGGTTCTTGGGCGAATCATTTTCTTATAACTTCCGGGAAGTCCCTAGTCATACCTTGTCGTGTCATGACTGATAATCGGGTCATCTGGTAACTGAGTCGGAGTGGATCGTCTTCTTCTACCATCTTAATGTCTGGGTTGAAGTACGATATTGACGGTCGAAAATTGACATTGTAACCGAAAGATCAATCTCCCACTGTGGTCGCCAATTGTTTATGGGTGAAAATGGTTTCTACTGGTGTGTGGGTGAGAAACGAATTTAAACCCTAAACAATATACTGCAAGGGAGTACTTTAGATTCGAGAGATCAATCTGTACAAGTCTGGCCTAAACCAAGAAATGGTCGTTCCATACTTTCTTCGGTCACAAAGTGGAGGAGAATGGGTTGGTTTTGGGGAGGGAAGCACGGAAAGTGATGAGACCAAAATAGTTGATTTTGGAAGAGTAGTTGTGTTATTACGACTTGTATCAGAAAAGTGGGAAGCTAGCATATGGAAAGCTAGTAAATATTTTCTGAGTGGTGTATGCTCCTGACTGAACTTGTTGTTCGGTGGAAATAGGTTAAGACCTATTTATACAACTCGAAGTGAAACGTACTCTAGTCTCATTAAGTAATGGAAAAATGGGTAAGTAAATGGGAGGAGGTGGTAACACATGGAATTGATGTTCCATAAAACGCTTAATGCATGGAATTGATGTTCCATGAAACCGTTAACGCATGGAATTGAGCATTTCACCATTAACTCCCTGTATTTACTAACCGCCTCACCCTTATGACACTTCCTTATGACGGGTATAGTGTACGCCGCACGCTGTAAACCGCCAAACCAAAACCCAAAGAAGATCCCCCAGTTTGTGATATGTGTTGATGTCTCGAATATTTTTGTGGAAAACATGTAGCATGTTGTTGTTTCCTGGCAAGTCTAGCTTGGGAGACTTGTTAGCTTGGTGACCTTTGACGGTCGAGATTTTGCATCTTAAGAGGAAAGATAACCGTTGATTATCGCACGCTTTCGTTTGTTGGTGGCCGCATAGGGAAGGTCAGCATGGTGGCGCGGCTAGATTGGCATGCCATTAGCATGGCATGGTGGCGAGGCTAGGTTGGCATGCCATTGGCGTCGAATGGAGGCGCGTCTAGGTTGGCATGCCATTGGCGTGGCATGGTAGGTTGGCATGACATTGGCGCGGTTTGGCATGACTAAACTAGGGTTTTGGGTCAAAGGTTACCATGTGTTGTCTGGTAACCTTTGACTGCTAGGATTTGCTCATGGGATTGAAGGGCGACCATCGATTGTCGCACGCCTTCATTTTGGTAGCCGCGTAGGGAAGGCAGCATGGTGGCGCGGCTAGGTTGGCATGCCGTTTGCATGGCATGGTTTGGCATGGCCAAACTTAGGTTTTCGGGCCAAAGGTTACCATGCGTCGTCTAGTAACCTTGGATGGCTTGGATTGGATCCTGGGATTGAAGGGGGGTCATTGATTATCACATGCCTTCATTTTGGTAGCCGCGTTGGATGGCCAGCATGGTGGTGCGGCTAGGTTGGCATGACATGGTTTGGCGTGGCCTGTAACACCCCGTGTTTTTAGCATGGCGCATGCTAAAAGATGCACCATGGGATGAGATGGAGCTTCATCCAAAGCTTCTGTTGGTTGGTAAGAGGTAGATAGGCTTAAGCCCAATACCGCGCCAAAATGGCGCATTATGTTTGGCGTTTGTCCAAGAGCCAAATCTCGCACCAAGGGTGCTTCAGGCCAATTGGGTAGATGGCCCTAAGAATGTTCAGCCATCCTGGCCGGACATTGGAACTGACATTTGATCCAGAACTGAATGTACAGCCATCTTGGCCGGTTATTCAGGAAATATATGGCAACGGCCATGAATAGTAAAGTGGGGAGTTGATGAAAGATTTTTGGTCCCCCAATTTGAGTTCTAAAAATGTCAAATTAACATATATAGGGAGGGGTAGTTGGTTGAAGGTGCATATGCGGACTATGTACCAAGTAAGCTTCATAGCTTACCCGGAAGAGTATAAATGATGCATGGGGATCATTTATAGTTGTGTAGCGTCGCGAAGAGGGCATTTGATGTTTAGGCATCGTTATGCCATATTGCGGACCAAACATGCATCACTTGCATGTATTTTGACGGAACGACCTATACGGACTAGGCCATTACCAATATTGCTTGGCCATGGCCTAGAAAATGAGTTGGATTAAGTTGCTTGTCCCTTCGTGGATGAACTACGGTCTATGCTTGATACCTTTAGAGTAGGGAAGGGTACGTAGGTAGCCGCAATGAGTTGCAGCATTGCTGGTCCATCACGTTGTCGCTCATATCATCTAATTTAGAGATGATTGTGGCCGAACTTGATGAGGCAAGTTGCATTCCATTCATTGGATTTTCATATTTCCTATCAAGGCGATCGACATAGGCTAAAATCCTGAGTGTCGTAGTTTAGCTTAAGAGAAGTCCATTTTGATGGGAAACGGCCCAAAGATCAAGACATGTGATCTATAGATCCACATGGTCCCCGGAATTTAGCCAAATTCCATCGTTTAGAGCCTCAAAAGGCCGTTTTTGCCGTTTTAAGAAAGTTTTTATTTTTCTTAATAAAACCTTTGCGGCACAAGGGTAAGTTGGAACAGTGTGGAAGCTTAAATAGCTGCATCATGTTGCACGATCATGCTTGCAAGGGCAAATGACCGTGCGTTTGCCTAGATTTAAGGATCGGATCATAGCTTCATCATGGCGCATCGGGGAAGTTACGGCCTGCGGGGCAACGCGCCAAAGGCATAATTTTCCGGTCCGTCACATGTCCAAACTTAGGTTTTCGGGCCAAAGGTTACCATGCGTCGTCTGGTAATCTTTGATAGCTAGGATTTTCTCCTGGTATTGAAGGGGGACCGTTGATTGTCGCATGCCTTCGTTTTGGTAGCCGATTTGGAAAGGCCAGCATGGTGGTGCGGCTAGGTTGGCATGGTATGGTTTGGCGTGGCCAAACTTAGGTTTTCGGGCCAAAGGTTACCATGCGTCGTCTGGTAACCTTGGATGGCTAGGATTTGCTCCTGGGATTGAAAGGGGCCTTCGATTGTCGCACGCCTTCGTTTTGGTAGCCACATAGGGAAGGCCAGCATGGTGGCGTGGTTTGGTACGTTTGGCATGGTGGGGCCAAGGGCTTGGTATTCCGTTTGGCACATGGTACGACTAGCATGGCTAGGGCCAAGGAAAGGTACCATTTGTCTTGGCATGGTGGGGCCAAGGGTTTGGCATGGACGCATGGTGCGGCTAGCTTGGCTAGGGCCAAGGCAAGGTGCGGTTAGGCTTGGCATGGTGGGGCCAAGGGTTTGACGTGGGCGCATGGTGCGGCTAGATTGGCTAGGGCCAAGGAAAGGTGAGGTTAGGCTTGGCATGGTGGGGCCAAGGGTTTGTCGTGGGCGCATGATGCGGCTAGCTTGGATATGACCAAGGCAGGGTGAGGTTTGGCTTGGCATGGTGGGGCCAAGGGTTTATCGTGGGCGCATGGTGCGGCTAGCTTGGATAGGACCAAGGCAGGGTGCGGTTTGTCTTGGCATGGGTTTGGCATGACCAAGATAGGGTTTTGGGCCAAAGGTTCCCATGTATTTTTTGGTAACCTTGGACGGCTAGGATTTTCTTCTAGGATTGAAGGGCGATCGTTGATTGTCGCATGCCTTCGTTTTGGTAGTCGCATAGGGAAGGCCAGTATGGTGGCGCGGCTAGGTTGGTATGTTGTTGGCATGGAATGGTTAGGGCCAAGGTAAGGTGCGGTTTGGCTTGGCATGGTGGATATGGCTGGCACGGTTTGCCATTGGCACATTGGTGCGGCTAGCATGGTTGGCATGCCTTGGCGTGGTAGTTGTGGATGGCATGGCTTTCCATTGGCACAGTGGTGCGGCTAGCATGGTTGGCATGCCTTGGCGTGGTAGGTGTGGCTGGCATGGTTTGCTATTGGCACATGCGGTGTGAGAATTAGGGTTTTGGCTTGTCGAAACCCTAATTAGCATTTAAAAAAGGTACCCCGGTAATTTTCTCGCAGAAAAATTAAAAGGTTCAATAAATGTGCTTGGTTTGGACATTATTACTCAAGTTCTGTGACGTCACTGTCTGAGTAGAGTTTTAAGATTTTATCCCTAAGCTAAAAACCACCATCAACAAAATGGTTCTTAGGCAGCTTGTGCTGTGTGATCATTGGATATGTTTAATTATTCAATGTCTTTCCATGGAGTCATATTTTGTCCTTATTAATAGTGTCCCCACATGTTTGAAAAAACTTGAAAAAGGACGGGGAGATCCTTTATCTCCATATATATATACATCTTGTACTCTAAAGCTTTGTCTTCTTACATTGACAAGTTGACTAGATTAGATATTTTCCAAGGGATTAAGATTTGTATAAATTCTCAAGCTATAATTCAGCTCTTTTCTAAGGTTATTACGCATGAGTTTCAAAACATTAAGGATGAACTCCATAAATATTGTTCAGATTCAGGTTAGGAGATTAAATTTGATAATTCTGGTATTCTTTTTAGTAAAGGCACACCCGATCTCATAACCGGTCAACTTTCCTCCATCCTGAACATCCATTCCCTATACCTATGGAAAGAAAAATATATCTAGTACCCCCATCAATTTTTAAAAATCCAAAATTCAAACTCATATAAGACACTTGCAATCTTTGGATGCTAGAATCTTCTATTGGTAACATAAACGGTCATCCAAAGATGCTAGTACTTCTTAGTTAAACATGTTGGCCAGGTTATTCCCGATTATTGAATGACTACTTTTCAGATCCCAAGGCCATTTGTAAAAGATAGACTCTCACTTATGTAAGTTCTAGAGGGGTGAAACTTTAGATCCTAAAAACAGGAAGTTACACATGCTCAGCTGGGACCGTCGTGGTTTGGGATTCAGAAAAGCAGCGCAGAATAACCTTGCAATGCTTTCAAGGAACGTCTGGAAGCTTGTATTGAGTCATACATCTCTTTTAAGTATTACTCTTAAGGCTATATACTTCTCTAACTATGACTTCTTTAATTCCAAGTGTTCTTTTACTTGTTCGTGGACCTGGAGATGTTTCCATACCATTAAAGAACTCATCAAAACTTTTATCTTCTAGAATGCGGGTATGGTCAATTTATTGATCCACTATGTCATAATTAAATCCCAAACTTAGAATTTGCTAAACCTTATCCCTTGGTCCCTCAGATTCCTATTCTGATAGTCTCTTATTTTACTGATCATAATACTAGATCTTTGAACTTATCTAGATAGTATACCCATTTTGATAATGCTTATGTCGAGAAAATTGCCAAAATTCTCTTAAGCCTGTTGTGCACTACTTATAGGAGGGATTGTGAGGTTTCAAAGAATGATAAATTTAGTTCTAAATCTGCCTACTTGTGTCTCAGATGTCTTAGACCTTTCCCAACTACCAATCTTCGAAAGTTCGCATAAAAGATCGGAGTCTCACACCGTATTCAACTCTTTCTTTAGAAATCAACTAACAATGTTTTACCTGCTAGGAGCGTGCTTCAAATTTTAATGCCTATTGATTTGATGATTTGCCTCAGACATCTTTCTGTTAATGAATATGTTATGCATTCTTTGATTTTGTATCATTTTTCCTGTGTTGCTTGGAATTCATCTCCTCTTTGCTTTCCTACCAATAGTTTCTCTAGTTTATACTTTCTTGGTTGGTTGTGTCATTGGATTATTGATTCCATCTCCATTTTGTCTGATGAATCAAAATATATTTTTTCTTCTATTATGTAGTTTATTTGGAATAGCGGAAACAACCTGATATTTAGTACTGAGAAGGAAAATCCATGAGTTGTCATTGTTAGAGCTAAAGCGATGATAGCCTCTTGTAAAGTTCCCAACATTATTCATAGACCCCTTATGGATGTCATTAGTGCTACTAAATGGATGTCTCTACCCTTAAATGGAATAAATGTAACATTAATGAAGCCTTTAATGTTGTCTCTTTGGATAATGGTTCAGGCTATGTGAGAGACTCAGAAAATAAAGTTTTTTTTGTGTGTGCTGCTATTATGTTTGAAGTCTTCTCTCTAGAATAAGCAAAAACTAGAATCATTACAGTTGTTCTACAGATGGCAGTGGAGTTGCAGCTCACGCATGTCATTGTGGAAAGTGATGCTAAATATTTGGTTGACCAGTTTTCAGTAGGAATTTTCGAAGGCAAGTAACAAACGAATGTTCTCTTTGAATATATTTTGCTTTTCAAATCCATCCTTGTATCTTGTAATTTTTCTTTTCAACCAAGAACTTGTAACGATTTTATAGTTTGGTCTAAACCCCCTATCTGGCTCTTGGCAATTGTTAAGGTGGACTATTAGCCTCTCTAAATGCCTTTGACTATAAAAATAAATAAATACATTTATTCTATAAGCAACCTTGAAGAGTCCGAATTTGTGCACCCGTCTAAAACCGGGGTGCGCATTTTGGCTCTCCTTATTTGATAATTTTTTGGAATGAGAAGCGGTTTAGTTTTTACTTTCATAATAACCTCATATTTTTACTCCAAAAAACAAGGGTAAATTTTCTCTCAGCACTCTCTTTCTATTTTTGTTGTTAGAATGTCTTCAACATCCCAATACTCCATTTATCCTCTTCATATAATGTTTTTGCGACATTTTCAACTAAACCTTAGCCATATCATTATCATAAGGGATAATTGGTGTTTGGTATTCAGGTTATGACCAATACTAGGCTTTGGTCTAACATTTGTCCAACGTTAGGGGTTGGTACCTGGACTGGACGTTGACCCAAATTGACTGTCTTGACCTAACTTTACTTAATATCATTAAAAAAAAATATTGAGTTTACATTTTTACCCCTGTAGTGGGTTAAGATCCAACGGTTGGAAAAAAATATTGAGTTTACATGTTCTTCATCCGCCTCAACACCCAACTTAATATCCCTGCAACAGCTGCAACACCCGTACTCTAACCTTCACTGATCAATACCGATAACATAACATCTTCTGCAAATTTCAATCAAAAAACACATCCCAGCAACTTTTTTTCTTCAATGTTTCATGGAACCAACAAACCCCAATGGAAGTAACCATAGAAACAATCACATTCTCAAATTTTTTCTCGTAACTTCTCATCTAAAATCCCTAGCAGTAAATTCATCTTCAAATCCATATTACCCACTTCAACAACGACCACCAGATTCTTCTCTTCTTCCCTTGCTTTCAGTATCATCAATAACAGCAACTTCCTAGAACTTCATTAAATCCAGCAAACAACCGATCCTTGACTGCCGATTTCAAATTCAACTAAGACCCATTCTTACAAAATCTTTTAATTTTAAAACTCAACGGCATCAACCACTAGCAGAACTCATGGCGTTTCCCTTTATCTTAACAACAATTCTCAACAACAAAACCCTAGTTTTCTAAATCAAACAAAACACCCAATTTCTGAATCAAACAAAACACCCAATCTATCGATTAAATCAAACCTCCAATTTCAGTAAATGGAAACCATAATTTTTGAATTAAACAAACCCCCAATTTCACTAATTGGAAACTCCCAAATTACTGAATCAAAGAAATGGATGTTGGAGAATAAAAGATCTGAAATTGGAACTGATAAATATTTGTGTTCATAAATAAATTAACGATGGGAAGAAAGAGACGGGGAAGGAGACTTTGGTTATGATGGTAGTGGTCGTGGTGCAGACTTGATATGAAGAAAAATAGACAGAGAAGGTGATGGTGGTGGGTCGTGGTGGGCAGAAAGGATGAGAAGATGAAATTATCACCTAAAACGTTTGGTAGAAGGTTATAATAGTAAAGTTTCCTTTTAATTTCATTTAATTTAATTATAATTTTTTTCTTTAATTTAATTAATAACTTTTAAACATTTAACCTAGTCAATCGTAGTCAACGATTCAGTTCAAGTACCAAGCCCTAACGTTGAACAAATGTTAGACTAAAGCCTAGTGTTGGTCATAACCTGAGTACCAAACACCAATTATCCCTTATCATAAATGTTGTATCAGATTAAGAAAACAATACGGTCATGTGTTATTTTTCACGATACTTTTTGTTTTTGTTTGATCATTGATACTGATACGTTTTCCTTGATAAAGAAATTTGTCACTGATGTTCTATTTAAACTTGGATCTATACACGATTGTTCGCATGGATTGAAATAAAGTGTTTAATCATCTTAATTTTATGTTCATTAAACCAATTTGCAAGCTTAATCATACTATTACCGTAAAGCAATTTTCTACTCACATGTTAAGGTGATTGATAGTCTCTTCAACACACACACAATAAGCTTGTAAGTCCATCATATATACTTTGAATGATATTTGGTTAATTAGGAATTTGTATAGTACCTTTATCTCTGCTGATAGTGTCATTTTTATCGTTGTACGGAGTGTCATTTTCATGTAATTAGGGTTACGTTAAAGGATCGAAAGTGATTCAGGAAAAAAAGTACAAGGTGGATTTGGAGGTTGAATCAAACACATATAACTTATAACTGCA
Source organism: Papaver bracteatum (assembly GCA_023529315.1). Classification (NCBI taxonomy): domain Eukaryota; kingdom Viridiplantae; phylum Streptophyta; class Magnoliopsida; order Ranunculales; family Papaveraceae; genus Papaver; species Papaver bracteatum. Next base: position 712,332 of record JAJJWX010003264.1, read on the forward strand.
CTTGCACTTGCACATCCAGTTCCCAAAAATATCAACGAAGAACAACAACTTTGATCATCAAAATTTTATCTAATAGTATTTTGAATCACAATTTTTATAATCCCTCCGTTCTTAAATAATAGGCTGGTTTCATGTGTAACTTGTACATGAAACTAGCCTATCATTTAAGAACGGAGGGAGTACCTTACAAGATATGAATCATCTTCGATCTGGATTAAATATATAAAATTGGAGAAGACTAATTATAAAAGACAACTGAGAGAGAATTCATAGACTGTATATTTCATATGGAAACTTGTCTTCTAAATACTTTTGACTTTTTGACTTCTGTTTGAAAGTAAAAAACCAACCCCAGTTTTCATTCCAAAAAAAAATTCCAACAAGGAAAGCCGGGGTGCACAAATTTGTACTCCAGCCATGAATATATTTTTTGCCATAGTAAATAGTTACTCCTGCATACAGTAGCGAGTGAGTTGGTATTTTGGGCCGGGCTCAGCGTTATAAATTGACTCTTCCTTGTTTCCTACCTGGGTTGCACGGACGCGGACGCGTAGACGCGGACACTATAAAATTCTCAAAAAACTAGGACGCGGACGCATATGTACATATTTTATTTATATATTATTTATATATATAATTATGTATTTATACAGCAAAGTCAAGTATTTCCATCCTAAAAATTAGAAAATAATGCTATATGTGTATAAATTTCAAAAGAAAATGAAAGATCGTTTGTTTATACACGCCGAAGGTCAAGCAATCAATCACTATTAAACACATGGCACAATCAAATTGCATTCTTAGAACAACACATGCCCAACCAAGGGTATACGTGATGTATTTCCAATTACAAAATCCTAATAAAGAGTTACATGATTGATCTAAATGTTTGTCTTTCTTCATTTAGTTAATAATAGTAAAAATAAAGGAAGAAGTTTAAATGAAAATGGAAAAAAAAATGCTTCAAACCCAAGTCATCGGTGCGTCCAAAAAAGACGCGCGCGGGACACGTATTTGGTACGTCGGACACGCGTCGTGTCAGCGTTAAATGCGCGTCCTGCGTCCGACGTGAGTCGGACGCGGACACGGCACCAAAATCGGTGCGTCCGTGCATCCCAGTTTCCTACAAAAACAAGCTCACCTAGTGGAGTGTGTGTCCTCACTCGCTTTCTTTCTTTTCTTCATTCGTCTACTTTACTTTGAGAGTTAGGGTTTGGAGAAGAGATAGTTGAGGCACAATGGGAACCAACATTGAATTGGAAGAAGGATGGGCAATCATTCTGAATCAGATTAGAAAGATGGTTAATATCATTGAAGGTCTTCCAGAATCGCCAATGGATGGTACGATTCACGCAACAATTTACACTATGTGCACTGAGAGAGATCCATTCGACTATTCGAAAGACCTTTACGAGAGATACCAAGGCGTTTATAACGATTACTTGAGTTGTAGAGTTTTACCAGCTATCCAACAGAAGCAGGATGATGTATCTATGTTGCAAGAATTTGCTAAGAGGTGGGCTAATCATAAGGTTATGGTCAGTAAACTTTGTCGATTTTTTGATTATCTCGAACGTTATTACATTCCTCGGAGGCAACTTCCTTCGTTGAAAGATATTGGGTTTAGTTGCTTTCGTGAAATTGTGTATGAGAAGATGAAAGTGAGAGTTAGAGATGCTGTTATTGTGATGATTAATCGAGAACGAGAAGGGAATGAAATTGATAGGGGTTTGGTCAAGAGTGTCTTAGAGGTATTTGTTGAAATTGGGAATGAGAATGGTAAAGATAATTTGGATTATTATGTCAATGATTTCAAAACTGCATTTTTAAGTGACACTGCGAGTAGTATGCTTGGAAAGCTTCTAATGGGATTAAGGCTGTAGGATCTTGGATAGAAGATGCCGTGTGATGTACACTTGACGATTACAAATTAACACAGTGATCTCTGGAGGGTGTATCAAGCTAACATTCAGAAGATGCAATGGTAAGTAACAATGATATATAGGGAGACATTTTAGACTAAATGGATCATGACTCTAAACTACCGCTGTTTATTATCCATATATGTAGTTAATGACTTATTGTTTTAACAGGGATCATTAGTTTTTGTGGTTAGAGTTTTATATGAATGTTGTTATGTTTGTTTTCGTTCATGTACTGTTATTAGTCATATGCATTACTTAATGTTGACTTACTTCAGTATTAATCGTGGTGAAAAATTGGAGCATAATGTCTTTGATTAGATGCCTTATAAGCTATAACCTCTGATATAGGAAACGGGAAACTCCTCCACCTTTCCTCTATGAATTGGGAGAACAATGGAGGTCTCATCACTAAGGGTGTTGTTCCCTGGAATGTGCATGCTTTTGGTCGCCTTACTTTATATCTTTGTTTTGGTTGTTACTGCATATTGGTTGTTTTTGTGTGATTAGCATGTCTGCGTTACTCTGCAACAGAAAAAATTGATTAGTCATATGCATAACTTAATGTTGACTTACTTCAATGTGGTGGTGAAAAATTGGAGCATAAGGTCTTTGATTAGATGCCTTATAAGTTATGACCTCTGATATAGGAAATGTGGACACTCCTCCTCCACCGTTCCTCTATGAATTGCTTTGTCACTTAGGTTGTTGTTGCCTGAGCCTGTAGTCTGATGTGCATGCTTTGGGTCAAAGAGTTACTTTATTTCTTTGTTTTGATTGTCTGCCTTACTCCCCAACAGGAAATAGTGAATGGTTAGCCACTCAGTCAAATCACCGAGTAAATTGTCGATACAGAGAAATTTATTTGCTCCATTTCTAGGATTATGAACTTCAGATAGTACTAGTATGACTATAGTAGAAGAGATCTTCCAAGAGATTGAGTTGCTCTTATACATTTATTATTGTTAATGCAAGTTTTTGTTCTTGAAAACATGTTATTATTGTTACCATTTTGAGTTTTTGACAACATTCCTGTTCAGTGAAATCACTAAGTAAACTGTCGATATAGAGAATTTTTTTTGCTCCATTTCTAGGATTATGAACTTCAGACAGTACTAAAATAACTATTGTAGACAGAGATCTTCCAAGGGATTGACTTGTGCTTATAATTGATGGAGGGTTTGATTTTAGGCGATGACATTTAAGCTTTAAAATTAACTTTGGAGTCATTTATTTCTGTTTCACTCTACTTCGGTGTGAACCAAACATATCAAATGACTCCAAACAGTAAGTGACTGAAAATCTAAGGTTGGGGTTGACTGGAAAATGCGGTTTATTCGGTGTGATTAATTAGATGATGAGCTTTGAAGGTTTAATCTAGTGCCATGAATGAGGCAATGCCTTGATCTCTAATTCTTCGATGAATACTGATGTATTCTGTCTCGGTTCATAAATAATGTCTTTTTTTTTTTGTGATACCAGAAGAGTGATTGTTTCTTTTCAATTTCTTATGAATAAATGTGATACCAGAAGAGTGATTGTTTCTTTTCAATTTCTTATGAATGAATGGGAGTTACAAATTTTAATTGTGAGTTACCTTTCTTGTACAATTTTTTTTTCCATCTGCCAAATAAAAACTGCATTTCCTTTTTGAGTTAAGAGGCATTTGTTCCATATGGCCCCAGGGGCGGAGCCAGCCACTGTTAACAGTTCCCCGCCCTGCTGAGCTGGCTCTGAAGCCTGAGAATTTTCACAACATAACAGGGCAACTGCTGAGCTGGCTCCTGCCCTGCTAAGTTGGCTCCCATGCCTAAGAAATTTATAAGACTTATCCAGAAACCCGGATTACAAGCCGTCTAATGTGGAAGGAAGAGAACTCTCTCTAGATTTATCCAGAGCTAAAGCATGATTAAAGCATGGTTAATACAAGAGAGGGGAATAACACCCCAATTAATATTATTAGAATATCCGTCATATTATTCGCCGTTCTTGGAACAAAAATAAATCCTTGAAAATTGGAACGAAAGCTAATAACCTGTCTTGCTTCCTTCAAAGTTGCCCGACTCGTCCAAGAAATAAGAGTTTGAATCCCGTTTAGATAGTCAAAAGTTTCTTACAATCTCCTTTCATGTTGAAGTGCTGATTTTTTTTTTTTTTGTTGCCCATTGTGTTGCCTGTAAGATTCCTAGTGCTTCTGTTTCTTCTGGTTCAGCTACTGAGGATGGTCATATCCTTGTTCAAATTCACCAGTATCATTTCTAAGAATTATAGCAAATCCAGATGGGTCATCAAATGATATCCAAGCTGCATCCACATTGATTTTGTGTTGAGTTTTTGGTGGTAGTTTTCATCCCTCTTTGAGGTGTTGTTGTGTTTTCTTTTGACTAATGTGTTTGTTTTTGTTTATGTCACCCTTATACCAGTATTGTATCAGCTTCATTTCTAAGAATTATAGCAAATCCAAATGGGTCATCAAATGATATCCAAGCTGCATCCACACTGATTTTGTGTTGAGTTTTTGGTGGTAGTTTTCATCTCTCTTTGAGGTGTTGTTGTGTTTTCTTTTGACTAATGTGTTTGTTTTTGTTTATGTCACCCTTATACCAGTATTGTATGTGTCTCTGAATTTCTAAGGATGCTTGTGCCGGTGCTTTTTGTTTTCCTTGAAAAACATTATATCTTTTTCTCCACATTTTTGCCATTACTATCTCTAAAGATATTGTGTTGCTAGGCTTTTTTACCCAAGAATTACAAATGTCTAAAAGGAATTATCAAATTGAAACTAAACTGGATTAGGAGCTAAAGCCCAAGCAGAATTTGCATAATGACAATGAAAGAACAAGTGCTCTATGGTCTCATTTGCCTCACAACCAAATGAGCGTCTAGGGGAGACATCCTTAATCATCTTAAAAAGTTTAAAGTTCGTTGAGACAACATTTTGAAGACATTTCTAGATGAGGATTTTAATTCCTTGCAAGACATCTAAATTCCACAAAACTTTCCAAGATTTGTCTGACATATTTAGGTGTTGGAATTGATCGTGTTTTCACTTAATTTCGCATACATGGATTTGACCGTAAACTCTCCAGATGCAGCCACGAGTCATTTTCATTTATTTGGTTTAGTGTTGTTATTGTTTTTTATGAGAACACTGAGAATATCATTGTAGCATTCCACTTTTTCGTGATAGGGTCTAGAAAATCTGCCACAAGTATTATATACTTGTTGATGTGATTACGGTATTGGAGGAGATTACTTGTGAGCCCTGGTATCCATTTATCTTTCAAAAAAATTCATGTTGTTGACATTTCCTACCTCCCAGATATTATGTTGTCTCATAAGTTTAATTCCTTTGCTTATGCATTTCCAAATCCAGGAACTAAAGGGTGAGATTCTATTCTGAAAGTAGATTTTTTTCTGAAATATTTAGGTTTAGGTTGAGAATCCCATAAAGAATTACGTCCAGTTAAGAGTCTCCATACCACTTTACCTATCATGCATAGGTTAGTTTTGTTAGTGAAGATATTTTTCGTATCGGATGATCAAGCTTACGAAATACGTACCTACACAATTTTATGATTTGATTACTGTTTAGTTGTATCTCCAGACTCGAAATGTTCTTGATCTTCGTTTGTAAATGATTTTCCTTAGTTCAATTGGTGATTATTCGAGTTATTTCTAGGTCGGTGATCACAGCTTAGTCGAAGAGAGAATCAGAGAAAGATAACTCTTATTGATTTAGTTAGATTGAATTATACATCTTAGTTCGAGGACATTTATACAAGTTAGTTTAGCATGTGACTCATGCTAAACACGTTAATACATAGGGACCACTTATACCTAGCTGGAGGTGACGTCATGATCCACTAAGAATTTACTTCGTTAGTAGGTTAATCTCTCGACATGTGATCTCCAGGTCGTGATCCTGACAACCTTGGACTTGTCTTCACTTATGGCTCCAGAACTCGCGTCTTCCACGTTTCATCATATTATTTGTCATGTCTCGTCCCCTATTAAGTCTTTATCTTCATATTATGATCGATGTAAGGACTTATTACTCGATCTCAACGTGGGATCCTTCTTAACTTCGAGCTCCAGGACACTCTGGATGTCGGTTGCTGGTAGATGCTATATTTTGCAATCTACAAATGAAATTGCCCCCAGTGTATTTTAAATGTACCATTTGGACTGTAGTGACCTTGAAGCTCGTCAACGCTATTAGACCGGTCAAGTGTCGAATTAGCCGATAATAACTCGATTAGTTTAACACGGGAATTAATTAATAGGAACTAATCTAACAAAGGGTTAGATACGAAACTAAGATCGTGGATAGATCTCGAAGAGATTCGTGGATTAGACTACTCGAACGTGTCATTCGAATATCGGACGAAGAAGATTTTATTAGAATCATTTGAAGAGGAGCGTTAACCACTGTGGCTGCCCATATCAATTTCTGGGTGCCCTTAGTATTCTAGCCGACCTATCTTCCCTTATCATTTGGGGGAGTCCCTTTATAGTTTGTCTTGGCCTTATCCCTTACCGAGTTGATAAACTCGATCTCATTTCTCTTCTTCTTCTTATCTTCTTTTCTTCTTCTTCTTTCTCTCTTTCTCTGTTCTTCTTTGATTCGTGATTCTGTGAGAGGCTTCGGTGATTTTGAGAGCAGAAACTTATGGGAAACATTAGGGATTGATAGCTGGTGGTGATGTTGTTGTTAATTGAGTTCGGTAGAAGAAAGAACAGATGTTGTTATAAGATTTGAATTAGGATTTGAGATTGTTGTTGAGAGTATTTGGAATTGATAAGTTAATTGAGTTACTCGTGAATGAAGAATAACTGGGTGGTGGTTGAATTGGTGTTATGAAGATATTCTGAAGATGAATCGAAGAAATTAAAGAACTAGGGTTTCTGTAAATTATTTGGAGTTCGATTCGAAGAAGGGTTAAGATGATTTAGATGGATTTATAAGATGGGTTTGTGTAATTGAAGATTTTGATTGTTGTTTTGGGTTCGAATTAGAGAAGGTTGATTTGAGGATAACTTTAGGGTTTGCTGAGAGTTAGTGATGAAGTTGATTAAAGATGGGTGTTTGGAGATTGATTAGTTTAAGACTACCACAACTGGAATTGATGAAGCAACAGTTCAGGGGAGACTAATATCTAAGTAAGTCTTTAGTTTGCTTAATTACAGTAATTGAAGTTGAATTACTAAAATTCATTGCGTTTGGAATTGAAGTTGTGATGAATTGTATGCTGCTCTATTGAGGCTTTGAAGTACATGTTATGTGTGAATGGAATTGTTTGATTGTAAACATATGGATATTGACTAGAATTGCCTTAGCTTAGGTGGATGTGTATTTGAGCTAGACTCAAATTAACGTGGTGGTGATCTTCTTTGAGTTTTAGATGTATGAATCAGTTGAGATGAAATGATAATAGAATTGAACAGATGGTGTTGAGTTGTGAACAACAACTTTAGAGGATGGGTGAATTGTTGTGGTGGTATGTTTGTGGTATGAGTTGAAGTTGTAGGTGGTGTTGTTTGGTTAAGTTCAAAGAATGGAAATGGTGGTGTTGAAAATGATTAAGACAAATGATTATTGATCTGAGCTGCAAGTATAGTAATTGAATTGGTAGTTGAATGTTTTATGAAACCAGAACTCAAGAAGTAAATGAATTTGGGGCATTAGATATTTTTGTAGGAAATACCAGGGGTTGGTATTGTCTATAAGATGATGAAGTTAGAAGGAATTATAGTTTATGGAGTTGAATCCCTTGTAGAAGCTTAAAGCTGAAATGCAGGTAGGCTGTTATTGTATTTGTGTTTTGATTATGAAGTCTGTTTTATGATACAATAAATTGTTTGGGTATAGTTCAGTTAAATGAAATCAGGTTGGTTTAGTTGTGTTGTAACAGTGGCTTGGGACACATATTTGCTTATTAGATATCCCAGTCAGTTTAGTTGACTTACCTGACTCAAGTTGTCTGACTGAGTTGAGTTAACTCAGTAAATCGATTCAACTCACTGAGTTGAATCGTTTGACCTTGAATCCCTGGACTTTGACTATTGACTTGACATTTGACTGGACTTAAATGTAGACTGTTAGTTGACCTTGACCCGTCAGTTTGACCGTTAAGGACCGTTAGTTGACTCAGGTAGACTGGGCCTTAAATTAATGGAATTGTTTAGTGGACTTGGGCTTATGGATAGTTATCTTATATAGTTGAGTTGGACCTCTTATGGTCTGAATTAGCATCTGGTCTCTTCTACAAAGTTGGGAAATTATTTTGCTCTAGCAGTGCTAGAGCATTTTTTTGAACTAGCAGCGTTTGCGGCCGTTGGATGAAAGAAATGTGATGTCAGCAGAAGACAAAAAACATACAATGACGTCACATTCACAGGATCTAATGGTTAGAATCGCTGCTAGAGCAAATGCTGCTAGAGCAAACTCGTTCCCACAAAGTTGTAGATATTCATAAGACATATCTAATGGACTATAAGACCAATCTAATTGGATTAGTAAACTTTTAGTTATACCAAAGATAGAGAATAAGATATCACAATGGGCTTAGAACCATTAGATAGAATTGTATGATTCTTCTGTGAGCCTTTTGGCTAAACTCTTAGAGTGCTTGTGTGATTATCAGTTAGATTCTATTAACACCGATCGTTCAAAGAATGAACCGGGGGATTGTGGATCTCGAGATAAGTGTGGCTGGTCATCAAAAAGGTGTGGGAATGCATTTAACAGTTTCGTAATCATTGTTATTTCTTTTATGAAAGTCTTTGTTTTATAAACTCATGCATTGTCTATTCGTTTATTTCATGCATTGTTTGTCTTTATGATTGTCTTTGGGAAATGAGAATTTCCATCTGTGGTATATTGGATACTGCTCCTTCAGAATTTATGGTAGGGCGATACACCACAATATTAATAATAGGTGTGGAAATGGGCATCAATATTACGGGTGACTATATTAATCACCACAGACTAACTTGTCTTTATTTTTCGGTGTGTAAATGTCACCACAGAAATTATAAGGTGTGTAAATGTCACCGCAGAAACTAAAGGAGGAGTTTAGGTCCATATACATGATTGTTTATTTGGTGGTTTTGTTATCTTCCGATGTTTGGGAAAACATGTAATGTTTTCCAAATCTGTTTTCCAAATCTGCATATGATTACTTAGAAGTTAAATGTTAATTATTCCCCATTTCAGTTTCAGTGACAGAGCAGAGTTGCGCAGCGAAAGCTTCGAGAAGTTAACTTCACTATTTGTTTACATCCTGATATGTTGATTGTGTTGTATACTCTTTTGTAAACCAAATGATTATTTTATATATATCATTGGAGAGGAATTATTGTATATATGTTTCTGAGCGGGGTTAGTTTTGGGTTAAGTTTTGTATCGCATTTCTTAATTGAATGCTTAAGTACAAGTTTTAAATTTTAGTGCCTCTTTATTTAGTTAATTCTTTGGATTAGCCAGCTGCTAGCTTAGGGGGCGCTACAAAGTTGGCATCAGAGCTCATTATTAGATCTTATATGGGAATAGCCAGTTCCAGTTAGTGAACTAGATTAAGTAGAACTGGGTTGGGTTTGTGAGATAAATCTTAATCACTAACAGCTATCAATAATTAAAAGATTTATCTAATTGATTGAATGGTTTGTTTGATTGTTTGTTTATGTATTGAAGTAAAAATTGTAGGGTACACCAATTACTTTAGGATTTAATAATAATTAATCTAAAAAGTATGAACACGTAAACAATCTAATACTATAATATTAATAGTGAAATTAGTATAATTGATATAACTTGTAAATTAAATAGAAACTTACTGAACACATGGACTTATGTGAAGAGTAATTAAATTATGGAGTAACCACATAAATGTTAATAATATTCTTAGAACAAAATAATAATTGAAAGAGTAGTGAATAATAGTTCAACCATCAATGTTAATAATAAAATATTACAACAGTAATCATAAATTATAATAAAAGTGATAATTTTGATAAGCAAGGTTAGCATTTCTTAATTAACATAATATTGAATTTCAACTTAACTAAAATATCATTAAAGAAATGTAACGATAAAATTAATAATTATGAATAAATAGTTATGAAAAAAAATTATTTACGCTTATCTACAAATAAGTTTTGTAAAGTAAACCAAAATACAAATTATCTTTAATCTTATAAATGATCCAGTAAATCCTTAACAGGGAACAAATCTACGTGAAGTAGTAAGAATAATATTCAGACGTTTAGTATGATATTAGAATTCAAATAAAAAAATAAATCCGTTTATTAATATATATGATACTTCACATTATTATTGAAATCTAAAGACTATTAAAACATATTAAAAAATTTATGCAGACTCAAAATTTAAATCGTATTAAGTTATCAACGTCAATATGTAATAAGATATGGTAATCGGATTCAATGAATAAATAAAATCTATTATATCCACCTTTGGAGAATACATAATTATATTTACTTAATGTAACCACCGGACAAATGACTTAAGAATAATGAAAGTAGTAATACAGTTGATAATAGTATATGAATAATTAAGCTGGAAGTAATTTATAATAGATAATATTTGGAAAAATTTATATATAACTTTACAGTAAAGTTAAAATTATTAAATATTATAAATTGAAGTAAAAATCGAATTGAGATTACTTATATTGGTAAGAGAAATAAATGAATAAAATAATTAATTCAGATAGCTAAACTACTTAGAATGTTGTGAACTAATTACTTATTTTTACAAGGTAAAATTTTAAATTACGCCAATTACGGTAAAAGTTTAAAAACTAATTAATCTTAATAAATTAATAATTAGTTTATCTAGCACTGGAGAATAGTGAAGGTTGTGTTTTCTCTGTTCGTAGGAAAGCATTTTTGGGATTGGCCAACCTTGACAGGGCAACTGCATTCAGAGAGGACTGATCATAGAAGTATAATTAAAATCTTTAGAGAACCGATAATTCCAAACTTAATTAGAAAGATTCGTAAGATTCTTCCCTGAAGTTAGAGATAAACGTCTTGTAGAATAGAAATTAACATAAGAAACTTAGACTTCCCTATTTGATAGAATTTAAATCAGCATAATTCAACCTAGAGCTACAAATTTTAGTTGTAGAAGCCGTGTAGGTTTGTGCTTTGTTCTTGTTGTTTGCGCTTAGACAAGAGATGGAATTACTCTTAAGGTAGGGAGTTTATGAAGACCAGAAGGATGGTTTGATTTTCGAGGACGAAAATATTTAAAGGTGGGGAGAATGTAGTGACCTTGAAGCTCGTCAACGCTATTAGACCGGTCAAGTGTCGAATTAGCCCATAATAACTCGATTAGTTTAACACGGGCATTAATTAATAGGAACTAATCTAACAACGGGTTAGATACGAAACTAAGATCGTGGATAGATCTCGAAGAGATTCGTGGATTAGACTACTCGAATGTGTCATTCGAATATCGGACGAAGAAGATTTTATTAGAATCATTTGAAGAGGAGCGTTAACCACTGTGGCTGCCCATATCAATTTCTGGGTGCCCTTAGTATTCTAGACGACCTATCTTCCCTTATCATTTGGGGGAGTCCCTTTATATTTTGTCTTGGCCTTATCCCTTACCGAGTTGATAAACTCGATCTCATTTCTCTTCTTCTTCTTATCTTCTTTTCTTCTTCTTCTTTCTCTCTCTTTCTCTGTTCTTCTTTGATTCGTGATTTTGTGAGAGGCTTCGGTGATTTTGAGAGCAGAAACTTATGGGAAACATTAGGGATTGATAGATGGTGGTGATGTTGTTGTTAATTGAGTTCGGGAGAAGAAAGAACAGATGCTGCTATAAGATTTGAATTAGGATTTGAGATTGTTGTTGAGAGTATTTGGAATTGATAAGTTAATTGAGTTACTCGTGAATGAAGAATAACTGGGTGGTGGTTGAATAGGTGTTATGAAGATATTCTGAAGATGAATCGAAGAAATTAAAGAACTAGGGTTTCTGTAAATTATTTGGAGTTCGATTCGAAGAAGGGTTAAGATGATTTAGATGGATTTATAAGATGGGTTTGTGTAATTGAAGATTTTGATTGTTGTTTTGGGTTCGAATTAGAGAAGGTTGATTTAAGGATAACTTTAGGGTTTGCTGAGAGTTAGTGATGAAGTTGATTAAAGATGGGTGTTTGGAGATTGATTAGTTTAAGACTACCACAACTGGAATTGATGAAGCAACAGTTCAGGGGAGACTAATATCTAAGTAAGTCTTTAGTTTGCTTAATTACAGTAATTGAAGTTGAATTACTAAAATTCATTGAGATCATATGTTGCGTTTGGAATTGAAGTTATGATGAATTGTATGATGCTCTATTGAGGCTTTGAAGTACATGTTATGTGTGAATGGAATTATTTGATTGTATACATATGGATATTGACTAGAATTGCCTTAGCTTAGGTGGATGTGTATTTGAGCTAGACTCAGCTAACTGTGGTGGTGATGCTGCTGAGTTTTAGATGTATGAATCAGTTGAGATGAAATGATAATAGAATTGAACAGATGGTGTTGAGTTGTGAACAACAACTTTAGAGGATGGGTGAATTGTTGTGGTGGTATGTTTGTGGTATGAGTTGAAGTTGTAGGTGGTGTTGTTTGGTTAAGTTCAAAGAATGGAAATGGTGGTGTTGAAAATGATTAAGACAAATGATTATTGATCTGAGCTGCAAGTATAGTAATTGAATTGGTAGTTGAATGTTTTATGAAACCAGAACTCAAGAAGTAAATGAATTTGGGGCATTAGATATTTTTGTAGGAAATACCAGGGGTTGGTATTGTCTATAAGATGATGAAGTTAGAAGGAATTATAGTTTATGGAGTTGAATCCCTTGTAGAAGCTTAAAGCTGAAATGCAGGTAGGCTGTTATTGTATTTGTGTTTTGATTATGAAGTTTGTTTTATGATACAATAAATTGTTTAGGTATAGTTCAGTTAAATGAAATCAGGTTGGTTTAGTTGTGTTGTAACAGTGGCTTGGGACACAGATTTGCTTATTAGATATCCCAGTCAGTTTAGCTGACTTACCTAACTCAAGTTGTCTGACTGAGTTGAGTTAACTCAGTAAATCAGATTCAACTCAGTGAGTTGAATCGTTTGACCTTGAATCCCTGGACTTTGACTATTGACTTGACATTTGACTGGACTTAAATGTGGACTGTTAGTTGACCTTGACCCGTCATTTTGACCGTTAAGGACCGTTAGTTGACTCAGGTAGACCGGGCCTTAAATTAATGGAATTGTTTAGTGGACTTGGGCTTATGGATAGTTATCTTATATAGTTGAGTTGGACCTCTTATGGTCTGAATTAGCATCCGGTATCTTCTACAAAGTTGTAGATATTCATAAGACATATCTAATGGACTATAAGACCAATCTAATTGGATTAGTAAACTTTTAGTTATACCAAAGATAGAGAATAAGATATCACAATGGGCTTAGAACCATTAGATAGAATTGTATGATTCTTCTGTGAGCCTTTTGGCTAAACTCTTAGAGTGCTTGTGTGATTATCAGTTAGATTCTATTAACACCGATCGTTCAAAGAATGAACCGGGGGATTGTGGATCTCGAGATAAGCGTGGCTGGTCATCAAAAAGGTGTGGGAATGCATTTAACAGTTTCGTAATCATTGTTATTTCTTTTATGAAAGTCTTTGTTTTATAAACTCATGCATTGTCTATTCTTTTATTTCATGCATTGTTTGTCTTTATGATTGTCTTTGGGAAATGAGAATTTCCATCTGTGGTATATTGGATACTGCTCCTTCAGAATTTATGGCTAGGGCGATACACCACAATATTAATAATAGGTGTGGAAATGGGCATCAATATTACGGGTGAGTATATTAATCACCACAGACTAACTTGTCTTTATTTTTCGGTGTGTAAATGTCACCACAGAAATTATAAGGTGTGTAAATGTCACCGCAGAAACTAAAGGAGGAGTTTAGGTCCATATACATGATTGTTTATTTCAGTGGTTTTGTTATCTTCTGATGTTTGGGAAAACATGTAATGTTTTCCAAATCTGTTTTCCAAATCTGCATATGATTACTTAGAAGTTAAATGTTAATTATTCCCCATTTCAGTTTCAGAGTGATGAGCGAGTTAAAGCAACGAAAAGCTTCGAGAAGTTAACTTCACTATTTGTTTACATCCTGATATGTTGATTGTGTTGTATACTCTTTTGTAAACCAAATGATTATTTTATATATATATCATTGGAGAGGAATTATTGTATATATGTTTCTGAGTGGGGTTAGTTTTGGGTTAAGTTTTGTATCGCATTTCTTAATTGAATGCTTAAGTACATGTTTTAAATTTTAGTGCCTCTTTATTTAGTTAATTCTTTGGATTAGCCAGCTTCTAGCTTAGGGGGCGCTACATGGACCGTATTTTATTTTAATTTTGGTTCTTTTAAAAAAAAAATCAACTCGTCTAAAGGACATAATTTTTTTGGCAACTTAGATCTGGAAAAGCTTTAGACAACTCATATGTACGATAGCTTAAACAGCTCATCGATATGGTGTCTTATTATTTTTTAAATAGATAGGCGATAAGAAACTATATGCATCAGATCTTAAGCCTTTGCTCGGATCTAGGATCTCTCTGCTAAGGTCGATTATTCCCCTCTCTTCCCCTTAAAAATTGGAGTATCTTTTAATGAAGATATCGGACAGTCGGCCAGTGACCTAGGTGATATCCTCTCCACATTTACTGATCACATGACATATGTCGAATTTTTAACATTTTCTAGAGGAATATTAGCCACTAACTTTTGGAGAGGTGATAAAGTTACAACTATTAATTATGTGCACAATTTTTTCACATGTGGTGTATTGTTCACCTCTCTCAGAGATCAAAAAGTTTTTTATGTGGGTGTTGTATAGCTTTTTTAGGAGTCGAAGAGTTACCTCTTATTTTAATGAGATAGTAGTGCATGAATTATGTTTGCCAGTTGTTATTACAATTGTCTTTTATGTTTTAGAGTTATGTAGTGGAGATACCAGATGACGCGGTCACGTATTTTGCACTCTCATTTTCCCCTTTTCCTATTCTTTCCACTCCCCTTTTCCCCTTTTAGATTTGTAAATTTTTTTTTACAATCTTATTTTCGTCTCCTCTTGTTTAGAAGATTTCGAGCTTAAAGTTTGCTTTTACGGGTTTTCAGACTTCTTCCCCCCACCCCTCTTTTATTCAATAGTTGAGGTACCTGTCCCAACACCTTCTCAAAATATTTTTGACTTCAACCATCTTCCTACTGTTTTTGGCATAGAGGTCCGTTGGCCTTCGCCGTATACCATTAATGTTATGGAAGTTAAATATTTGAAAGATGGAGGACTTTTGATTCTTGAATCACATCTTCAGTTTGGTTCATTTTTCTGACTCCTTCATTTTTTCTCAAATTTATTTCCTATACCAGCCTTTCTCCAGCTGAGTTGGAATCGAAATTTTTCAATATATGCATACTATTTTGTACCAGAATCATGATTTTTCCGAAGAAAAGAATATAAAGCTTTACACAAATTATGAATTCCGAACTATACTTTGTCTACGCAACGTTCAACCATAATCTCGCCCCTCTCTCCTCCCTCCTCCCTCCTTTTTCCAATTTTCTCAATCTCTTTTCTCCCGGTCTTTGGCTGTCTTCTTCTCCATAAAAAGGCCGGATGTTCTAACCAGCTTTCAAATAAATCATAAATCATAATTTCTTCCATGTCAATGCATTTGCTTTGAACACAATCACAGTAAGAAGAGCTGCAATCTCACACTCAACAAGACAATCACTGAAATTGGAGCACTTAGATCAACCAAATCACATAAATCTCTCAACTCAACCATCTACCTTACCCAAATCAATCAACTCATTGCTATTTTAGGGTTTTTTGTGTGTCCCTCCGTTCAAATTTACTTGCTATTTTAGGGTTTTTTGTGTGTTCCAAATTAGATGATAGTTTTAGTATTTTCCTTCAATTCTCACTAATCTATCCCTGCTTTGGAATCACACCGGAGAATTAATACTCATCGTAATCAACACAAAATAATTACTCTAATTTTTAAATAAACCCCATGTAGGATATATACTCAATCTTGGAATATTTGGTAGTACATCCCAAGTAAATTGTTACGGGATTGATAACTTTCCTAGAATCTAGAAACACAAAACTAGGCTATTTAAATCTTTAAGTAGGAATTAATATGGGTATTATTGGAAAGATTTTACTCTCTTTGATATTTCTTAATATCCGTGAAAAACTCTACAACGTCAAGTAAATCGGAACGGAGGGAGTAGAAAGCATCTCACATTTTAATCTCTAAAACTCGTCAATTCCCTAAGAATGCTACCTCAGGTCTGCAATTTCAAATCCTGAAAGCTCACTGCTCTGAGGTTGAATCTCTCAAACCAAATTCTTTATCTACCCTGAGAACTAGTCCTCATATACCCTTCTGTAATCATTGGAGATGGCATTCCTTTTCATGCCTGAGGTTCTATCTGGCTACTTTAATTAGGTCTTGTAATCCCTGGAACTTGTTCCCTGCTAAAACTATTCTGCTCATTCCCATCTCTGGCAATGGTAATATCTATATATACATTCTATTTCAACTTGATTATTCTTGGTTACTATTTTGTTTTTTCATAATTCAACACCACTCAATCAGATGGGAACCCCCTCTTTACTATCTTGAGGAAAACATAAATCACATGAATCCCAAACACAATCCTACATCCTACCTTACCAAAATCTACCCCGAGACCCCTCTTAAACAGTTTAACCATAGCAAAAACAAATCTAAACAATCTTACCAAAAAAATACTTTCAATAGAGTGAGGAAATTTATTAGTAAATGCACATACAACAGCACAAACATCATCACCTGTCATTCAACCAACAATTTCTTAACCAAGAACCAAAATAAACACCACCATGTCATATCTTACACAAACAACCACAACAATGTCATCATAATTTTTTGTCCAAAACAGATAAAGTACCAAAACCCAAAACCCGATATTCACAAATATACTTACTTATTTGGTAATTGTGAGGCTGACATCAATTTTCACCAGTGCTGCATTCACTTTGTTGCTTTTCCCCATCTATGGTGCCTTCTTTTGTCTATCCACGGAATAATTTCCCCTGGGAACTGGCACAGGCAACACTACATCAGCTGGCACATCACTGGAAGCAGTCATTTCACCAAGGCTGAATATAGCGAGATCATAAGCAGTTTCTGCCAATTGATGCATCTCTGGAGCCAACATCAAGCAATTGGGCAAGACTACCGTGTCTTTGGGATAGCTCAGTCGTTCGTTCTCTCGAATTCTGATTTTGGCAGCAGAAGGAACAGGCGCAGAATAGAATCCTTGCATAACACCTCCACTTGCTCCTCTCCTACAAGAACAACTCCCTCATTGATGATGAATTGTCCCTTGCCAGGGTGAACGGAATATATCACCCATCCTTCCCTAGAAGCTTGGAGTTGAGGCATCTGAGAATTAAACACCTTGGATTTGGAGAGATCATGCATTGCTGGCATCCTTTGCTGAACATTTTTTATCCCCTCGGTATCTGCCTGCAAGCCAGGCATTGCCTCATCACCACTATCTATTTATATCACCTGTTAAGCTCAGAAAATGAAATAATCCAGATCAATATCACCCTTGATTCTACCAAATTTCTCAATTCAACTTATAAACCTTACCATACACACCCAGATTCAAAAAACTACCACAAGAAAACCAAAAATCATTACATGTTTCCCATACATAAAAAGTATAGACCTCTTGTTGCATGGCTCATCACTGGAATTCTGATTGGTAGAATGGCTGGTCGACTAACGAAATTCAAATACTCCATGTACTATTGCTCTCGCTTCGATATAGTTGCGGTTACTGGAAGGTGAAATGGGAATCACAAATTGGATTGAGGAAGTTACAGAAGCGCAGAATGGAAAAACATAAATGCTTAACTCCCTTAAAGCCTTTTCGATGAGAATTCCAACAGTTGTCGGATCCCATCCATCTATTTCTAATCTTAGAGATCAGATTTTGGAGATCTCGAAGAAACTCAAAGCTAAGAAACACATGCAAAGACCTATTGAACACAACCCCAGGTCATTGGTCATGTAGTGGAGACAACCGACACTTGGCAGAAAGTGGGGAACTTGTTTTCTAAATCGGGTTAACCGCATTTCAGATTCGAAACCGATAACCGACCCACATACACTAACTATCAACTTATCCAAGAATGGGCTTTCCAGGAACAACAGAAGCTCAAACTGGTACCTCAAACACCTTCCCAATGAAACTGATGACACCCATATAGGAAGGACATACTGCTTGCTGGATGAAAAGGTACGCATATGCACATGCCAAAGGTATGATATCATCGTTATCCTACAACAGGTAAACTACATAAACATTATATGGTTTGTCACTATCATACTGCAGTCCAATTTTACAAGAATCTTACAGTACAACTCCCACGCTAGTTTTTTCAATATGAAAGTTAGGTTGACCTGCCTTAAGATAAATACCTCCCATCACAATCGACACATCAACAACCTTAATCACCCAACCCCAAAACAAAACAAATGGAATTATATGTTCATTTCTTTTACAATACATAGGTTAGGTCATTATCCCAACCTAGGGTACTCCCTCACCATGCACAAAACCTGTAAGGAAAATAATCTGACCAAAGACACAGCCTTACGGAACTTAGATTATCTTTTTGAACAACTTTTCCCTTACTTTTTCATCCATTACATATATTATTTGTATCTTGGTCTTGGTGTAGTAACTTTTTGCAGGTATGGATCCTCCAGATTGCTAGTAGTACAAAGCAACATCAACCTCAACTATAGATGCTTTTCTCTTAGCTGCATCCCCTGGCCTTATGTCTGGTCTCCATCTTATAACTCTGACAACACTAGATACCCCCCTGATCATTATTATCAGCCTCAACAAAACTACAAATTATACTATCTGATAACTTCCAATACTCAATTCAAATTTCAAATTAAAGATGATCAGAACAACACACATCCACTCTCTAAAATTACTTCCACAGTGCTTATAAGCCCTATCCACACAAACCTTCAATCTCAAAACATCTTATATATTTTCATGGCATCTTCTTCATGAACCAAAGACTCTGAAAACATAGAAAACCTTGTTAAACAAATGAACTCTTCTTTAAGCATGCCAGAAGACCTATTCCCAAAAGTATTTGTAAACAAGGATAATATTCTATCAAAGAAGAAGATTGACTGGAAATGGGTTTACATTGGGAGGTTTTGCAGCAAAATATCTTATGAAACAAGAGAAATTTCAAGATTCTTCAACAACAACTGGGAGCTGCAAAGAAATGCTGAAGTTTCTCTCTGGAAGAAAAGAAGAAACTATTATCAAATCAGGTTGACTAGTATTGAAGACTACAAGGTATTCAGTAAAGGGGGAACTATAGGAATATTTGACAAGCTCATTGTTCTAACTGAGGTTCCATTCTTAGGACCAGATTACATTGATGAAGCAAATTTCTACAAAGTTTGTATTTGGGATTTGGTCAAACGAATTCCAACTCACATAGTACCTGACATACGCAACCTGATTGGTCCAGCCGGAATATACTATGGATCTAAGAAAGCTTATGGAAGAGATGATGATGAGAAGAACCTTGAAGTCCAGATTACCATAGATGTCACCAAGGCTCTTAAATATGGTATTGATGCTTATGAGGATGAAAACACCTCCCATTGGATCGAATTAGCTTATTCCCTGAATGGCATTGCTTTCTATAAAATTTGCAGAATTATAGATCACCCAGGTCCTTTATGCATTGAAGAAAAAGGAAAGACAAAAGAAAATCAAGCTAACCAATATACTTATTTCCAAGAAAATCACTCCCCCACAACACCCACCACTACCTCCTCTTCCAACAAATCCACTACCCCACCTACAAGCCCATAAATCCCACCCATCATAAGCCACTACACTGATAAAGCTGGGGCGGAAGAATTTGTTATTAAAATAAGGAAAGCTCAACAACTGTCTCTCCTTAGAAATCATTGTGAAGACATGGATAGACCTCCTCAACATTTGATATTTCAAGCTGGGATAGACAACCCTATCACAGGAATCATCCCAACTACCAACCCTGAAGCCATAGCTTGTCAAAATAATCATAGGAAGCTGTTAGAGAATCACAAAAGCAAAGCTGACCAAAGGAAAAATAAAAACAACATCAAAACTGATGCTAAAAAGAAATTTACTTCTACATCCATATCCACAGGATTAGAGGAAACTTTAGATCCCACAACAATATTCCCAAAGGCCAATAATAGCTACCAACATCAAAATTCCAATAGTGAGATCCAAAACTTTCCCACCCTAGCTGACATTCAAAAGCAGATGATGGAAGATCATAACATTCATAAAAAACTCTTATGGGAAAAAAGAAGAAATGATTTAAAACTGAAAGTTGTTGATGCCACCCACCACCCTCAATTGGTAGACCCCAAAAGAAAAATCACCAATCTGTCCAGCCAGTCTGAGAGCCATGATATGGAGTGGGATGGATTTCAATCAACTAAAAGGAGCAATAATCAACCTTACCCAATGGAGGAGGAACAAGTGTCAAACAATACTACTAGTAATTTGGAGGGAGCCAACATTTCTTCCACCAACCAGGTAATACTGAACAAACTTCAAGTTGATTTTACCATTCATATTATTTTAGTTATGAAGATTGACTCATGGACCATAGAGAAACACATTTATAGGAAAACCTACTTTAGTCTAGGATACATAATTCTTATTTTCTCATACCCTACCATATAATACTTTTGGCAATTTTATTCAATCATAGCTTGGAACTGTCAAGGATTAGGACAACATGACACTATTAAATATATAGATATCATGATAAATAAGCATAATCCTGGGATCTTTTTCCTCTCTGAAACTAAACAACAATCTAAGAATCTTAAACGAATCCTAGGAAACATAGGAGTCACTAATTTCTAGTTTGTTGAACCAAAAGGCAAATCCAAAACCGCAGGAGGCCTTGTACTTGCCTGGAAAACCAACTTAGATGTCACCATTGATGATTTTTTTGATTATCATATTAATGGCACTATTAAACCCATGTTTGGAGAACCCTGGTTGTTTACTGGCTAATATGGTAGCCCATCTACTACTAATGATAAGATGCATTCCTGGAATATGATTGAAAACACTTTTACTACTAATACTCTACCTTGGTTAATCATGGGGGACTGCAATTTTGTTCTTCATGAGCATGAGAAATTTAGTCAACATCCGATAAACCAAGCTGAAGCTGACATATTTTTAGGCAAGATTGAAGAAGCTAATTTATATGATCTAAGTTACACTGAATGTCCTTTCACCTGGACAAACAAAAGAACATGTCATCAACTCACTGAACAAAGATTGGATAGAGGCCTTGCAAATGAATCCTGGATGTACAACCAACCCAACACCACCATCTCTAACCTCACTACAATTGGTTCTGATCACAACCCAATCATTCTCAATACCTGGTAGGCTCGGAAAGATACCTTCTATGTATAAACTTCAATTGCACAGTGTCGACAAGCAACACAGGGCAAGCACAGGTCGAACCACAGAGACTTGGAGAGTGTAGAAGTTGATTCTAAATCCTGATTCAGAGAGTAACCAAAAGGGGTTTGATTTTGTCGATACGACGATATGATTTTCAAGTGACTGAAATAATAAAAGTAAAAGATGCAAATAACAAGATATGTAAACAATGATAATATGGATACTAGGGTATTCAAATCCACAGAAAACCTACTGATTTCTAGCAAACAAAAAGCATGATGGTTCCACTTAGATTGTTTTCTAGACCAGCTTCTAATCCTTCGAAAGGGAATTCGTTACAATCTTAGCAAACCCCTCTGGAGTCAATATGAGTTTAAGTGAATTGAATAGAGGAGAGGGAAGCTGCTGGAGCTTTGATACCCAAGGCCTCACCGCAATACAAGGCGGCGCAGTCACGCATTCAACTCACAGAAACCGTCATGAACTTCGAAGTATGCTTAAAGAGTAACCAATATTTTTTCAAACGACTTTCCTACTAAGCTCGTTACCTTATAGGTCTTGTTCTATTTCAAATTTTAAAGCTTAGGTTCGCGTATGTATCGTTTTCCTAAGGTGGGCAAGAAGAGAACGGTGATGAAATCCGAACCCTTATCTTGTATGGCCAGTCCTTGCCCTTTACTAGGAAAATAAAGCAACCGTATTCAATTCCTCAACATATATCCAAACTAAGGAATACAGTAACTCGCTAACAAGGGATTCGCGAGTGTTTCGACAAACTTACCTCCCGTTCCAGACGGGGGATGAACCGTTGTTGTCGACTCGGGCCACGACTCATATGTCATGAACGAATCCGAGGGGCCGAGGTGATATTGTAATCACCGTCCTTCTCTGCAAACAGTTGATATTTAATAATACCCTTCCATAGGGTTTAATAATAAAAATAAAAATAGAATGTCCAAGTCCAAAGTCCAAAATAAAGTGCAAAAGAAAAAGAAAATTACAAGAGTAGAGGAATCCTAATACAATCTAAAAATAAATAAAATAAAATAAACTTTTTTTTTTTATTAAAATAAAAACTTCTTCCGCTTCCTTTCCTTCGCCTTTACAACAGCTACTCAGGCACCTGTTGAGCTCAAAAGAGGTAGTTAGGGTTTCGAAGTTTTAAAGAAAAACCAAATAAATAAAAAAATATCAAAAATAAGTGTAAAATTGACTGTAAATAGTTACGCTGCTACAGTAAAATACATGTTGTACAGTGATTTATGCTACGTTAAAATACCTGTTGTAAAGTGAAATATGTACAGTGATTTATGCTACAGTGAAATATGAACATTTCCAGGAGATGCAATATGAACAGTGACATGAGATAGAAACTTCAACTACACCGCTACCGAGTCCCCGGCAACGGCGCCAAAAACTTGGTAGGCTCGGAAAGATACCTACTTCTATGTATAAACTGCAAGTGCACAGTGTCGACAAGCAACACAGGGCAAGTACAGGTCGAACCACAGAGACTTTGAGAGTGTAGAAGTTGATTCTAAATCCTGATTCAGAGAGTAACCAAAAGGGGTTTGATTTTGTCGATACGACGATATGATTTTCAAGTGACTGAAATAATAAAAGTAAAAGATGCAAATAACAAGATATGTAAACAATGATAATATGGATACTAGGGTATTCAAATCCACCAATAACCTATGATATGCATTCAACTTGTAATATTATTCTTTTCCTTATAGTAGATTCAAGTCTACCGTATAACTAAGGTGTTTCTCCAATGGATAATTTAATCACAACTAAAGTATCTCTCCAAAGCATTAATTGTCTAATTAAGCACAACTAATATAAAGATCAATATTTGGTTAAGCATGAGTTGTAGCATAATCAACATAGAGATATTCTAACTACAATGGATACATGGCATACATTGTGAGAGCAAGATGTTGAAAAACTTGGATTAAATTATATCTTTAAACAATTCTAAACTTTCAAGAACAAGATACAAGATATGAATACATACCAATGAGATTAGGGCTTCATCTAAACCCTAGTAAATGAAATTAGAGCATGAAGAACATTACAACAAAATTGAAATTTGATAAACTAACATGAACAAGCTATTCTTGGATGAGTTTTTAACACAACAACCCTCTCTATTTATACACAAAAATTCTCTCACACTTGGGATCCGAATTTCACTGTAGCAACCACTCAACAATTAAACAAAACATGTTTTCTTAATTGATGGATAGAATGGAATACAATGGGGGTGAGGTGGATATTTTGGAAAGAATCCAATGGGTGTGAGGTGGATGTTTTGGAAAGAATCCAATGGGGGTGAGGTGGATATGGATTTGGGTCTTGGGTTTTGGATCATGGGTTGTTTAATCCCATGAATTTGTAAACAGGTTTCCAATGATGCGCGAGCGGGTTGCAACGCTTCCAACTTTCTTCTCTTTTGTCTTCTCAATTCTTCCAAGCTTTATTTAGAACTTAAAAACACAAAATTAATTAATACAAATATTTATTCTTGAAGATGGTAAGAATGCAGAATTTGGGATAATATATGACTTTGAAGCGCGAAAGATGAGTTAAGTGCCAATGAAAAGGTGTATGAATATGCAATATTTGGCACTCATCAAATACCCCCAAACCTGAATTTTACTTGTCCTCAAGTGAAACAGAAATCCAGAAATCCTAACTATACCACTGTCGCTGGTCTCTCGAATGCATTTAGCGTATGCATTAAGCCTTTAAACCCCTAGGTGTCCCTAGTGGACGAGTTGTAGTCTCGTGAGGGCCTACCAAAGATGTACCCACAAAACCTTCTCCAATTTTAGAGCATCCATAGAAATGTCTTCGTCTTCGGTCTTCAACTGTAGATGATGAACTTCGGAATTTCGTAGAACCTTGACAATTTGTAACCAATTTTTTTTTTTTTTTAGAGACCCGCTACACAGCTGGTCATAGAAGACAACAAAAAAAAATGCAAAAGACTACAAAAGATCCTACAAAAGACCCGCTACACAGCTGGTCATCAAAAAAATTGCATAAGACTACAAAAGATCCTACAAAAGACCCGCTACACAGCTGGTCATCATTTTTTTTTAATTTGATTTTTTAATTTTTAATAAAGACTAAAAACTCTATATGCAAAACACACCCCCAAACCTAAATCAAACATTGTCCTCAATGTTTCAACAGATGAAAAGAATTTAAACAGAAACATACCATGAGAACTATGTTAAGTAGAGAAAAGGGAAGAGATTACCGGTATGTCAAAAGCAAGATTAGAGCCTCATTATTCAATGCTAGAATCCAACATTAACTCAGTTGATGTCACATTGGATTAGCACAATATATACAAAATACAACTTAACCGGTTCATGAAACAAGATTTAACAATATCTACTGGATTATTATATACAAAAATTCACCATACACTAGCAATCTAAAGAGTTGAGGATCAACCCAAAAGATGAAGTGCAGAAATTTTAACAATCTCACATAATTATGATATGATAGAAATGCAAGTGAGAAAGTAAAACAAAATGAGATACCCCCAAACCTAGATTTTTCAATAGTAATACTTTTGGGCACGAAATCTAACAATTTTAGGGGTTCATCACGCAGAAGGTCTAGCTCAAAATGGTCTTTAAGGATGGGAAGAGAAACATCAATGCATTCCAGATATGACTTCTCATTAACAGGATATTTAGTGGACAAAAAGTCCAAAAGAATTTGAGATGCACATAACTCCAACCCTAGGTTTGGAACTGTCAACCACATCGATTCAGCACACTTCAAAGGAACAATTCTTAGGTCCACTGCAAGACCATCAGTTGGTGACTTAATCAGGAGAGTATGCACGTCTAAGTTTCTCATATGGATGAGATCAAGAGTACCATTATCATTAGTTACATTAACATCTCCTAAGTCATCTACAAGTGCTACATCATGCTCACATTCATAGAACAATTCATCAAGACCCAAATCAGTTTCATGATCATCCAAAGTTTTATTCTCATGCATAGACAAATCCAAAGAGACATCATGTTGTGACCTAGGTATAGAATCAGACACGTCAATCATATTTTCATGCATAATATCATTAGTGTGGACAGGAGATTCAACATTTTCTAAGTCATACACAAGAAATGTGTCATGCTCTTGTTCACAGGACAATTCCACCGGCTCAAGATCAGTATCACATGTATATGGAACACTAGAAGAAACATCATTCATTAAAGTCGAGGCAGAGAAGCCTAATGTCTCTGAACCCAAAGGTTCGACAATATTTTCAGCAAAAACATGTTCTTCTAACATAACATCCTCATCATCAAAAATACATGAATGCAATGTCCTATTCAAAACCCTAGTGTCTCTATTCCAGTCATTTACCTCTAGATTAGGCTCATTTTCAACATTAGCAGCCTGAGTAGGACTAAACACACTATTTTCAGAATGCAATTCATTAGGACTAACATTCATTTCACCCTGAAATTCCTCCCTCTCCTCATTTAGTGCATCAAGGATTTGACTCATTTTGAGTTCTAAACTCGCAAACCTTTGGTCAGTTAACGTTTGATATTGCACAAGGTTTTAATTAAATTCTAAAATTTCATTATGTTGTTCAATGAAAGGAGAGTCATCAATAGTAGGAAATTCATAATCAATGCTATATGGTTTATCATGCAATACACTCCTAGCATTATTTTGTTCGATGAGATTTTCCTCCACATATTGAGAAGTACAAAATTGTTCAACTTCCCACTGTGGTGGATGATACATGAGTGAAGGGTCATTAGGGTCTATAAAATACTGATCGCAACCTTCGAAAGGTTGATTATGGTCCCAATGATTATCAGCTTTGTAATCTGTTGGCATTTCATATTTTGGATTTTCATGATATTCTCTAGATTGCCTAAAATCATGCAAAATATAGCAATTCTCAGCAGGATGGCCTAAGCCTCCACATAAGGTACGAGCATAGATTTCAGATTGCCTAGACAAATTATATGCGACATATTCATGCATTTGCATTTCTAAAGCTGCAGTTCCAGCTTCTAACTGGTCCAAAAGTGATGATTGTGAGAGTTGGGCACTGTAAAGGTGTTCATTTTCACCCTGTGGTGGATGATACATGTGTGAGTAGTTAATAGGGTCCATGTATTGATGCTCAGGACTGTGAAAATATCCATAAAAATCCCTATAACTATTGACATCATGGTCTGGGCAAGGTTCAAAACGTGCAACATGCCCGTAAGCAAGTTCTCTAATTGATTTGTTTCCATCCCCACCTGCAGACCAGAATCCTGACATGATCTCTAACTAGCACTAGGATTGTTGCAGAGATTGGGATGCACATACTGAAAACAGACCAATATATTTTTTTTTTCATTATTGGTTTTATTTATTTTTTTTTTTTTTCAAGCCCGTTCTCTAATTACCTCGGGCATACATTAGAAAAACAAAATAAAAGAAGAAAAATCATAAACGGAAGGGAAGTTCTATGCAATCGCAAACAAGGCTGACTCTACCACAGAAAACCTACTGATTTCTAGCAAACAAAAAGCATGATGGTTCCACTTAGATTGTTTTCTAGACCAGCTTCTAATCCTTCGAAAGGGAATTCGTTACAATCTTAGCAAACCCCTCTGGAGTCAATCTGAGTTTAAGTGAATTGAATAGAGGAGAGGGAAGCTGCTGGAGCTTTGATACCCAAGGCCTCACCGCAATACAAGGCGGCGCAGTCACGCATTCAACTCACAGAAACCGTCATGAACTTCGAAGTATGCTTAAAGAGTAACCAATATTTTTTCAAACGACTTTCCTACTAAGCTCGTTACCTTATAGGTCTTGTTCTATTTCAAATTTTAAAGCTTAGGTTCGCATATGTATCGTTTTCCTAAGGTGGGCAAGAAGAGAACGGTGATGAAATCCGAACCCTTATCTTGTATGGCCAGTCCTTGCCCTTTACTAGGAAAATAAAGCAGCCGTATTCAATTCCTCAACATATATGCAAACGAAGGAATACAATAACTCGCTAACAAGGGATTCGCGAGTGTTTCGACAAACTTACCTCCCGTTCCGGGAGGGGGATGAACCGTTGTTGTCGACTCGGGCCACGACTCATATGTCATGAACGAACCCGAGGGGCCGAGGTGATATTGTAATCACCGTCCTTCTCTGCAAACAGTTGATATTTAATAATACCCTTCCATAGGGTTTAAAAATAAAAATAAAAATAGAATGTCCAAGTCCAAAGTCCAAAATAAAGTGCAAAAGAAAAAGAAAATTACAAGAGTAGAGGAATCCTAATACAATCTAAAAATAAATAAAATAAAATAAACTCTTTTTTTTTTATTAAAATAAAAACTTCTTCCGCTTCCTTTCCTTCGCCTTTACAACAGCTACTCAAACACCTGTTGAGCTCAAAAGAGGTAGTTAGGGTTTCGAAGTTTTAAAGCAAAAGCAAAATAAATAAAAAAAATATCAAAAATAAGTGTAAAATTGACTGCGAATAGTTACGCTGCTACAGTAAAATACATGTTGTACAGTGATTTATGCTACATTAAAATACCTGTTGTACAGTGAAATATGTACAGTGATTTATGCTACAGTGAAATATGAACAGTTCCAGGAGATGCAATATGAACAGTGACATGAGATAGAAACTTCAACTACACCGCTACCGAGTCCCCAGAAACGGCGCCAAAAACTTGGTAGGCTCGGAAAGATACCTACTTCTATGTATAAACTGCAAGTGCACAGTGTCGACAAGCAACACAGGTCGAACCACAGAGACTTTGAGAGTGTAGAAGTTGATTCTAAATCCTGATTCAGAGAGTAACCAAAAGGGGTTTGATTTTGTCGATACGACGATATGATTTTCAAGTGACTGAAATAATAAAAGTAAAAGATGCAAATAACAAGATATGTAAACAATGATAATATGGATACTAGGGTATTCAAATCCACCAATAACCTATGATATGCATTCAACTTGTAATATTATTCTTGTCCTTATAGTAGATTCAAGTCTACCGTATAACTAAGGTGTTTCTCCAATGGATAATTTAATCACAACTAAAGTATTTCTCCAAAGCATTAATTGTCTAATTAAGCAAAACTAATCTAAAGATCAATATTTGGTTAAGCATGAGTCGTAGCATAATCAACATAGAGATATTCTAACTACAATGGATACATGGCATACATTGTGAGAGCAAGATGTTGAAAAACTTGGATTAAATTATATCTTTAAACAATTCTAAACTTTCAAGAAAAAGATACAAGATATGAATACATACCAATGAGATTAGGGCTTCATCTAAACCCTAGTAAATGAAATTAGAACATGAAGAACATTACAACAAAATTGAAATTTGATAAACTAACATGAACAAGCTATTCTTGGATGAGTTTTTAACACAACAACCCTCTCTATTTATACACAAAAATTCTCTCACACTTGGGATCCGAATTTCACTGTAGCAACCACTCAACAATTAAACAAAACATGTTTTCTTAATTGATGGATAGAATGGAATACAATGGGGGTGAGGTGGATGTTTTGGAAAGAATCCAATGGGTGTGAGGTGGATGTTTTGGAAAGAATCCAATGGGGGTGAGGTGGAAATGGATTTGGGTCTTGGGTTTTGGATCATGGGTTGTTTAATCCCATGAATTTGTAAACAGGTTGCCAATGATGCGCGAGCGGGTTGCAACGCTTCCAACTTTCTTCTCTTTTGTCTTCTCAATTCTTCCAAGCTTTATTTAGAACTTAAAAACACAAAATTAATTAATACAAATATTTATTCTTGAAGATGGTAAGAATGCAGAATTTGGGATAATATATGACTTTGAAGCGCGAAAGATGAGTTAAGTGCCAATGAAAAGGTGTATGAATATGCAATATTTGGCACTCATCAATACCAACCCCAATTGGAGACATGGTCAAATTCCCTTCAGATTCTTTGGCCCTTGGCTAAACCATGAAGACTGTAAAAACATTATAGCTGATTACTGGAGAACAATTCATAAAGGCTCCTTAGCAATAAAAATAGCTAGGAAACTGAGGGACATAAAGATCAAGCTAAAGAAATTGAACAAATATGTTTATGGCAACATCAAGACAAATCTAGAAGAAAGCATACAACACCTGGACTGGATAAATAAAAATCAATTTAAGCAAACTAGGGGTGCAGAGCTTAAGGAGGCAAGACTTCTAGTGGAACACTGGCAGCATGTCCAAGAAGCATTCTGGAAGACTAAGAGTAGAGATCAACATATCAAGCTGAGAGATAGAAATACTAGTTACTTTCACATTGATGCTAAGAAAAGATACAGAAGGAACATGATTGATTCTTTACAAAAGGATGATGGCACCTGGATTCAAGACAATACTGAAATCACCAACACCTTCACCAACCACTTTTCCATTATGGCCACTGCTGAACCCATTACCATCAATCCCTCCATTCTTCAGCTCATACCCACTTCAGCTCATACCCACTACAATTACTGCACAGGAAAACCAGATTCTCAACAGAACCCCTGAACCTATGGAAATTAAAAACATACTCTTTAGCATGGCTGGGGATAAAGCTCCAGGCCCCAATGGTTTTCCACCAAATTTATTTCAAGCCAATTGGGACATTGTGGGTGAGGACATTATACACATGGTCCAGAATTTCTTCACAACTGGTCATATTCTCAAAGAAATGAACTCAACTTTCATATCCCTCATTCCCAAAACTGAGAAACCTACAACACCATCTCAGTATAGATCCATCTCTCTTTGCAGCACAACTTACAAAATCATTTCAAAACTCATTGCCCAGATATTAAAACCTCTCTTGCCCAAACTAATATCCCCATCTCAATTTGGTTTCATTCATGGAAGGCAAATCTCTGATAATATATCCATAGCCCATGAAATCATTCACCACATGAATACCAGAAGGGGAAAAAAAATGAAACAATGGTTTAATGGGTATTAAAATTGATATGGCAAAAGCATTTGACAGAGTTAACTGGGACTTTCTTCTTAAAGTTATGTCTCAAATGGGATTCAGCTCTTATTGGTATAATCTCATTCATCAATGTATCTCCACAACTAGCATGGCTGTTCTTGTTAATGGTTCTCCAGGATTTTTTTTTAAACCTTCTAAAGGTCTAAGACAAGGGGATCCCTTATCTCCTTAGTTATTTCTGTTTTGCATGGAAGCACTCTCCATATATCTGACACATGCTGAGAACCAACAACAAATACATGGTGTCAAGATTCGCAAGGAAGCTCCAGCAATTAATCATCTCCTTTTTGCTGATGACTGCATGATTTTCTGCAAAGCGTACCTGCAGGAATGCAACAATCTCATCAAAATCTTCCAGGAGTTTGGAAAGTCCTCAGGACAGCTCATAAATTTCTCAAAATCTGGTATCTTCTTCAGTAAGAACACTGCACCTGATATTTCTGACAACATAAGTAATACTATGCAAGTTCAGAGGATTAATACTGCTGACAAGTATTTGGGATCTCCTATTTTCACTACCAGGAGTAAGATCCAAGCATTCAAGCCATGTGTGGATAAACTTAAATTTAGATTTTCTGGATGGAAAACAAACCTCTCAATTGCTGAGAAGATGACAATGATTCAATCAGTAACCTCCTCTACTAGCATTTATCAGATGAATTGCTTCAGAATCCCAAAAGTTACTTGCAATGAGATCAATGACATTCAAAGAGATTTTTTTTGGAATAAAGAACAAGACAAATCCAAAGGAGTTTATTACTTTGCTTGGGATGCATTAAACAAACCTAAAGAGTTGGGAGGTCTGGGGTTCAAAAATATGGAAATTTTCAACTTGGCTATGATTACAAAGATTGCTTGGATACTTATCTCAGAACCAGAATCTTTATGAAGCAGCACTATGAAGGCCTCTCACTACCCCAATACTGAAGTCATAAGGTTATATACAAAACCAAAGAATACTGATTCTTGGATCTGGAAAGGAATTCTGGAAGGAATAAAATTGATTCAACAACATTATATTTGGAAGGTGGGCAATGGAGCTAAAATCCACATTTGGGAGGATAGATGGGTACACAATCACTCTGGAAGACTTACCAAACCACCCCTTTCCCCAGAAATCCTCATAATTGTAAACCAACTTTTCAATACCACTGGGGATTGGGACATCAATACCCTAAATCAATGGTTCACACCTGATATCCAAAACCTTATTCTTCAAATAACATACCATCAAACTGAGCAATATGAAGTCAAATGGCCCCTCACCTCCAACAATAAATTCTCTGTCAAATCCCTTTATGACAAGAAGATACTAGAGAAATATTCTATGGATGCTCAGAGTGCTCCCTGGAGTAAAATCTGGGGACTTGATACTAACCCTGCAATACATATATTCATCTGAAAATGTGCTCATGGTATTTTACCAACCAATGCCAAGACTGCCAGCATTCTGAACTACATTGATCCAATATGCTCTTACTACAAGAATGGAGTTGAAGATATAACACATGTCTTATTATCCTGCCCTGCTGCTACTGAAGTGTGGAGGAAATTATTTGGAGAGCATCATAACCTCTTCACCAAGTTCACTTCATTCCATGATTGGCTCAATCACTGGTTCACTCCTGACAACATAAATGCTAGATGGAATGCAACTTATGCTACCATATGCTGGTTCATATGGAAAGCAAGATGTGACTGGGTATTCAGAAAGATCACTCCAACAGCTTATGGCACTGCCCAAGATATTACCCAACACTTATGCAGTCACTCCAGAATACATCATAAACCAGGGCATATTATAAATAATCTCTACTATCAGTCCAGCAATATCATCTCTACTCATGGAAACTATAGTCAACCCAGACACTCATCTGATAAATTTGGAATCACTATTAGCATGCACATTGATCCAGCTGATATACATCAGGATACTAGTGATACTCAATCTTATAATAACTACTCTCTTGTTTCTATGTCCTACTCAGGTAAATATATGGGAACAAGAATCTTCAAGGACTTTACGACTGGAATCAACAGAGTAGATCGGTCAATCATAGGAGCTCAACTAGCTCTAACCTGGGGGAAAACAATGCAGCAAGCTAACCTCACTTTTGCTGTCGCGTCTGATGACAATATCCAGGCCATAAAAGTTCAATACCAGTGGGAAGTTCAACAAAGGTTCAAAGGACGAAACATTCAACAACATGGCGACTATACCAAAAACCATCCAATACTTTTTGTTCTAGGAAAGCTCTCTAAAATAACTACTCAACAAAACTATGTAGCATTCAACTTAGCCAGGCTTGCAAGACAATCTTCCTGTTTTACTGACTCTACTTGGAGAGAACAGACTTTAGTTACTTTCATGCAGGCTTTAAAAATTCCACACACTCATTATGATATGGATTACTATAAAAATCATAATTATACTTTGAGTGATGATATTTTTGCTATAGGTAGCACAGACATCACCTTGGATGTTTCTGTGGATAGGCAGTCCCCTTAGATGCCTTCTCTCAGTCTTTTTCTTATAAAAAAAAAAGAATTATTCCTGGCTCTTATTCGAACCACATTTTTTGCAAGGCTCCCTTAGCTTTGAGAATGACAATCCAGTCATGTTTAAAGATTTGAAGTGCACTAGATTTAACGATAAGTGCCCTCTCATCTTTTTTGGTCGTTGGAACATGGTAATCATATTACCAGTTCTTTGAGGGTGAAGGATTTTCCCTTTCCTCGTAAGTTTGATAAACAAAATCCCATTTATTATTTTTGGGCTTAAAAATGTACATATTATGTTTTGCTTATTCGTTCCCTTTTATTTTTTTCCAGATAAAAGGAAATTTATGGAGATCGGGTTTTTCTCTCAACCTGAAAGAAAAAAGTAATCTTCTTCTTCTAAGGTTTCAACCGAAATGCACTCTTTCCGATTCTGGGCGGGCCATGTTGTTCTAGAAGAATATATTGAATCAGATGGTGCGGCAGCGCTCAAATTTTATTGACTGCTTCTCGACCAACTGATGAACCACCCTCCTCATAGACTGAGCTTTCCGAGCTCGACGCGGATGGTGTCAAACATTGTTGTCGTGAGTAATTTCCCATTTTTAAGATGGGGATTTACTTATTTAATAATTATTCCTTTTTATCGAATCTGATTATCATTATTTTATTATTTTATTATTTTTTATAAAAAAAGTTGATCAGAGACTCCTTCAGAGGGTTGTCATACACCTATGGATGCCCTATTCTCTATATATATCCTTGTAGCTCTTATTTGTTCTTGTGTCTGCCTTAGTATTAAGTGACCGTTAGTTACCATTATGGCCATCTTAGATTCTTTAGTTTGATTGATTGGTTGTCTCATCCACGTGTTCTTTGTTCACTGGTGGGATTGTATCCAAAGTTGTATTTATTATCTCTATTATCTTATTATAAGAGCAAGGAATATTGATAATTAAAATATGAGGCTGATTCAATTGTGTTAAAGCATAGCTCGGTTGGACCCACCAAGCGTTGGTATGTCAAGTTTGGTTGACATATTTTAGTGAATCAAAACTCAACTAAGAGTCGCTTGATTATGTACTAGAGACAACTTCGTATAGGTTAGATCAGGAATTATAGGATTATGAGACATACAAGTATTACTCGAAGACCTGAAGAATGTGAAGATGTAACGAGCTACAACGACGACATCATCGTTCCTCTTGAGGTTAGTAATATTGACTTGAACTATTTCATTCCTAGCGTATCTTTCAAGTCGTGTTATATTGAAAAGATAAATACAAAGTTGTGAATGATTATACTCTATTAGTGAGACATGGTCACATGATCATAGTGTTAATGAATTAAGATACGAAGTATAACGCTTATCTTTTGAAATTCGTATATATGACATCGACATAATCGTATGAATGATATTGTGATTATGTGTATGGGTAAAGGTGGAGATTTCATACTAGGAAACAATGTTTACATTCGTTTAAAGGAAGTACATTCATGAACTTGTTTTATGAATCGAAAGGGAAATCGCTAAGGTTATTGGTATTGTTATTCATTGCATATCTTTGGATTACCAATATATGTGAGTTAGTAGAACCGATCATTATAAATTGTTACGTATCTTGGTATAACTAATCACAGTGCCTGACTTATGATTTGGTATGACTGTTTTTTATTAATTAGTGTAACCTATCCTAAGTAATCACATGAGATAGTATGATCGATATTTGTAATTGGTGTGACCGATCCTAGTAATTAGTGTGACCGATCACAAAGAAGTTTTGCAATTGCTCCTTGTAATTGGTGTAACCGGTCCTGGTAATTGGTGTAACCAATCCTGGTAACTGGTGTGACCGATCACAAGCAATACTATGAGTATATGGTAACAAATTCTAAACTTGTTTGGAAATGTGGTATAATCGATTCCAAGATTGTAAACATGAAAGAGGATTTACAAAAGATGTCAACATACTTTGAACACGAACAATAACTCTTATCTTTTATTGTTCAAAGATATTCCTTAATTACTCAAGGAGATCCCGGTCCGAAATAAATTAAGAATCTTTTAATTAAGGTTGTTAGTTTTATATGCTTTAATTACCAGCAATTAAATACATATCTCTAGAGAATAAAAATTACTAATGTGCATTTACTAATTGGAGATTTTCTATTGAGAGATTTTGGAAAATATTGGACAAAGCATTTCCAGGAATTATGAAAAACAATTTGGGCATTTATTGCATATCTTGAGAATATTCGGTTTTGGAAATTCCTTGGTATCCAAACATCCTTGGTCTATAAATACCCAAGTTTGCATTTCTAGCAAACTATCCTGAGAGCCATGCAAACTTCATCTTTTTGTTGTTTTCGCTGGAGTCGTCTACCCGGAGAGGAAAGTACCATAATTAGGTGAAATCTCTAACGACTGCCCGTTTAAAGACTTCTGTGGGATCAAGAAGCTCTACGAGTACCGCTGGTGGGAAACTAGATAATTGTAGTTTATTAGTTTTCGATTGATTTGATGGACTAACGATTGTTGAACTTTGATTGTACATAGTTTGTTTATTCTTGAGAATATTCTCTTCTGATATAAGATTCACTCAAACTAGATCGAAGTGTCGATGGGATCCTTAGAACTGATTGTAGATCTAAAGATATCTTATGATAATCCATTGTTAATAGACTCTGTTCTGTGCGTGATTGATCACAAGAGATTCAAGTGGTGTTGTGCAAGTTTAATTGAAGATAAAAGAATATTTCTTATTCGTTTCTCATATCTTTGTGTAGCGCAAACCTTGATCGACTGGGATCCAACTAGAATTGGATTTATTTGATTGATTAGTTGCGTAAGATCGGCATCTCTTTATAGCTCCTTGTTGGATTCTATATTGATTGATTGCAAATCTGAATTCTGATACTTCGGTAGTTGTTGGATAGATTGATCTAACCATGAAAAGGAGTTTATTAGTTTAAACGGAAGAGCCTTTGCATATGACTTGAGATATCTTTATCTGAAAGAATCAAGAGAGTTGTTACCAAATAGATTTATTGTTCCTTTACTGTTTGGAATACGATCCAAAGGAATTGTTTTAGTGTGTGCACTTATTGAATGTTGGAAGTGCAGGGATATGAAGAAACTAAGTGAACTAGGTTCAGTTGCTTGGTCTCAACTATACGAATTTGGTTTAGATTTGGTATAGCGGCTTAATTCTGAGAGTATTCAATTCTGGACTTGGTCCCAGGGTTTATCTGCATTTTCGGTTTCCTCGTTAATAAAATCTTGATGTATCTTTTAATTTTATATTTTAAAAGTAAAATAACAAACGTTAACTCTGTATTACTTAACAGTGATCCTATAGAGTTTGGTTAAGTTCGAACATATTATCAAGTAATCACACTTTGATTGTTGTATTGTCTCAATCTCGTATCCATAGATGATCACAAAAGTGTCAATACTGATTTGTCATATTGTCTCTACTTTGTCCATAGACAGTCACTTTCGGTAAGAGGACTTATAGGTGGATAATTTAAATATTGTGGTGTATTTGGGTACCCTCGTCTTTTCAAATTGAATCAGAGTTATTATCTTCTTCTGATTGATGTTCTAATTGTACTGAGTACGGTACAATTGGCATCACATCCGTTCTGATCTAAGGATGGGCGTTTCGACTGTGCGTGATTTATTTGAATCGATGATGGAAAATTTTGTTTCGATCGATGACAAGCTGGCTAAACTAGATTAGCATTTGAAGGAAAATTTTGTTCAGGTTCAAGAGAAGTTTGCAGCTAGTGATATTCAACTTTCTCGGGTTAATTCTCAACTATATGAGTTATTACTTATGGTTAAAAATATGGTTCTTTTGTCTTCCATTGATGGTGATTAGGCTAGAGATTCTGGATCTAATGGTCATCGATTAAAGAGGGGTGGAATTTATTTTGGGTATTTAATTCTTTACCGAGATAATCATCAGTTTCATCGTCTTCCAAAGCTCGATTTCCCTCACTTTGATGGTGAGAATCCTAGTGGGTGGATTCAAAAATGTGAGTGATATTTTCAGATCCATAAAATTGATGAAGGTCAATGTGTAAGTATTGCTTCTATTCATTTTGATGGTCGAGATGATCAGTGGTTTCTCAATTTTCAGAATGGTTAATTTAACATTTCTTGGAATGACTTATGTGATGATATCTGTGCTCGTTTTGAAAACCATCTTAATGACAAATATGTTAGAGTTGTTAACAAGTTGATTCAGGTTAATTCTGTAAAAGTGTATTTCAGACAATTTGAAACTCTTAAGGCCCTTATGTTGAGCAAGAAACAATATCTTACTGAAGATTATTTCATATTGAATTTTATCATTGGTCTCGAGGATGAAATACGTGGTTCTGTTTTAATGTTTCACCCATAATCTCTAATGCAAGCTTTTTCTTTAGCTCGCTTAGAGGAGCATAAATACTTACTCTATAACAAACCCACTAAACAATTTTCAAAATCCTTCACCAGGCCATTTTCATATAATAACTTTCCTCCAAAACCCATCATCACCCCACCCCACTACTCCAAAATCACCACAAATCACTCCCAAACCTTCTTCTACTGCAACGGCTTCTACTGTTTTAACCATTCCTCTAATTAAAAGATTAACCCAATAACAGATGCAAGCAAGAAGGGATAAAGACTGGTATTACAATTGTGATGAACCTTACAAACAGAGGCATTGGTGTAAAAGATAATAATTATGCATGCTTAGTGTTGAAGCTTCTGATAAGGGAGTCAAACAGTGGAGGAAAAGGTATTTGAAGAAGCAGTGGACACCCAAGTGGAATCTGACATGGAAATTTCCTTACATGCTCTCACTGGAAATATCTCTAGTGATACCATTATGATTCTAGGATTTATTAAGAAGCACAAAATATCTATACTTATTGACACATGGAGTACATATAGCTTTATTGATTTTGCTCTAACTAATAAGTTACATTGTGATATCAAACCAACTGCACACTTGTTGGTCACTAACGGGGAGAGGAGGGGTTAGTTCTCAACTACAATGGTCTATGAAGGATTACCACTTCAGTGGAGATTTGAGTCATCTACCCTTAGGTGGCTGTGATTTAGTTTTGGGAGCTGATTGTAAGGGGATTCGGTGATGTAATGTTCAACTTTGCCAACTCAGCATTTTATTCAAACATCAAGGTGAGACTATTACTTTAACTGGAGTAAGGAATTATTCTTCTATTATGATGATAAGTAGTCAAGTTGTTAAAGTTTTTTTCAAGAAAAACACTCATGGGTTGTTGAGTCATTTATTTTATGTCATCCCAACCACTACTGCGCAACCTATTCCACCTAAAATATGTCACTTATTGTAATCTTATGATGTTGTATTTCAAGAGCCAACTGAATTTCCACCAATCAAAAGTTTTAATCATAACATTCCCCTCAAGCCAAATTATGTTCCCCCAAAACCAAAGAGCCCATAAATGTCCTTATATACAAAAAATATGTGGTTGAGCAATTAGTGAGGAATATGCTTGACACGGGTATTATTCAAACAGTTCATAGCCCATTTGCATTCCCAATTCTCTTGGTTAAGAAAAAGGATAACTTCTGGCGATTTTGTGTAGATTACATGAAATTAATTGAACAACATCACCATTAAAGACAAATTTCCTATACCTATTGAAAAT
Source organism: Papaver bracteatum (assembly GCA_023529315.1). NCBI lineage: Eukaryota > Viridiplantae > Streptophyta > Magnoliopsida > Ranunculales > Papaveraceae > Papaver > Papaver bracteatum. The sequence goes on from JAJJWX010003264.1 coordinate 751,130, forward strand.
GCGGGGGTCTAACAACTACACCCAACAATTTGTTTGGCAATCTGAGAGGATTTACTCCAATATACTTTCTAGAGAATCAACTTGACAGTCAGACTCAATCTAGAGAAAAGTATATCAAAAAGTTTAATATCTCTGTTTCACAATGTAATCAGCAAATCAAACAGATAGAAATCTGCGAGCATGATTATTATGTGAAACAACTTGAACGGTACCAAAGACCAATGTTTAAGTGTCAATCAATTTAAATCAACAACTAAAGGTTGGATTACCAAATTGATTGATCTTAACACACAACCTGTGATATTTCAATTATATAATAAAATAAATAACACAGACACCAGAATTTTGTTAACGAGGAAAACCGCAAATGCAGAAAAACCCCGGGACCTAGTCCAGTTTGAACACCACACTGTATTAAGCCGCTACTAACTCTAGCCTACTGCCAATGAACTTAGGACTGGACTGTAGTTGAACCCTAATCAATCTCACACTGATTCAAGGTACAATTACATTCCTTATATCTATAATCCCATCAGGATACTACGCACTTGATTCCCTTAGATGATCTCACCCACAACTAAGAGTTGCTACCCAAATTCGAAGACTTGATAAACAAATTTGTCTCACGCTGAAAAGTCTATAGAATGAATAAATTTTTCTTCCACAAAAATACCCAAGAGTTTTTGTTCCATCTTTTGATAAATCAAGGTGAACATGTACCAATTGATAAACCGGACTTATATTCCCAAATAACATCCTAGTATTATCAATCACCTCATAATAATCTAAATTGTATGATGGCGAAACTAGATATTTTGGAATCATAAACGATAGGACGAAGGTGTTTGTGATTACTTTTTATCTTGCCTATCGGAGATTAAATCTCGAGCAAATCTTAGAGAAGATAGTACTCAAAAGATATAGTCGGGCAAGATCAGAATACACAAATACAAAGAAAATAGTTGGGACTGGCTTCACAATCCCAATGAAGTCTTTGAAGTCGTTAACCTACAGGGTCTCGATAGAAACCTAAGGTTAAAGGAGAATCGGATCTAGTTGATGCAACTAGTAACACACAGGAGGTGTGGGGATTAGGTTTCCCAATTGCTAGAGTTCTCCTTTATATAGTTTTCAAATCAGGGTTTGCAATCCTTGTTACCTTGGTAACAAATCATTCAATATTCACCGTTAGATGAAAAATCTGATTCATCCAAGCTAATATCTTTGAACCGTTATATCGAACTTAGCTTGTTACACATAAATGAAATGTACCCTCATTTAGGTTTATGTAACCGTACCCAAACATGTACATCATGTTGGCTCAAAAATAGTTAACTGAAGTTATCCATATGATTACTCTCATATCAACCTTATTCATCTTAACCATAACTACTTCAAATGACTCAAATGAAACTAGTTAAAGAGCCGTTCAATTGCTATATTCTCATAGAAGTATACAAAAACACAATTGAATCAAAATAGGTTTGATTCACTCGAATTAATTCATGAACATTATAGCCACAGTTTGCAAAGATTGCATTCCTTATTTTTATAAATGTTTAAGTTCATGTACAACCGATTTTAGAAAGTAACCAACTCATGTATGCAAACGGGTACGCATACTTAAGTAGCCGGACCGAGTTTGGTTACGCCAGTTTTTGTACGGGTGTGTATACCAATTCACACTTCTAAACTCCAACAGAAATTCACGGACGTGAGACTTCTGCCAGTATGCATACGTGTATGCATACTTTCCCAGACATCCAATAACCGCCAGTTTTCATAGGAACAAACACACTCACACATTTCCAGCAGCATTATTACATCCTTTACCAATCCCTGATCAAACTTGGAAACATATTTCAATGGATTCCATTGAAGGGCTTCCCTTGAGTGAAACAAATAAAATGTTACCTTAGTAGTAGTGGATATGTCTTCACTTCATAGGTCTCTCTCATCCATACACTACTGCCTCAGTTGCTAAGGTGTTTTTGAATAACATTTTCAAGTTACATGGTTTTCCAGCTTCTATTGTGTCTGGAAGGGATAAAGTCTTCACCAGCAATTTTTGACAGAATTTATTCGCATATCTGGGTACAAGTCTTAATATGAGAATAGCCTATCACCCTCAAATAGATGGACAGACTGAGAGGGTGAACTCTTGTTTCGAAACTTACCTTAGATGGATGACTAGTCAGCATCCCAAAAAGTGGCACTACTGGTTAACTTTAGTAGAATGGTGGTATAATACAAGTTACCATACCAGCTTACAAATGTCCTCATTCAAGGCATTATATAGTTATATCACTCCTTATTTGGAATTTCCCTCTACCATCACTACTTCAGTTGCTCCTATTGAAAACTACTTGCAGCAGAGAGATGATATATTAAAGATTCTCAACGAGAATTTGTCCAAGACTCAGGAACGAATGAAATTATATTCTGACAAGAAAAGAATTGATAGATAATTTGAGATAAGAGATTTGGTTTACTTGAAACTACAGAGTTATAGATAGGTCTCCATAGCTCTGACAAGAAACTTTAAACTATCTACCAAATATTATAGGTCATTCAAGGTGTTACAGAAGATTGGTAAAGTGGCTTATAGAATTTCACTTCTACTAGAGGCTAAGATTCATCCTGTTTTCCATGTTTCTCAGTTGAAGCTGAAGATTGGTCAGTCTGAAGTTCCTTTTCCAACCCTCCCTATGGTGTATCATGAAGGCCAAGTGCTGGTGGTTCCTCCCTAATTCATTGGACCAACTCTTCTCCAAAAAATACCACTTGGGAAGACTTGTCCACCATTAAAGCTCACTTTCAAGAATTGTTATCCTTGAGGACAAGGATGTCATGAAGGATGGAGTAATGTCATACACATGTGGGTTCCCTATTATTTATATTTATCCGTGTAGCCCTTATTAATTCCCGTGTCTTCCTTAGTATTAAGTGACTATTAGTTATCATTATGGCCGTCTTAGATTCTGTTAATTTTATTGGTTGGCCTTCTCATCCACGTGTTCTATGGTGGGATTGGATCCAAAGTTGTATTTATTATCTCTTGTAAGAAGGCAAGGAATATTGACAATTAAAACATGAGGCTGATTCAATTGAATCAGAGTTCCTATCTTGTTTTGATTTATTTTCTAATTGCACTGAGTACAATACAAGGTTTCATTTCATGAGTCGTTTGCAGCACAAAGTTAATGAATCCCCTTATTTGTAATCTTTAAGGACTTCTTACGCTCAGCTTAAATCCATGCTCGATCTTGAAAGATTGAACAACTCATGCTCGTCCAAGCTTAATTATAAAGGATTTGAGCGTGTAGGGAGCACGAGCTGAATGAGAATCTCCTTAAGGATCAAATTTCTAGTTAACTCGGGAACTCAACAATGTTCGCGAGCATCTCTCCCTTTCTGAATCCCTTCTATTTTGTTCCTATGACATTGATGCTCGGGATGCATCCGCCAATGCCAATGCTAATATTGGTAGGGTTGCACCTGGGTTGGATTGGGTTGGTTTTGGCCTCACCCACCACCTAACCCACTGATGGAGGGTAACAGAAGTTTTCACCCGCAACCAACCCAATATTACAATGGGTCGGTTTTCACCCCACGTTACGGTGGGTTGGATCGGGTGGGTGGTGGGTTACCCACCATAAAATACAATGAACATTACATTATAGTTACATACTTACAGTCTTACTATTAAACTTACATGTATACAAATAACTAAGAATCTTACAGATAGGATGTAATAGCTTTTACCTACTGGTGATGATGTGATTTGATTTACAAAGCGAAGAGAAAGTTTTAAAAAAAAATTAAGTCTGAGAGGGAGAGAAGAGGCTACCGCTGAAGGGAACTGAAGAAAAGATAGCGATGATTAGTGTTAGGGAATTATATATCATTACTTCAACTGATGTGGTTTATCTTGGATATGTAATCTAAGGGTTATAGAATTAACTTAGAAATATTCAGGAGGGTGGGTGGGTTGGGTCGGGTAAGGGAAGCTGTCACCCATAATCGACCCGCTCCTAGGTGGGTTGGGTCGGGTACGGGTAATTGCAGACGAGTGTGGGTTGGGTTGGTGGGTTGAGTCAGTTTTGTGCAGCCCTAGATATTAGTGTTGAGAATTCAAACACACATTGATGGCAAAAATCATCAGTCTTCTAAGGAGTCTGACTTAAGACTTTTTTAATTTTAAAGTCTTTTGTGAAGCTCTTTGTCTTTCTTCTTTTCTTTTTGTAATGTCCCTCCCCTTTTTGGACTTTAATGGAGACTTATCTTCCTTAATGCTTTTATTTTGTATTAACATTTTACACTCATTTTGCTACTCCTTTTTCTTAAAATTTTGAAGGAATTTTCATACTTGTATATTAATGTTTCGATCAATTGTTCTTTAACTAAGACAATGACCATGGATTGAATTGTTTGATCTTCCTTTTTTTTTTTTTTCAATCTAAGTCATAAAAGTCTAATCATCATCATTCTCAATTACAAGAGAGTTGGTTGGTAGCTGAGCAACAAGCTGGGCACCAATCCCTTTCGAAATAACAACACCAATTCTATGAAAAAAATTACTAACTTTCGCATTGAAGTCGTGGTTAGCTATACAAGATCGGAGTCTCTTCAGGAAAGCAACAAAATCTTCGCCTAACTCACCAAGAGTTGTAAATGAAAAAACCCCTAAATCGTAACCCTGAGCTCTGCATTTATCATAATATTTCTTGTGTTTCCGGGTAACATCATTAGAGATAGCACGGCCAGGCACAAGCGCACCACCACCAACAAAGGGAGAGACGCCAGTAACATCAAAGCAAGTATCTCAACCATTGTTCCAACCATAAACCATTATATCTGCCAGTCTCAAGGCCGAACCATCATCATCCAACAACCCCACAGACACCTCCTTCCCATCAGGAACATTCGCTCTGTAACAAGCATCTATCAAGGTATCACGCATGAAATCATGGCGAAATTTCAACCCAACTTATTTGGCACAATGTAATGCATGGTAACCATATATATCCATCCCCCCTTTACAACAAGTACATGCACTACCTTCCTCAAAAAGTGGGATACACATTCGATAGCATAACACAGAGGCAAACTGGCGCGGCCCTATGTTTTGATTCAACCCACTAACAGGAATGGACAAAAGATAGTCTTATGCATGCTTAATTTTGTTACACTCCCAGAGAAACAAGTCACGCTCAGACATGGAATACTTTGTCGGCATCTTTTTCTTAACAACATCGAAGTAAGGAACTGCCAAGGTACTCATTAGATGGGAGGCAGTATCACCGATGCTGAAGGAAGAAGGGAGGGAGCCACAAATCTGTATATAGTTGTCAAGCACACACTGTAAAATGAGGCTAATACCAGTTATAGGAGTTTTACTCAAAATATTATCTTGCAAATTCTTAGTCTGAGCCCAAGAAGCGATAAAACAATAGTGGGCTGAGTCTTCCATGGTATAAAGGCCTAAACCACCATCCCTAAGAGGGAGAGTGGCTAGCCGCTGTTGTAGTGGTCCAAACCCAGGTCCATCGAATGTAATAAAACTACGAAGATACTGAACCAAGTAATCGTCGTACCTTGTTTGTGCAAGTCGAATAGCATCAGGGATAGTCGTTCGCATAGATAAGTATAGGCGTGAGATACCAGTGCAGCTACATAGAAGAAGCAGTTCACATTGTGGGTCGCGGAATTTACAAATGGAGTCCATCAAAGCTATTGTTTTGTCGACTCTTTTCAGCACCATCTCGGCCGAGAACTGCAGGTTCAAACTGACCGGAGCTCCTAAAAGCTTAACACCATCAACCGGCCTGCCAATTTCTTGAGGAAAAACCCCTAACTCCAAGCTCATAGGATCAGTGGTTGGCCAAAAAACTTCAGTTTTCGATACATTCAACTGCAAACCTCTGGTAAGCCCCTCTTTTTGTATGATCTTAAGGGATTTAGAAACCTCCATTGTATCACCAACAAGAGTGCCATCATCTAAGTACCAAGCATGTAACTCTATGTTGCAGTTGTCATCAATCTTATGCAAAATAGGATGTAAAGCTAGGGCAAAGAGCAGGGGTCCCAAAGGATCACCTTGTTGAACACCTTGTGTTGAATCCAATAAGTTGTCCCTAAAATATAGACGAGCTGGTCTTGCGTAACAAAATTCAACCCACTTGGAAATGGCCGGACAAACGCTTCTAGCTTCAGTAATAAGTGTGGTTCTGTCAACCATATTGAAGGTATTACTAAAATCCACCAGGACCATGGACATACTACTTTGCGTACCTTTCTCCTCTAAAATCCTATTAACTGAGTGTAGAATGCCCTCCCCACCACAAGGAACACCCACTCCAAATTGGAAATCACCCAAATACTCGGCCATTTCCTTACCTACTGAAGTTGCGGCTAGCTTAGAAACCAGTCATCTCCACACCGTCCCAACAACAATGGGTCTCAAGCCTCCATCGGGTTTCAACAACGGGGTCAGTGGCGCACTTGCAATGAAATCTCCTAGTTCAGCTGGACAAGAACCTTTAGATCTTATTGTGATATAACTTTACTTTTTTATGCCTTAGATTTTTACCTGTAATTGGTTTTTTAGTTCGGTTAATTTTATTAATTGGTCATGATTTTATCTTCGATTGTCTTATCTTAGTTCGAGGTCTTATTCTCGACTTGACTCAGATTTTCCTGAGTAAGGTTAAATTTTCGTAAGATGTTTCGCAGATTTTAACTTTTCTATCTCGGAATTGGACCTTAATATTTTAACTTTCCTTTTTGACTTGGTTTTGTTTATTCTCTGCCTTCTAGCAATAGAATATTTTGTGACCTAGATAGTCATTTTGTTCGAGCTCCTTATGCGTTCTTTGATTTTTTACCTTTACCTTTGGCTTTGAATTTGAACTTCAGTCTTTCAGTTTTTGCTTTTGACTTTTGGGCCTTCTGACCTCAAATCTTATTTTACTTAACTATTATTATTTTCGAGTTTTATTTTATTTGATCTTTTATCCTTTTGACCTTTTAAGCCTTATATATTTTGACATTTTAGGCCTCAGATATTCTTTGGTTTTTTGGTTGTTCGATCATTTTATTTTTCAGTGGCTCAATTAGCTCAATCAGCTTTTGCCGGTTTTGGTTGCTTTGCAGCTCATTTCGATTCTCGTTCAGGTGGTTTAATTGGCTTAGTTAAGTCCACGTCCATCTACTAGTCCACCAAGCCCATGTGTGAGAAATATGTCTCTGGAATTTTTGGGTCCAAAACTGGTCACCGGATTGCTGATGTCATCGCCGGTTTTCGGTTACCGTCGTCGGAATCCGGTTACTGAAAAACTATCTCCGACCACCTGAGCCTGCATCCGACTACCATAACTCCCAGCAACTTACTATCCTTCTCTGCAGTAAATACACTCACACTTCAGAGCCATACATCACATATAAACCATCTAAACCAATTATCGAATTCTTGCGAAAACGTGCCCAAAAGCGTGCCATGTAGCTCATATATCCGGCCGCCAACTCTTGTATCCAACACATACCCCCCTTCACGATTCACTGAAATATTACAATTCATACTTTAACTTAATCCGGCAACAGGAACTATGCTCATTGGCTCGCCAATTCTCCTCAATTTCGCGCAATTTCTGCAGCATCTAACCCTTGCCATTATGTCCCTGAGATCCAGATAACTTACTGCACTTCCTAATGCCTCACAACACTAGTTTACAGCTGCATAATCCTTTCATCACTGCCTGCACAATCCATCTAGCACCCTCTCAGCCTTACAAAGTCAGCTTAAAACCAACCTCTTCATTTACCGTTTGTACCTTCTTGCAATCTCAGTTTGCGATGTTACAGCCCAAACTCACATTTAACCTTGAGTTCAACTCCAACTTCTCATCTACTTCACTGCAATTCCATGAGCAATAGCAATGCCAACTCCTTAACCATTCAGTCACACATATATCTAATGCAGCAAGGCTTCCACTCTTAGTTGCACCAATTGCAGCACACTTCACAGCTCCACCAACTACTGTTCTTTGCATTGCATCGCAGCCTTCGTAATACGAACACACAACTTATTCCAGCTGCAACAGTTCTCTCCTGCGAAGTTCCTAGCATGCTATTACCACCACCTGCAATTTCAGCTGTTTCTGTTCTGTATCACCAGCCAATAAACCAAAATCCTCATTGTTTCCTTTTAACTCCACCAATGCCAATTCCTCATTTCGGTTACTTCATCTAGTCAAGTCCCAGAACCATGAACCATTGAGAGAAACATAGCACCATGATTCTGTTTCTCTTCCATGGAACAACTCAACACTTGCAACACAAACTTTGGTCAGTGCATCATCTGCCACTGCCATACACAAATGCAATCCTTGCTAAGCTCAAAACCTGCAACCTAACATGCATTTATTTCAAAGGAACCATTTCATTCATTCTCCATTGCCACCAAAACCCTTTTCCTGCAACTCAATTGGTAGCAGTACCGGTACTAATCTCTACCAGATTCATTACTGCCATGAATGGCATCATTCTACCAGAACCCCCCTTGGAAGAAACATATTCATCTTCTACTCAACCTCAGACTACCAATTGTTCCCTAAATCAGCCACCAGTACCTTCTCTTATTGAATCGAAACTCAAGCCAACTCTTAACAGCAGCTTCTTGTTCTTGACTGATTCTTTCAATTATTCATTTCCATGACCACCTCACTGAACTGCAGCTGCAATCAACATTCAATACCACAACTAATCATTGGAGCATCTCAGCACACACAAGGTCAATCAAGTTCAACAACATCTCCCTGAGTTCACCATAGAATGAACATCAACAGTGACCTAATCTCCTTCATTTCATTCTCAAAATCGCAAACCCATTAACCCTGAATCAGTTTTCACTGAAACCTCATAAATCCCCATCATCAATTCCATCAAAACCCATCGAATACCATCTCCTCCACCATCATCACGACATCACAGTGGCTTGATACACCATCATTCAAACAACCATTAGCACCAGAACCTATTTTCTCTTCCCTGATTTCTTGAGTCAATCTGAATTCTCACAACCAAAACAATACCCAACTCAGGTACAGCGTCATACAACCGCAAACACCCATTGAAGTTCATCAATTTCTCTTCTATCATCTCTGATTTCATCTCAGCAATAATCTGAAACCCTAGCTTCTAAATCTCTCAATTCAATTCAAGCTTCTTTGCTCTCTCTAATGTCTTCCATGTCCCACCAGTGACAAACTGAACTCTACCCTCATCACCACAGCCATCTCTCAGATTCAACTTCAAGTTTTCTTGCTCTCTGCTGCTGCTTTTCTTTCTTCATTTCAGGCGGAAAGGAAATGGATTGAATGAGAGACAGAAATCTCTCGAATTTAGGTCATGTATGAACCAAAACTGATATCGACACCCCACTTAATGGTTAAGGGCTAACCATCTCAAATATGGCTTGTCAGTTCCAGGTAGCCGATAGCTTAATTCTTCGACTCAACTGTCAGTTATGGGAAACTGACAGTTCATTCTTCACTTCCTCCTCGCGCAACCTCAGCTGGATCCAAGTATCACTCGCTTGTGAATTGACCTTTTTGCGCTTTACGCTCCAAATGGACGTTTTCTCATTCTTTTGCTCATAATGACTCCAACACACCTATGAAACTCAAAAGCGAACATAAGATACATAATTCACACGAAAAATAGCAAAGAAAGCGTAAATACTAAATATAAAATAAGGTGTTTTAGACACCTATCAGCTTTGCCAGTTCTGGCTGCCCTGCGGCTCATTTTTATTCTTTTCCTTATGTCTTAGTTAGCTTAATCAGATTTGCCACTTTTAGCTGCCTTGCTGTTCATTTCCATTTTTTTCTCGAGCTCTCTTTTTGAAATCAGTTATCCAGAAATTTTTGCTTCTCTTTTATTTCTCTTATCGCCGTTGAGATAGTGGACCTTATGAGTTCGCTTATCTTATATGCTAGTGATGTGGGCTTCATCGCTATAGCGGAGATAGAATCGTTTTTTGGGGACCATGGTTTTTTTGGTTCCCAGTTCGATTATGTTGCAAAAAACATTTTCCAACCGAACATAAGTTCGGTTAATTGCAAAAAAAAAGTTTCCAACCGAACATAAGTTCGGTTGGTTGCAAAAAAAACATTTCCCAACCGAACTGGTGAGTTCGATTAGTTGCAAAAAAATGTTTCCCAACCGAATTAGTTCGGTTGGTGGCAAAAAAAACATTTCCCAACTGAACCTTAGTTCGGTTACGTCGCAAAAAATATTTCCCAACCGAACCTTAGTTCGGTTACGTCGCAAAAAAACATTTCCCATATTTTCCAACCGAACACGTCGCTTGGAAAATAAAACAATGTCCCAAAAAAATCATGGTCCCAAAAAAATGATTTCGGAGATAACCATGTCTTATTTCCGAAGCTACCGAGGATTCTCTCACTCCTCAGAGGTCCGGTTCGAATATCTCTAGTGTGTGATGTGAGTAGGTGTTTGGGCTGGGCTTAGTGTTGCAAACAAGTCCTCCTTGTTTCCCTATAAAAACAAGCTGACCGAGTCGGATGCATTTCTCACTCGCTTTCTTTGTTTTCTCAGTCATCTTCCTTTATTCCGAGGGTTAGGGTTTGGTGAAGAGATAGTTAGGGCACAATATGGGAACTAACATTGAGTTGGAAGAAGGATGGGAAATCATTCAGAAACAGATCACAAAGCTGATTAACATTATCGAAGGTGTTCCTGAATCATCAATGGATGCTTCGATTCACGCAACAATTTACACTATGTGCACTCAGAGAGATCCTTATGACTATTCTGCAGACGTTTACCAAAGATACAAAGGCGTTTATAACGATTACCTGAGTTCTAAAGTTTTACCAGCTATTCAAGAGAAGAATGATGATGTATCTATGTTGCAAGAGCTTGTTAAGAGGTGGGCTAATCACAAGGTTATGGTAAGTAAACTCTGTCGATTTTTCAATTATCTCGACCGTTTTTACATTCCTCGGAGGAAACTTCCTTCGTTAAAAGATATTGGGTTTGGTTGCTTTCGTGAAATTGTGCATGAGAATATGAAAGTGAAAGTTAGGGATGCTGTTATTGTGTTGATTAATCAAGAACGCCAGGGGAAGGAAATTGATAGGGCTTTGGTCAAGGATGTCTTAGAGATTTTTGTTGAAATTGGGAATGTGAATGGCAAAGAAAATTTGGATTATTATGTTAATGATTTCGAAACTGCATTTTTGACTGACATGGTCAATTATTATACTCGGAATGGTTCTAGTGCGATTACTGCTGTAGAATGTTTTCGAAGGGAGAAGGATACCATTTCTCACTATTTGCATTCCAGTACTGAGGAGAAGTTGTTGAAACAAGCTCAAGGTCAGGTGTTGGCTGAAAGTTCCCAAAAAGTTCTTGAAAAGGAGGTGCAATGTGATGCTTAGTGGTGACGAATTAACTCGATGATCTCTGAAGGATGTACTTTTTGAAGATGGAAAGGTAAGTAACAATGAGGGGGAGAGATTATATATAAAATAGATTATGACTCTAAATTACTGTTAACTGGCATTGTTTAGTTAATGTTAATGTTTTAGCAGGGATTTTTAATTTTATGGTTACAGTATTCTGTGAATGTTAGCTTTGACTATATAAGTAACTTAATCATGACTTACTTGAGCATTGTGTTGAAAAATTGTGTGCGTAAGGTCTTGATTTGATGTCTTACAGCCTCTGCTGTAGGAAGTGGGAAACTCCCTTCCACCTTTCATCTATGAATAGGGAGAACCATTAAGGCCTTATCACATAGGTGTTCCCGAGTGGGTTATATCTGAATGTGTATGCTCTGAGTTAACAACTCTCCTCGTTTCTTTGTGTTGGTTGTTAATGCATCCTGGTTTGGCTTAGATGTTTCTTTATTTTTTTGCGTGATTAGCATGTCTATTTACTCCATAACAGTAAATATTGAATGGTTAACCACTTTGTTTCAAGGCTCAATCTGTCACTTTTGGGAACAAAGACTGTTTAGTGAATGCTGTTGTTGACAATTTGGCGATTCAGTGTGTTGCTTTTATCAATTCTTTGTTTTGTTGGAGCCAGTGGTCTATCTATTTGCTGATTGAGAGAGCTTAACGACTAGATATTATATGCTTCAACGATGTTGATACAACTCTTCTTGTTGAAAACACGTTTTTCTTGTTACAATCTTTGGCTACATTCATGTGTTTTTCTAATCTTTCTATTCCATCTCATGGGCTTTCATTATTCTTCAGTGAAAGCATTGAGTTTCTAATTCCAGGGATTATGAACTTTAGACAATAGCATGACTGTACTAGGAGTCTAAGAGAGAACTTTTGAAAGAGTTGGCTGAAAATTTGGCAAGTTAGAATCTACTCCCATTTAGGTTTAATACGAAAATGATTTGTTTTCTTTAACCCCAACTGTTGGTTAATTTTTGTTTTCTCTTTCACTCTACTTTAGTGTGAACCTTGGATGAGGACCAAATGCCCTGACCTAACCGCAACAAAGCTTGAGTTTTAGGTCTAGGGAAACCTTTGCATTGGCACTCAACTCTGATTTTGAATGGCTTTCATGGTGTTCTGCTCCAATTGGATTGTAAAAAAGAGTGGTGTTAGGTTAGCATCTAGATGTTATTTCTGTTGGAATGTAGATTGTGATTTTTGCAAAATTATCCGAGTTGGTTGGGTGGAGTGTTTTGTTTTCTTAATCCTAGAAGTTGATGTGTGTTGTATTTGTGAAGTCCCAAAGTTTTGTTATTCAAGAGACCTGATGGAAATTTGGTTTCTTAGAAATAAAATAAGGGGTTATTCCTATGACAAAAAATTACAGCCAAGAATAATGCGCTTAGGGTAGGAAGGAGGTTACAAAATGAAAGGTTGTATGTTAAACACAACTTATGATCTTCATATTCTTCATTACTTTGGTATTGGGTATAGACCAACTCAAAGAATGAGAATTATTGAATGTAGGTTTTAATTGTCAAGTGTAGGTTATTTTCTCTTGTGCTGTGACAGTGCATCAAGGGCATAGGTTTAGCTGGGTTTTTGCTTTATATGTAGAGATAATATTGCTGTTGTGAAGGGTGCTGGTTGTGGTGGTTTGGATATTACTTTGTACTATCTAGCTGAAGTTTTTGCTGCTTTTGCGTTACTTGAATGAGCTGTTGTGGGATTTTGTGAAGGGTGCTGGTTATGCTGGTTTGGATATTACTTCATACTATCTAGCTAGCCGAAGTCTTTGCTGTTTTTGTGGCACTGGAATCAGCTACTGCGATGTTGTGAAAGGCTGGTTGTGGTGGTTTGGATATTACTGCTCTCTAGCTGAAGTTTTTGCTGTTTTTGCAGCTGGAATGAGTTCAAAGAACGAGATACTTGTAAACATGTGGATGAAATATTTGCTGTTTTTGTTTTTGAGATACTCCCTGGGCTGTCTTTCCTTTGTTTTTGAGATGCTCCCTGGGTTGTCTTTCCTAGATGGTGTTATATCTGTAAACATTGTGTTATATCTGGGTTGTTTTTAAAGTAGAACAGGTTTCTTAGCTCCTATTGAAAGTGCCTGGTCGGGCTTACTTCAGATTCCTAGATTAGGTTTTGAGGTTACAGTTTTTCTTCAGGATTGTGGAGGAAGATCTTTGTTTTTTTTAAAAGATAGTAGAAAAAATGCTATTAATGGCAGCTCAATTAGGAACCGACTTCCTAGCTGAAGATGCGCTTTATGTTGAATACAAGAATGATTCATTGGCTAATAATCGTTTGACCAACCGACTTACCGGGTCGGTCAAATACTTGAGAAGTAATCGTTCTCTCCAACAATTTCCCTCCTCTTTTCTTTTCAGCCCTGGGACACATCATAGCTGAACCATTCGACAGCTATATAGGAGTAAGTTTCTGCAGCTTCAAGAACTTCATTTGTCTCGTAAACTCTCTACGCACTTCTTATGAACATCTCCTCCCTCCCCTATTTTCTAACTTTGTACGATGACCAACATTCCCATGCCTTTAAACAACCGTGGCATGACAAGGCAATCGCGCCAATAGTTCATTGTGTTGTGAAAGGGGATCGACAAACCTGCATTACCATGTCTATGCTCTTAAAAGGAGCTGACAAAAACTGGCTGCTCGAAACCACTCCCACTTTTTCATAAGCTATACATGGTACATATATGAGATAAAAACCAGATAAATTCAGGCAGGGGAGAATCGCAAGGGTTTGAAACTCTGCCCAGAGATAGATAAAACTACCCAGGAGGGGTTCTGAAACCCTCAAACTTCCTCCAACTACAAAAAAAAAAAGAATAATTCTAACAAAGAAAAGTAAAAGACTACACTCTTTGAGTATCAAGAGTTGAGAATCTCAATTTCAGGCACACTTGTATATAATAATGCAGGAGTATTTCCGTGCTTTCTTTCATCTGGTCTGTTTGCCAGCAATTCTGTTTAATCTCTCTTGTAGAGATCGTGCAACCTTAGCTTTCTTTGCAACTTTAGGCATGTTCTTCTTGTGCTCAGTTGGTTGTTGCTGGTATCACTCGACTTCTTTTTTGTGGCAGTTCCGGCCTTATAGTCTCCTTTATCTTCCTTCCTGCTTTAACTAATTCTAGCTTCTACTCTTCAGTCATCTTCCTTCTTATATTAGTCTCGAGCACTGATGGACTCACTCGCTTAAGATTTAATTCCTCGGAACCGGGATCTTAAATGCAGGTCAGGTGCCTTTGCTTCTCGGCCCCTCATCACCATTTTGTAATAGCTCAAGACCAGACACATTACTAGCAATATTCACTTCTGTGAAGGCCTTTGGCTGTGCCTTGGGGTTACTAGGACGACCACGGTCCTTCTTAACCAGCCATGAAGGGCATACCTCTCTGAATGAAGTGATCAATGAACAAGCAGCTGTAGATATGGCTTTTTCATGTGAGTTTCTATGTAGGACCAGATATGGCATCGAACGTTTTGTCATCAACAGAAAGATTTCCCTTGCAGCATTCAGTCCAACAGTAATTTCCTCTGTTCGAGCCTTATCATGCACAAACTGGTTAACCACTTGTCTAAATAATGGTTCAACTGCATCGGGAGGAACCATATCATGGCAAGCTTGAACTGCTGATGCAAGCTGTAATATCACGTTGATGAGGCTGGACACATTTCTGAGGAAAAGGATAGAAATTCAACAGAATCAAGCGATGGAGTCCAACAGTCTGCTCAATTACTTTTAATATCATCATCCTCACCTCAAACCGCTTATTACAAGTCTGGAGACGGGAGAATAGCTTCTTAGCGAACCCATGCGCATCAATCAAATGGTTAAGTCGTGAATAGTAATTCGGTGAATCCTTTTCTGAGTTAGCAAGTTGCTGCCTTTTCATGCTGCGGATTGCACGGTGCAACTCCGCTTGCATTTTTTTTCTTGCTAGCAAGTGTACCTTTCTGATGTGCCTTATAGTCATCCTCCCTCTGAAGAACAGCCTGGGGATTTTTCTCATCTTCACTACTGTCAGTGTCACTACAGTCTGCTGCATCTTTGGCCTTTTCAAAACCAAGAAAAAACTTTCAAGCAGCATTCACAATCTTGGATGATGCATAAAAACAAGCTGCCTAGTTTGCATTTATTGCTGTTTCATTAAACCAAACTCTTCTTCGATGAAGATCACAGAGCACAATTAGAACCCTCTTAGCTTTTTCTGATTCCTCTTCCTGTAGCATTGTCAACAAGACATTCTGAAGCGGCCGATTCTGAGCGTCATTCGTATGCCTCTGTCGAGCACTGTGAATAACATGCGTTCTATCTCCAAAAGTTTGAAGCTCCATAAACAACCCAAGTGTCTCTCCAAAATCAACAAACTTCCAGTTAACTAGTAAAATCAAGGCTTTAGTAAGATGACATCGCAGCGACGATGGCAAAGACTGGTAGATGAACGCAACAAATCAGCTAATTTACATGGATTAGTAGATAATGAGTAACATGAGGTAAAAACATAACCATGTCACCAAGATCTTTTTACTTGACAGCAAAGGAGTTAATTCAGTTTCAGAATGTTCATTTTCTCTGCCGTTTTTCCTGATGCTCCTTACCATTCTGATTCTAAATCTGGGATATAACATCTCAATATCTCCAAATTTGTGTGGGTTGGGGTTTTAGATAGATAATGCGAGATAGGCATGGGGATAATTGAGGTGGAGTTAAGGGTTGGTGTAGATCTAGATGGTCTGATTAATAATAATTGAAGGTGTTTGAGAATCAAATGCAGAAAGTTTGCAAAGAGAGAAAGATAGGGTAGGTACCTCACTGTTTGCAATCTGCTACTTAGGAGAAGCTGTTTAAAATAGTCCCAGCTTTTGCTTAATACCGGTGCTCAATCAAGCCTCGAAAAGGAACACTCTAGAGCCAACAGCAATCAAGAGATGACAAATTAAACCATCACTGAATCAAGGTCTCACAAATATATCTGTGAAATTAGACATTATGTTTCATTTTAATTACCAAAATAACAATTGAATCAATAAGAAAATAAGAATTAGATCTGCCAATCAATTGAAACAGAAACAATTAGATAACTGATTTTCATTAATACTCCAAACGTTTCACATTCATCAAGTCAATTTCCAGTTACATGCGAAACCAAAAAGTAAACAGCAAATTGAAACCCAAGTCTCAACATTCTTTACAAAGTAGAAAAAAGCAAACCCTAACCCCCAAATCCGTAGAGGGTTCTTCCTTGCCTCTTAAGAGCATAGACAACATCCATAGCAGTGACAGTCTTCCTCCTAGCATGTTCAGTGTAGGTAACAGCATCACGAATCACATTCTCCAAGAAGATCTTAAGAACACCACGAGTTTCTTCATAAATCAAACCACTGATACGCTTGACTCCACCTCTTCTTGCTAATCTTCTGATAGCTGGTTTAGTGATACCCTGGATGTTATCTCTCAACACCTTCCTGTGCCTCTTTGCTCCTCCCTTTCCCAAACCCTTTCCTCCTTTTCCTCTTCCTGACATTTTTCTCTCTTCACAAATTTCTTTGCTGGTGAATGTTTTAATTGATTCGAGAGGAGAATGATTGATTGTGTGTTTGATTCCTGGAAGAGATGGGGTATTTATAGCTTTTTTGGTTGAATTATGTCTGTTAGATTGGGGATCGATCCATATAAAGGTTGTGTTTTCTGTTTTGATCGTCAGATTAGGAATACTCGAAACTGATTGTTTTAAACAAAGAGTTACGGATTGAGGAAGGCATAAGGTTTTGTAAATTTTTGGCTTGAGTACTTTCGTTAGATTATGGATCCGTATGAAGGTTATGTTTCTTTTATGGTCGTTGGATTTGAAATTCTTGAAGTTGATTGGTTGAGGTGAGAGTTGTTCGGATTGAGAAATGAGTTTGAAAGTAAGAGATCGTGAACCGGTAGATTGATCCTCGATCCGTAACTTATGTTTTACCTGAACTCCGTTCGTTGGATTAAGAAATGCTTATTTTTGCTTGAGAGAGTCCATAGTGCTCTGTTCGTCATTGTTGCACTATCGCACATAAAAAAAAAATAGTGGTATTTTTTATAATATTATATTATATAAACCTCGTTAATATTGAGGCTGGGCATTTTTCTCTTTCATCGACAAGGCTAGATAATACTATTACACATGTAGGGGTGAGCATTTTACTCGTAATCCGTGGATTTAATCCGGACCAACCGTCTTTTTGCGGATGGATGCTCGAACCGTCCGCTAATGGGTTGGATGAGGATGAGATTTTTAGAATCCAACGGATTACAGATTGGGTCCGGATGCAACCTTGAAAATCCGTTGGACATCCATAACCGTTAGATTAAGCGCATTTATATAGTTTTTAGAAAATATATAGGTAGTTAAGGAATTCTTAAGGTATCTGCTTGGATTGTTGTCTATGACACTTTTATACTTATATAAATATACAAAATATGTAGGCTCTATAAGTAGATGTCTATGTTGGCTTTATTTTTTCATTATAAATCTTGACTAAAACAAGTCCATTCAGGATAATGTTTTGTATGCTCTCTTAAGATTTACCTCAGGAAAGCCTATGATACTGTGAGTTGGCAAGTTGTTTTGATTACTATGAAGAAGATGGGTTTTCCTGACAAGTTTATTTATTGGATATTCTTATGTATGTCTACTGCTAAGCATTCTGTTCTAATTAATGGCTCCCCTTATGTTTTTTTTTTGGTGCTAAAAGGGGATTGAGGCAGGGATGTGTCATATACACACAATCTGAGTCACTTCTTATCTGAGTCAGTCAGCCGAGTCAGCGAGTCAATATTGTTATTGTCTAAGTTAGAGTTAGCTTGTCCTCGAGTTCCGTGTAATTCAATTGATGTTGTAAGAACCGTTGGTAGCTAAGTCTTCCATTAGGTGATAAAAGACCAATCTCTGTAATTTCTTTTTTGATCAATGAGAAAAATCCTTTTGCTTTCAATTGAAAGTTAGGCTCTAATTCATCAGAGAGAAGGCATCTTGCTGCTATTATCCATTATCATCTTGTAGTTATAATTGGTATACTACAATTGGTATTAGCCTTCCTTCATGGCACCTGTATCCATGGCCACCAAGCAACAAGTTGCGGATCTCACTGTAAATGTGAATCAACACACTCAATCAATATCGACTATCGAATCAGATATCGCTATTTTAAAAACATCCAGTACCAATGTCGAATCACAACTCACTATCATTCTTAACCTGTTAAAAGAAAATCACCAAAACCAATCCGATCTACCTAATGATGATGATACAGAAGCTTTAAATCGTTCAACAAATGGATTTCGATAGATTATAAAAACATTATCTACTCCTCCTACCAGGTTTTCTCATACACCGAAGGTAGATTTTCCAAGATTTAATGGTTGTAATCCTCACAGTTGGGCTCTTAAATGTGAACGCTATTTTGTTTTTCACAAATTTCCTGCTGAATATCGCGTCGATATGGCTGCAATTCACTTTGACAATCAGGTTGATTTATGGTGGCTAAACTATCAACAAGCTAAAGAATTTATTCAATGGAGTGATTTTATTCGTGATTTGTGTATTCGATTTGAAGATATTGCTCAGGATGATTATGTGGGTAGTTTTAACAAATTAGCTCAAACAACAACTGTGGAGGAATACTTTGATAAATGGGAACATTATAAGGGTTTCATGGTTGCTAACAATCCTTCCTTACCAGAGAGCTTTTATACCCTCATTTTTATCAGTGGTTTGAAGGATGAGATACGCAATACTGTAAAGATGTTTAAACTTGAAACTACATCTGAATCTTTTTTTCTTAGCCAGAATGCAACAAGCCTCAATGTGTCATCAACCAAAACCCCTTAAAACCTTCTCTAGACCTTTTTTTCCTACGCCATTATCTGTAGCCCATCCAGCTTCAGCTATTAAACCATTTTTCTCTTTATCACCTACTTCTAATAAACAACATACTTCAGTCACTACTCCCATTGTGACTTACCCCACCACTCCTACAAAAACATCACCAGACAACTCAATTCCACCCATTAAGAGACTTATCATGCTCAAATACAGGTAAGAAAAGACAAAGGGTTATGTTATAATTGTGATGAATTCTATAGACAAGGTCACATGTGCAAAACTCAACAGCTATTAATGTTGATTTCTGATGAAGAAGTAGAAGAAAAAGAACACCTACACACTACAGAACCTATTGTTAATTTTCCCACCACTGAAGATTCCACCATGGAGATTTCTTTACATGCCTTGACTGGTCATGTTGTCCATGACACAATAAGAATTTCTGGTCATTTGAACAACTACCTTATAACAGTTTTGGTGGATACTGGTAGTACCCATAGTTTTATTGACTCAGCACTGGTGGACAAGATGCACATACATGCCTCTCCTACAGGTCAAATTTTGGTCATAGTAGCTAATGGGGACAACATTGCAAGTAGAGGTCTATGTCACAATCTTCCTTGGGAAATGCAGGGCTACCATTTCTCCTCTACTTTGAGAGTTCTACCACTAGGAGGATATGACATGGTCTTGGGAGATGACGGATTACAACAATTGGGAGATGTCACATTCAATTTTGCTCAACTCAAGATTTTATTCATCCACCAAGGGAGCTATATTGCATTGCAAGGGAGTTCTTCTAAACCTTGACTTAATCTTATTACTGGTTCTTCTTTTAGGAAATTTATCAAAAATAATACCCTACCTTAATGCGGAATAGAAATAACACAGACACCAGAATTTTGTTAACGAGGAAACCGAAAATGCAGAAAAACCCTGGGACCTAGTCCAGATTAAACATACATTGTATTAAGCCGCTATAAACACTAGCCTACTACCAATTAACTTCGGTCTGGACTGTAGTTTAACCCCAACCAATCTCACATTGGTCCAAGGAATAGTTATGCTCCTACGCCTCTAATCCTAGCAAGATACTGCGCACTTGATTCCCTTAGCTGATCTCACCCACAACCAAGAGTTACTACGACCCAAAGTCGAAGACTTTAATAAACAAATCTGTCTCACACAGAAAAGTCTATAGGTAGTAGGTAGATAAATTCGTCTCCCACGAATAAACCTTTGAGTTTTGTTCCGTCTTTTGATAAATCAAGGTGAACATGAACCAATTAATAAAACCAGACTTATATTCCCGAAGAACAGCTCAGTTTTATCAATCACCTCACAATAAACTTAATCGACACAGCGAAGAAGATTATTGAGGAATCACAAACAATGAGACGAAGATGTTTGTGACTACTTTTATCTTGCCTATCGGAGATAGAATCTCAAGCCAATTATTATAATTGTACTCGTACGATAGAAAGAGCAAGATCAGATCACACAACTATGATAAAAGTAGTATCGGTCTGGCTTCACAATCCCAATGAATTCTTTAAGTCGTTAACCAGAGTTTAAAGAGAAAACTTAAGGGTTAATGGAAATCGACTCTAGCTTAGAGAAAAATAGTATCACACAAGAAAAGTGTGTGGGGATTAGTTTTTCCAATAGCTAGAGTTCCACTTATATAGTCTTCAAATCAGGGCTTGCAATCAATGTTAGCTTAGTAACAAAGCATTCAATATTCACCGTTAGATGAAAACCTGATTAGAAACAAGCTAATATTCCTCAACCGTTAGATCGAAAACTTAGCTTTCCATACACACATGTACTTGACGATTTTGTGTTTGTATAACCGTACCCAAACGTGTACAATGGTTGGTTCACAACTAGTTAACCAAAAGGTTATCCAAATGATAACTTCCATATCAACCATGTTCTTCTTCACCATAACTAGTCCAAATGGCTCAAATGAAGAGAGTTGTTCAATTGCTATGAGATCTCAAGTACTACAAGAGACATAATTGAATCAAAAACGATGTGATTCACTCGAATCATTAATCATGAACTATAAAGCCACGGTTTGCAAAAGCATCCCTTAGTAATATAGAATAAGTTCATGAACAACGTTTTCAGACATAACCTCTTGATTTCGCGGACTCAAGCTAACATGTTGAAGTTATAAACTCCAGCAGAAATTCTCGGGTTCGATAGATTTCGTCAGTTCGCGGACTGCACATGAGCTACAACTCCAGCAGAAATTCTCGGGTTCGAGAACTACACCAGTTCGCGGACTGGGTTCGCGGACTGAGTTTCTGCTCACGTTCTGGTTCCACTTGATCAACAAAGTTCGCTAACTTCGGTTTAAGTCTCTGCGAAATTTTATTCGCGTTTCTCGCGATATTTTCGCGTTTCTTCATTCTTTCATTTCTGTCAATTCTTTACATAATTTTGAATAATCTCGCGATTACACTCGCAGCTTTGATAAAAATTTCTTTTGCTCATTTCTGTGAGTTGAAATATTCTTTTAAAATATTTTGAAATCTTAGAAATATTCTTTGAAATCTTGCAATTTTATCGCATTTGTTAAACCAAAAATTTCTTTCTGTAAAAGAAATATTCTAGAGAAATCTTGCGATTTTATCGAGTTTTTTTGAAATTTGAAATCTTAGAAATTTCGTTTTCTGTAACTTTAGAAATCTTCGAAATTTTTTGCGATAATTCTATTTTCTATAATCTTTTGAAATATTTGTAATCTTACGAGGGTATCGCTGTTTTGGAAATGAAATCAATTTTTTTTGAAATATTAGAAATCTTTGCGATAGTTTCATTTATTGTAATCTTTGAAATCTTTGAAAAATTTTGTGATCTTTAAAATTTCTGCGATGATCTCATTTTTTTTTTGAAATCTTGCGATTATACCACTTTTGGTAAATTGAATCAAAAGTTTTTTTGAATTTTTTTTTTGAAATATTAAAATCTTAGAAATGTTCTTTGAAATCCGGCGATAACATAAATTAAAAAATTTCATTTCCTGTAAGTAAAATATTCAAGGAAGTGGTACTTAGCTTTTTGGCGATTTGCTGTTGCTGCCAGTTCTCGCGAAGTATTTGATTTGCTCGTGAAATGAGAAGAAATGAGAAAGGAACTCTTACGAAATTATCTTGACTTTCCTCTTGTACCGTACCAATTGTTCTAACCCTCTCTTGTGAAATTAACTGGCGAAATTTTCGTGAACTTTCTTCATTTTTGGCGAGATAATCATCAACTCTTTTCTTTGTCTCGTAAAAATTTTCTGCGAGGAGGAAGATTCGAACCCAAGTCTTCTAGTTTGCATACACTCCTTCTCTGACCGCTTGGGCTACTTGTTTCTTGCGAAAGGAGGGCATAATTCCAATATGTTAGTCCATTTCTTTCCCCCTTAAAAATGAACTAGCAATTCGACGCTGATAAAACATCGCGATGGCCCGGTGACCAAAGTAGACTACATCATCGTCAAATCTTCCCCACTTGTATATTGTTTCGTAACAACTTGGACTAGAATTTTATCATCGCCAATCGAGTCCTAAACAAAGTAGACTACGTCTTCGTTAAATCTTCTCCTTACTGAGCGTATGAGCTGGACTTTATTTGTTGTTGATGGGATAATTTCACCATGATCTCAATTATCTTGATGAGATAAACTTCTGATGCTTGCAAGAAACTTTACTTTGTGTTACTCAATTATGTGACGAAGTAATTTAATTGCTTTGTCACTGACGTTTTCTGGGAGTTATCGTTCTCTCTTTGTTGCTTCAAAGGTAGTCGAGTCTTTCATTGATTTTTAACTGACCTCCGTAAACTTATCATTTTCTGTTGTTGTTCTAACGAATTAAGCTATTGTTCCATTACACTCATACTTCTGATGAAGTATTTCTTCCGTATCTTCTTGTTCGTTCGCTGACGAAGTAAGCTATTCTTCAAAACTTCGCAGGATTTCTTCCTCCCTAATTATCTGACGAAATAACTCCATCTTCGCTGATTTTCGATGTTGTATTTTCTTAGCAATTTAACTTGAGAATCTGTCTTCGCCAAACTTTTGGATCCCTTGAGAAATAACCAAACAAATTGATATTTGTATCTTCTCCTTTGTTATTGTTTGTTAATAGTCTCCACCGGCATAAGTTCAATCCATGCTTCGCTGATTTTTGTTCTCTTGGCAGAAATCTTTAATCTTGTAAGAACTACCTGATTGATATTGATCTAAACTGATCTAATGAGCTGAGTTTGAGTGACTCTATTCGCCGGTTGTTCTGGGTAGTCTTCTCAAGAGTTGATGGCTTAGCTGTTTACTGTTAATATTCCTCAACATTCCTCTCCGGTTGTGATGCCTTTCTCATCTGTGCTATTGCAGCTTTGTTCGTCTCAGTATGGTTTCATTCTCTTTACTTCTTCCTCGCTGTTTTCCTTTTGATCCATTCCTTTGGTTCTCGTAGGTGTTATATTATTTTGTTTGTCTTCCCGCGAACATTTTTTGTCTATCTTGACTACAGGTTCACTGACTCATTACAACTCCTTATCAACTCACAACTAAACTCATTATATCGAAAACTGGGGAAACAATGGTACATCTAACCGTGTAAAAACCCGTGGTTCTTTGTTGGCTTGTTTCAGCGGATTTGTTTATGGATTGGCGATGACAATCGTTGGAAATTGAAGTGATCTAAATTTTTCGAGAGGTCCTCAAAATTCGCCTTTCTTTTGATTTGTGCACCAGACTTCTTTTACTTGAGTGCCTTCAAACTTCTATTAACCGATAAGTATGAAAACTCCTTTCTATAAAAAGCGCTTTCTGACAAGTTCTCCCTTTATGTCCACTCTTTATTACTTGTTATTCGCCGTTTCGTCTAGAATTCCCGACGGGGGTAATTCCCTAAATTTCGCTGGAATTGACCATGATGTAAACCTGACTTAATATTCTTCTTCTCATCGCTGGTAACGTCCATTCAGAAATTAATGTAAACCTGAATGGAAACTTTTAATCAACTAGTTCATCGTGAATTTCCTTGGTTTGGCAGAAAAAAGCAAAAGCAATTAATTAAGTCTGTAAACAATCTAAAGGATTTTAAATAATTTCTTCCATATGAAAAGCGAATCCATTAGATCTTGATCGTGGAAAAAAAAAAATCCCTAAATCAGTATTAAAATTTTAATATCTAATATTTTCTAACTTTATGCAATAGGGTTCATTGGAATAAAATCTGTAATCAAAACGCGCTCTAAAACATGTATCTGAGAAGAAATTGAATTTTGGAGAAAAATAGTCCATAAAATTTGTCAAAATCTTTCCAAATCAAAATTTTGGTATGTATGAGTAAAAAAAAAAAATTGGTATCTTGGTGAACCAAATATAAAATATGTATGAGTAAAAATGAAAAGGATGAGGAAGTGCTTATCCTTTTTAAAACGGATTCTTGGTATAGCTCTGCTTGATTTTGTTGTTATTGATATCTTCCCTGAACGAATCTGTTCTTGTATCAACATCTCGTATATTGCTACTATTGTCCTCTGAAAGTGTATTTTCCTCTTGAACTTCCTTGTTTTTCCTTGAAATTTTTGGATCCAGTTGAATTTCTCACCAACAGTAGCTGATTTCCTTGAATTCGTTCCCCTTAGTCGGCGCCAAAATGTAGTTGCAGGAATTCCCACAACACACCCCTTGTGATATCTTGATAATAATCTCTTAATCTAAACTAATTTGATATTTAAAATTATAAAAATTGTAAATAGACACACGGATTTTTACATGGTTCGATCAATTTGATCTACATCCATGATTCTCTACTATGATTGTTAAAGTTTACATTTGATTTTACATTTGATAATCTCCATTAATGGAGTTCTAAATCTAGTTTTGGGGAAGAAGATGATAGAGAAAAACACATTTTCTCTTTCTAAAAAATATCTCTCTCTCCTAAAAATTTCTCTCTCCTCAAGACTCTCTCAACTCTAAAAATACATCCCCCTTTCTCAATCTATTGGATCTCTATTTATAGTAAATTAAATAATATGTGACAAATAAGCTGTCCTTTAATTACGGATTTATTCTGCGATCTCATCGCCATATCATTGGTCTTCATTTTCGCCATCTTTATAACCATTGCCAACTAATCATGTTCTTTTTGTGTTTCTTCCATCGTAAACTATTCCGTCATTATTTTGTGACACTCGCAAAGTGTTGTTGGAGAATTCGCTGTGACGCTCGCAGAAATGTTGTTAATCTCGTCAGAATGTTGTTGTGACGATATTCTGGTACTACATCTGCGAAGACTCGCATGACATATTTTATATCCGAAATTGCGGGACAACACAACTGTCATCTTTTATATAAAATCATATAAATAGCCATTTAGGCATAAGAGAAAGAGGGGGTTATTTTGGAGAATAGATTTTGGAGAGACATTTGAAGTTAGAATTTTGTAAAGAGAGAGAGAGAGACTTATTTTCTTGATGATCTTATTTCCCAAAAATCTAGAGCTCCAAATATTCTTTAATGGAGTCTTAATTGTAAAATCATGTAATTACATACAATCACTAGTGAAGAACCATGGATGTAGATCACAATGATCGAACCATGTAAAAATTGTTGTGTCTCTTTTACAATTTTAGTACTTTAATCTTCATTTTAATATCAAATAAATTAGATCATCAAATCAAATTAATAGAATCTCATGAGGGTGTAGTTGTGGGATTTCCTGCAACTACATAATTGGCGCTAGAAACAGGGAACCTAATACTGTTGGTTCAAGAAAGTTCAAAGAAATTAGTTACTGTTGGTGATAAATTCAATTGGATCTTCAACAAAAGGAAAACAAGCAGGTTTAGGTGGTATATACATCTTCAGGAGAGGAGTAGCAGTAAATTACAAGATGTCGACGTAGGAACAGATTCAGGGAAGAAATTAATTACAACAAAATCAACGCAAAGTAGAACCGAACATGCCTCCTGCAGCAAAATTTATCAATAAAAATGATAAATCTCTTCCCTATTTCTCTTATTTCGTGTTCAATTTTTCAGATCGGGAAATTTTAAGTAAAACTGTGAGGAAAAAATTTCACGTACAAAAGTTTTGTTCGTCATCAAAAATGAATTTTTCTTCGAATCGCAAGATTTCTCAAAAATCAAGAAAAGATGAATTTTGACTATTGATTTTCCTTTATTTACATCACCTCTACTGCGTAAAATACTTTACACTCTTATGAAAATTTTCTATTCGAAAGTATACATTTCTAAATGCTACGTTTAATTCTTACTTTGTTGTGTAGGACAGCTCATCACAGAGAAAAATCCACTTCTTCACAAGTTTACATTTCTTTGTTATTTTGCAATTTATTTCGCAAGATGAAGATAATAGGAACTCGTTTTTATAAGATAACTTACATTTCTTCTTCTTTGTTATTTCTTTCAATCAATGTCCTTAGTGGGAAGACAACAACAGGCATTCACAGTGAGCAAAGGAATTTTGCGATATACTCATGTTTCGCGAAAATTGACGCTTCCAGCGAAGAAATGTTATTCCAACAAAATAAAGCAACTTGCGAAGTAACGCAGGGGTTAAAAAAATAATGCTTCGACGTATTATCGAATATAGCGCAATTTGCAGAGACGCAACATCATTTCGTGGGTCTACTGTAAAAGCCCAATCTCCCTACGTGATATCACATAAAACAATCCAGTTCTTTATCTGTTCGTTAGCGGCAAATCTACAGCACACATTAGCAAATATTTCTGCGAAGAAAGAAGACAATACACTAGTTGGGAATTTATGGACAC
Organism: Papaver bracteatum; assembly: GCA_023529315.1. Taxonomy (NCBI): domain Eukaryota; kingdom Viridiplantae; phylum Streptophyta; class Magnoliopsida; order Ranunculales; family Papaveraceae; genus Papaver; species Papaver bracteatum. The sequence goes on from JAJJWX010003264.1 coordinate 778,308, forward strand.
GCTGATGAAGGATCCATATCAGGAGATAGCAGGCGGAAGAAATAAAAAATGAGCCAAAGACAAAGATAAAACTTGGAACTCAACTGTGACCCCTGGGAGGTTCAGCTTTCAAACAAAGTAGAAGAGAAGGTGTCATCAAAAGATATCAAATCAGCGTAGATAAATATGATAAAACACAAAAGAATAAAAGTTTCTTGTACTTGAACTATTATACGCAACGGAAAGGAAAATTAACGTCTGCAACAATAGAGACGGGATTGAAGTCTCAACTCGGTAAAGAAAGGCTCTATATTTCTTATTCACGTATTATCCACAAATCGGTTCTTAGCAACATCAACAATAACTATCGGAGGAGTATCAACTTGCGAATACCAAAACAGCCAAACTATTCAACAAAAATCAACGAAATAAGACCAAGTTTCTCAAAGTATTAATGATTATTCCTGCGAAGGAGTAAACAAAGGAGGACGAAAACCATACCCTATGCAACCCGGAAAATCTCAGTAACAAATTAGTGATGCCATATCACATCAATTCCCGCAAAGAAACTTTTCAGCCAAAGAAAATACAAAGGACGTACCATTACTGCCCTGGTTTCGATATAATGAGTTTAAGTGTGAGTTGATAAGGAACTACAATGAGTCAGTGAACCTGTAGTCCAGATGGACACAAAATGTTCGTGGGAAGACAAACAAAACAATATAGAACCTGTGAGAGCAAAGGAATGGATTAAAAGAATCCCAGCGAAGCGAAAAATTCTCAACAGCTAATTTTGTCAAGCAGATTTAGGCAAACATGGTAACGATGGAATCATCTCAGCATGCACCTGTGATAATGGAGATAGAGATCATTCAGTTTTAACTGCGATGAATGGTTAAATTTAGTTTATAATATACTAAAAGTGATTTCAAGAAAAGTAGAGGGAAGATCAAATTAAAGGCAAAACAACCAACACGTATGGAGAAACATTTACTGACATCAACAACCAGAATCTAGCATCAAACAGTAAGATCCATAATGATACAAATTCTAAAACATGCAGAAAAGGGAAATAATATTACCAACAACAGGAAAAGGGGTGATTCGAGCATGTTTATCCAAAGGAAGCAAACACTAGTTATTAGCATCAGCTTGCGAAGAAAAGGTTAGCTGGCAACCACAGGTGAAGAGCTCTCAATACAGCCGCAACTCACTATCAAATCGGCTTGAAGCTTTGCGAAACACACCTGCGAAGAATTAGCAGAAAACAATCTTGTATAATATGATTTGCACCAACGCAGAAAAGACACGAAAGAGTAGCATATTGTTTTTGCAAGAGAAGAACGAAGTAAAGTGGAATTCAAAAACATCAGTGATTACAAGAGCATAAGTTAAGCCAAATGTATCTTTTTAAGCAAACAAAACCTAGTACAAATGGCTTGAGGTGCAGAGTACAATCAACAGGTCGCAGGTTCAAGTCATCCTTTTTACGCAGAATTTTTTGCAGAGCAGGGATTCATTTTGTAAATAGTTTCCTTCGTAGAAGTTTACATTGCGAACATTCGCAACAAAAATGAACAATTTATCCAAGTTATCTTCGCAGATCTTCCCAAATACCAACTTCAATAAGAAATGAGTCGTAAGAAAAATTGATTAAATATTCAAGCCCAGTTTGTCCAAGCCCAGTAAAGCACACCAATCTATTTCACGCAATTAATTGGCTAGCAAGAAAATGAAGTCTAATTTTAGCGCAAGTTGGTTAGAGGAAAAAAATTGGTATTTTATTACTTCGCAAGATCTTTGGTTATTTCGCAAAGAAGAAAATGGGAGATTATTACGCAGACATATTTCGCAAGAAATGGTTAGAACAGTTGGTATGGCGCAACATTATACAAGAGGCATGTAGTTGCAGAATAACCTACAACTACACCCTCAATAGAATTAGTAAAAACTCAAGAAGTTCTTGATGATGAATAAAAATTTTCTTATTAATGTTCTCAATTGATTACAAAGAAATATCTAAATGGAATTAGAATAGTTACAACTTTCTCTATTCTCTTTCCTAAGATATTTTCTAACACTCACTAAAAGAACCTCTCGAATTTTACATTTGAACTCCTATTTATAGTAAAACTTATACAACTGTATATGAATTGCGAAGTATCGCAATTTATACTCGAAAAATTACTTCATCCTCGCAAAACTTCATATTTCCCCGCGCTACTTCTATCATCGTATCATTTTATTTCTATTTTCTCCTTTATTTATTACGATACTCGTGAATTATTATCTTGCGATATTCAGTACCTACATCTTGCCTCTTCTCATGTCAATTCTACGAAGAAGAAATGATCGTGAGAACATAACCGTTACTTAGTCTTTTAAAATTTTGACACGTCTTTTGTAACCGTTCTTTTCTAGTTATTCCCTTATATAACTCCTTTATATTCTCTTCCTTTTCTTCTTCTTATTTCCGCAATTCTATCTTCTACTCATACTTTCTATTACTTTTTCTCTGCAATTTTTTCTTCTCGCTTATATCTTCATGAGTTCTCCAAGGTAATTTCCTTCTATCTCCGCGCGTTTCATTTGTTTTTTCTCTTTAATTTCTGTATAATTTGTTATCTGATTTTGGTTTATTTCAGCAAAATAACTCCTCAGATGAAATCTCAACTAAAGAATCCAAGCCTTAATCCACGAAGAAGAAAATCTGAGAATCAAAAGGTAGTTAAAATACTTTGCCTTCTTTCCTGAACAATATATTGTTGCCTCAGTTTTTAATCTACATTTTGATTCGCAGGTTGGCGAAAAACCAAATCCTAGTAAGAGATCTCGAATAAATAAACCCACACCATTAATTCCGATTGATGATTTCCTTCCTGAAGTTGATAAGGAATTTTCCTCTCCTCCTCGTGAAAATGCTTCTTCACATACTCCTGCCTCTACTCCATTACCTACTTTTCAATCTCCCATCAGTGTCAATTTATCAACACTTCTTCAAGATCAACCCTCTCAAAACATTTCTTCAACTTATTCTTTTGAAAAACAACCCTCGCAAAATATTTCTTCAACTTCTTCTTTTGAAAAACATGTCTTGTCCCCAAATCCTTTGAGTGCTATTTCTCCAGACAATTTGCAGCTTGCTCTTATTCCTTCAAATTCTTCTCCTCTTCCTCAAGAAATTCGAGATGGAATTTATTCAACTTTCCGAATGTTATCCGAGGTTTTGACCAATACTGCGAAGTCTACTAATGTTCGTTCGCAATATGAATTTTGCGAAGTTCTGAATAATTTCGTCAATCCAGACATTTCTTCTTCACGTCAATCCTTGGAAAAAGAAATTGAATTGCTTCGCCAATCTTTGAAAGCTTCTCAAGAGAATGCGAGGATCTTCGTAAAGAAAATCATCATCTTGAGAATAATTTCGATCGTGCGATTCTTCGCAAAAGAAATGATGAATTGAAAGGTATGATTACTATCTTCATATTTTCTCTTTTATTTACTTATATTCTTCATATGCTTGAAACATCCATTAAAACCCATTCCCCTTTATAGAATCCATCCAGAAATGTAGAAGATTGGTACTTCACCATGAATCAGATGCAACATAATATCGAACCAAGCATGAAAGCCTCTCAAACCAATTCTCCCATTTATCTAATCTTTACTCGTGTGCTCTTGACAACTCTGATGCTCTTTTTCAAGAGAATACTCAATTAATATATGATCGAAAATTTTTGAATGATGACATATCTCAACTTTTTTCTTCCTTAACCAAAGCTAATTTGAGAATAGAAACCTTATTAGAAGATAACAAAACCTTATCAGAAGAGAAATGTTCATTTTTGAATACAATGATTGTTTCTTCGCAAGAATTAAAAACTCTTCAGAATAAATGTTGCGATCAAGAAAATCTTCTTTCTCTGTTGAAAGGTGAACTTGAGGAATTAAAGAAGTCTTGAGATCTTTGAAAGAAATTCTTTTGTTATTGAGAAGAATTCCCTTATTAATAAGAACATAGTCTTGAGTGCTAAGAAGAATCAACTTGAAGAAGATTATTCGTCATTAAAAAGTCTTAATTCCAAACTTGCGAAGGATAAGATTTTTCTCCTTTCTAAAGATCAAAAGCTTCAATCTCGACTTCAAGGATTAGTTGGTGATGGTTTTGATAATGCGATGAATCAGATGAAGAATTGTTGTCTATCTTTAACTCAATCTCTTACTTCGCAAAGAGAAGGTAGTCATTAAAATTTGACTGCCTCTGGTATATCTTTAAATTTCGTTATACTCGCAAATTTTATTCTTTGAACTTTGTTTTATTTGCAGAATCTGAGAACCACCTTCGTAATGCAAAAATCTGGATTAGAAGCCTCATTTCGAGCTTCGTAAGAAGAATGCTTTGCTTTCTACTAGCTTAATCAACTCTCGTGACCGTGCTACTCGGAGATTCAATTATCTTGCTTATTCCAAAGATATCGAAGATACCAATCATCAAAAAGCTATACTTCGTGAAAGTCATCTGAAAGCTCAAGTCTTTACGAATAACATTCTCTTATCAAGAGGCTTGCCTCTGTGAAGATTACTCCTCGAAGATATCGACGATGAAGTTGCTCGTGAGCCTGATAGTGATTTCGATTATGAGAGTGATGATGAATATCTTGATGATGAGAAAGAATCTATTCCTCAAGGAGATGTCCCTGTTGCGTATTCTTCCAAGGATGATATCTCGCAAAAGTCGAAGGCTGCTAATGACCCTACTGATCTTAAAGATCCAGCACAGAGTGTTGATGAAGCATGATAATATTCCTTTTTCAATTTATCATTGACTCTCCTGTCTTTCTTTCTTTTGAATTCCTTCCCTTAGTTACTGTTGGTTTCCTTTTTGCGAACAATTCTATTTTTTGAGAAGTACATCTGATATTTTGCGAAGATGATTTATCCTTTCTTTCTGATATTTTGCGAAGATAATTTAACCTTTCTTTGATTAAATTTGCCCCATTTGATCATATGAAGAGAAATAATATATATAACTCACAGATAAAGCTTAGTATATCCTTTTCCCCCTATTATTTCTCTTTAAATGATTAAACATTGTTTGAAGTATTAAAATATCTGCCTCAATTTATCTTACGAAGTTTCAACTTGTTACGATTGTAGATAAAAAATCGTCCCTTTTAAGCATAAAAAGTAAAATATATGAAATATCCTTAATAAGTATACTACATATACAATACCTTTGTAGAAGTATTAGAAGTACCAAATCCATCAAATGAAGAGATATAAGAAGTATTAAAAGTATTCAATTCACCAAATGAATTATTAGAAGTATTCAATTCCATTTTACGTATTAGAAGTACTCGATCCACCAAATGAAGAGATATAAGAAGTATTAGAAGTACTCAACTCATCAAATAAATAAATATAAGAAGTATTAGAAGTACTCAATTCACCAACTGAAGAAATATAAGAAGTATTCGATCTGTGAATAATTATGTAACATATGACGAAGTATAATGATTATTTAACCTTCACCAAATGAAATATCCATTAAAGAAGTATAATAAATATGATATATTCTTGAAGAATTATAAGAAGTATTCAATCTTTTGGAGAAATATTCAATATATGGAGAAGTATAAGAAGTATGCAATTCTCGTAAACTTTTACGAATATGAACTTATCCGTATTTGATTGCTATCAAAATCACATCATTTGTTAAGTCTTCCTTAAAATTCTTCAATGATGTTGTCTTCTTTGATAGGACTTCTTGTAAAAATTCTTCAATGATATTGACAGAGCTGTCTTCTCTTCAAAATTTCTCGATGTATATTCTTGTAAAATTTCTTCAATGATATTGACGAAGTTGTCTTCTTTTCAGATCTTCATAATGTATATTCTTGTATAATTTCTTCAATGATGTTGATGCAATAAATTTCATTAATTTTTGTGGTCTTATCATGCCTTCCTAAGTAAAGGTCTTATTTTTCCACCTCTTTTGTATTAATTATTTGCGATAATATGACAAGTCTGAACATTCTTGCGAACATACAACCTCGTGACATTATCGTCTTGCGATGAAATCGCAGGACGTTCTTACACTTTCATGCAAAAACCCATTGATCTCATCTTAACTTCTTTGTATAGTATTTTAGCCTCTTCAGGAATTGTTGCAACAATATGACAGGCCTAAATATTCTTGCGAACATAAATCCCCATGACATTGCCGTCTTGCGATGAAATCGCAGGACGTCTCTACACTTTCATGTAGTGACCCATTGATCTCATCTTAACTTCTTTATTATGTTCTGCGAGTTCTTTATTCTTTTCTTTCTTTCTTTCTTCTCTTTTTTTTTTTTTTTTTTTTTTTAGAAGGCTCGCAGAACTTCATTTGTTGCACAAAAATTACAAGCCTTTATGTTTTCGCAAACAAGAAGCCTCGTGACATTTGCGTCTTATAGCACTTATCAGCTCCCTAATGGAGGGTGCTGCCCTTTATCTTCCCCCTGATTGCCCCTTCAAGGAAGCGTACATCGACCATACAAGGTTAGCTCTTCCCATCATGTTCTTCCAACAACCATCTTTTGATCGCAACCTCTTATCCTTTTTGCCTATAGGGCTTATAGTTACGAGGTTGCACCCTATGGGGTATCTTTGGGCCAAGTGCATCATTTGCCAAGACTTGTCAAAAATGGAAGATGTGGTTCAACTTCACCCGGTACTCTTGACTCAACCGTGTACCTCGGTGCCTTGATCGTTTTCTGCACTTCTTGGGAAAGACAGTATGCCTTAGTCGCCCAACCTAAATCCTCTTACACCGCATTTTATATTGCGTAATGTCGTTAGATTAGGTGAGAATCCAAGGTGTCTAACCCGGATAGGTACCCCATTATTGGGTTGTACCCAAATTTTTTTACCATGTACTAAGGGCCCTTGGTGGTGTTCCGGTTACCCTTAGCCACGTTATAGGTACCTCCTTAAATGACGTACTTTAGGACTTTGCCTCTTACGAATTATAGCTTCGCGAACTAGGGTGTACGCCACAAAGGTTTGCCTGTATAAAATTTTCTGCGGCTCTCTTTCTTTTTTGGAGGCTGATCACAGTTGCGGTCTTTTATTCGCAAATTAATGAAATTTTAATCGGAATATAAATTCCCGAAAATTCGTAACTTTTTCCCAATTTCTGTGAGCGAACAATATTCGTAAAATTTTATCACGAAATAAAAATTTTGTTTTGCCACATACCTCATTTTCACGAGCAAACATACTGATAACCTTCTTGTTTTATTATTTTCCTTCTTTTTCCTCGCAAATCACAATCCCTTATTATCATCGTAAATTTCTTGTATGATTATCATCGTAACTTTATTCTCTTTTTCCTTAATCCTCTGCCATTAAATTTTCACTTCTTTTCACAACCTTTGCTCTTTTTCTCCAATTTTCCTTCTCAAAGTTTTTCCTTCGCAAACTTCTATACGTATCGTAACATTTCTTTCCCTCAGCCCAATCACCCTTGATAATTCCAATACCCTTCATATGAGGAAATTTTATGCACTGATGTAGAGTGGAAGCTACGCCAGAATTCCATGAAGCCATGGTCTTCCTATCAAAGCATTATATGGTGATTCAACATCAACAACGCAGAACAGAATTTCAGTTCGCATTCCACTTAATGGAATTCGCATGCTCACTTATCCTTTGGGCTTGTTGGAAATTCCATTAAAACCATAAATTCTGTAAGTAGAAGATATTAAATCTGTATCTTTTCCCCCCATAGTTTTGTAAGCAGAATAGAAGAGGATATTGACAAAACTTCCCGTATCAATCAAAATCCTATTAAGACCAATTGATTCTTCCTCCATATCATCTTCGTTTTCCTCCATATTCATGTAGATTGCTAATCTTACTACCAATGGATTATCATGTGCTTCACAACCTTCTGGGATTTCGTGGCTTCAAAAGAAATTTCACGTTTCGCCATTCTTCAAGTCGTGAAATTTTTGCGATGTTCATTACTTCCTTTCCTTCACCATCCCTCGCATATACCCCGCTTAACACATTATCATGAAAATCCTCTATGGTTTTATATGAATGAACAATGGAATTCTGAGAAAACATTCCTTGCTTTTGACCCCACTTCTATATGTAGGATTTCTTCTCCCTTTTCTTTTGTTGTGTTCTCCTATGAGTTATTTTTGGAGCTGTGGTAATTGTTGCGATGAAACCTGCCTTAAGTAAAAATTGATTTAGTTTTCCTTGATCAATCATTCGCAAGATTATCCTCTTGATATTATGGCAATTATTTGTAGAATGTCCATGAAAATGATGATATGAACAAAATTCATGACTTCTTGGACCCATTGGTGGTTCCTTTCCCATATTCCATGGAGTTGGTATATTCTCTACCAGGATAATTGCTTGCCATATCTTTTCTACACTTGTATTCAAAGGTGGCAATTTTATCTCTTCCCTTACCATTCTTTGACCTCCTTGACCGTTGTTATAATTTTGTCTCTGGTTTCCTTGTCCAAAATAATTTGGCCTTTGTCCCCCATAATTTTCTTGTTGTTGATCTAGTCTTGGAATTTGGCTATTTCCTATTCGATTATAGAAATTCTTCTCTCTATCATACTCTTCTTGATCTCTACTTCCCATTGATACCATCTTTGGCTGGCTATCATTGATTTTCTTCTCTTCTGAAATTTGCGAAGAAGTTTGTGAGGATGTTTGAGAAGTACCTGTTACTACATTGATTATTTTGGGAAGTAAATTTGCTCCTCCCTCTTGATTGCTAGTGTTTGCTACTGGATATGACTCCATATTGTTTTGCTTTTCTTCTAGTGTAATGTATTCTTCTTGCAATTCTCGTAATTCTGTCATCCTTATGGAATTCTTTCTTGAAGATTTGAACATATAATTGTTCGATTGCGAACATCGCATTTATGAAGGACGAGAATCAAGTATCTCTCATCCACACGCCCGCCATGCCATATCTTGCACATAGTCTTCCATCGTCTTACCAAATGCTTCATACTTTCACCCACTCTTTGTTTTAAACCAAATACATCTTCAATACCAAGCCGTGAAGAGTGATTTGTGATATATGCTCCAAGGAAAATTGCTTGCAAATGATTGAATGACGTAATAGTGTTCTTAGGGAGTCCTTCGAACCACTTTAGAGCTTCCCATGTTAAACTTGATGCGAAGTACTTGCATAACACATCATCATGATTCTCCCATTGTAACATGCATCTTATGTATGCTTTAATGTGCTGAATAGAACATGAAGTCCCATCAAAGATACTGGTAAGTGTGGGCAAATTACATTTTGGTGGAATTCCTCCCAATTGTACTTCTCTAGCAAATGGAGTCTCATGACTTCTTCTATTGCTTCATCTAATTGCCTCCTATCTCCTCCTCTTCTATTGTTTATCATCCCTCTCATTTCTGCTAATTCTCGAAAGATTCGTGCATTTGCCTCAGAATTCTCATCCATTGGTCTTTTTAATGCAGCTTCTCTTCTTCTACGTTCTTGCGCTTCCTCCCTTGCGATCCTTCACATTCTATCATATTCTTCATTAATGTTTTCATTTGCATAATTTTGCAAATATCTTCTTTCTAAATTATCATAATTGTTCAGTTGCAAAGCATCTTGGAATTCTTGTTCTTCCCTTTCTATTCTTCTCATTCTTATCATGTGAATATCAGGAATTTCTTCTTCTTCATTTCTCCTTCTTCTGTGACTTATTTCTTCTTGATTTACTTGTACTCTGATTCGAGAATTTGGTTCATTCCTTTCCACTTCGTTTGTTGATTTACAATTCTTCTCTTAATTCTTTCATACTCAACATTTTGTTTGTTACGAACTTCTTCATGTCTTCTTACTCCATTCTCGTGATTGTTTTGATGTATTGCTTGTTGTCTCTCAGTTTCTTCCATAAGTTGATGTTCTTCCTCCCGATTCTGATTGTTTTCTCTATGATTTGGTCTTGTTCGTAAATTCTCCATATTTTGTTCGCGGTTTGGTATTAAAATGAAACGATTTTCTTGATTTCTATCACCTTGATTATGCGCTTGTTCTTGCATATCATTTTCATTATTGATTATCGGTGAATTTTGTCCTTCTCTTTCTGTTCTAACATTTGATCTTGCAACACTTTGAGATTTACTCCTTTGTAACATCTCATTTTCCATCCTCAATTCTTGATTTTGTCTTGTTAATTTGGCACGTTCTTCAGCTTCGATCATTCGTTCTTTTTGGATTCCTTGTCTCAATGTTTCTAGCATCTCCCTTTCTCTTTCAAGAATTGTTCCTCCCATCAACCTCCCATTTTCTCTGATTTGTGGTTCTCTATCTTCTTCTTCTGGTGTATTAGTTCTCCAAGTGTGTATACTCACTTGATCATGATCTCCTACTTGTTGAGCTTGATTTCTTCGATTACTCCTTCTCCTACTAGGTTCTCCTGTTATATTTACTTCTCCTCCTGCTAATCTTACACTTCTTCTTACTTCAGTTAATGGTTCTGATGTGTTTCTTCTTCTTGTCATTTTTCTGGTACAGGAATTCTTCAAGTCCCTATTTCTAGCGCCAATTATGTAGTTGCAGAATAACCTACAACTGCACCCTCAATAGAATTAGTAAAAACTCAAGAAGTTCTTGATGATGAATAACAATTTTCTTATTAATGTTCTCAATTGATTACAAAGAAATATCTAAATGGAATTAGAATAGTTACAACTTTCTCTATTCTCTTTCCTAAGATATTTTCTAACACTCACTAAAAGAACCTCTCGAATTTTACATTTGAACTCCTATTTATAGTAAAACTTATACAGTTGTATATGAATTGCGAAGTATCGCAATTTATACTCTAAAAAATTACTTCATCCTTGCAAAACTTCATATTTCCCCGCGCTACTTCTATCATCGTATCATTTTATTTCTCTTTTCTCCTTTATTTATTACGATACTCGTGAATTATTATCTTGCGATATTCAGTACCTACAAGGCAGATCAAGAGTTAATTTCACAAGACTTCATTTTTCATTCCTTCACATTTAGCAAGCAAGTCGATTACTTCACGAGAGACGGGCGCAACAGAAAATCGCAAGAAAGTTAAGTACCACTTTCCTTGAACATTTTACTTTTACAGAAAATAAAAGATTTTTGATTTGATTTACAAAAAGCGACATAATCACAGAATTAGTAACTGTGATCAGCTTTCAAAAAAGAAAGAAAGCCGCAGAAATTTTACACAGGCAAACCTTTGTGACGTACACCCTAGTTTGCGAAGCAACATTTCGCAAGAGGCAAAGTCCTAAAGTACGTCATTTAAGGGGGTACCTATAAGCATGGCTCAGGGGAAACGGAACACCACCACGGAACCTGAGTACATGGACATTACGGGGTACATAACCCAAAAACGGGGTACCTATCCGGGTAAGACACCTTGGATTCTCAACCTAATCTTGCGATGTAACATGATTTAGGTTGGGCGACTAAGGCATATTGTCTTTCCCAAGAAGTTCAGAAAACGATCAAGGCGCCGAGGTACACGGTTGAGTCAAGAGTGTCGGATGGGTTTGAAGCACATATGCCATTCTTGACAAGTCTTGGCAAATGATGCACTTGGCCCAAAGATACCCCATAGGGTGAAACCTTGTAACTATAAGCCCTATAGGAAAAAAGGATAAGAGGTTGCGAACAAAAGCTGGTTGTTGGCAAAACCGGATGGGAAGAGCTAACCTTGTATGGTCGATGTACGCTTCCTTGAAGGGGCAACCAAGGGGAAGATAAAGGGAAGCACCCTCCATTAGGGAGCTGATACGTGCTATAAGACGCAAATGTCACGAGGCTTTTTGTTCGCAAGAACATAAAGGCTTTTCATATTTGTGCAACAATCGTATTTCTGCGAGTAAAAAAATAAAAATAAAAATAAAAATAAAAATATATATATATATATGTACTCGCAGAATTAAATACAAAGAAGTTAAGATGAGATCAATGGGTTTTTGCATGAAAGTGTAAATACGTCCTGCGATTTCATCGCAAGACGGCAATGTCATGGGGATTTGTTCTCGCAAGAAAACTTAGGCCTGTCATATTGTCACAGAGAAATTGACAAAACAAGGAAAAGGCAAGATCAATGGGTCTCTACATGCGAATGTAAGGACGTCCTGCGATTTTGTCGCAGAAAGAAATGAGGCTAAATAAGACCTTTAACTAGGAAGGAAAAATAAGACCACAAGAGAATACGCAAATAAACTTGCGAAGATGATTATATGTAAGCAAACAAGCTTGCGAACATATATACTGAAATGAAATTGAGATTATGCATCTTTAATATTTTAATTATATTATATCATACGAGACTAATAGTGGAGGAATAAAACAATGAGATACAATGAGCAAGAAAAATGAGGCACAAGCAAATGAACTTGCGAGAACAATAAATATGCAAAGAGGAATGCATATATTAGTGACAAAAACATAGAAATGAAGAATGGAAGCAATTTAAAGCTACATCAATTTTATCGCGGAGAAATGAGCTAAGTAACACAAACATTAGCTAATACATTGCAATAGATAAGCATTCTCATCATACAAGCATCATACTCGCATCATAAAAGCATTGCATAAGCATTTCATGGCATAAGCATCGCATACACATTTCATAACATAATCATTATATCCGTACAAGTATTTTACAAAATTTTACAGAATAATACCTCGAAATTTCTCAGGACTATTCATATTGTGAGCCATTATTCGCGGCACTGTTCGCGACACTATTTGCAGAACTATTTGCGTCACTATTCATAGAACTATGCATAAATTCACAGAACTGTTCATAAATTCGCAGAACTGTTCATAAATTCGCAGAACTATGCATAAATTCGCAGAAAGAATTTCGCAGGAATTGTGATTATTTCGAAGAATGTGATTATTTTCTTAAAGAGATTACTACATGAGGCAGAGGCAAGATAAGAATGAAGAAATAATTTATTCATTCAACATTTTCTCAAGGATTCTCTTTCATAGATAAAGAACAGGGGCAACTATGGATTACCAAGAAAATATTTTATGTTCTTTATCTTCTCAGCAAGAATCATTTCCAAAATGGGCAAGAATTCTCACCAAAAATGAAGAAATAATTTCGCATGAATAGAGACAATATTTCTTATTCAAGGATAGATACTTCTTATATTTCGAGGATTGAGTACTTCTTATACTTCTTCAAGGATACTTCGCATACTTCATACTTCGCAAGATGATACTTCTAATTACTTCTTAAAGCTTCAGAACTTCGCAAAAGAATAGAGGCAAGTACGTACTTTTCAAGTCCATTATTCTTTCGCTCGTTCCTTCATCAACAAAGATCAAAGACTACTCCAACAGCTACAACAACTAGTTTTTTTCCTGAAGATCGCTCTTCAAGCAATATTCAAGAAAAAAGAGGCAAAATGTAGGAGAAGAATCTCGCAGCATTATTATGCTTGCAAATAATTAGCGACGCAACAAATGATAGCTTGCGAAATTGTGGAGAGAAAAGACATCTTGCGATCAAGGCTGCGAAGACTCGCATGACATATTTTAGATCCGAAATTGCGGGACAACACAACTGTCATCTTTTATGTAAAATCATATAAATAGCCATTTAGGCATAAGAGAAAGAGGGGGTTCTTTTGGGGAATAGATTTTGGAGAGACATTTGAAGTTAGAATTTTGTAAAGAGAGAGAGAGAGACTTATTTTCTTGATGATCTTATTCCCCAAAAATCTAGATCTCCAAATATTCTTTAATGGAGTCTCAATTGTAAAATCATGTAATTACATACAATCACTAGTGAAGAACCATGGATGTAGATCACAATGAACGAACCATGTAAAAATTCTTGTGTCTCTTTTATAATTTTAGTACTTTAATCTTCATTTTAATATCAAATAAATTAGATCATCAAATCAAATTAATAGAATCTCATGAGGGTGTAGTTGTGGGATTTCCTGCAACTACAATTTTCGCTAATTACTTCAATCTTTTCCAGACTGACAGAATGAAGCTCAGCTACCAGGCTTTGAGGAAACCCATCACTTTCTTAGCTCTTAAATCCTTCACAGATGAAGTAAGAAATATCGTTTTATTAGCTTTAACAATATATTGTATCCCCTATTTATTATCTTTATCTGTGTTCACAGGAAATCAAAGAATTAGAACCAATAAAACCTGCGAGAACCAAAGTGAAGTCCATAGTTAATCTCAAGGGGAAATCTAATGCTCCTCGCAGTGAGGGATCTGACGATCCTCCCTTAAAGAGAAGAAAAACCCAACTCTCTTCTTCTCCAATTCCTCAACCTATTCCAGAAAATTTTGATAAGGATAACGATGATGGTAATTTCGGCGTTGGCTAAACTATCCAAAATTTTTCTTCCATAAAGGATTCTTCTTCTTCTGAGTATGCAATGGCTCAACTATCCAATTTTTTTGGCAAGAATGTATTTGGTATCCCAAATGAGTATGGAGATGAAGCTATTAATGAAATATCCCAGTCCCTCTCCAAAGTCTGCGATGCTCCCATATTAGCTGACAGTGATTCCCCTCGCGGGGTTTCAAGATCACTGACTCCAAGTCTCTTAAATTCACTTGGCAGTCTGGTATGCTTCTGTTTTTTCATCATTTTTATGTATCTATTGATATTTTTGCCATATTTTGACTTATATAGTTCTATCGTAGGTTGGAAGAGCTGCTTTTGTTGTTTCTTCTGATTTAGATAATATGTGTGAATTTTCTCAACAGAAGAATGTTGTTCTTTGCCAAAAGAATGAAGAACTGAAATCTGAATCTTCTAATCTTCGTGAGAAGAATGAACAAATGGAAGCGGAACTCGCTAGTCTTCGCGAGAAGAATAAAGAACCTGAGAACAATCTTTCTCATCAATCAGCCAAAGTATCCAATCTTGACACTGTTAACAAACAACTCTTAGGTTTGATAACCTTCTTCTTTTCCTTCGTAACTTTATGTTTAACTATCATTTCTTACTTGATTTATCATTCTCGCAGATGTTTATGGTCTCACTAATAAGGCTTTAACCATTCGCTCTTTCCCTGAACCAATAGATAATGATACTCTTCTAGAACTTCTTAATAATTCTTTAAATAACCCTTCCAATGTTAATTCCCTTTCCATAGATGAATTCAGATCTAAGTTTTTCCTCTTAGAAATTGGATACAGATCTTCTTTAGATATAACTCATGGATTCAAACAACTTTATCATAATTCCAAAGCTGATATTAAAACTTTAAAGGCCAAAAACAAAGATCTCTCAAAAGACAAAGACCGTATATCTAGGCAAGGAGATGAAACCTTAGCGAATTTCCATAAGACCATTCTTGAAGTTCAAATTGAAAGGGATGGGCTTATCCGCGAGAAGGAAGGTTTTATTGAAAGAGAAAACCAAATTCGTCCCCGTCTTCTTATAAAAAATGACGTGGAATTTGCTTGGGATGCGAAAGTTCTGGACAACGCCATAACTAATTTAGGTGTAGATGTTAGTCTTCATGCTGAACAATCGGCTTTAATTAAAGACATGATTTCTGAAAGAGAAGGTTATCACTCTTATGATTTCACTAAATTATTTCCTAATTGAATCATCCTTATATATATTAACTTTGTTATCATTTGCTCGCAGCATCCGAAAAGAACTATCGTAAAAGATTTGATGAGTTAGAAGAAGAGAAAAGCCAACTCGCTGGAAATATATCTTATCGCAATGAAGAGTATTCTAGATTGAAGGAAAAATTGAAAATCTCATCTTCAAATTCTAGTAACGCCCTTATCCGTGTTCGTAATAACGCTGTTAAACTAGTCTGTGTTGATCATGGTATTCCTCATTCTACATACCCCGATCTCGCGAAGGAAATTCCAGCTGATTCCCTAAATATAGTTATCTCTGATAGCGAAGCTGAGGAATCTAGCGAAGATGATAATGATGAAGAACTATCTGGCGAGGAAGAGAAATCTGACGTAGATAGAGATAATAATGAAATGATGAAGAAGAGAAATCTGGTAATGAGGAGAAATCTGAAAAAGAAAAGAGCTCTGATGAAGGTGGTGATGGATCTACTTAGTCCCGTTTCTTCTCTTTTTCTTCGTTGTAAATTTTGTACATTTATTTTTTGCTTCTCGTAACATTGCTGCGAGCTTCTCCAACTTGATGTGTAAACTTCTTTTGCTTTTATTTGTACGAATTAGAAAATAATTCTTTTTCTGCAACATAACCAATCAATCATAATTATTATCCTTTAATTATTTGTATAAATGTATCATCTATGCAATTTTATCATATGATGGGTGAATAATAATTTCATCATTCTATGCATTCCCATACTTGCCTCTATTATTCATCTACAATATGAAAAAATTGAGTAGAGATTAGATATTAGTTGTGAATCAAATTAATTTTGCCTCAATATCGGCGATGTTATCGCTATCAACAATTTCATAACTTTATGATCTATGCGTAAAATCGCAAATCTCATAAATTTTGCGAGCATTATCTCAATAATCTTATGGTCTTATTATGCCTTCCTAATTAAAGGTCTTATTTTGCCACATTTTTTCTTTCTGCGACAAAATCGCAGGACGTCTTTATATTTGCATGTATTGACCCATTGATCTTGTCTTATAAATATTTTCTCAACATCTCTGCGACAATATGATAAGTATAAATCTCTTGCAAGAATTAAACCTTATGACATTGCCGTCTTGCGATGAAATCGCAGGATGTCATTACACTTTCATGTAAAAACCCATTGATCTCATCTTAACTTTTCTCTATTGGCTTGTTGCCTATGTATAATTTTCGTCACGCGAAAATATGACATGCCTAAATATTCTTGCGATCATAAAGCCCCATGACATTGCCGTCTTTAGACACTTATGAGCTCCCTAATGGAGGGTGCCGCCCTTATCTTCCCCCTGGTTTCCCCTTCAAGGAGGGCACATCGGCCATACAAGACTAGCTCCTCCCATCCAGATTAGCCAACAACCAGCTGTTTTTGCAGCCTCTTGTCCTTTATGCCTATATGGCTCATAGTTACAAGACTTCACCCTAAGTGGGGTTTTCTTCAGGCCAAGTGCATCATAGCCAAGACTTACCAAGAATGGCCAGGGTAGTTTCGTACGCCCCGGGCACCCTTGGATCAACCGTGTACCTCAGCTCCTTGGTCATACTTTGCACTTCTTAGAAGAGATTCTCAGTCGTCCAACCAGGGTATAACCTTATATAGTTGGAAGTACAAGATCTCTCTCCTGGATAGGTTTTCTTTAACCCCAACATCTGCATGACTCAAGTTCCATCAGCGGTATAACCTTATCCCTAAGTCATGTAAAGAGATACCCCCTTATATGACGTACTATTAGGTCTTACATTTGCCTCTTGCGAAATTGTATCCGCGAACTAAGGTGCACGCCATAAAGGTTCGTCCCATTCTATTAATCTCTGCGAAATTTTATTCGCGCTTCTCGCGAGTATTGTAACTCTGATAAATTTCATTTCTTGTAAATTTTTGCAATTCTTTCAAACAGAGTACTCTTTTCAATTGCATTTTCTTCAAACAAATTCTGCGTAAACTTCTTTAAATTTCATCATTTTACCTTTCTACTTACTATTTTCTGGTTCTGCTTTTTTGTTACGTTTTGCTGTTTTTTCCTTATCTCCGAGACGCTCGGCATCATTTTCCTCTCGCTGCTCTATTGAATCAATCATCAATCTTTCATATCTCTGTTGTTGCTTGATGTTGTACTTCCAATTGCTCTTCTTCTCAGCTCTTTCCTCGCAAGATTTTATATCAATCTCATAACATTTCTTGCTTTCTCCCCAATCTCCCTTAATAACTCCAACACCATTAGGATGAGGAAATTTAACACACTGGTGGAAAGTAGATGTTACACCTAATATCCCATGTATCCAAGGTCGACCAATCAGGGCATTGTAAGGTGATTCAATTTCAACAACACAGAACAAGATCTAGGAAGTTATCCCCTTTAATGGAATCCACATTTCAATTTCCCCTTTGGGTTTATTGGCAGTACCATTAAACCCATAGATTTTATATGTTGATGGTATTAGATCTTCGTCTCTTCCACCCATGGTCTTGTAGGTATGATAAAATAATATGTCAATTGAGCTGCCTGTATCTATTAGAACTCTATTAATGGCCCAAGAATCTTCATTTTCTTTATCATTTTCTTCATCTTCTTCTTCTACTTTCTTGGGGTTTATCTCTAACCTTACTACCAATGGGTTATCATGCTGCTCACCAGGCTCTGGTAATTCTTGTGCAGTGAAATATATAGTTTGTTTTTTCCATTCTTTTAATGGAGAGGCTCTCGCGATATTCATTATCTCCCTTCCATCTATATCTCTCGCGAAGACTCTGCTCAGAACATTATCATGGAAATCCTCAATAGTTCTATGTGAATGTACAATGGAATTACAAAACAAATTTTTTGCTTTAGCCCCAACTTCTATTACGAATGATTCTGCTCTTTTTACAGTATTGACCCTGCGAATTTCTGGTGCTGGAGGCAATCGCTGAGATTGTGGATGTCCTACTAAAAAGTGGTTTAGATTTCCTTGGTCAATCATCCTTAAAATTATTCTTTTTACATTCCTGCAATCATTTACTGTGTGACCATGAAAGTGATGGTAAGGAAAAAATTCTTGACTACGATTATTATGATGTGGTTCTTTTCCCATATTCCATGGTGATGGTATATTTTCCATCAAAATGATAGCTGCCCAGATTTTTTCTATATTAGCATTTAGAGGTGGCATCTTAATTTCTTCCCATATTATCTTCTGGTTACCTTGGCTTCTGAAATTGTTTTGCCTCTGTCCACCATAAGTTTCTTGCGACTGATCAAGCCTTTGAATCTTATTATTCCCACCGCGATTGTAATAATTCTTCTCCCTTTCATATTCATCTTGATCTCGACTTCCCATATCTACCAACTTATGCTGGTTATCAATTTCCACTTTCTCTTGTTGTGTTTGCGAGATGCTCGCCACATTGTTAATCATTTTAGGAAGTAAACTCCCATTTGCTGTTACTGAATTGGTATTCGCGATTGGATATGATTTCATCTCATTTTGTTTCTCCTCCAAAGCAATGTATTCTTCTTGTAGTTCTCGTAGTTCAGTCATAGTGATTGTATTCTTGACTCTGAAAATTTGTATGTACAACAGATTGGTCGCGAACATTGCATTGATAAAAGACAAGATAATATATCTCTCGTCTACTCTTCCTGCCATCTCACTGCACATTGTCTTCCATCTTATGGTTAAATGTTTCAGACTCTCGCCACCCTCTGTTTTAACCCAAACACATCTTCAATACCTGGCCGCGATGAATTGTTGCTTATATATGCTCCCAGAAATGTAACTTGTAAATGAACAAAAGAAGTTATAGTATTTTTTTCCAATCCTTCAAACCATTTTAGCACCTCGCCAGTTAAGCTAGAAGCAAAATACTTGCACAATACAGTATCATGATTCTCCCATTGCAGTATACACCTAACATAAGCCTTAACATGTTGTACGTCACAAGTAGTTCTATCAAAAATGCTGGTGAATTCTGGTAAATTGCACTTTGGAGGTATTCCTCTTAACTGTACTTCTTGAGTGAATAGAGTTCTCGCAGCTTCTTCAATAGCTTCATCAAGTTTCCTTCTACCTCATTCTCTTCTGTTATTTATTATTCCCCTCATCTCTGCTAATTCTCTTAAAATTTGCTCATTCGCCGTTGAATTTGGTTCCATCGGTGTTTTTAATGCAGCTTCCCTTCTCCTGCGTTCATGTACCTCTTGTCTTGCGAGATTTTGTGTGTCTTCATCTACACCCACATTCCTTCTTCTACGATCTTCTGCTTCACCTTCTTCTTGCAATCGTAGCTGTACTTCTCTGCGAATTTCTTCATTTCTCATCATTTCTCTTCGTTGTCTTTCTATTCTCCTTTGTATTCTATCATACTCCTCCTGAATATTATTATTATAACGATTTTGTGTACGTTTCCTTTTTCGATTTTCATGGTTATTCTGTCGTACTGCCTCTTGGAACTCTTGTTCTTCTACTTCTGCCCTTAATATTTCTCTCTCGCAAGCTAGTCGTGCTTGTTCAGCATAATGTCTCTCAATTTCTTCCTCAATTATTCTTCAATTTCTCTGAATCTCTCGCCCATGTAATATCCTCCTACCTTCTTCTGGATTATCTTCATCATTTTGGTTGTCTCTTCCCTCTTGATTTCTGTTGTTAAGTCTATTATCCAAATTTTCGCCACGCGGATCATGGCGATCTTCTATTACTTCTTCTTCTCTATGACGTTGATCTTCATTTAGATTTTGCATTTCCTCTTGAATATTTCCTCTAGCATTTCTTATTGGGGAATTTCGCCTTAATTCTTCTCTTAATGATCTTGAATTCGATCTAATAGTACTTCTTGATCTTCTATTTTGTAACCTCAAATTCTCCATTCTCAACTCGTGATTTTTCCTTATTAAATTTGCACGCTCTTCCAGTCTCTAATCTTCATTCCTCTTGTATTCTTTGTCTTGGATCATATGTTGTTTCATTTTCACCTCCTCCATGAATTAATCCTTCAACCACTCCTTGATTTCTTTCTTCTCTTCTTCCGTCTCTTAGTTGTTAATCTTCTACGTCTTCCATCGAATCCAATCTCCAAGTATGCACACTCACTCTATCATAATCCACATTTCTATTTTGTATCGGTGTTTGTTGATTCGGTTGTGGAATTTGATCTTCTCCTTCAATCCTTGTTCTATTTCTTCTTGTTCTTATCCTTGAAGATTATCATAGTTCATTTGTTTCTCCTCCTGCAAGTCTTTTACTCCTCCTTACAGTTGTTGGTGGTTCTGATGTATTTCTTCAACTCTAACAATTTCTTCAAATCTTCAAATTGTAATTAGAGATTTCTTAATTTGATTCTCCCTGTTTCGGGCGCCAAAATGTAGTTGCAGGAAATCCCACACTACACCCTTGTTATGATTTTGCTATATTCAACTCACAATTGAAGATTAAAAACGACATTTTATTATTTTGTTCTCAGAAATGTTTACAGAAATGGAAGAATTCAAGATTACAACTATTCTCTTGAAGTTTCTCTCTCCTCAAGACTTTCTTAACTCTCAAAAAATACATCATCATCTTCTGGACATACTGGGTCTATATTTATAGGGTAGTTACATAGTGGATGACAGCTAAGTTTTCCTCTTATTTCGGATTGGTTCTGCGATTGTACCGCGATAGTTACGATGTTCATTCTCGCAAACTTTATAACCATCGCAGGATAAACATGATTTTCTCATGTTTTCTTTAATCTTCAGTTATTACGTCACTCTTTTGGATGCTTTTGTGACACTCGCAAAGTGTAGTTGAAGATCTTGCGGTGATGCTCGCAGAGAAGTGTTGTAGCGATATTCTGGTCCTACAATTATAGGGGTTATCTTCTATTTTTATAAACTCCTGGATGAATGCATTTAGATTCGGCTTTATGATTGCATCTAAATAAGTTGGTATGTTATTCTCTTTTGGTTGTGAAGTATCTCTATGAAAATTTCATGAGGATCCCACTAGTTTTCGTACCTTTGCAAATTTATATTGACAAAAAGGGGGAGAATTAATGTGTAGTTTTATACTACAAATACATATGGTTTATGGATCATTATATAAGGGGGAGTGGTTTTCATGTTGAGATGAAGTATTGACTAAGGGGGAGTGATACATATCACCATAGTATTGTTGATACAATTAAACTTTGATGATGTGTAATAATACTATGACACTGTATGACAATGATCGAGAGCATTTGTTTTCTCATTGTTATCGTTACGGATCTTCAACAACTATGATGTTGAGTTGAACACATTTAGAATCATGGAGTACTTGGAAGTGATGAAGATTTCGAGTCGTGTTGAAGAAGCCAAGGAGATCAAGCATTTGGATGAGAAGCTACAATGTTTTATTTATTTTTCAATCCATATGTATTGATAGTTTTGTCACTAAAATTGACAAATTGGGAGATTGTTAGAGCACTACTCGGATGAACTCGCATGCGTTGCTATATCAAGCATGTTTTTCAATGTTAGTGATCAAAATTATAAGTCTTGATTTCTAGCCTATTTATAGATGTCTTGGACTAGGAAATAGATTGTGTAGTTAAGTTTTAGACTTCACGACGTTCATCATTTGAATACGAAGAACTACTAAGGGGAGCTTGTGGCATTTCATCGACAAAAGGTATGTGGAGACTGAAACTCGTCTATCACTTGGAAAGTCTATTTCTACTATATCTCCTATAATTCGTATTACGATATAGTTTTCTATTATACACATTTGAGATTTCGAGCTAAGTTTATCTAGCTTAAATATTTCTCGAAATATATGTTGGCAAGCTTTCGCTTCGACCAAGTTCATCTTATATTCTTAACGAATGTCAGAATACGACCATGTAAAAATTGTCGAGTAACATCTTACATGGTTTGTGTGATACAATCATTTGGTGTAGACTTGGAATGTTTCATTATGATTATTTCAATATCTTGAAAATTGCTTTGATGCTAATAGCGAGTGAAAACGACTATTGTCATCCTCTAAGAAAGTTTCAATAATTGAAATAAAGAGTTTAGAATCAAGTAACCATGTTTGGATATAAACATATATAGTGTGTTCTCACATTTGTGTGTAACTCCAAAGCCGGGAACCTGAAGTATGCGTACCCGTACGCGTACTGGCGGTTGTTGGATGTCTGGGAAAGTATGCGTACCCGTATGCATACTGGCGGAAGTCTCATGTCCGTGAATTTCTGCTGGAGTTTGGAAGTATGAATTTGTATGCGCACCCGTACACATACTGGTGTAACCAAACTCGGCCCGGCTACTTAATTATGCGTACCCATTTGCATACTCAAGTTGGTTGCTTTCTAAAATCGGTTATACATGAACTTAAACATTTATAAAATAAGGAATGCAATCTTTGCAAACCATGGTTATAATGTTCATAAATTGATTCGTTGAATCAAACCAATTTTGCTTCCATTATGTTCTTGTATACTTCTATGAGAATATAGCAATTGAATGTCTCTTTAACTAGTTTCATTTGAACTAGATATTGTTAAGATGAATAAGGTTGATATGAGAGTAATCATATGGGTAGCTTCGGTTAACTATTGTTGATCCAACATGGTGTACACATTTGGGTACGGTTACATAAACCTAAATGAAGGTACATTTCATTTGTATGTAACAAGCTAGGTTTGATCTAACGGTTGAAAGATATTAACTTGGTTGAATCAGGATTTTCATCTAACGGTGAATATTGAATGTTTTGTTACCAAGGTAACCTGGATTGCAAACCCTGTTTTTGAAACTATATAAAGGAGAACTCTAGCAACTGGGAAACCTAATCCCCACACCTCATGTGTGTTACTAGTCGATTCTCCTTTCACCTTAGGTTTTTATCGAGACCCTGTAGGTTAATGACTTCAAAGACTTCATTGGGATTGTGAAGCCAGATCCAACTATTTACTTTGTAGTTGCGTGTTCTGATCTTTCCCGATTCTATCGTTTGAGTACTATCTTCTCTAAGATTTGCTCGAGATTTAATCTCCGATAGGCAAGATAAAAAGTAATCACAAACACATTCGTCGCATCGTTTGTGATTCCATAATATCTAGTTTCACTATCATATGATTTAGATTATTGTGAGGTGATTGATAATACTAGGCTATTCTTCGGGAATATAAGTCTGGTTTATCAATTGGTTCATGTTCACCTTGAATTATCAAAAGACGGAACAAAAACTCTTGGGTATTTATGTGGGAGACAGATTTATTCATTCCATATATTTTTCTGTGTGAGACAGATTTGTGTATCTAGTCTTCGACTTTGGGTCGTAGCAACTCTTAGTTGTGGGTGAGATCAGCTAAGGGAATCAAGTGTGTAGTATCCTGCAGGGATCAGAGACGTAAGGAACACAACTGTACCTAGAATCAATGTGAGATTTATTAGGGTTCAACTACAGTCCAATCTGAAGTTCACTGGTAGTACGCTAGTATCTGTAGCGGCTTAATACAGTGTGGTGTTCAAACTGGACTAGGTCCCGGGATTTTTCTGCATTTGCGGTTTTCCTCGTTAATAATTTTCTAGTGTCTGTGTTATTTCTTTTTTCGCATTATATTTTGTTATATAATTGAAATATCACAGGTTGTGCATTGTATCGATCAATTAGGAAATCTAACATTTGGTTGTTGATTGAAATTGATTGATCCTTGAACATTGGTCTTTGGTACCGTTCAAGTTACTTCTCTTATATTCAATCGGGCTCGCAAATTTCTATTTGATGATTGCATTGAGAGATAGAGATATAAACTCTTGGATACTTTTCTCTATATTGAGTCTGAATGTCTAGTTGATTCTCTAGAAAGTATATTGGAGTAAGTCCTCTCAGATTTCCAAACGAATTTTTGGTGTGGTTGTTAGACCCACACATTTTCACAAATGACTCAAATGAAACTAACTATAAAGTTGTTCAATTGTTTATATTCTCATAGAAGTATACAAGACACAATTGAAGCAAAATCGATTTTGATTCACTCGAATCAATTCATGAACATTATAGTCACGGTTTGCAAAAGATTGCATTCCTTATTATATAAATGTATTAGTTCATGTACAAACCGATTTTAGAACATTACCTACTCAAGTATGCGAACATGTAAGCATACCTAAGTGGCCGAACTTAGTTTGGGTTCGCCAGTATGCGAACGGGTACGCATACCTCCAAACTCAGTTAATTTCCCGGACTTGAAATTAGGCCAGTACGCATACGGGTATGCATACTAAGTTCCCGGACTTTCAACTAACCAACCAGTACGCATACGGGTATGCACACTATGGTTCCCAGACTTAGAATAACTTGCAACAGTTAGCATACAATTACGCATGCTGTGCTATATCCAATCATGGTTAATTGTTCTAAACTCTCATTTCAATCATTGAAACATTCTTAGAAGACGACAATAGATATCTCACACAAACTATTAGCTTCAAAGCAATTTTCAAGTGATCGATAGATCAATACAAAACATTCTGAGTCTGCATCAAATGAATGTCTCACACAAATCATGTAAGATGTTATCATGCAATTTTCACATGATCATCTTTTGACTTTCATCAAGAATATAAGTAAACTTGGTTAAAGTGAAAGCTTACCAACACATATTTCGAGAAATATGTAAGCGAGTTAAACTCAGCTCGGAATATAAAATGTGTATAATCGAAGTTTATATAGCTATACGACTTTTGTCTCAAATAGCAAATAGAGTAGATATACTTTTGAGTGATAGATGAGTTCAAGTCTCCATATACCTTTTGTTGATGAAGTTCCACAAGCTCCCCTTAGTAGTTCTTCGTCTTCAATTGATGAACGCCATGAAGTCTAATGCTCAACTATACTTTTTATCCTAATCTGATAATTAGCTATAAGTATACAAGAAATCAAGACTTATAGTTTTGGCAACTAAACTTGACAAATAAGCTTGAGATAGAAACACTTTCGAGTTCGACCGAGTAGTGCTCTAACAGATTCATTGCGAACAAGAAATTTCGAGTCAAGCTCTTCTTGTTAACCATCTAGAAATACGAATCTAGCATTGGATGTTCAAATTTCCTTAACAATATTAGTTCGAAACAATTTATTGTTCAAGAATTAATTTTTGGATCAATTGAAAATAGCCCAAACAATGATTATATCATTTGGGAATTTTTCAAATTTCAAAAGAGAGAAATTGAGAACTTTTGTTATTTCGACTCAAGGTAAGTAGGTGAACCAATTCGCAAACCAAGTATATATGAATTTCTGGAATACATGAAGGTTGGCGAACCAGTTCGCAAACCCTATGTTTATAAGGGACTGTTCATGAACCGTGGTGATCTAAACTCTTTATGCTAGTAGAAAAAAGTTAACAGTTCACGAACCGTGTCCATATGAGTTTACCATCCGAGTAGGGTTGAAGAACCCGGTTCACAAACCGTTGCACCCTGACTCATGAACAGCCTATATGGTTCACGAACCGTTTCACCAATGACCCCAGTAAAAGTTTAGCATATGCTTAAAAGACTTATTTTTTAAATATGTTTAGTATTTCTATGACTCTCATAAACACCTCTAAGACATCATTTATCACTAAAGCACTAGTGTATGTGTATCATGATTAAATTCTTAAGTGTTTAAATGAACATCAAATTGTTTATACTCCCTCCATTTCTAAAAAAAGAAGGCTTGTATGGTTTGCACAGAGATTAAAAGAACTAATCAAAGTAGCCACTTTTTCATACTTTTTCCTAATTCATACTTGATCCCATTGATTTTATATTAAAGGGAAGTGGTCCCCTGTTTGTATTAAGAGAGTTAAAGAAATGAGAGAAGTGGTCCCTCCATGGGTAAACTAGTAAACTAATAACATTTGAATTTCCAAATAAGGAAGCAAGCCTATTTTTTTGACATATATATCCAAATAAGGAAACAAGCCTATTTTTTAGAAACAGAGGGATAGTTCATAAGGCATATTTTACAGAATAGTCATTATACACTGTCCGTAATTAGAGCACTGTGTATATTCTTCTATGTGATTTTGTTAAAGCACTTCTTGGTTGAACCGACAAGTTTTGTTATCTCAAGCTTGTTGTTAATGTTAGATGATCAAAACTATATCTTGAATTCTAGTCCACTAAGTCATGTCTCGGACTAGGTTAAAATTTGGTAGTTGAGTATCAGACATCATCCCTGAAGACTGAAGATCGACGAAGACATTTGGAGAACTTCTATATCAGGTATGTGAAGACCGAACCATTCTATTTTACCCACTATCTTACCATTCTATCTTTTTAAGACGATGTCTTAACTTCTACTAGATTTGCAAAAAAGAAGTTTCGAGTCAAGGTTGTCATGTTAAAAATATCAAAATATGATTCTAAGCAAAGATGTTCAACGATCCTTACAATCTTAGTTCTAAACAAATTATTGTGTCAATCAATTTGTAGATCAATTGGAAATCACCCACGCAAATGATGTCATCACGTAGGAATGTTTCAAACATCATAGAGAGAAATATTAAATTTTATGATATTTTTACTCAGGGTAGGATGGAGAACCAGTTTGCAAAACATAGATATCTGAGTTTCAGAAATACAAGAGGGTTGGGAAACCAATTCGCGAACCGCAAGTTTAGTTGGGGACTGTCCACGAACCTTGGTGATATGAAATTTAAAAGTTGGTATTAAAGGCTAGCAGTTAATGAACCTGATTCACAAACTGTGGTCAAATGATTTCAGTAGTCTTGTAGGGTTGGCGAACCCAGTTCTGGAACCATTGCACCTCCTGAATAAGCCTAACGGTTCACAAACCGTTTTACCAACTGTCCCGATTTAATATTTTTGTATATGATCAAATTCTTATTTTTTATATATATTTAGCACTACTATAACTCTCTCAAATACTTTTAATATTTCATTGATCACTCAAACACTTATGTGTGTGCATCTCTTTGGAATTCTTGCCAAACCGAACAATCATTTAGACGGTTACAGAACCAGTTCCTAGTGTATATTCTTCTTTTGTATTTTCAAGGCCTAAAAGTGTTTGCTTGAATTCTAATCAACCTCTGGTCCTTAAAAATATATTAATTGAGATGCTCTTTCAACTAGGAAAATCAATCCATGATGCGGTGTCCTAGTTGATTCAAGAGTCGTCCTCTATAGGCTAGGTTTCCTCTGAGAAACATAATTAGGTGTACGACTAAAATGCTTCGCTTTGGGGATTCGTGTAGCCAGGTCTGACTATCTTTACCTTGGTAGTTCGTATATCCTGATCTTGCTTTCTTGTTATCGAGGTTTTCATAATATCTTTAAGTCAAGATAGATATTAATCACAAAGTTTTCTTCGTCTCAGACTTTGTGATTCCTCAAGATAGATATTTTGAATATTGTTCTTAAAAGGTGGTAAAGAATCTAGGCTGCTCTTTGAGAGTCGTAAGTTCCGAATTTGTGAGGTTTTCTAATCTTTGTCTATTACAAACATATTTCCTCACCTTGATCTTTGATCTAAATGAAAATCGAATAGGCTTATTTGTAAGAGGCAGATTGGTGTCAAAAGTATTCACTTAGGTTGTACCAAATATTATGATGTAAATGATGTCATCTAAGGGAATCAATTGCGTAGAGCCATGATAGGTTCAAGAGACGTAAGGAACGCGACTTTAACTGAATTGCTTGGAGGGTGGATTTGGTCTCAACTACATTACAATCCGTAGTCTTTAGTGTCTTAATACAGTTTGGTATTCAAAGATGGACGAGGTCCCGGGGTTTTTCTTCTATTGTGGTTTCCCCATTAACAAAATTTTTGGTGTCTTGTGTTTTTCATTTTTCGCATTATATTGTTTATCTTTATAATTAGATTTATACAGGTTTGTACATATTCAGTCTAAGTAGAAATGTCTGTTCAATTGTAATCAATTACGAGACTAGTTCTTGTAGAATTCGCATCTTGAAAGATAGATAACAAGTTTAATTGCTTGGTACATTTCTAATTGGATTATTTAGATACGACTATATTGATCTTGGATATTAATTTTTTAGATCATCCAAGTACTCTTCTTAACAATTAGGTTCAAGGACTATGTGTTTATATACATACTAATTGAGTAGAGGTTAAAGATATAAACCCTATATACATATTTTCAAGGATCATTCAGTTAGTCTACTTGCAATTGTATTAGGTTTTATCCATACAGGTTTCCAAACGAAAAATTTGGGTGTGTACTTGGTACCCCCGTGTTTTTAATTAATATCAGAGAAGATAAACACTATTAGACCTAATAAGTCTATGTTTGAAGCAATTTGTACTATGAACAAGAGTGAAATCTCTGAAAATGTGCCACCAGACCCAGAGGATTTAGAATCTTTCTCAATGGTTGATTTTTTTAAAATCTTCCGAAGAACTTCTGACAAGTCCATCTCCTGTTTAAAAAACCCTCGAAGTATTCACTGATATTTAGAAACAATTAGAAAATCTTTCTCATGATATGGACTCATATCTGCAGAAAAAACAAGATTCTCTTGACATATTGAATAGTATCATAATGGATAACATATTTGCTGAGGTAGATATTGATAAGTGGTAAGTGAGTATAATGATCCCTCTCCTTGTGATGTGGAAGAACTCATATTTGCGATTCCCTCGTTAACAAAATCTTGTGTGTGCTTTTAATTTACTTTTCGCACTATTATTATTGTTTTGGTTATAATAAAATAAACGCATTGTTTGATCCCATAATTTGGTTTGGTTTCAAACTTACACTATATAGCAAGTGTACATCTTGTGGTTGTCATATTCTTGACAGTTCATGTCTATATTAGATGGTGTATCTTGAATAGGTTAATATCGAAAAGATTGTGGTGTACTTGGTATCCTCGTTATTTTACTTTAAAAAGACCAGTAGCTTTCCCTTTAAGAACCACTAGAAATTTGACATTTAAATCCACCATTTTATCCAACTTCTAAATGGTTTAACCAAAACCAAATTTTGCCAAAGTCAAATTAATGCAATTCCAGTAAATTTTATCGAAATCCTTTTCAAAATCCCATTATTTATTGAGTTATTTTCTAAAAGGTCATGTATCTGATGTCAAATTAGGGTATGGGTCGCCAAACATGCCATTGATGCACTAGGGTCATAGACTTACTTTGATGAACTTATCTTTTTACATAAATACCCTTATAAAATTGTTAAAGGACATAATATTATTACCCAGTTAGAAACTTAACTAGCTATACGAAGACATTACACTGAACATCTTAATTATATTCTCGGAGATCTTCTTTCAAAAATAGTTATCAATTTTCTAATGCATTAATGCCTCACTGGTTATGGCAGACATACATACACAATCGCAATTAGAAATGAGAGGATACGAAGTACACCACTAACTTGTTCATTCGGAAACTTGTATGGACAAACCTGTTACAATCAGCAATATAGATTAACAGATGATATCATGTACCTGAGTTGTAGAACATGTTTACTTGGACGATCTCACAAATCAATATCATTGTATTAACCTTGTATATGTGCCCGAACTGGATGTGAACTGAATTTCAACAAGATCAATTCTTGTATTTTTTATTTAAAGATACAAATTTTCAAAAATAAATATTGTAATATCAAACAGTCTTTTAGGTTAAAAAACTGTATAGGTTTTCTAACGTACTGCTTGTGATATTTCTGTTATAAATATAAATAATATAATGGGGAAAAGGAATAAAATAATATATCGGAAATTTTGTTATTGAGGAAAACTACAATGTGCTGAAAAACCCCGGGACCTAGTCCAAAAGTTGAATGTTGCACTATATTAAGCCGCTATAGACACTAGCTTATGTACTATCAGACTTCAGACATGAATTTTGTTAAGACCAAATAAACCCTGCGAGTAAATCAGCTTCGTTCTTGCTCCTTAAAAAGAAGTAGATTTTCTTCAAAAAGATTTTCAGGTAAAGGAGATTGCGTTATGGTGAGAGAGTGTCTGTGACTCGGTAAAAAGAGCGACAAAAATCAGTCTTCAACTCGTCTTATTACGTCTCAATCTTCGTCAATTCAGGTAAGAATCCATTAAGTCTCAGGTGATTTCAGTTGTTTCTTCTGTTAGTTTCAATGATTGGTGTCAGAAAATTTACTATTAGATAACTTTTATCTGGAATAAAATGGCGGATCCAAATTCTCTTCTGGATCGAAAGGAAAAACTTCTGAGAATTTTTTTAGTGAATCTTCAAAACGCTTTTCTGATTTCCCAGCGTGTGGTACACATGGAACTTCTCCTTCTCTTTTCATTCCAGATGATATAATTGATGATTGTATTGATGAATGAAAATTTAGTTTGATTGGTAGATTGGACCTTGTGACTGTAAAATTTAAGATAACAGAATCAACTCTTCAAAGGCAATGGAAACTCAAGGGTTTTGTTCAGTTAATTCCTTTGGGAAAAGGATTTTTCATCATCAAATTAGACAATGAAGAAGATAAACTTTATATATGGTCAGGAAATTGGATTGTAGAAAAAAAAATCTTACACTCAGGAGTTGGGAACCAAACTTCAACCCCGCAACACATAAATCTACTTCAGCATTTGTTTGGGTAAATTTTCCAGGGCTTAGTATTGAATATTGGAAGGATAACATCATTATGCAATTGGGCAAAGCTATTAGAAGACCAATCAAGGTTGATGAAACAACATTGAAGAAGGAAGCAGGGTTTTATGCAAGTGTTTATGTGGAGATTGATCTAACAGAGACCATTCCAAGTAAAATATGGGTTGAATCTAAGTATGGTGGTTTTTATCAGACAATTCAAATTCCCAATTTGTTAAAGTTTTGTAATCACTGTCAAGTGATTAGACATCTGGTTTCAGAATGTAGAAATAAGAGAAAAGAACAAGATCAAACTTCAGAAGCCACTACAACAAAAAAAAATCAACAAGTATGGAAAAAGGTGGAACCTAAGAAAAAACAGACTCCATTTAAAGCAGGTTTTGTATATGTTTTAGTACTCCTTATCAGATTAAGATGATGGGAAAATTGATGAATCCTTATTAGACAGTGATGAAGAAGTTGATGCTATTAGTCTTACTTCCCCAGGAAAAGTTGCATCTACAAGTAATTTTCACTCAGGAAAATTCTAAGTGTTGCAGGATATGAATGAAGATATTTTAAATTCGCAGATGGAATTTCCAATTTTGAATGTGGAACAAACCTTACAGTCAGTTACTAGTGCTCCAAGTATTAATGAAGTTGTTCATATCATTCCTTCAGTTGAAAAAGAAGTAGTTCATGTAGAACTTCCTAAAGGTAAAAAGAAAGCTCTAAAACATATTAGTATTATTCAAACAAGGAAACTGAGAGGGAGTACTCCTTCTCGATCTCAATCAAATCAATGAAATATATATTGGAATATTAGAGGCCTTAGGAGAGCTAAGGCCAATGATAAACTTAGGAGTTTAGTTCATTGTTTTTTTTTCCTTCTTTAGTGATTATAGCATAGCCAAAAGTTCAATATTATGATGCTTTTTTGTAAGAAACTAAGATTAAGTGGTATGCATTATGAAGCTATTCACAACTCTACAGAATCAAGGAAAGGCAATATATGGATCTTATGGAGTTCATCTATTCAAAGGCATACAGTTATATCTATCACATACCAAGCAATTACAGTTGAAGTGGGAGGTGCAATGGTTACTGGAGTTCATGCCAATACTTTAACTGTTAATAGAAGAGAATTATGGAGTGAGATGGAAAATATTAATTCATTAAATAAACCTTGGCTCACTATTGGGGACTTTAATGCAGTTCTTAGAGAGGAAGAAAAAAAAGGGAGGTTTAAGACCACTGAGAATCTCCATGATGGAATTTAATGACTGTCTACATGGTTGTGGCTTAATACAAGCTCCTCATTCTAGGTTGGATTTTTCTTGGTGTAACAATAGAGCTGGAAAAAAAGGATAGTATGCAACTTAGAAAGACCAGTATATAATACAAAATGGCTGTATATGTATCCAAATTGAGCTTATAAAGTTGGAGCAAGATGGATTTTAGATCGCAGTACTCTGTTTGGGGGTAATGCAAACATTCCTAAACCAAGAAATATTCCTTTTAGAGCCCTTAAGGTATGGACAAATCATCCTAGATTTTTGCCTCTTATTAAAGATTCATGGTGTCAGACAGTAAAAGGTAATCCAATATATACTTTTATGTTCAAAGTTAAGAGATAAAGGACATTAAGGAGTGGAATTGGACTGTCTTTGGAGATGTCAATAAAAAGTTGAATTTAGCTGAAATTGAGGTACAAAAAGCTTCTATTGATTCATATCAAGAACCAGAAAATAATATTCTCTTAAATAAACTTGTAACAACAAGGGGTAAGTTGGAAGTATTATCTCAACATCAAAGGGACATCATTCAGCAAAAATACGGAGTAATGTGGTTAAGAGAAGGAGCTTCAAATTCTAAATTCTCTCATATTAAGATGAAAGTTAGACAAGCTCAAAATATGATTAGGGAGTTAGAGGATGATGATGGCAACATTATTACTTCACATGAGGATATAACTGTAAATTTAGTGACACATTTTGAAACAAAATTCAAATTTCAGGAGGTGGAAATAAATCAACAATTCTTGGAAGTCATT
Organism: Papaver bracteatum; assembly: GCA_023529315.1. NCBI lineage: Eukaryota > Viridiplantae > Streptophyta > Magnoliopsida > Ranunculales > Papaveraceae > Papaver > Papaver bracteatum. The sequence continues at coordinate 811,593 of JAJJWX010003264.1, forward strand.
CCAGAAGTTGTAGATAGTGAAGATAATAAACTGTTAGAATCAACTCCTTCTGATGAAGAAATTAAAAGAGCTGTCTTTGATCTAAATCCAGAGAGTGCACCAAGACCAGATGGTTTTGCAGAGTGGGTGTATAAATATGCTTGGTAAATTATTGGTAAAGACCTCATAAATGCAATACAGTACTGTTGGAGGAGAAGCTTTGTTCCTGAGGGCCTTAATGCTAATTTTATTAAGCTAATTCCAAAAGTCAACAATGCAAAGAAAACAAAGCAATTTAGACCCATTAGCCTTATGAATTTTAGCTTCAAATTTTTTACAAAGATTTGGGCTACAAGACTAGGTAGCATAATTCAGAAGATGGTTTCACCACAACAAGGAGCTTTTATTAAAGGCAGGACAATACAAGAACAAATTGCTTTGGCCTCTGAAATGGTTAATGAATTAGATATCAAAAGAGTGGGGGGGGGGGGTGACTTTGGTCTAAATATAGACATCACACAAGCATATGATTCACTTAGCTGGAATTTCCTTTTCCAAGTTATGATTAAATTTGGAATTTCAGATACAACAATTCATTGGCTTCGGGTGCTTCTAGAATCAGCAAAAATTTCTGTATTAGTGAATGGAGGTCCTGAAGGATACCTTAAAGTGGGTAGAGGATTGAGACAGGGTGATCCCTTATCCCCCCTCCTTTTTGTTTTAACAGAAGATGCACTCGGTAGAAATTTAACCAAGATGATTCAAGAAGGGATACTGAAAGAAATGGTAAATAGAAAAGGCATTAAACCATCTCATATTCTTTTTGCAGGTGATGTTTTTCTCTTCTGTAATGGAGAAGGGAGGAATGTTAAAAAGCTTATGTATATACTCAAAGTCTACCAAAATGCCTCAGGGAAAATCATCAGTTTAGAAAATAGTAAATGTTTTATTGGAGGTACAAGTGATAATATGAAAAAGCAACTATCAGAATACTGTGGCGTTCCTTTGGCAAAATTCCCAGATAGATATTTAGGAGTACTCCTTTTCCCAGGTGGAGTGAAATATTTTCATGTATGGAATAGTGTTGAGTTGATACAGGATAGACTTGCAGGGTGGATAGGTAAACTACTCTCGTTCCAGGAGAGACTCATTCTTGTGAAATTTGTCTTAAGCAGTCTCCCAATTTATAGTATGTCTGTGTATAAATGGTCCAAGAGGGTAATAAAATATTGTGAGAGGATTATTAGAAATTTTTTATAGACTAGTGATCCTTCTAAAAGGAAACAAGTTACATTAAAATGAAATAAAGTATGCTCACCTTTAAGTGAGGGGGGGGGGGGGGGGGACTTGGAATAAGAAGACTAGAAGTGGTTAATAAAGCTCTCATCATGAAACTTTTCTGGAAAATTCCGCAAGGGGCAGGTGAGATGGAAAAAAAAATTCAAGCAAAGTTTCAAAATAAAAAATGAGAATGTATTACATACTATAAGAAATCATCTATTTGGCAAGGAATAAAGTGGGTGATGACTGATATACATGAAGGCACTAGATGCTTTGTTGGCACTGGTGAAACTATATCTGTGTGGAAAGATAAATGGATACAAAACAAAGCATTGGGAGAAGTGTTTCAGTACCATCCTTATATTCCACAATTCCCTGATATGAAGGTAGCAGATCTCAAACTTGAAGGAGAATGGGTAATACCAAGTGAACTGATAGAGATGATATCCATAAATGAATTGCCAACTCTGAGTGGAGGGAAGATAAACGAATTTGGGCATACTCAATCTCAGGAGAATTTTTTGTGGCATCAGCTGTTGAAGTAATAAGGGAGAAGTTTCCAAAGTTGCATTAGACATCCCAGGTATGGAATCCATCTAACCACCCTAATGTCTCAAGTAACATATGGAAGTTAGCTAGGGGTATATGTGCCACAGATGAAAACCTTAAAAAGGGAAAATTTCAGTTGGCTTCAAGATATTGCTTTTGAAAAAAAGAAGAAGAAAATAAGGAGCATATTCTATGGTTTTGAAACTTCAGTGAACTTATATGGAAATGGTTAGGCAGCATGTTTAATTTCATTAACCCTTATTCATTTGAGGAACTGTTGGTTAAACCTAAAAAAAAAAAGTCCAGCCATTAAAGAAATCTGGAGAGTGGCATCTTTCATTACAATGAGAGAATTATGGTTTACAAGAAATAAATGTTTGTATGAAGAAGAGAGCTTCTCCCTGGAGAAAATTAAGCATAAGATCCTTAAGTTTGTAATGGAATGTGAAGTGAGAATGAAAGCACCAATGTGTAATTGTACTTATGACCTGCAAGTCTTGAAAGCTCTTGGTTTGAAATACAAAAAAACAAAAAGTAATAGAGTTAAGGAAATTTTCTTTCATCTCCCTCCTCCAAACAAGATATTGCTATGCTGTGATGGTGCATCAAAAGGGAACCCTGGGATATCTGGATATGGATTCATTGGGAGAAAAAGCTCAGGAAAATACTTGGTTACTGTGTCAGGTGGACTGAGTATATCAACAAACTATTATGCAGAGATTCTAGCCGTCTTGAATGCAGGAGAATGAGCAGTAAGCAAAGGTCACATGGAGATTTGGTTCAGTTCTGATTCAGCAGTTACAATTAGTGCATTCCAAAGTAACAAAATACCATGGTTTGCCATAAAAAGATGGGAGAAAATATATGCAAGCCTAACTTCATGGTGCTTCATTCATTGCTACAGAGAGGTGAATTTTTCTGCAGATGATCTGGCAAAGAAAGGGGATAATTTAGCAAGAGGGGAAAGAAGATTGTATGAGACAATATTAGTGTTCTTAGTATCTCTGGAAACACCAAATCAACCTTATTACGGATTTTACTAAGGCTTTGCTTGAATTGAAAATGAAAATTACATCCTCTGTTTAGTTTCTTTAGTTGTTTTTCTTCTTTTGTTTCTAAACATTTTTTTGTAAAACTATTGTGATATCTTTGGCAATTAATATAATTCTTTGTTAAGCAAAAAAAAAAAATCTAGGCTTCTGAGGGATCTTCAAGGAAAAGAATCAAGCAAACTCAACATTTAGTACAACTTACCCTCTTCAAAGGTTATAGAGATACCTAATCGATTCTACCTCACAAGAACAATTGTAAACAAATCAAAACACAAGTGGTTTAGATTTCTATCTTTTGGAAGCACAAATTTTGAGACGAAGAGTACTTTGTGAATTCTATCTATCTTGTTTCTGGTTTATAGTTCGAAAACTGCAACAATAAATAAGAATAATATTCGGATAACAAAGAACTACCAGGTAAAAGATAGTCTGACTAGGCTTCACAATCCCTTAGTGAAGTCTTTCAAAGTCGTAACCTAATACAGTTTCACCAAAGGAAACCTATATTTTAGAGGACGACTCTAACCAAAACTAGGACACCGATTTTCCAGGATTGAGATTTTAGTTTGCAGGAAGGCCTCTATTTATGTTAATGAATAAGGCTTAGCTTACAAACAAAACTAGGTTTGTGAACTTGTTTCCATGTTTATGAATTACTTTGTAACCAAGCACGATTAACTTCTCCATCATATAGATTGTTCATGATATCATGTGAGAAGTTTGCTTCGAATCACAAAGAAAAAATGAGTCTGCGTACACATTATGCACCAAGTGGGTTCCCTGGGAATAATGGTTAGGTAGTTCAGGAATGGACAAGCATAATTGGAGTATAAAAATATCTTCTTTTATCCATTAAAAATCGAAAATACCCTATCAATAATTTAAACATTTCAATATATATAAAAGAAAAGGAAATTGGGCTAAAAAAACCTGGCTTGATTGGGGTATACCTAATGAGACAAAATAGGGTCATTTTGAAGTAAAAAAGGTCACCCCTTAACCATATATTTTCAAAATGGCTAAATTTCCCTCGCTTAATTAACACTAAAATTTTCATTAGATTAATTAATTAAGTTTAAATTGATTGAATAGATTAAAACTTATGAATTTAAGTTATGAAATTTTGTTTTTGATTGAACTTTTGTGGGATGATTTTTGATGATTTTTTTTTTTTTTTTGAGAATATCTCTTGCAACGAAAATGAAGCACACAACCAAAACACTTCTAAAAAGAGGATCGCAAAGCTGTTGTATGAAATCATACTCAAAATTATATCAGAAATCAACATTTTCAGTTCTTAAAGTATGAAAAGTCGGCAAGGTCGACGAATGAAGACCATGCCGACTATATTTGACCGGCAAGGTATTTAAATGAAGAACATGCCGACTTTATTTTTTTGACACACAGGAAATAGCTATTGAAAAATATTAGTCGGCAAGGTCTACAAAAAAAAAACCGTTGCCTGTTGAAAATACCCTACCAGCTATCTTTTGGTCGGCAAAGTATTTAAATGAAGAACATGCCGATTTTTTTTTTGACACACAGGAGATGGCTATTGAAAAATATTAATCGGCAAGGTCTACAAAAAAAAACCTCTCCGGCTGTTGAAAATACCACGCCGGCTGTATTAGTCGGCAAGGTCTTCAAAAAATACCCTGCCGGCTGTTGAAAAAATTTACAGTCGTCGCCATGGCTGTTATGAAAAGTCAGCAAGATATGCATGTTACGACCTTGCCGACCAAAAACACAGAAATCATAATTTTTGATTTCCAACCTAATATAACAATCAAATCACACAACACAATGATGGGTTTGAGTTTAAACATCATTTATAGTCTTCTTTTCGCTGGTAGAGTCAACAATTTTTTTGGAAAATCAAAGTTGAAGATTTTTATATGGCTTTGGTTGATGGAAGATGAAGAAGAAGAAGAATAAGAGAAGATTTAGTTTTTTAATTTTAGGGTTAATGAAATTAAGAAATGGATTTAGTTTAAGATTTAATTAGTTCAAGGATATTAAAGTAAAATCACTTTTTTTAATAATGACACACCATGTCCCTTTGAAATTTGGTATACCCCAATCAAGCCAGGTAAAAAAAAACAAAAATTCCCCTTGCAAAGATACTCTTAAAAGTAAAAAGGGTCCTCTTATCTTGTATACCCGTATACATGATAAGAGTAATTAAATAATTAATTTTTTGTATTGGATCTAGATATATTTATTGGAATCTTAAATATATTGGAAATACAAATTTCCTTTACCAATGAGAGCTAAAATTCCATCTATACCCCTACTTAAGTTTGCTACGTTCTTCGCTTCAGTTTCCATGAGATATTTTAAGCCATAAAACTAATTACGTTTTTCTTAATCTGATTGACTGAAATCATTGGTATAGATGAAAACTCCAGAAAATCATCATCAAAAAAATTCTGATCTACGAGATAAGATAGCAAAAGTATTTTTCTCAAAACCCATTTAATCAAATCCAAAAAATAGAAGAACGTTAAGAGTGATCAATCGATAAATCAATAAACACCCATATCTTGATTGCAAATTATTATTTTTTTGAAAGAAACAGACCTTTTAATCGATAAAAAGAAACACCCATATGTTCAATTGATTGCAATTGAAGATTAAAAAAACCATCTTGATCAAAGCCAACAAAAATAGATCTGACTTTTTCTGATAAAAAAAACAGATCTGATAAGATTTGAATCATTTGATGATAAACGTTTCATCTAAATCAATGATATAGAACATAGCTAGAGAAATTGCTATGATTTTAATTAATGAACACCCCATTCTTCCTTTACCTTGATTTCATCATCTTTTTTTTTTTTTTGTCATCCATCAATAATGAAATTAATATTATGATGTGTTAGTGAATATGATCTTATTTTTATGAAATTGTAGCACATATCTTATAACAAGAATTATTTTTTGTTCCATTTAGTTATTTTCTGCACATGGAAGAAGAAAGAGAAGTGAGGGAGATGAAGAGATGAAACGGAGAGAAAAACATGATTTTTTTATTTTATTACAAGGGTAAGTATGGAAATATATTCTGCATCTGTATAATTAATGTTACAACGATTATTCCGATACATAATCACAGAAACCTAAATAAAAGTGTGTCATTAAATGACTCTTATCCTGTATACGGGTATACAAGATAAGAGGACCCAAGTAAAAATATCCAAATATCATCTGGGACAAATAATATATTCTCTTCATCGCATACAGATAGATAAATCACAGAAACAAAGACCAAAAATGGCATATGCTTTGAAACATTAAAAAAGAAAAAAGTTAAAAGGCTTTGGAAACAAGCTTGGTAAAGGGGCGTCATGAATTGGTAGAGGGGCGTCAAACTAATAAGACAAAAAAGGTCATTAGAAGTAAATTCAAGTGCCCCTTATCAATAAAAAATCTGTAAATGACTAATTAGCCCTTATTGTTAATAATCAAGATTAGTAATGATAATTAAGATTAGTGTTGATTATGAACAATTAATTGGGGGATATGGGAATTAATTGGGGGATATGAATTACTTCCCCCAACCCATGGTATGTGTTAAGGGGTTATTTTTGGTTATGAAAATACTAAAATACCCTTCCCACAAAATTAAAATCAAAAACTTAAAATCAAAAAACAAAATCATATCCCCCATTTCCATCTCCACTTCTTATCAATCTTATTTAGGGGTAGAGCTTTGAAACCTAAATATTCCCCATTCCCTTTAAAATTCTAAACTCTCCCCACTCTACATCAAATTCTCTTCTCTTCACTTTGGAAACGAATTTTTATTTTATTGAAGTGATGAAGATCATGCTGAAAGTGATGATGACCATGCCGGTATCATGTTCCGGCATATGGTCTTCATCAATTCCGGCATGGTTTTCATCACTTCCTTTTTGAATTTTTTCTGGTTTTAATCACTTCACTGCCGGCATGGTCAGTTGATATGAAGACCATGCCGGTATTGCTTTCCGGCATAGCATGTTGCTTTATTTTCTATCTTGGGAAAACAATACCGGCATGGTCTTCATATCAACCGACCATGCTTGGGAAGTGGAGTGACTAAAACCAGAAAAAATTCAAACTTTAAGTGATGAAGACCATGCCGGAATTGATGAAGACCATATCTCGGAACATGATACCGGCATTCTCGAGAATTTCCTATCAATGCCGGTATTCAAGTGAAAAAAAATGAACATTCTGGATACTTTTCATCCTGTTCCGGCATAGAAATTTAAGCAAAATACTATGCCGGAACATGATACCGGCATGCTCGATAATTTCTTGTCAATGCCGGTAGTCAAGTGAAGAAAAAAATCAACATTCTAGGTACTTTTCATCTTGTTCCGGCATAGAAATGTAAGCAAAATACTATGCCGGAACAGGTACCGGCATGCTCGAAAACTAGATTACCATGCCGGTACCTGTTCAAACCCAGAAAAAAATCAACATTATGAAGATCAAAACTAGAAAAAAATCGTAACGAGAGAGCTACGCCCCCCCGAACCCCCCCTGGATAGTGGCAAACAATTTTTGAAAATTTCCGACAAATCCGGCATGGTTTTTTGGTTGAATACCATGCCGGCACCGAGCTTTTTCAAATTTGCAACAATGGTGAATTCAAAGGAAACAAATCAAATTTTCAACCTCTTAGCAGCAATTCTCTCATCACAATCATCTTCCATTTTCAAAAAAAAATTCCACTTATTTTTTTTCCTCTCCTTCTACTCCTCACCCACACAAATTAAAATCAAAACACACACTAAACTATCCGCCAAATACTTAAGCATATACTAATTATTATTAACTACTAAACATGATTAGTGAGGGCTAGATTAGGAATTAAAAAAAAATATTACATAGGGGGTCACCCAGAATTGCTATTGGGACACCGTTTTTGTCCTGTAGCTATATCCCCCAATTAGTTTCCATATCCCCCAATTAATTCTTCTTGATTATCAAGATTAGTGTTGATAATCAAGATTAGTGTATTATAACTCTAAAATCATATTTTTAGAGTTATAAAAAAAAAAATTTGAGGAGAAGAAAACTTATGTGATATTTGTGAAACCCTAGATTTTGATTCACTTTACCAAAATGAGTGAGTCCAGTGACCCGATATACTTCTAAATTAGTTCCAATTAGCTTTTTCTCGCTCAAAATTATCTAAATTACATAACAAAATCAAAATTTTGAATTTTCAGAAGAACTTACGGTTGCAATTTTGCTCGTGACCAACCGTAACTCTTAGTTACGGTTCGTAAGTTATCGAATACCAACCGTAACTGGTTAAATTTGGGGAAGATCCAATCGTAAACCCAGTTACGGTTGGTAATTTAATTTAGTTACCAACCGTAACTAAATTATGGTTGGTAAATAATGAATAGAAACCAACCGTAACTAACCTACGGTTGATAAGTCATCTTAACTTTTGAACCGTACATAACTATTTGATAAGTTGTTAACATTCAGGATGATTTACGGTTGGTAAGTTTAATTGAGTTTCAAACCGTAACTCAATTACGGTTGATAAATATGATGCAAATAAAACCGTAATCTGAACATATTCCCAAAACTAAGAACTTACGGTTGGTATTTGAGTTTAAACCAACCGTAACATCAACAATCTACGATTCTGATTAAGTATTTGAGTTATTACCAACCGTAACTAGCATAAACCCAGAAATTTCAATTTCAATTTTCATTCAAAACCCTAATTTTTGATACAAAATTAACTTAAATCCAACACAATAAACTAAACCATAACTGGGTTTTTCCAAACATTTTTCAAATCGCAGATTAATCGAAGACGATGACATTTTCGGTTTTAATGGAGGTTAGGGTTGATGGATGAGAAGAGAATATGAAAAAAAAAACTGATTTGATTTTGGTTAATTAATTTGATTTTGGTTAATTAAAAAAAATTGATTTGATTTTGGTTAATTTAAGGTGAAAGGGGTAATCTAGTCATTCTACACACCTATATGACACCCCCTAACCAATAAAAGGGACATTGCTATCACACTTGACGCCCCTCTACCAATTCATGACGCCCCTTTACCAAGCTTGTTTGGAAAATCTTCTCCTTGGTTTGGGTGGTTCAGGAAACGGATGATGCACATGTACACTTACGAAGTGTTGGTACTCGAAACTGATAACGACAAATTGGACAGCGGCTCTTTGCATCAAGGGAACGTATGATGCATCTGGTGTGGAAGACATGTGTACATGGAAACTCCGAGAGACTAATAACGTCTCCATCATTCTGCTCGTCATAGTCTTGCAAACAAATCGAGCATTCATCACCCAAGTCGTTGGCTCCATCGAATTTCTTCATCTTTAATAGGTTAAAAAACGATCCATAATTACGTGAAAAGAATTGCTCTATCTCATGTTGGAAAAAACGGGTTGCAATAGAAGATGAAACAAAACAGGAAGAGATTATTGTACTCCAAAACTTTCAAGGCTCATACGATTTCTTTTAGACAATTATTTCTACCCTCCTAATAAATTGGCGATTACAACAGGTATGTGAAATAATGCCTTCAGGATACAATGAAAGCCCTACAAATGAAATTGAATTCAAGGTTTGTACCCCTTGATTCAATCAAGAACACATGTAAACACTGCTTTCTGATGATGCTTTAGAAGGAGAGAAAACAGAAAAGGTTTTTTCTGATATATATTGAAACGAGTCTAGGGAGATGCTATTTATAGATGTTTTCGCATTTGTTGGGAAAAAACATCTGTTGGGAATTAAATAGTCCCACATTGCCTAAAACACCTAGCCTCTATACACATATAACACTATGGGCCTCTCCACTCATTGCCAATTGGTTTTGAGTTGGAAGCCCAGAAATCTTACATGGTATCAGAGCGAGGCCATACGTGAGTGATATAAATTCCCTCGTATACGATCCACGTGTTAAGAGGCTTAAATCGCCCTTACCCGTGAAGGGGAGTGTTGGGAATTAAATAGTCCCACATTGCCTAAAACACCTAGCCTCTATACACATATAACACTATGGGCCTCTCCACTCATTGTCAATTAGTTTTGAGTTGGAAGCCCAGAAATCTTACATGGTATCAGAGCGAGGCCATACGTGAGTGGTATAAATTCCCTCGTATACGATCCACGTGTTAAGAGGCTTACATCGCCCTTACCCGTGAAGGGGAGTGTTGGGAATTAAATAGTCCCACATTGCCTAAAACACCTAGCCTCTATACACATATAACACTATGGGCCTCTCCACTCATTGCCAATTGGTTTTGAGTTGGAAGCCCAGAAATCTTACAACATCTTTTCACCAACAGGTTTCTCTTCAATGGCGTCTGTTCGACCACAGCCTGGGGGCTACGCCCCCCCAGGACCCCTCTGATTGCGTAGTTGAAAATATTCCAACATCTCAGGGGTTCTATGGTATTTCATATCAATAAAATCATGAGAATGACGAACTTCAACGTCATCCTAATGATCAAAAGTTTCTAGTACTTTTACGACTTGTACAGGGATGATAACGGATAACAAACTAGGCTTCCCTTCTCCGTCAGCTCGCAAGGAAGGGTATTTCATGAAGAACGATGTAAGATGTTGTTTGCAGTAATTCAAAGCAGATGTGTCGACTGTCGAGGGTCCGGTCAGGAACAAAATCTTCAATAGCAGACATGATTGAGGTAAGATCGCAGTTACCCAAAATATCCGAAGATAATAAGTCATCGTATTTGATAGGAAACAGTTTCACGACCGTAGGTAGTTCTTCATGCGAGAAAGTAACTCCGGGAGGAACTGCGGCGGAGGTTGTTGGGATGGTTGCACCAACACTATAGGCTGCGTCTCGCTCGCCATAATCAACTCTTTGTATTACTCTGATAACGTGAATTTCTATTACAACTTGAGTTTGATTGATAGAATTCTTATTATGGTCTCTACAATGAACGGTGGGTGCTGGCATATTCATCCAAGATCTGCTGAACATGGTGCAAGTCCATATTGGACCCTCCATAGTGTGTATTTGGAAGAGAAAAACGAAGGAACTTGTCCCGAGCACGATGAAAAAAAAATCTTACCTAAACCGTTTCTTGGTGTGTGGAGCTGGGTGATTTTGTAACTCAATATTTATAGAGGATTTATTTCCAGTTTTAACACGAGTTCTATTTTCTCCAACTTCTGTAAGAACCATCAAGCAGAGGCCTGCTACTACTAACCTAGCTAGGCAAAAGAAATAAATTCTCTCACCCCGATGAAAGTGGGATTTGATTTGAACCATAGACCTTTTGGTACAACTAAAGCCACCTGTTTTGCCACCAGTTAGATACAGCAGCATCCCTCATCAGTGTTTATAAAGGCATCATCCACATAAATCTTTTTGTGTGAAGTAGAACAATTCAGAAACATACTTGATGATAGATTGTGGAATTAAAATAGAAGGTTGAAACCTGGAATCTGGAATCCGTGGGTCTTCTCATATTCTGATAGAAGAAGCATTTCCAGCAAGCCAGCAGCAGTTGTCTGCTAGAAGTTATGTCCCCACCAGAAAGACCTTTGTATCTTCGTTAAATGTTGAAGAACACCTTATGGAAGACTATAAGTAGCTATTGAGAGTGTTGCAAACTTGCAATAGAAGATAAAACTGACTTTGACAGCACAGTTCTACTACCAGATGATATATTGTTGCCTCCAACCAAAAAGTTTTGAACTAAATTTTGAAATGAAGAAGTCGAAGGAATTCGTACATCAAATATTTTATAATTGAATTTTGTGGGCTGACTTTTAAGTTTATAACTTATTGTAGCAATCTACTCTCTTGTGCCTTCTTTGACAGTTTTTGGGCAGAGTAACCCCTTAGAAGGGCGGCGGTAGCTGGTAACTTTCTACTTTCTGCTCAACAAAAACAACAACAAAAAAAAGATTTTAATCCAAATACCAGAACCACTTACCTGAAGTTAATAGAAAAATGAATGCATGATCAACATAGACTAAAAAGAGATAAGTAATGAGAATTTCAAAGATGTTACCAATAGTATAGAAAAGGAGAGAAGGGAAGACTCCCAAAATTTCAGTCAGAAGACAGAGTTTCTTGCTGCAGGTTTAAAAATCCAATCTAAGACTGCAACACTTACTGCTGTAAGAAATCAGTCATTCACTTACAAATATTTACAGACTTCAAAACATAAGATCATGCACAACCTCCATAATCCACATATCAGAAGAAATCATGAAACAGAAACTTGCTTCAAAAACCTTGACCAGGGCGTCCGTGAAAATGGATCTTTTTATAGCAAATTTTGCAATAAATTAGCTCCACTTGATAATGCATGTTGAACCATCTAGAGTACTAACACTGCACCATTCGAATAAAGCTATTTTACCAATACACTTTTTTTATAATACGAAAAGGATTTTCTTGATAATTAAATTTCAGAGTTTTATGCTTCTGCTTGGATACAATTCTCAATCCTTAATGGAAGTGAGTTGTTCCAATCTGTTCTACATAATAAATCTAAAGAATGTTTGGCGGCTATATGTGCCACACTATTTGCATCTCTTAGAACAAACGCACATTGCCAAGAATCAAAATATTGAAGTAATAGATACAATCTCCTTTAAGATTGTTATGAATCCAGTGGACTGCACTTCTGTTTGCATTAGCTGCCATCACTACATTACTGCAAAGATACCCGAGGATGATCAAGTTAAATATTACGGACTTTGCAGAAGCCAGAAAGCTTTGCTCCATAAAAATGTTGTGCCAAAGTCAAATCCCATGCTTATTGCAGTAATGACTTTGGCACAATTCGTCATATTTAGATCGAACATCTTTAGGTATCTTTGAATCTTAACTCAAAAATAAAGGTGTCATGCCACTTCCATCTGCTGAACTACTTGTTGAGAAATTTAGATATCAAGATGGGGTTCAATTGATCATCATAATCCAACAAAATGAATAACATTAAATTCAACTGGTTTGAGTTCTAATATAATCCAGGATGTTAATGCACAGATGTGAAACCCTCTGAAAAGCACTAAACCATGTATCATAAAGAAAACCTAAAAATTAAACCCCAAGCACCAAACCCAAGAACTAGTAAACTTAGCAACAGCTTGATATACCCTCAGAAACAGCACGATTAGCTAATTCGCTAGTAAGAACAAAACGAATCACGAGAAGTGTTAGTTGGTTTCTTACCTGCCTTGCTAGTCTCTCCGATTCCGCAGCAAGAAATCACTGAATCTCCAAGAAACACCGCATCTCGTTCAACCCACTAGCATTCCGCTGGTCACAGCTTCCAGGAGAGACAAGGCAAGTAATAGGACCAAAATCATACTCACAGTTGCAAAAATGATCCCTATCTTGAGCCTTTCTAAGGTTTACAATTGTGTTCCCATTACTGACAGTCATAGCTGAATCTCAATGCTGCAGATTATCTAAAGTTGGAAGGTGGCATAAGAATAAGCTAAGGCCACATAAATAAGAGTAACCTAAACTAATTGACACCTTCCAATTAACCTTTAGAATGTGAATGTCTAAGCTGAGCTGCTGAAGTAACCGCGAGGCTACCCATCCACTGTTAATAGCATTACTATATCTTCCTTCATTCACTTGGTAACCCATTTGAACTTGCTCAGTGAACTCTTAAGCAACTAACATATAGCTTTCACTAGTGACTTGCTGAATCTAACCAACAACAGCTGTAATCTTCACTTTATTTACTTTAGGTTTATATGATAGAAAACTGGATATAAACTAGATAGAAAAACAGAATTATACCCACTTCCAGATATCCTTAATATGAAACCCTATACCCGAATCTGAAACCGCTAAAACAAAAGAAAACCCAATTTCTATAACCAAAAAAAAAAAAAAAAAAAAAAACAGAAACAGTGATTCAGAACTAGTAAATTTGCTAATGAGGTGAAAACTTTAAAATTTAGCAAAATCATAATTAATGTTTCAAATTTAAATCCAGATAAACCACCAGATTTCACAAATGGGTTTCATTTGATTCATTTGCAGAAATTAGACAATTGATTTCACTGACAAGATATTTTGATTAGAAATTGAACAAATTTCATAACATCTGAATTACTACTTACATTATATGAAACCCTAATTCAAACCCCAGATTGAATCCATCAAAACAAAAGAAACCCTCAATTTCTAAAACCTAGAAAAACAGAAACAACGATTAAGAACTAGTAAATTTGGTAACAGCTTTAGTACCCTCAGAAACAGCATGCTTAGCCAATTCACCAGGAAGAACAAGACGAACAGCAGTTTGAATCTCTCGAGAAGTAATAGTTGGTTTCTTGTTGTACCTTGCTAATCTGGAAGATTCAGCAGCAAGTTTCTCAAAGATATCATTAATGAAACTGTTCATGATTCCCATAGCTTTGCTTGAAATACCAATATCAGGATGAACTTGTTTTAGAACTTTGAAGATGTAGATCTTGTAAGTCTCAACTGATTTCTTTGATTTCTTCTTCTTCTTATCTGCTGTTGAAGCATCTTTGCTTGGTAACTTCTTCTCGGCTCTGGGTTTCTTCTCTGCTGGTGCTTTCTCTGCTTTCTTTTCTTCTGCTGGCTTCTTCTCAGCTGGTTTTTTCTCTGCTTTGGGGGCCATTACAGAAACTGATCGAAGGAAATCTGAAAATCTTTAGTGGGTGAGAGAGAGAATTTTCTAGGGAGATAAAAAATAGAGTAATACACGTAGATGTGAAATGATTCAGAGGGGACTTTGGGAATTTATTATATAGAGATGCTTCTGGAACCTGATTGGTTTCTTATGATTCACGCGGATCGATATTTAAACCGTTGATTAAATTAGAAGTAATGGACGGATCATATGAGAGAAGCTGCGTATTATCCCGGTATTGGTGGAGTTTGATTGTTTCATACGGACCGAGGATGTGGACCGTGGTTTAGTTTGGGGATTTATGGGAAGAAGTGGGGAAGCTTTGGCTATTGAATTTAATTAAAATGTTAACGAGTGTGCACAAATTCCCACTCGTTTAATTTTTATCGGAAATGCTATTCTAAGTCCCGTTTTGCACCCAACTCTGCGCCAAATCCAACATGGCTGCCTTAGCTGTACAAGATTCACAGGAGATCGTGTCCTCGTAATAACGGAATCAAGTGATTCTCTCATTGAGGTTTCTCCGTTCTCCTTTCCTGTGTTTTGTTTTTGAAAACAACTCCATCTCCATCTTGCTAATCTTTGTTGCTACTCTTTGCATCATTTATCAAACAAGAACATCAGATTTGAACAAGTCTAGATCCAAAAAGTAAACAAGTAGTATATCATGAAACACCAACTATAGATATGTGATTTTAACTGGTTTAGATCCCCATAAGAAATTATCAAATCTCATGATTTTAACTGGTTTTACCATAAATTTTTCAAAAACCCACCTTTGATTTCATCTTTTCATTCAAGCCCATATTTCAAATCTGTGATTAAACCCTCAAAATCAGTGAATATTAACCCATTAATCAACCTCTAACTAAAAAATTTTGTCTGTATTGTAAACTTAAATTGGAGGGGTGATAACCTTTTTGATCTGAATCTAGATATGTCTAAAATCTTAATGATTCAATACTTCTAATGGTGTACAAAACAGAACAAAGAACACACCACTCATGAAATCAAAATTGGGTTTTCAGAAAACAATGAATTAACCTTAAAAGTGTTGCGGAGTCTTGGATTATGAACTTAGTGTTTCAATAAGAGTATTGTTCAATTTGGTTTTCTTATTAAGGATCGTAAGCGAGATATAAAATATCTAATGATTTTTCAAGGGAAAGATCAAACTGTGTAATGGAAGAAAGAGAAACGAGAAAACATGAGAGGTAGGAGAAAGTATACGTGACAAAGAAAATAATATGTTCACGTGATTTTTGACATGTCATATGACCACATCGGATTGGGTATAGAGTAGGGTACCAGATCAAGAGGCTCTTCCAGCCGAGGAACATCGATCTACCATGACCGATCAGGTCATGTGCCACCTATGATGGGGCCGAGCAACCCTAATTAATCCGGCCGATCAGGACAGCCACCATCGCCTCTGGTACCTCCCACGCAAAGGTATGGGCCTCCCGAGGAATCGTCCACTGACGAGGATGGGCGAGGTAGAGACGGGCGACAGGAACGAGCGACAGAGGCCAAATTCAAAGAATTAGAGGCAAAAATCAAAGAGCTCTCGGGCGGGGGCGAAGAGAACAAATTGGCAGAAATCATGAGCGAAGCCGAGAAGATGCCTTTATCTCAAGAACTCGAACATATGCCGTTCCCACCAAAGTGTACATTACCTACATTTACTTCTAGGTTTGACGGAATAGGAGATGCGATCGAGCATCTGAAGATGTACACCATGTCGCTAATACAATGGAAGAACAACCCGGTAGTCATGTGTAAATTTTTCCGGCCCGGACTGGAGGGCGAGGCACGAGACTGGTTCTATTCGCTTTCACCTGGGTCGATTAATGGGTATGAGATGTTATTCGAAGCCTTCCTTGAGACCTATATGCACAACAGTCGGCCTCGGCCTAGATTAAACAAGTTGTTTACCCTCTCCCGAAGATTCAGGGAGCCCTTAAGAACCCTGACCGATAGGTGGAGGAAGCTATGTACTGACATTGGAAAAGTGTCAGTAGATCAGGCCATCTTTGGGTTTGAAAACGCGCTAGGGAGATCAGACCCCATATGGATATCCATGTTCTCCGAGAAGCCGAAAACCTTAAAGGAAATAAGAAAAATGCAGGAGCATTACATCGCTTTGGAAGAAATTCAGGACGAGTCAAGAGATAGAGGAATACAAGAGGCTAGTGCTGAATCGGGTATTGAAGCTAAAGCGGTCACAAACGACCCTATTAGGCGACCAGAAAAGAGATCGGATCCACCCCCGAGAAGCAGTGAAAAGAGAGAGTGGATCACTAAAGGGAAGAAGCCGAGGCAGGAAGCCCGATCGTATACCCCCCTAAATGCTCCCTTGGAGGAAGTATTCAAGGAAGTCGAGAAGAGAAACGATATCAACTACCCAACATCGAGGGGAGTTGAGTTCCAAGAGACCAGGGAGCACCCCGAATACTGTCACTACCACCAATATAGGGGCCACTCCACCAACAACTGCCGGGAAGTAAAAGATATCGTTCAGCATCTCATCCGAGATGGGTATTTGAGGAAATTTGTCCGACATCCACCACAGCCGACGGCAACGCCCGGTGCACCGCTTCACCAAGTCCGTATCAATAGAACAGCTCAGTTCGTGAGCACCATTTCGCACTCAGCTATTCAAGACTATACCCTCGGCCCAGTAATCACCTCTAGGATCCATAAAAGGGATCGTGATGGAAAAGAAATATTTAGCGTAGCTAAAGCCATGCCTATGGAACCTTGGATGGTGCAACCCATTTCGTTCTCGGCCAAGGATGCCCCAGAAAATGGACAAGCACACAGTGACCCATTGGTCATCACCTTACTGATAGAAGATTGGGGAGTAAGAAGGATTTTGGTGGATAGCGGGAGCTCAGTTGAGGTGTTATTCTACGACACGTTCAGAAGAATGAAATTATCAGACGACGTGCTCATCCCCTCAACGTATCGCATCTACGGCTTCAATGGCGCAGTGATTATCCCTAGGGGTGAGGTAACTCTAAGGGTTTCAGATGGTGGAGGCTTCCTCGATACACTAACTACCTTTTGTGTGGTCGACGTCGCCTCACCTTATGAGGCAATTATCGGGCGCCCATGGATCGCTGGGATTAAGGGAGTAGCGTCGGCATACCATCATAGGTTGAGGTTCCCCACTTGCAAGGGGATAGCAGAAGTTGTAGGCGACTCCTAGGCGGCACGACAGTGCATGAAAACCGATGTAGGAATTAATGAGGAACGGCGAGCTCGACAAAGGCGAGAGAAGAGCAAATTAAAGGAAATTAAGACGACAAGAGAGTTGGAAGAGGTGATTTCACAAGTGGTCATGGCAAATGAAACTCAATAGCAAGACCCTTTGTAGCAATTAAAGGAAGCGTCCCTATCTCGGGAGGCCAAATCGAACTTCTCGACGGTCGAACCGACTCGGGAAGTGAATTTGGGGACGGTAGAGGCACCAAAGGTAGTAAGGATCGGGACGTTGTTATCGGACGAACAAGCAAGTCAACTCACGACGGTATTAAGAGAAAACTTAGACGCGTTTGCCTGGGAGGTGCGTGATTTGGAGGGAATTGATCCGAAGGCCAGTTGTCACCACTTAAAAATTGATCCAAAGTTCAAACCAGTTAGACAAAAAATGAGGCGCATCGCGCCAGAATTTCAGGCGGCAGTCGAGGCCGAGTTGAAGAAGCTACAGGAATCCGGAATAATAAGAAAATCTCACTACCCACAGTGGATATCTAACATGGTCGTGGTGCCAAAAAAGAAAGGAGGGGTCAGAATATGTATTGATTTCAGCGATTTGAATAAGGCCTGCCCAAAGGACAGTTTCCCACTCTCTAGCATAGATCAGCTAGTAAAATCGATAGTCGGATACGAGGCGATGACCTTAATGGATGGATACATGGGCTACAACCAAATAACTTTGGCGCACGAAGATCAGGAGCATACTTCTTTCTTCACACCGAGGGGATTGTATTGTTATACCAAAATGCCATTCGGACTTAAAAATGCGGGGGAAACATACCAGAGATTGGTAGGGGACATGTTTGAAGATAATATTCACGACACCATAGAATTCTATGTGGACGACATGTTATTCAAGATTCGTCGCGCTAAGAACCATGTCCGAGACCTTAAGGAGATTTTTCAGACAATGAGAAAACACAAGATGAAGATTAACCCCGCCAAGTACGACTTTTGGGTCACATTAGGGAAATTCTTGGGGTATATCATCACCCCTAGAGGAATAGAAGCAGATCCCGAGAAGGTCCGTGCATTCCTTGAAATTCCGTCTCCCGCGACGGTAAAAGACGTGCAAAAACTAAATGGTTGCATAACAGCATTGGGGCGATTTGTATCACGATCGTCGTACAAATGCAATGCCTTTTACGACATCTTGAAGAAAGGAGAAAAATTACAATGGACGGACGCTAGCGAAGAGGCATTTCAAAATATCAAGTTGCACTTAGCTAGCCTCCCGGTTCTTCAGAGGCCCGAGCCGTCGAAAATTCTCACCCTATACTTAGGGGAGACACCTTATGCCATTAGTGCGGTGCTAGTGAAATCGGAGGGGAAAGTGGAGAAGCCAGTGTATTTCACTAGTAAAACATTAAGCCCGGCCGAGAGAAACTATACCAGAATGGAGCAGATGGTACTCGCGCTAGATTTTGCTGCCTCTAAGCTCCGAATATATTTTCAAGCTCATCGAATACGGGTGCTCACCAAATCGCCTATTGAAGCAGTATTGGATAATTCTGGACGATCAGTAAGAATCTCCAAGTGGGGAGCCATAATAAAACAATACGACGTGGTATATGAGACGAGGACCGCGATAAAAGGACAAGTGGTGGCCGATTTCTTGGCAGATTTCCCCCTTAGTGATGAGGATGAGGTAGAAGGTGTACCGGGAATGATGGAGGAACAATAGGAACCAACGAACCTATTAGCCTCCAATAACCCTACTCGATGGGAGGTCTTCGTCGATGGGGCATCAAACAAATATGGATCGGGCCTCATGTTAGTATTTACCACACCAAAGGGTAGGAAGATCGTGCATTCGTTCAGACTAGAATTCAAAGCAACAAACAACGTCACCGAGTATGAAGCGGTGATCCATGCCTTACGAATAATTGTGGAGATGGGGCTGCAATAGGTCCGCTTGACTAGCGACTCACAACTAGTAATTCGGCAAATTACGGGCCAATACGCTACCCATGATCCTATGTTGCAAAAATATTGGGAGCTCGCTCAATTTTACATCAAGCAAATTCCCAACATTAGATTCCGCCACATCTGCCGAAAAGATAACAGGTACTCGGACGCTCTGTCATACATCGCCTCACAACTAGTAGACCCGAGCATCTAAGGCATACGTGTCATGAGGCTTCTTATCCCGTCCATCCCGGAAACACCAGAAGTATGGGTCGAGGTGGCCATTAACACAGCCTAGAGATACAAGGAATGCGACTGGAGAAAGCCAATACATCAATACTTAGAGACGGGTGAGCTACCTAAGGGACGAACCGAGATAAACAAAATCAAAAGCAAGTCGGGCGCCTACGAGCTGCGGGAAGGGATTTTATATAGAAAATCTTACCTAGTACCACTCCTACGATGCTTGAGTAAAGAATATGGCCACATAATCCTTCACGAACTACACTATGGAGCGGCCGGAAACCATAGCTCGGGAAGAAGCTTGTCGGCCAAGGCGAAAAACAATGGGCTACTTTTGGATATACATGAACGAAGATACGAAGCAAATGACGAAAGCTTGTGAGGAATGTCAGCGTTTCGGGAAGAAAATCCATGCTCCCGGAGTACCTTAAAACTCAGTTATAAGCCCATGGCCCTTTTCAAAGTGAGGTATAGACATTTTCGGGCCATTACATGTAGGAACAGGGCAAAGGAAGTATCTGATTGTGGCCACGGATTACTTCACCAAATGGGTAGAGGCGGCACCGTTAAGACATATATGAGACAAGGACGTCTTTAAATTTATCTGGGAACATATCATTTTCCGCTTTGGGGTCCCTGAATCTATCATATCGGATAATGGAAAACAACTACAAGGAGAGAACATCGATCTTCTATTCAACACTTACAACATCAGAAAGAGCAAAGCTACCCCGATTTACCCCCAGAGTAATGGGCAGGACGAGATCACTAACAAAACTATCGCCGACAACATGAAGAATAAACTTGACGGGGAATATGGGAACTGGTGTGAGGAGTTGTATAACGTCCTATGGGCTTACAGAACCACATGAAGGGAATCTACACGATTCTCCCCATTTATGCTTACCTACGGAACCGAGGCGATCTTACCAACAGAAGGCATGATCCCTACCACAAGAACGGAAGATTGGAGGCGAAACATCTCGTCCGATCTGATTTTGGCTAAACTCGACGATCTGGAAGAAACAAGAGAAATGGCGTTACAAAAAATGGAAAATTATCAAAGGAGGTTACAACGAGAATACAACAAGCGAGTTTGACCAAGAGAATTTAACCCTGGGGAACAAGTATTGAAATTTCTGGCTGAATGGGAGCGAAACAAAAAAGGCGGGAAGCTAGCGTCAAAATGGGGCAGACCGTACATAATTGAGTCTAAGGCGGGCGAGGGATCGTACCGATTACTACGACTCGACGGAACAAAAGAGCTCAAACCATGGAACATCAAGTTTTTGAAACTCTAACATCCTTGACGGGCGATACGGAAAAACGGTAAGCATGCATGTCTCCTATCTCTATGAAACCGTGAGGGGTAAGGGATAGGACGTGAGCGACTAATGGTCATTCGTACTTGGGTTAATGCCAGTATGGAAGTGCCGAGGTGAATTACACTCGAATGGTCATTCGTACTCGGGGAAAAGCCAGTGTGGAAGTGCCGAGGTGACTTACACTCGAATGGGCATTCGTACTCGGGGCAACGCCAGTGTGGAAGTGCCGAGGTGCCTTACAGTCGCCTGGCTATTCGTACTCGGGGCTGTGGCAGTGTGCAAGTGCCGAGGTAGCCTAAGGGTTCTGGTGGTTGGAAACCAGTTCCAAAGGTTGTTGAGATGCGAGGTCTCCTCAGCTAGGTGGCCTACTTACATTTGAAAGGTCGCCCCCATCGCAAGTGCCCGTGTCCACTTGCCCGAGACTGGTTGGTCGATAACCACTCGGGAATGTCGGGCCTAGAACTAGGTTGATTGGTACCCTTCCACTGAATCCAAAGAGATAGTGATGAGATACCCCAATCAGGACATGGCATTGGGCCCGATGACCCTCCTTGTTGGGCATGTTCGACAGAAATGATTAAAATACTGACTTACTTGAACCATAATTGTAGGAATAACATGCGACACAAAGGATAATTCGATTGCGTCAAGCGTCTAAGTAAGAAAGTATGAAAAATGTCGTGTAACCATACGGAACGAAGAATTTAACGGAAATAAAACAAACAACGTCGGCGACACAGCACCCCCATAAAAACAAGAAATCAGTGTAGCAGAAATAAAAAAGGGGACAAGTGTTCAAAGCGATTTACAGCCCGACGGAAAAGGGAAACTTAGTGACGCAGCACTACAAAAGAGGAGTTCAAGCCTTTGGAGGAACTGTGCCGGCATTCTTCTGTGCGACCTCGCGCCGCTTGTTCTCCACGCACGTCTCAATACCCGTTTGGACCTTCTCGTCTATCTCGTCCGCATGGGCGACACGTTCATCCTCAAGTTGTTGGGTGAGCTGAGAAACATGCCCCTCGGCATCGGCTAGCTGGGAGCTCAAATCGACCTCGACCTGCTTCAATCGATGGACCTCCTGATCCAGCTCCTGAGAACGTTTCTGCTCGGCTGCAAAACCACAAAGACAAAACATTATTTGTCGGGCACGATTTAACAATTTCGCAAGAGTAAGACGTAGTTTAAATCCAAGGACCGGCCCCAACACATCGATTAAGAGACCTGAAAGGGATGGCAACACCGACTTAAGCGACTCTGCCGACTTAGACAACTCATCCTCGGCATTGGATAACTTCATGGTCAGCTCACTATAGTGTTGTTCGTTGAAATCGTTACTGGGGCAATATTTCTTATGCTCACTCCAATCCCCCATTAACCGATTGCGCGACGCCTGGAGCACATCCAACTGCGATCTATTCCACTCTAGCTCGTCCCTCACCTTATCAAACTCACTCACTCGGCCTAGCAGATCATTATTAGCTCGCTTCACCACATCTTTGTCTCTTAATATTCGGCGACGATCTTCATGTAGGTCTCGATTCTGTATCTGCAAAGTGTTTACCCGTTGCTCTAGATTCGTGGCCAGCGTACTTTGTTCAGCAGCAAGGCATTGGGAAGAGCCCAGATGAGCTCGTAAATTGTCTATCTCAGCCGGGTCGTACTCAAACTGACGATACCGTTCTAGTTCCTCATTGAGTTCTTCGATTTCTCCAGCCTGTCGATCCATTTTGTAATCTTTGTTTGCCATTCGCCGACAGAGATTCTCTACCAAATCCTTCTCAATATCCCATTTCCTCTTCATGATCCTAAACTTTGAAGACGCGTCTAAGCCTACACTGGTTACCTCGGCTATCAGAAGGATACCGACTCAGGATACTGGCACAATAAATTCAATCAACACAAGTTATGATTTCAAGAATAACCATCTACCTTGAGCATCGACGAGTTTGATCTCCAGCTCGTTCACGCGATTCTTCTCGTTCTGAAGTTGAAGTTGGAGAGATTCTATCAAATACCTGTCTCTGTGGCGATTGGCGGCATCTAAGCGTACACGGTTCAGAATCTAACACAAGCAAACGAGTTCACACCGTAAGCGATAACTAAAACAGAAATCAGAAGAGGGGCATCACCACATTCAGACAAGTCGCTCACCACAGTGTCAAGTGTCAGGGCGATGTCGCCGTACAGGGGCACTGCTTTTAGCATCTCCTCATCCGTGTACTTTCCAAAGTCGGAGGAAGTAAGCGCACCCAGAGAGTTCATGATAAGGCCATAGATAGTAAAGGAAGTTTCAGCGCTAGAAGACGATCTCGCAGTAATCTGGGGCACGTAAGGAAGCTCCACCGGTACATCAGTAACAACTTTCTCTGCATCGGGCATCTCTAGGAGCTCCTGTTGGTCGCCCCTACCCTGCACGTCGCCTTTGTCGTCCGAGACATTCTCACCAAATAGCTCATCTTCATTGGAAAGTTCAATGACTGGGGCTTCTTCGGCGGTGGCTTAGCGACTTGTTTACCTCTGAGGGGATTGCTCCTAAGAGGATGAGGGTCAACATCACCTGCATCATCATCATCTTGCCTAGGGTGTTTCTGCACAAGGCGTCTCGTCAGAACATGTGAAGGAAAAAAACAGGGGCAAGTACATGTACTTATAAGAAAATCATTGTGTTTGTTACCTTCCCCTGGTCTTCCTCAACCCTTGTGCCAGCACCTCTTTTCCTAGATCCGACAATATTGGTGGAGCCGACCTAAGATTTTAAAATAGCAACAAATGACTAACTGACGCCCGAAGGTAACAAGATAAAAATCAAGAAAAGCGCATACCTTATCAGCCTTGTCATCATTAACCACCCAGAAAGAATAGGGCTCGGCGGGAAAAGTAGGCGATGGAAAATCACCATGAAGGATCGGACCTCGGACAAGAAGCGGAACTCGGGGATAGATCGGATCATTAGAATGTCGGGCTCGCTTGTTGGAACCCTGACCGATGTGATCGGCATCTAGCATCATCCTTTCAACACCCTCGGGCATAGTTTTGACCCGATGAGGACTTGCAGGAAAACCGGCAAGATCGCCTAAGGTTAAAGTACTAGCTCGATAGTTGACAAGGAAATTGGCAACGGTATACTCAGGAGAATCCTCGGTCTTGTAGGTCGACCACTCGGCAGTAGAACCATGACCATCTCGGCGATCCCTCCATTCGTTCATAATTAGGAAAGTATTGCCAGTCCATTGAGCCAAATCACGAGAAGGCTTGATCTGAGAAAGGATCTCGTAACAAAAAGGGCTATCAGGGTTGTACAAAGGAAGATGAAGGCCTAGCTCCAGTTGGCCCTGGGTGATGACCACACAATCAGCCGATTGCTCGTGTTTCTTCATATCAGACTTCTTCAGGAGACCGTTTTGGCCCGAGAGAAGGGTAAATTCGTAATTTTGAAGATCGTAATTCTCCTTCAGCTGCTCAATGAACTCTTCATCAGAGAGATCTTTCACCCTTTTCTCGAACCTGCACGAAAGAGAAGGAGAACTATCAGAAAATATAGAGCTCATGGCACGGTCATCGTACCTAGAAGGACTATCAAACGAAAACAGAGAAGCAAGAGAGAAAGCATCAAACTCGAAAAAAAACATCATCGACAGACCTTTTTTCAGTCATGGAGGGAGAATAAGCCATTAAAGGAGATAGTGCAGAGCTCGATTTTCGACGAAGAAAGATGAGGCGACAACAGCTACTGTATCAATCAGTAAGGGGGAGATGGCGGAAGAAAATTAAGAAGGCTAGGGTTTTTGAAGCACAAAGTAATAAAGAAATCTGGGAAAGAAAGTTACAGTGGCGGACAGAAAGAGAAAGGATGAAGAAGAAGGGGAAGGGGAAAAAGAAGCGGGCTATTTAAAGAGGAAGAGATGTAACCGACGCCGACGGTTACAGGTAATAAAGTGCAGTTAGTGGGGCAGTGCATGGCGGAATTCGCGGCATGAATGAAGACGTGGAAAGTTGGGACGACGTTCTTCCACTCGTGTATCCCACACGAGCGAAAGAAGGGGCATAAATGTAGGTGTAAATTATCCACAGATCCAGGTGGCAACATCCTAAGCCTTGGCGCACCTGAAAACGAAGGGATGCGAAGCATAGAGTGAAGACCAGCAGGCGCGAGATTTAAGGTGCCGCGTGGATCAGGCGTACAACTGTCGGACAAGACTTGAACCAGACCTCTGACAAAGCTGACAAGACAAGACATGGTGGGACAAACGAGGTGCAACGGTCAATAGGATAAGAAAGTACGTGATGCATCGGCCCATTGCTAAGGTGACAGATATGGTAGGCGACATCGTGTCAAGAGAACACCCGAAGAGGTCGGCTCAGACGAGAGACGGGTGAGGAATTAAGATACGTCGGCCATATGAGACTACATGAGTTGGCCCGAGTACAGAAATGCAAAATGGATGTAACATGACTAACACCATAACTTGGTTGTATGAAACTTCTCTTATAAATAGAGTGACTTATATTCAAGAGAGGTAGGCTGTATTTGAAGGAGGGAGACTCGATTTTACACCAAGAAAAGAAAAGTGAGAAGTAATTTCATCTTTGTAAGGAAATCATACTAAGAGCAACACCTTTGTAACACTTGGAAGTAATAAGATTCACCCTTTCACCCTCGTGGACGTAGGTAATCATACCGAACCACGTATATCTTGTGTTCATTGTTAAGTGTTTACTTTCATTTGACTTGAGTAGAAGCTTTCTATCCTTTGGATGTAGTTGGTAGTAAAATGCATCTACAACATGTTAACAAGACCATAGTTTTGTTTTCATCCTCCAACACTACTTTATTGATCCTCTATCCATCGAGCATCCAGGAACAGAGAGGTAGGGCTTCAGCTTGATCAACATTAAAAATACCAGAAAAGCTCTTGAATGATTGCGTACAACATTAGAAATACCATCTTTGATAGTATGGGGACTAACCGAAGCATCAATATCTTTAACCAATAAACAGGAAGAGGTTACCAATAGTTATTATCAATATGCATGTTAGAAACTGAATTATGATTAAGAAAATGACTGATATGAGAATGAATGTAAATCTTATAATCATAACATAACTTATAAATTTGTTGAATGATGGCCCAAGGAAATTGATGTTTCCCATTCAAGATCTTCGAACATCTACTCTTCCAAATGTGCCATATTGTTATCACTGCTAGATTAAGCAAGTCCTTTATGGCAATTGGTATACTAAGTTATATCTATTTGACCGAGACGGATCTATTCTTGGATATTATCAAATTTTAGAGCTTCCTGAAGAATTGTATTAGAAACAATAAACCATATAGCTCGAGTAAATAGACATTGAATCAAAAGCTGATCTTTGGTTTCAAGACTGTGATCACACATCATACAATGAGGATTTTCCACTCTAGCAATTCTATGAAACCGAGCAGAAACTGGTAATATATCCCTGAAAATTTTCCATATGAACATTTGACATTTGTAAAGGACTCCAAGATGCCAAATCATAAGCCACATCTTTTGTTGTTGATAAGTAATCACTTGGATAGAATTTTTCAATAAAATAGTCGTGTAAGCCGAATTTACTATGAACCTCCCATTTTTGGTCAGAGACCATCTCATTCTGTCTTCGACTGGTTGTTGAGGTGTCTTGATATTCTCTATCTGGAGAATATGTTCACTTGTATAGATTATTTTGCAGTTTATTTGTTCTTCAGCTTCTATTCTCATGATCAATAAATTATGCTACTTTGAGATTAGTTTGCTGGACAATAAAAACATGAGGCTGATAATCTTTAGCAGACACATTACCAAACCAATTACTTTTATGAACATTAATAATGGAACCATCTCAAATTTCCCATATGTGAAATCTTTTAATCCATTTCAGACCTCTTTGATTGTCATTCCAAATCCACGTGCCTTTCTTTTTAATTTTCCCATAGATAGGATCAATATTCCCGAAGTACCGAGATTGTAAGAGTTGGACCTATTTTGCATCTTTTTCATGAATCATTCTCCAAGCTAGTTTTGGTAATAGAGATTCATTTAAATATATCATATTCTTAAATCCTAAACTCCTTAATATTTTTGGTTAATTCAACTCCTGCCACCCAATTACACATCATCCTTTAGAGTTAACTTTATTCCACTAATAATTCCTTTGCGGTGCCTCCATTTTCTTAATTTTTGTACCTGGAACTTGCATACAACTCATTTAGTATTGAGACATAGAGCCAACCATAACTTGAATCTGAGTACTTCTACCAACTTGATTTACTAACTTCCCCTGCCAAGATTGAAGTCTAAATCCCATTTTATCTAGAGACTCATCAAAACAGGCATTCTTATTTTTACTTATAAAAAGTGGTATACCCAAATATTTCTCCTTCAACGACATCCTTTGCATGTTTACCAATTCAGTGAGATCTTCTTTAGCTTACTCATTAAAATTGTTGCTAAAATGAATACTCGATTTACTAAGACTTACCATTTGACCAGATACTTCACAGAATTGGTTGATAATCTCCATCAAATTAAGAACAAAATTTCTTGAAGCAGATGAAATTTTTTTTTGCAGTCGTCTGCGGAAAAAAAAGATGAGAAATTTTAGGACCTACGGTAACTGGCTGGAAGAGTGAGATCTATCCAGTTGATTCAGTTTCCTATAACATCCTACTAAGAGCCTTCATGCATAGAATAAATATGTAAGGGGATAATGCATCTCATTGCCGGAAACCTCTCGAAGGAATAAAATAATGAGTAGGAGATCCATTTAGAAGAATTGAAACTGAAGAAGTATTTATGCACTGTTTAATTAACTGACACCACTTGTCACTGAAACCCAAACGTTCCATAACCTTAATAATAAAAACCCATTCCACTCTATCAAATGATGTAGCCATATCCAACTTTATTGCAACTGCACCTGGATAAGCTTTGGTTTTCTTTAAGTAATCAATAACTTCATGTGTGATTATAGTGTTATCTAGTATATTTCTTCCAGGTACATAAGCTACTTTCCAGGGAGAGACAATATGGTTGAGATATTTCTTAAATCTATTAGCCAGACTCTTTGAGATAACTTTATAAGCTATATTATAAAGGCTAATAGGCCTGAAATCTTATGGAGTTTCAACACATAACTTTTTCAAAATTAAAATTTGAAAAGTATAATTCAACTGCTTAAGTAAATAACATGTTAAAAAAAATTGTTTAACCATATCAACCAAATCATATGCAACTTTATCTTAACAAATTTGATAAAACCCTGCTTGGAACCATCAGGGCCCAGTGAAGCCCAAGAATTAATCTGAAATACCACTTGCTAAATCTCCTCCCTCGTAGGAATCCTAGTAAGATCATCATTATCTTTCTTAAAGAGACATGGAGTAATCAAGTAAAAAATATCCGAGTCTTGTGAAAGATTACTAGAACTAGTAATTGTGCCGAAGTGATTAAGAAGATTATCTTGTATTTTCTTTCATGAAGTGTACAGCTTTCCATGTTCATATGTAATGAAATCAATTTGATTGAGCCCTCTTCTATAATTCTCATTTGCATGAAAAAAAATAATTATGTTTCTATCCTGGTTGTGAAGAAATTTATCTCTTGACTGTTGAAGACCAATATCAGCTCTAACTTGATACCAAGGTTGAAGTTATGATTACAATTCACTGATAACCTCCCAATTCACCACATTTGAATTATGAGCTTCTTGAATCTTTTGTTGCACATCTTGTATTCTATTTTATGTATTTCCAAAAGTCAATTTCTTCCATTTTCGAATCCCTTTGCGAGCATTATTCAGTTTCTTAGTAAATTGAGCAACATGTGATCCAGACTGAGTAACTTTCCATTCTCCTTGAATCATCTCCTTAAAAGACTCATGCTTAGTCCATGTCTCATACAATCAAAAATGTTTATACAACCTAGAATATATATGATTAGTATATAATAAGATGGGGGCATGATATGAACCCACCGAAATGAGGTTGTTTATTATGGCATCTGGAAAAATTGAGATCCATTCATTGGAAGCCAAAGATCTATCCAATCTGGTTTAAACAAATTGAATAGATTTCATATGATTGGACCATGTAAATGGATTTCTGGTGAAGGAGACTTCCTGAAGACCGCACTCAAAGTTTGTTTGGTGTATGATATTGGGTGTTGAAGGCTTATGAATGGAGAATGATTGTGTATCATCGCAGGATAAAGTTACATTCAGATCCCCAATAATAACCCAAGGAAGATTCATATTCATGCCTTTTTTTTTTGCAATACACTTCCATTGATTTATTGTTTCCTCCTCAATTTGATTGCGACTTCTTCTATAATTCTCCTTCGCATGAAAAAAAATTGTGTTTCTATCTTAGTTGTGAATAAATTTATCTCTTGACTGTTGAAGACCAATATCAGCTTTAACTTGATACCAATGTTGATTTTTAGGACCAATATGGACTATAAAATTAACCATATTATCAGTAAAATGCATTAGCTCAATTTAAAAACCATCTTTCCATGAAACTGCAAAACCCCGGCCGTAATTTTATTATTATGACTCCATACATTCGGATAATTCATATGATGCAATAAGAAAATAAGCATTCTTGTTATGTTATTTAGTTTCAGAAAGAAAAATAATGTCAGGGCTATATTGTACTATGCAATCTTTTAGATGATTTCTAGTATGCTTGTTTCCTAAACCATGAACATTCCAAGCAAAAATTCTCATGTTTACTAAACAAACTAACTGGTAATACTCGTGAATCAAACTAAGAGTGAAACAAGATAATTAAAGACAAGAAAACAAGTAAAGTGAATAGATTAAATATAAAATTAGAATGGATATATTAGGGCAATTCCTATGGCAATGTTCAAATGAAAATATTTGTTGAGCCAGGTGTATGGCCAAATAGGGTTTTGCACTATGGAAAAGAAGTGGGAAGTTGACCGTTAAGCGACGGACGAAGTTCCAACGCTGGTGCACGTCGTTTAAATGCTGGCGCTCGAAGTTCCAGCTCTGGCGCTCCTGGAAAAAACACCAGCGATCGCAGCAGAGCCGGCAACTGCTACTTTTAAATGGTCACCAGAACGAATAGTTTCTACCTCCATAAATACGGCTCGAGTTTGATCCCACAAATTCACAATAATCTTTCACCCGATCAATCTTTTCTTAATTTCAATTTCTTTTAATTTTCAACAATGAATTCTGATTTTGATTCTTCGGAGGAACATATGGAGATGGATGAAATGTTGTATGAAGAAGAAAGAGAAATGTGTATGGATTTTTTGCGACAAATGGATGAAGATGCATATCAAGATAGAAGAAGGCGAAATTTTATGTTGTAATTATAATCCGGGATCATACGAAAGCCTTTAGATCCATATGAAGTTTCAACTAGAAGATGGACGTGGTGAGATCAACATTTTACCACGAAAAGATGATTCATGATTATTTTAATCATGATTGTGTCTATTCCGATGAGGATTTTCAGCAACGATTCCGCATGGTCCGTGAAAAAGCTGGGGTCTAACAACCACACCCAATATTTCGAATTAGCAATCTGTATGGACAAACTCCGAGTTTCTTTCTAGAGAATCAAATAGACAGTCAGACTCAATCTAGATAGAAATATCTCAAGGAGTTATTATCTCTCTCTTGTTTTGATTTACTCAAGCTAATAGAAATCAACGAGTCTTTAATCAAATACAAGGATTAACTTGGATGATACCAAAGACCAATATCCAATTCAATCAATGTAAATCAACAACCAAAGGTTGGATATTCTAATTGATTGATCTTCAACTCACAACATGTATTATTTCAATTATAAAGATAAACAATATAATGCGGAAAATGAAATTACATAGACACTAGAATTTTGTTAACGAGGAAACCGCAAATGTAGAAAAACCCCAAGACCTAGTCTAGATTAAACATACACTGTATTAAGCCGCTACAGACACTAGCCTACTCCAAGCTAACTTCGGTCAGGACTGTAGTTGAACCCCAATCAATCTCACACTAATCCAAGGTACAGTTATGCTCTTACGCCTCTGATCCCATCAGGATACTACATACTTGATTCCCTTAGCTGATCTCACCCACAACTAAGAGTTACTACGACCCAAAATCGAAGACTTTAATAAACCAATCTGTATCACATGGAAAATTCTACGGTAATAGATAAATCTGTCTCCCGCAAATGTACCTACGAGTTTTGTTTCGTCTTTTGATAAATCAAGGTGAACATGAACCAATTGATAAAACCAGATTTATATTCCCGAAGAACAGCTCAGCTTTATCAATTACCTCACAATAATCTTAATCGATGCAGCGAAAAAAGATATTGTGGAATCACAAACGATGAGACGAAGATGTTTGTGAATACTTTTATATCTTGCCTATCGGAGATAGAAATCTCAAGCCAATTATTAAAATTGTACTCGTACGATAGAAACAACAAGATCATATTACACAACTACGATAAAAGTAGTATCGGTCTGGCTTCACAAGCCCAATGAAGTCTTTAAGTCGTTAACCTGGTTTAGAAGAATAAACCAAAGGTTAAAGGAGAATCGACTCTAGCTATGCAATTAGTATCATACTTAAGGTATGGGGATTATGTTTCCCAGCTACTAGAGTTCTCCCTTATATAGTCTTTTAAATCAGGGTTTGCAATCAATGTTAGCTTAGTAACAAAGCATTCAATATTCACCGTTAGATGAAAAACTAATTAGATTCAAGCTAATATTTATCAATCGTTAGATCAAAAACATAGCTTGTTATACACACATGTAATGCACGTTTGTAGGCTTGTGAAAACCGTACCCAAACTTGTACATTAGTTGGTTCAACATAGTTAACCAAATGGTTAGCCATATGATAACTTCCATATCAACCATATTCTTCTTCACCATAACTAGTTCAAATGACTCAAATGAACTAGTTAGAGAGTTGTTCAATTGCTTAGATCTTTATGTACTACACAAGACACAATTGAAGCAAAAACGATTTGATTCACTCGAATCGGTTCATGAACTATATAGCCACGATTTGCAATATCATTCCTTAGTTTATAAAGATGAGTTCACAAACATCGTTTTTGGACATAACCTACTCAAGTTCGCGAACTTAAGCTCCCGGATGGAGTTCAAAAACTCCAGCAGAAATTTTCGGGTTCGAGAACTTCACCAGTTCGCAGACTGAAGCTCACGCGCTTCTCTAGTTCTCTTGATCAACAAAGTTCGCAAACTTTGGTTCAAGGAATAAGGACTTATACATATGTGTTTCCACAACAATGCTTATATCCTCCATAGCTCATATTGTCTAAACTCTCATTTCAATCATTGAAACATTCTCAGAGGATGTTATATAGTTGTTATTCACAAACCATTTTTCGTCATAGCAATTTTCAAAGTGATTGAAA
Organism: Papaver bracteatum; assembly: GCA_023529315.1. Taxonomy (NCBI): domain Eukaryota; kingdom Viridiplantae; phylum Streptophyta; class Magnoliopsida; order Ranunculales; family Papaveraceae; genus Papaver; species Papaver bracteatum. The sequence continues at coordinate 844,290 of JAJJWX010003264.1, forward strand.
CTTAACATGACTTTTGTCACTAGGTAAAGATGAACTTGGATAAAGCGAAAGCTTTACCAACACATATTTCGAGAAATTGATATGCAAGGTATACTCGGCTCGAAATACCACATGTGTATAATCTTATTCTATATAGTAAAACGATTTTGTCTCAAGATAGGAGATAGAGTAGATAGACTTTTGAGTGATAGATAAGTTCAAGTCTCCACATAACTTTTAGTCGATGAAGATCCACCAGTTTCTTGAGTAGTCATTCGTCTTGTTTGATGATTTCCATGGATTTCTTGAGCTCAACTACACTTTCTATCATAGTCCGAGACCTTAACTATAGTAGATTAGAAATCAAGACTTATAGTTTTGATCACTAACATTGACAAACATGCTTGAGATATCAACGCATGCGAGTTCGACCAAGCAATGCTCTAACATTCCGCAATTTGATGCAAAAGATTATTGCCGATCTTTGTCAGGTACAACCTTTATTTAATTATCAGTATGATACATGATATGTACGAGGCTTTAGTCCCGAAAAAAAGTTCACTACGGCCCTCTGTATACTATGTTACAGGGTACCAGCGGATTCCACAGATGATTACATCCATATTTGGAAAACAACTTCCTTTAGGTATCTCAAATTGTTTTGCGAAACAATAGTCGAGCATTTTGGTCCAACCTTTTTAAGAAAGCCTACTCATAAAGATGTTCAAAGAATAACTGAAGAAAACACCACGAGGGGGTTTCCAGGAATGCTAGGTAGTCTTGACTGCATGCACTGGATGTGGCATGCATGTCCGGTTGAATGGGTAGGCCAATATAAGGGTCATTATCCAAAACCAACTGTAATTTTAGAAACTTCAGCTAGCTATGATTATTGGTTTTGGCATGCCTTTTTTGGACTCCGGGGTTCAAATAACGATCTCAATGTTTTGTATAAGTCACCATTATTTGAAGATCTTAAGAATGGGATCGCGCCGCACTGTAATTTTACCATCAACGGTCATCACTACACTCAGGGTTATTATTAGTATTGTTTATTTTAATTAATACGTTTTTTTTTAATTTAAAGTTGTTTATTTAAACGACTACACTTAAAATTATTGAGGAAGTTATATTAAAAGTAATTTTAAATAAATGAGTACAATTAAATTAAACTTAACTAAACAAGAATTAAAATCAATCATCAAGAAGACTGTATTCATATTCGTTTTCTTCCGAGGCATCATCTTCGTCTTCTTCCACATTCACATACTGGCCAGTTTGTTGAGGGACTTGTTGTTGTTCAGCCGCATGCATTTCCTTAGTCCATGCAGCAAGTTGTCTTTCATTCATTATTGAAGTGTTCAAGGAGAGTATCTTGTTTAGATTACAATCCCTGCAGTATTGTTCTCATGAAAGACGACTTTTTTGTTAATTATTTATAGCAATGCCACGGTCCCTGGCTCTATCTGCTTCTATCTGCATCTCGAATTCCTTGTGATCATAATAGTTGAAACCGTGATGAGTGCCAAATATTGCATATTCATACACCTTTTCATTGGCACTTAACTCATCTTTCGCGCTTCAAAGTCATATATTATCCCAAATTCTGCATTCTTACCATCTTCAAGAATAAATATTTGTATTAATTAATTTTGTGTTTTTAAGTACTAAATAAAGCTTGGAAGAATTGAGAAGACAAAAGAGAAGAAAGTTGGAAGCATTGCAACCCGCTCGCGCATCAGTGGCAACCTGTTTACAAATTCATGGGATTTAACAACCCATGATCCAAAACCCAAGACCCAAATCCATTTCCACCTCATCCCCATTGGATTCTTTCCAAAACATCCACCTCACCCCCATTGGATTCTTTCCAAAACATCCACCTCACCCCCATTGTATTCCATTCTATCCATCAATTAAGAAAACATGTTTTGTTTAATTGTTGAGTGGTTCTTCTACAAGTAAATTTGAATCCCAAGTGTGAGAGAATTTTTGTGTATAAATAGAGAGGGTTGTTGTGTTGAAAACTCATCCAAGAATAGCTTGTTCATGTTAGTTTATCAAATTTCAATTTTGTTGTAATGTTCTTCATGTTCTAATTTCATTTACTAGGGTTTAGATGAAGCCCTAATCTCATTGGTATGTATTCATATCTTGTATCTTGTTCTTGAAAGTTTAGAATTGTTTAAAGATATAATTTAATCCAAGTATTTCAACATCTTGCTCTCACAATGTATGCCATGTATCCATTGTAGTTAGATTATCTCTATGTTGATTATGCTACAACTCATGCTTAACCAAACATTGATCTTTAGATTAGTTGTGCTTAATTAGACAATTAATTCTTTGGAGAAATACTTTAGTTGTGATTAAATTATCCATTGGAGAAACACCTTAGTTATACGGTAGACTTGAATCTACTATAAGGACAAGAATAATATTACAAGTTGAATGCATATCATAGGTTATTGGTGGATTTGAATACCCTAGTATCCATATTATCATTGTTTACATATCTTGTTATTTGCATCTTTTACTTTTATTATTTCAGTCACTTGAAAATCATATCGTCGTATCGAAAAAATCAAACCCCTTTTGGTTACTCTCTGAATCAGGATTTAGAATCAACTTCTACACTCTCCAAGTCTCTGTGGTTCGACCTGTGCTTGCCCTGTGTTGCTTGTCGACACTGTGCACTTGCAGTTTATACATAGAAGTAGGTATCTTTCCGAGCCTACCAAGTTTTTGAAGTGTTCAAGGAGAGTATCTTGTTTAGATTACAATCCCTGTAGTATTGTTCTCATGAAAGATGACTTTTTTGTTAATTATTTATAGCAATGCCACGGTCCCTGGCTCTATCTGCTTCTATCTGCATCTCGAATTCCTTGTGATCATAATAGTTGAAACCGCTTGAACCTCCTTCTAATGCTCATTGGGCTGCGTCTCTCGCTGCTTTTGCAGCTTTCTGACCCCTCCATCTTATTCTCTTGACGTTGGTGTTATAGTTGTGTTGTTCCTGACTACTTGTAGATCCAGTTCCATCAGGTGAGGAAGCATGCCCTCCATTCTGAAAATTCTACGAGATTGGACCATGTGGTGATCTTGTAGGCACTTGATTACCTTCCAGAAAGTATAGATTAAACTTGTTAAGCGCCCTCAAAATGATGAAACAAGTTTCATGTTGGAAGCCCATTTTGTGGGATCTTTGCCACTCTTCCCGGTTCACCTTCACCACTTCTTCTGTTGTGCTACATTTCAGTGACCAAAGCTATAAATTCAGTAACGACTGCTGAAATTGTGTGAAAACGATGAGACAACCCATCAGCATCACGTCTATTGGGGGGTACATGTTTCTTCATAATTTTTTTTATAAAATCTTATCATAAAAAGTTTTTTTTCTTGATAAATACCATTGATTTCATCTAACATATATAATACATAATTTCTGCAAAGTGACCCATCTTCATCCATCGTATACTTGACACCACAAATTCTTGTGTTTCTTAGTTATGATTGTGGTGTTTCTTTTTGTGTTTCTTGTTGTGATTGTTGTTATGTTTATTGGTGTGATCGTTTTTGTGGGGATACCATATTTGTTAGAATTGAAATTTAAAGAGATGAAATTTTTCTGGTAGATTGGGTTGATATGAATAGTTTTGTTTGAAAAAAAAAGGTTAGAGATGGTATCAAATTGTGTAATTTTGAGGTAGTGATGAAGAAAGTGTGAGTTTTAAGTCTAGAGATGAACTGAATTTATAGGGAAACAAAAAGGAGCAACAACTGTAGGATGGAAGGAGCCATTGGTGCTTTTATGAAAAACGTGGCGCCTTTAGAAAAAACGCTGGCGTGTGAAGTAACAACTGGCGTTGGAAGCACAAGCGCCAGCGTTTTTGGCTCAAACGCCAGCCTTGGTGCCAAGATCGGCCGATCTCACATCAAACGCGCGCTACATGTTCCATCTCACTCAACAAACCAACAAATTTGTTGGTTTGTACATCCTTTTTCATGTTTGTTGAGTCCATAGTGGGAGAAAAATCAACAAACTTCAAGTTTGTTGAGTCCATATGAACTGCTCTTAGGAGATTAATCTGGTCTTCCTGCTCTGTTGCTAGGTCCCCAAAATTCTGTTTAACAAGAATGTCTCAATCTCCCGCCTGAGGATAAGGCCTATAGAAACTTGGATGCATTTCATGTTCAACACTTTGATAATCCTATGGCACATACTCATCCGATACTCACTTTCCATTTGCTCCTTCTGTGCATTTAACATCTGAACATTGGCATGACTACTTGCTCCTGAACTTTCTCTTGCTTTTTTAGGTTTTATACTCATCCGATACTCACTTTTCATTTGCTCCTTCTGTGCATTTAACATCTGAACATTGGCATGACTACTTGCTCCTGAACTTTCTCTTTCTTTTTTAGGTTTTTGAGTTGTAGATGTTTCAGCACCCCCTAAGGACTGACTGTAAATGTTGGAGACATGAATCCCATCCCCAGGAATTTAAAAATATTTCTTCTCCGATCTCTTTTTCCCTTTTGTCTTCTTAGGAGAAATAAATATATTTTCTCCTTGTCTATACTTAGGATTATTCTGCCTTAAGGCAATAACCTCTCCAAAGTCTTCATTAAACTTGAAGATATAGCTTGCATTGGTCTGCATATGTTCAGCCTTATCTACATGATTCATCATGAGCAAGAATAAGACATGCGGGGCAAAGCTTTCTTGGTTGGCGTTGGAAATAATAGGAATCCATTGAGTTACTTTTGTTGCATTTTTAGTCATTAGTCCGTGTAACATAAGATTTTAAATATTGAACTTAATGAGAGCACTTACAACATTTGTATCTGTCGGGTTGCCATCTTCTGGTTCTAACTTGAGAGGGTTTCCAAGAATGCTAGCAATTTGATTGTCAATCTCTACATTAAGAAATTCAGGTGGAAGCTTATTGATGTCTCTCCAAAATTGTTGAGTAAGAAAATCTAGATTTTTAGGAATAACTGAATGAGACTTTTCCCTGAAAACAGCCAAACAACTATCAAAACTCCACGACCCATTCTTCATAACTGAATTATAACTATCCCAATTATACAAACAAAACAAAAACATAAATGTGTCATGTCTTCTTATCTGAAAATGACCATGACCCCATGCCATTGTAGCTTCCTGCTACACTTTGTCTGTCCCCATTGTATGCTCACAAATACTTTAGCAGTTAAACTAATTTTCCATTTCTTAATACTTGGTTTTAGCTTAATACGAGGGTATCTAATTACTCTTTGGATTTGCTCATCACCTTCCAAATTAGTATTTTCAATTCTCTTTATGAGATCAGAATCAGAAACCTCGCCAATATATTTCCTAGACATGGAGATAATGAAAAGTAGTAATGAGATAATGTGACACCAAGAGATGGAATTTTGAAACATGAGAAACTCTCTATTTAAAGACAGCTTGCATGAAGTTCCTCGACTACGTGTTGAACTCTTCATATATGTCATGCCACTTCTCTTGAACTCTACAGAGTGATTCATCATGTTTTTATTTTTTTGATCTCGTTAGTATAATAGCTTCCCAATTCTTTTTTTATCAGACCAACTTTTAATGCATGTGACATGTTTTTCTTTAGTACATTCTTTATTGAAATTAATTATTCAGCCTTATCTCTATGGAACCTTGATCGAGAACCTTTGGATATGGGACAACCATTGAAAATGCAACCTTTGACAGACATAAGAAGCAAGAGCCCTGTAGGTGTAAATTATCTACAGATCCAGGTGGAAACATCCTAGAACCGGTGCACTCAAATACGAAGAGACGCGAAGTACAGAGCGAAGATTATCGGGCGCGAGATTTAAGGAGCCACGTGGATCGGGCGTAATAATGTCGGACAAGACTTGACCCAGACTCCTGATAAAGCTGACAAGATAAGGCGTGGCGGGTCAAATGAGGAGCTATGGTCAAACGAATAAGAAAGAACGGGTCACATCGGATAACCGTAAGGTTGACAGTAAAAGATAGGCGACATCGTGTTAATAATGCATCTAAAGAGATCGGCCCGAACGAAGGATAGGCGAGGAGTCAGGATACATCGGCCACATGAGATGACATGAACCGGCCAAATCACAGAACTGCTAAATAGATGTAACATGACCAACACCTTAATTTCGTTGTATAGAACTTCTCCTATAAATAGAGGGACTTGTATTCAAGAAAGGTAGGTTGTATTTTGAGAGAGAGAAGGAGAGAAACTCGAGTGAACACTAAGAAGAAGTAAGTGAGTAGTAAGTGCATCTTGTAAGGAAATCCCACGGAGAGCAACACCTTTGTAACACTTCAAAGTAATAAGATTCATCCTTTCACCCCCGTGGACGTAGGTAATCATACCGAACCACGTATATCTTGTGTTCATTGTGGAGTGTTTACTTTCATTTGAGATGAGTGTAGTTGCAGAATAATCTACAACTACACCCTCAATAGAATTAGTAAAAACTCAAGAAGTTCTTGATGGTGAATGATAATTTTCTTGTTAATTCTCTTAGTTGATTACATAGAATTATCAAAATAGAACTAGAATAGTTACAACTTTTTCTATTCTCTTTCCTAAGATAATTTCTTACACTCATTAAAAGAGCCTCCCGAATTTTACATTTGAACTCCTATTTATAGTAAAACTTATGTATTCAGTATATGAATTGCGAAGTATCGCAATTCATCCTCGCAAAACTTCATATTTCTCCGCGCTACTTCTATCATTGTATCATTTTATAACTCTTTTCTCCTTTATTTATTACGATACTCGTGAACTATTATCTTGAGATATTCAGTACCTACATCTTGCCTCTTCTCATGTCAATTCTACGAAGAAGAAATGATCGTGAGAACATAACCGTTACTTAGTCTTTTAGAATTTGGACACGTCTTTTGTAACCGTCCTTTTCTAGTTATTCCTTTATATAACTTCTTTATATTCTCTTCCTTTTCTTCTTCTTACTTCTGCAATTTTATCTTCTGTTCATACTCTCCATTACTGTTTTCTCTGCAATTTTTTCTTCTATTATATCTTCATGAGTTCTCCAAGGTAATTTCCTTCTATCTCCGCGCATTTCATTTGTTCTCCTCTTTAATTTCTGTATAATTTGTTATCTGATTTTGGTTTATTTCAGCAAAATAACTCCTCAGATGAAAGCTCAACTAAAAAATTCAAGCCCTAATCCACGAAGAAGAAAATCTGAGAATCAAAAGGTAGTTAAAATACTTTGCCTTCTTTCCTGAACAATATATTGTTGCCTCAGTTTTTAATCTACATTTTGATTCGCAGGTTGGCGAAAAACCAAACCCTGGTAAGAGATCTCGAGTAACTAAACCCACACCATTAATTCCGATTGATGATTTCCTTCTTGAAGTTGATAAGGAATTTTCCTCTCCTCCTCGTGAAAATGCTTCTTCACACACTCCTGCCTCTACTCCATTACCTACCTTTCAATCTCCCATCAATGTAAATTTATCAACACTTCTTCAAGATCAACCCTCGCAAAATATTTCTTCAACTTCTTCTCTTGAAAAACAACCCTCGCAAAATATTTCTTCAACTTCTTCTCTTGAAAAACCTATCTTGTCCCCAAATCCTTTGAGTGCTATTTCTCCAAACAATTTGCATCTTGCTCTTATTCCTTCAAATTCTTCTCCTCTTCCTCAGGAAATTCGAGATGGAATTTATTCAACTTTCCGAATGTTATCTGAGGTTTTGATCAATACTGCGAAGTCTACTAATGTTCGTTCGCAATATGAGTTTTGCGAAATGCTAAATAATTTCGTCAATCCAGACATTTCTTCTTCACGTCAATCCTTGGAAAAAGAAATTGAATTGCTTCGCCAATCTTTGAAATCTTCTCAAGCAGAATGCGAGGATCTCCGTAAAGAAAATTATCATCTTCAAAATGATTCTCTCGACTGTGCGATTCTTCGCAAAAGAAATGATGAATTGAAAGGTATGATTACTATCTTCATATTTTCCCTTTTATTTACTTATATTCTTCATATGCTTGAAACATCCATTAAAACCCATTCCCCTTTATAGAATCCATCCAGAAATGTAGAAGATTGGTACTTCACCATGAATCAGATGCAACAGAATATCGAACCAAGCATGAAAGCCTCTCAAACCAATTCTCCCATTTATCTAATCTTTACTTGTGTGCTCTTGACAACTCTGACGCTCTTTTTCAAGAGAATACTCAACTAATATATGATCGAAATTTTTTGAATGATGACATATCTCAACTTTTTTCTTCCTTAACTAAAGCTAATTTGAGAATAGAAACCTTATTAGAAGAGAACAAAACCTTATCAGAAGAGAAATGTTCATTTTTGAATACAATGATTGTTTCTTCGCAAGAATTAAAAACTCTTCAGAATAAATGTTGCGATCAAGAAAATCTTCTTTCTTTGTTGAAAGGTGAACTTGAGGAATTAAAGAAGTCTTCAGATGCTGAAAGAAATTCTTTTGTTATTGAGAAGAATTCCCTTATTAATAAGAATATAGTCTTGAGTACTAAGAAGAATCAACTTGAAGAAGATTATTCGTCATTAAAAAGTCTTAATGCCAAACTTGCGAAGGATAAAAATTTTCTTCTTTCTAAAGATCAAAAGCTTCAATCTCGACTTAAAGGATTAGTTGGTGATGGTTTTGATAATGCGATGAATCAGATGAAGAACTGTTGTCTATCTTTAGCTCAATCTCTTACTTCGCAAAGAGAATGTAGTCATTAAAATTTGACTGCCTTTGGTATATCTTTAAATTTCGTTATACTCGCAAATTTTATCCTTTGAATTTTGTTTTATTCGCAGAATCTGAGAACAACCTTCGTAATGCGAAAGATGGATTAGAAGCCTCCTGTTCCGAGCTTCGTAAGAAAAATGCTTTGCTTTCTACCCTCTTAATAAACTCTCGTGACCGTGCTACTTGGAGATTCAACTATCTTGCTTATTCCAAAGATATCGAAGATACCAACCATCAAAAAGCTATACTTCGTGAAAGTCATCTGAAAGCTCAAGTCTTTACGAATAACATTCTCTTATCAAGAGCCTTGCCTCCTGTGAAAATTACTCCTCTGAAAATATCTGACGATGAAGTTGCTCGTGAGCCTGATAGTGATTTCGATTATGAGAGTGATGATGAAGATCTTGATGACGAGAAAGAATCTATTCCTCAAGGAGATGTTCCTGTTGCATATTCTTCAAAGGATGATATCTCGCAAAAGTCGAAAGCTGCTAATGACCCTACTCATCTTAAAGATCCAGCACAGAGTGTTGATGAAGCATGATAACATTCTTTTTTCAATTTATCATTGACTCTCCTGTCCTCCTTTCTTTTGAATTCCTTCCCTTAGTTACTGTTGGTTTTCTTTTTGCGAACAATTCTGTTTTTTAAGAAGTACATCTGATATTTTGCGAAGATGATTTAACCTTTCTTAAGAAGTATATCTGATATTTTGCGAAGATAATTTAACCTTTCTTTAATTAAATGTTTTCCTTATTTTTCCCCATTTGATCATATGAAGAGAAATAATATATAACTCACAGATAAAGCTTAGTATCTCCTTTTCCCCCTATTATTTCTCTTTAAATGATTAAACATTGTTGGAAGTATTAGAATATCTGCCTCAATTTATCTTACGAAGTTTCAACTTGTTACGATTGTAAATAAGAAATCCTCCCTTTTAAGTATAAGAAATAAAATATATGAAATATCCTTAATAAGTATACTACATATACAATACCTTTGAAGAAGTATTAGAAGTACTAAATCCGTCAAATGAAGAGATATAAGAAGTATTAGAAGTACTCGATCCACCAAATGAAGAGATATAAGAAGTATTAGAAGTACTCAATTCACCAAATGAAGAGATATAAGAAGTATTCAATCTGTGAATAATTACGTAACATATGACGAAGTATAATGATTACTTAACCTTCACCAAATGAAATATCCGTTGAAGAAGTATAATAAATATGAGATATTCTTGAAGAATTATAAGAAGTATTCAACTTTTGGAGAAATATTCAATATATGGAGAAGTATAAGAAGTATGTAATTCTCGTAAACATTTATGAATATGAACTTATCTGTATTTGATTGCTATCAAAATCGCATCTTTTGTTAAGTCTTCGTTAAAATTCTTCAATGATGTTGTCTTCTTTGATAGGACTTCTTGTAAAAATTCTTCAATGATATTGACAGAGTTGTCTTCTCTTCAAAACTTCATGATGTATATTCTTGTAAAATTTCTTCAATGATATCGACGAAGCTGTCTTCTTTTCAGATCTTCATAATGTATATACTTGTATAATTTCTTCAATGATTTTGATGTAATGAATTTCATTAATTTCTGTGGTCTTATCATGCCTTCCTAAGTAAAGGTCTTATTTTTCCACCTCTTTTGTAGTAAATTTTTGTATTTGCGATAATATGACAAGCCTGAACATTCTTTCGAACATACAACCTCGTGACATTATCGTCTTGCGATGAAATCGCAGGACGTTTTTACATTTTCATGTAATAACCCATTGATCTCATCTTAACTTCTTTGTTTCATTCTGCGAGTTCTTTTTGTATGTTTTCCTTCTCTCTTTTTTTTTTTTTTTAGAATGCTCGCAGAACTTCATTTGTTGCACAAATATGACAAGCCTTTATGTTTTCGCAAACAAGAAGCCTCGTGACATTTGCGTCTTATAGCACGTATCAGCTCCCTAATGGAGGGTGCTGCCATTTATCTTCCCCCTGGTTGCCCCTTCAAGGAAGCGTACATCGACCATACAAGGTTATCTCTTCCCATCCGGTTCTGCCAACAACCAGCTTTTGATCGCAACCTCTTATCCTTTTTGCCTATAGGGCTTATAATTACGAGGTTGCACCCTATGGGGTATCTTTGGGCCAAGTGCATCATTTGCCAAGACTTGTCAAAAATGGCAGATGTGGTTCAACCTCACCCGGCACTCTTGACTCAACCGTGTACCTCGGCGCCTTGATCGTTTTCTGCACTTCTTGGGAAAGACAGTATGCCTTAGTCGCCCAACCTAAATCCTCTTACACCGCATTTTATATTGCGTAATGTCGCTAGATTAGGTGAGAATCCAAGGTGTCTAACCCGGATAGGTACCCCATTATTGGGTTGTACCCCTAAAATTTTACCATGTACTAAGGGCCCTTGGTGGTGTTCCGGTTACCCTTAGCCACGTTTATAGGTACCCCTTAAATGACGTACTTTAGGACTTTGCCTCTTACGAAATATAGCTTCGCGAACTAGGGTGTACGCCACAAAGGTTTGCCTGTATAAAATTTTCTGCGGCTCTCTTTCTTTTTTGGAGGCTGATCACAGATTGCGGTCTTTTATTCGCAAATTAATGAAAGTTTAATCGCAATATAAATTTTGAAACTCGTAACTTTTCCCAATTTCCTGCGAGCAAACAATATTCGTAAAAAATTTCATGAGTTTTATGGATAATACCTTTTCAAATATAGTATGTTCCAAGGTCTACCAAGCCTCAAACCCATGTCTCTCCCTTCTGGATCCATCAGCCGATAAGCTCCGCTTCCTACAACTTCTTTAATAACATATGGTCCATCCCATTTTGGTGCTAATTTTCCTCCATTTTCTTTTTGATATCGAGGTGTTTCTCGCATGACCAAATCACCTGGTTTATATTCACGTTCAATGACTCTCTTGTTGTATTCTCGAGCTAATCGTTCCTGATAAATCTTCATATGGTGCAACACCTTTTCTATTTTTTCTTCCAAATCATCCAATTCACTTAATATTACTCCCGCACTTAAATTTCTTTCCCAAGCTTCTTTCTTTGTTGTCGGAATTACAACCTCTGTGGGTAATACTGCTTCTACTCCATATGTTAGACAATAAGGAGACATTCCAGTTGCTTCTCTTCTAGTTGTATTGTATGCCCAAACTGCGCTAGGTACTTGCTCGCACCATCCTTTGAGATGTCCTTCTAATTTCTTTTTGATTGTATCTGCGATTGTTTTATTTGTTGCTTCTACCTGTCCATTAGCTTGTGGATATAACGGGGTTGACTTCCCACATTTTATCCTAAAAGCACTGAGTAACATCTCTATGTTCTTCCCCTCAAATTGTTTTCCATTATCAGATACTAGTTGTGCTGGAACCCCGTACCTGCAAATGAGGTTCTCAAATATGAATGTAAAAACATCTTTATCACGAATATGTTGTACTGCTTTTACTTCTGTGATCTTCGTGAAATAATCTGTTGCAACTATCAAGTATCGCCTTTGTCCAGATCCAGGTATAAATGGTCCAACAATATCCAACCCCCATTTACCAAAAGGCCAGCAGCTTGTTGAAGAAGTTAATGTGGCCCCTGGTGCATGAATTCTTTTACCATGTCGTTGACATTCCTTGCATCTTCGTACGAACAATTTTGCGTCTGTATGCATATAAGGCCAGTAATATCCTTGTATCTTTGCTCTATATGCTAGAGATCTTCCCCCACTATGATTGCCAGCTTCTCCTCCATGTAACATCTTCAATATTTTTTCTCCTTCTTCGCGAGTTAAGCACCTGAGAGGTGGTCCATTAAAAGATTTTCTATATAAAATTCCTTCTCGCAACTCATAGTTTGTTGCACGACTCTTTAATTTATGTGCTTCTAGTCTGTTCCTGGATATTTCTCCTATTGCGAGATATGCATGAATTTCTTTTCTCCAATCTGCGATGTTGTTTGATAACTCTCTTTCTACTTCCATCGCAACAGCTTCCTCAATTTCTTTCTCTTTGTCCACTGATGGGTGTTGAATTGTCTGTATTTGGATATTTCTTGTATTTGGATTTGTCATCATGCTTGGAATAAATGCAAAAGCATCTGCGAGACGGTTATATTTTCTAGATATATGTCTCCATTTTAATTTTGGTATCTTCGCAGATAATTCCTCAATGAGTTTCTTGTATTTCTTCAAAGAAGATTCATTTGTGGTATATTCCCCTTTAATTTGACAAATCACTAACTGCGAATCACTTGTTATCCTTATACTTTCAAGCTTCTTTTCTATTGCGATCTTTAATGCATGCACTACAGCTTCGTACTCTGTTTCATTGTTCGTGGATGCAAATTCTAGTCTGAATGAGAATGTTGTTCTTTCTCCTTCTGGTGAAATCAACACGACTCCAATTCCATTTCCCTCACTATTGGATGATCCGTCCACTAAAATTTCCCATCTATCTGGTTCTGTTAACAAGTCTTTTGGATTTCCAAATTCTTCTTCAACATCTTCATCTTCTTCCAAAGGAAATTCTGCCAAAAAATCTGCGACGACTTGTGATTTTTGCGATGACAATACTTCGTATTTTATCTTGTAATGGTTTACTTGTGCATTCCACCTTTCTATTCTTCCTGACCTTTTTGTGTTCTTCATGATTGATTCAATTGGGACTTTGGTTACCACTTTTATCACATGTGCTTGAAAGTATATTCGTAACTTGAATGATGCATAAACCAGGGCTAAGATTAACTTCTCCATTTTAGAATAATTCTTCTCTGCTGCATTAAAGGTTTTACTAATGTAGTAAATGGGCCTTTCTACTCCTGCGTCTGCTCGCAACAGAACTGCACTTAGAGCATATGGAGTTGTTGCGAGGTATACCAATAATTCTTCGTCTCTCTCTGGTTTCTGTAGTATAGATGTATTTGCGAGGTATTCTTTGATTCCTTGAAAAGCTTTTTCACATTCATTAGTCCACTTGAATTTTGCTCCCTTCTTAAGTATGTTGAAAAAATGCTTGCACTTATCTGACATTCGCGAAATAAATCTTCCAAGTGAAGCCAAGAGTCCATTTAGCTTTTGTACTTCTTTTACCGTTGCAGGTGTTGGCATGTCACGAACTGCTTGGACCTTTTCTGGATCAACTTGTATTCCCTCCTTTGATACTATGTATCCCAAGAACTTTCCAGACGAAACCCCAATTATACATTTCTCAGGATTTAATTTGATGTTGAACTTTCTCATTTGCTCAAATATTTCCTTCAAATCTTGCACATGATCTTTAGCTTCCTTGATTTTTATCAACATATCATCTACATATACCTCCAAAGTTTTATGTATCCACTTCGCGAACACTTTTTCAACCATACGTTGATATGTAGCACCCGCATTCCGTAAACCAAATGGCATCTTCACATAACAATACAAACCCCTTGGAGCAAAAAAGGCAGTATGTTCTTGATCTTCTTCTGCGAGTGATATTTGATTATACCCTTTATATCCATCAAGTGAAGTGACTCTATCATGACCTGCAGCTGATTCCACCATTTGTGGTATATCTGGTAATGGAAAACTGTCTTTGGGACATTCCTTGTTTAGATCAGTGAAATCTATGCAAATTCTTATTCCTTTATTCTTTTTTAGGAACAATGACCATATTCGCAATCCATTCTGGATATTTTGCTTCCCTTATGATCCCTGCATCCAACATCTTTTGTAATTCTTCTTCTATCTGTACATGATAATTTTGTGATATCTTCCTTATTCTTTGTTTGAATGGTCTTACATTTTTATCTATGTTCAATCTATGACACGCCACTGATGGATCAATTCCTGGTATCTCATCTACACTTCCTGCGAAGATATCTTTATATTCTCGCAAAAGATCAATAGTTCTTTTTTTCTTCTTCTTCATCCATCTTAGTTCCAATTCGCAAGAATAAAGGCTCCTCTTTACTTCCAATATTTATTTCTTTAGTTGGTTCAGCTGCAACATAGCTTGGACTTTGCTCCCCCATAGGTGTTGGTTCTTTGATTATTTTTGCTGGTTCCCCTTCTTTTTCTGGAATCTCATTTGGTATACCTCTCCCTTCCTTTGCTCTTATTGTATACACTCGGAATTCTTCTTCCTTTTTTGTTTCCTTCGCAAGTTTCCTACGAAGATGTTTATTTCTTGCTCTTCCTCCGCATTGCGTTACTTCAATTTGATAACAAAATTTTGCACTATCAAGATCTCCTTTTATTTCTTGTATTCCATTTGGTGTAGGAAATTTGATTCTCTGATGTAATGTTGAAGCAACAGCTTTGATCGCATGAATCCACGGCCTTCCTATCAGCATGTTATATGGAGATTCCATATCTATCACACACAAGATTACATGTGTTTCGATTTCTCCTAGTAATATTCGCAGCGCGATTTCCCCTTTAGATTTTGTTGTAGATTTTCCTAATCCATGAATAAGACATTTTTAATTTGTGATTTCTTCATCTTTAATTCCCATCCCCTTAAGTGCATGATAGAATATGATATTAACAGAACTCCCTGTATCAACCAAAATTCGGTTTAATTTCCATTTTTCTACAACTTTCTTATCTTCTAGCATGATCGGAATTGTGATCACCAATGGTGAAGTGTGGTTCAAGTCTTCATTTGGAATTTCTGCTGCTGAAAATGTGATTTTCCGCTTTTCCCATTCTTCTAAAGTTGTTATCTTTTCTTCCTCCATGATCTTTCTTCCTCTACAATCTCGCTTGTATATTTTTCCCTTCATATTACTATGAAATTCATCAATCATTGTCTTTGTGATCATATTACATTCTTCTTTTTTGCAATCTCCATCTACTAACTTCATTTGATCTTCAAATTTTCCACAATTCCCTCAAATTTAGGCTACCACAATTCTCAAGTCCCTGTTTCTAGCGCCAATTATGTAGTTGCAGAATAATCTACAACTACACCCTCAATAGAATTAGTAAAAACTCAAGAAGTTCTTGATGGTGAATGATAATTTTCTTATTAATTCTCTTAGTTGATTACATAGAATTATCAAAATGGAACTAGAATAGTTACAACTTTTTATATTCTCTTTCCTAAGATAATTTCTTACACTCATTAAAAGAACCTCCCGAATTTTACATTTGAACTCCTATTTATAGTAAAACTTATGTAGCTGTATATGAATTGCGAAGTATCGCAATTCATCCTCGCAAAATTATTTCATCCTCGCAAAACTTCATATTTCTCCGCGCTACTTCTATCATCGTATCATTTTATAACTCTTTTCTCCTTTATTTATTACGATACTCGTGAACTATTATCTTGCGATATTCAGTACCTACAATGAGTATTGCGTTTCTATCCTTTGGATGTAGTTTGTAGTAAAATGCATCTACAAGCCCCTAGCAATACCTGCTAGACATGACCAACGATAAAAGCAAATATCAGGATAAATTTTACACCTTGAGAAACTGAAAAGCAATTTTATAGCAAAGACCAAAGATCGACAAACAAAATTAAATATGAAAACAAATTAATTCATGATAGAGACTACACAGAAAATAAATTGAATGTTTGTTGTTTGTGGGTGAAAATTGTTTCTGCCGACTTTGGTAATTTTGGGTGTGTGGATGAGAAACGAATCTAAACCCTAAACAATGCACTGCACGTGATTACTTTTGATTCGAGAGATCAATCTGTACAATCCTGGACTAAACCAAGAAATGGATGTTCCAGACTTGCTTCGGTCACAAAATGAAGGTGAAGGGTTGGTCTCAGGGAGGGAAGCGAAGAAAGTGTTGAGACCAGAATAGTTAATTCTGAAGATGTGGCTTGTTTTATGACTTATATGAGAAAGTAAAACTGGCTTGTGGAGTGAAAAGCTATCAGTTCTTGGTGATTTCTGGATACTATGTTGTTGCCAACCAAAACATGTGTTTGGTGGAAATATGTGAAGCCTATTTATACAAGTCATATTGAAACGTACCCTGGTCTCGTAGGAAGTGGAAACGATTGAGTGGTGGAAGAATGGAGTAACGTATAACAGTCAGAAACCCATGCTTCCATGATGAAGGAAGTGGATCCATTTACACCCGTTACTTGTCGCCTCCACCAATTGTCCCACTTTATGACACTTTATTATAACAGGCGTATTGCACGCCGCACGCTGTAAACCGCTAGACCAATACCCTGATGAGTATTCCCCAGTTTATGACATGTTTGATGTCTCAAGTGTTTTTGTGGAAAACATGTAGCAGGTTGCTATGTGTGGCAAGTCAAATTCAAGAATCTTTCCGCAGGAAAATAATATGTGATGCTATTAGGAACGTCTTTGCTGGTCACCTAAAACTTGCCACAAGTCCGTCAGTTCGGTGGCGAACTTAGATGGCTGAGATTGCATATCATAAGGAAGGGTAGTCGTTGATTATGGCTACCTTCTATTGGCGTCTGGTAATGGTACAGTGGCATTTTTGGTGTATGCCAGTTGTAGTAGCAGGAAATCCCACACTACACCCCTCACAAGAATTCATACAATCAAATTATTTTTAGATCAACAATCATAAATTTTATTGATTAATCTCACAAATTTTACAAGACAAAAAGGAAATGAAGCTAAAGAATTAACAACCGCTCTGAACTTTCCCCCTCCTAATGACTTTCTCAACACTCGAAAAATATCTCCCTCTCCTTACGCATGTTCAACTCTTTATATAGGGAATTACATAGTGGATGACAGCTAATCTGTCCTTTATTTTAGGATCTGACTTGCGATATTCTGGCAATAGTTCTATTTTTAATTTTCTCAAACACTCTAAATATCGCAGAATCATCACACTTTTCTCATTTTTCTGCCATCGTCATCTATTACATCATTCTTCAAATCATTCTGCGACGCTCGCAAAGTGTTGTTGATCAAGCTTCGCAAATATGTCCTTCTTGCGATATTCTGATCCTACATCTTGCCTCTTCTCAATGCTCTATGTGAAGGGGATAATGTCATGATATATCATTTTTCAATATGCCGCTAATGTTTATCTTTTCCTATTCTTCTGTACTGACACAACTCTGTATTTTGCGTGAATTTCGTTACACGTATATTTTATTCCATCCATCTCTTGACACATCTTTTTCAACTGCTGCTTTTTAACCGCTCACGTCTACTCCTCGCATTAAATGCATTTATCTTCTCAAGAATTTCTACCCTCTATATATATTCTCCTTATTCTTCCCTTCTCTTCTTTTTACTTTCTTCTCAGCTTCTCTGCAATTTTACTGTTCTTCCGCAAATTTCGCTTCTGCTATTGCAAATTTTCATTCTTCATCTTTCATTCCTTCATTCCCATACTGAAGATGCCTCCAGCTGGTCGTAAAAATGAGATTATTTTTGAAGAAATTCGAAAGAAACTTCAAACCAGAGGTTTTGATTTATCTCTCATTCCTGGTCAAAACCCTAAATCTGAGCTTTCTATTAATCTATTTTTTGATCATCCTTGCAATCATGAGGAAGTCATAGTCCCGCTAGGTTAGCTTCTCGCCGGCCTTCCCATTCCCCTTTATGATCCTGAACTTCCCTTATTTTATAAAATACTTTTTCATGCGAAATTCTCACGAGATGTATATCAATTAAGTGGGGATTGCATTCGTCTAATGCTTGAGTCCGCCAATCTTGGTGCTGGCAAGGGATCTCTTTATCCTAATGAAGTTAAAAATCCTAGGTTCGCTGATGTTGCGATTGTTCCTGTGAACTATACCGTAGAAAATTTCTTTGCGAATTCTGAGATAATTCCTGTGAAGAAAGATAGTACTTGCTGGGGCGTTCGTTTAAATAAGAAGGATGATGTTATTGATGACAAGATACTTATGCAAGACATTGATTGGCATCCTGGCAAAAATATATCCCCGCATTACTCCAATGATGATAAGTGGTGTATCTTCCCTTTAATCCTAAAGGGTCCATACATCTCCGGATCTAATGTTTTACCTGCTAATCTCGCAGCATACCAACCATGGGTATTTACATGGCCTGAGAGAGAAGCAGAGGTATATTTCTACATTTTTCTTGCTTGAATTGTTGTTCTTTTTATTCTTATGTGTAATTTTGCTGACCATTCCAATGTTTTCACTTGCGAAATTATCAGATTGAAAGGTTGAAAGTAAGTTATAGCAAGACTGGGAAAGCTAGCACCTTATCAGCTCTTCAATCATTCACATATGAAGTAATAAATATTCTTTTATGATTCTTCACAATATATTGTTGCCTCTATTTCTTATCTTTATCTGTGTATGTAAGTTATCGTTGAAGTAGAAGAACCTGTTAAAGCTGCAAAGACTAGGGGTAAAGGCAAGAATATTTCTCGAAAAGATAAATCTGCTGCCCCTCCATCAAAGAAACGAAAGGTCCAATCTAGCAAAGATTCTAGTGATCATAGCGATGATGATGATGTTGTTTCTTCTGCGAAGGAAGCTTCACAACCTGAGTCTTCTATGGCTCAATTGTCCAACATTTTTTTCTAACTCTTGGCAAAGAATTGGTGATACTTCTCTTACCAATGCCTGACAATCCATAGTTTCTATTTGTGATGCTCCCCTCTTAGAGGATAATGAATCTCTTCGCGGGGTTTCAAGATCTATATCTCCAAGTTTCTTACATTCACTCAATAGCTTGGTAAATTTTCATACTTACATTTATCTTCTTTCTATTTTTACTTTTGCCTCGAGTTCATAATTTATTCTGAAAATTTGCTGCATTACTTCGCAGGCTGGGAAAGCTTCTTATGCTGTTACCGCAGATTTATAGAAAAGACGTGCGGGTTTTGAAAAGAAAATCCTGGGCTTCGCAAGAAGAATGAAGAATTTGAGACTGAAGCCGCTAGTCTTCATGAGAAGAATGAAGTGTTGGAGACTGAAGATGCCGGTCTTCGCGAGAAAAGCAAGCAATTGGAATCTGAGACTACTACCTAAAAGAACAAAATCATTAGTCTTCAAAATGCCAATAAGCAACTCTATGGTATAGAACTTTTTCCTTCTTTTTATTCATTTCTTTTTCTCATTACCCTTTCTTATATGGTTCACCATTTCACAGACGTTTATGGTCTTTCTGATGAGGCTATTCTTCTTCATACATTTCACAATCTTATGGATGATGACACCCTTCTTAAACACCTTAATGATTCTTTAAATGACTTTCTAAATGATGAAATCAATTCTCTTTCCATAGATGAACTTAGATCCAAAATCCACCTCTTCAAAATTGAACATAGATCTAGTTTGGGATTAGCCAAAAGTTTAAACGTTTTTATGTTAACTCAAAAGAAGAAATTAACAAATAAAGAACTAATATCAGTTGTCTTATTGATGATAAAGATCATATCGCTAAGCAAGGTACTCAATCTTTAGCGGATTTCCACAAGACTCTTCTTGAAGTTCAAATTGAAAGAGATAGACTTATCCGCGAAAATGTTACTCTTATTGAGAGGGAAAATCAAGTTCGCTCACGCCTTCTTATAAATCATGATGACGAGTTTGCTTGGGCTGCGAGAGTTCTAGATAACGCCAGGAATAATTTAGGTGTAGATGTTAGTCTTCAAGATGAGCAAACGTCTTTGATTAAAGATATGATTTCTAACAGAGAAGGTTGTTAACTGTTCCTCCTTACTTAATTGTTTGTTTTTCATAAACTTCCTTCAAATTGTTGATTTAATGTTATATTTTTGCAGAAGCTGAAGATAGATATCGCAAGAGGATTGAAGAACTTGAGAGTGAGAAATCGAAGCTCGTGAAAGATTTATCTTCTCGCAATGAGAAGTGTTCAAGATTGAAGACTCAAATGAAGATCACTATTACAAATTTTGGGAATGATGCAATTTCTTTCCGTAATGATACCATCAAAGAGATCTGTGATGATAACAAGATTCCTCACTCCAAGTATCCTTGTATCTTAGACAAAGTTCCAGAGAATGTTCCTAATTTGGTCATCTCTGATAGTGAAGCTGATGAAGAAACAAAATCTGAAGAAAATGAAGAGGAGAAGTCTGATGAAGAGTCTGATGGAGAAGAAAATTCTGGTGAAGAACTTGATGATGATAATGACAAATCAAGCAAAAAATAATTTTCGCTTCCTTGTGCTTTCTTGTTCAATTTTTTGTAAAACTTGTATATTTGCTCTTGATCTTTCGTTATTGTATACTTGTAATCTATCACTGCGAATTTCTTCAGTCTTCAATACAAGTTCTATTTCTTTTGTTCTTTCCTGCATGTGTTAGAAAATTTTTCTCTCTTGCAATATGACTATCCAAAATACAATTACCTTTTTATGCGTAAATCTATCATGTGAACACAAATAACATTTAATTTATTCTATGTATTCCCATACTTGCCTCTGTTATTTGTATTCAGATGAGTGATTGAGCAAGCTTCCTCTGTTTAATAAAATAATTTGCGATAAAATCGCAATTATCTCTGCATAATCTCGCAATTATAAATTGTTAGAAAATCGCAATTATCTCTGCATAATCTCGCAATTATAAATTGTTAGAAAATCACAATTATCTCTGCATAATCTCGTAATTATAAATTGTAAAGTTGCATTCTTTCTTGTATTCTGATGTGGTCTTATTTTTCCTTCCTAAGTAAAGGTATTATTTTTCCATCTTTTTTATTTTGCGACAAAATCGCAAGATCTCTACACTTTTATGTAGAAACCCATTGATCATGCCTTAACTTTTTTTTCTTATGTAATTTTTGCTGCGACAATATGATAGGCCTAAATTTTCTTGCGAAATTAAAGCCCCATGACATTGCCGTCTTGCAACGAAATCAACGGACGTTTCTACACTTTCATGTAGAAACCCATTGATCTCGTCTTAACTTCTCTTTTGTATTATTGCCTCTTCAGGACTGTTTCACAAATATGACAAGTCTTAATAATCCCGTGAATAAAAAGCCTCATGACATTTGCGTCTTAAGACACTTATCAACTCCATAATGGAAGGTTCCATCCTTATCTTCCCCCTGGTTTCCCTTTCAAGGAGACGTACCTTTGCCATACAAGACTAGCTCCTCCCATCCAGTCCTAACAACAACCAGTTGTGTTCACAGCCTCTTATCCCTTTTTCCTATATGGCTTATGGTTATGAGACTGCGCCCTAACTGGGTTTTCTTCAGGCCGAGTGAATCATAGCCAAGACTTTCCAAGAATGGCCAGGGTAGTTTCACACGCCCCGGGCACTCTTGGATCAACCATGTACCTCGGCGCCTTGGTCATACTCTGCACCCCTTAGGAGAGCTCTTATTACCTTAGTCGCCCAACTCAAGTCATATGCTCAAGTTTGAGAATCCAAGGTGTCTCTCCTGGATGGGATTTCATTGACCCCAAATCTCCATGACTCAGGTTCCAGCAGCGGTGTAACCTTATCGCTGAGCCATGCAACAGATACCCCCTTCTATGACGTACTTTAGGTCTTACATTTGCCTCTTGCGAAATTTTATTCGCGAACTAGGGTGTACGCCATAAAGGTTCTCCCATTCTAAGGATTATTCTTTTGCATTTCAGCTTTGTTGTAATTTCTCAATCTCATTTTTATCATTAAGTAAAATATGTTTTTGAAATTTTCGCAATAAATCAATCATACATCTCTTTTTCTTTTCTCAATATTTCTTTCATTTCACTTTTTTTTTTACCTTTACTGTTTTCTGCCTCTGTTCTTTTGTTGCTTTTCGCTACAGTCTTTCCTTCTGCGATATCTTCATCATTTGATATTTTCGGCCAGCTTTGACTTAGCAGCATTCCTTATTCTCTTTGTTATACTTAATCAACCATCAACCTCTCACTTCTTTGTCTTTCTTTGATGCTATACTTCCAATTCCCCTTCTTTGCAGCTCTTTCTTCGCAAGATTCTACATCAATTTCATAGCACTTCTTACCCTCTACGTAATCTCCTTTTATTAATCCGATGCCACTAGGATGTGGAAACTTAATGCACTGGTGGAAAGTCGATGCCACACCTAAAATCCCATGTAGCCAAGGTCGACCAATTAAAGCGTTGTAGGGCGACTCTACATCGACAATACAAAATAGAATCTTGGAAGATATCCCCTTTAATGGAATTCGCATTGTGATCCCCCCTTTAGGTTTATTGGAAGTGCCATTAAAACAATAGATTTTATAGGTTGAAGGTATTAGATCCTCATATATGCCTCCCATTGTCTTGTAAGTATGATAGAACAAGATATCTACAGAACTCCCTATATCAATTAAAACTCTATTAATTGCCTATGAATCTTCGGCCTCATCATCTTCATCTTCTTCTTCATATTCTCTTTGTTTTGGGTTTATCTCTAGTCTCACCACTAATGGATTGTCATGCATTTCGTCAGGCTCAGGTAATTCTTGTGCAGTGAAAAAAAGAGTCTGCTTTTGCCACTCTTCTAATGGCGAAGCTTTCGCAATATTCATTATTTATCTCCCATCAGCATCTCTTGCGAAAACTCTGCTTAAAACATTGTCATGAAAATCTTCGATTATTTTGTATGAATGTATACAGTAGAGTTACAAAAAAGATTTTTTGCCTTCGCTCTGACTTCTATAACAAATGTTTCCCCTCCTTTTGTTGCGTTTACTCTGCGAATTTCTGGCGGTGGTGGTAAGAGTTGAGATTGAGGGCGCCCTATTAAAAAATGATTTAGATTTCCCTGGTCTATCATTCTGAGAATGATTCTCTTTATGTTTCCGCAGCCATTTGTAGAATGTCCGTGAAAGTGATGATAAGAGCAAAATTCTTGGCTCCTGCTATTTGGAAGCGGTTCTTTTCCCATATTCTAGGGTGTTAGTATATTCTCCATTAAAATTATTGCTTCCCAAAATTTTTCCACACTAGTATTCAAAGGAGGAATCTTGATCTCCTCTCGTATCATTTTTTGACTTCCTGATCCTCTCTGATAGTTTTTCCTTTGTCCTCTATAGGTTTCTTGTGGCTGATCAAGTCTTTGAATTTTGTTGTTTCCACCTCGACTATAAAAATTTCTTTCTCTTTCGAATTCTTCTTGATCACTGCTTCCCATAACTACCAACTTATGTTGATTATTATTCTTATTTTCTTGTTGGACCTGCGAAGTGCTCGCAACTGTGTTTATCAATTTTGGTAGCAAACTCGCATTCGCTGCTAATGAGCTTGTATTCACAACATGATACGATTCCATTTCATTTTGTTTTTATTCAAGAGCAATGTACTCCTCCTGCAGATCCCGTAATTCAGTCACTGTGATTGTATTCTTGATTCTAAAAAATTGAATATATAGCAGATTGGTTGCGAACATTGCATTGATGAAGGATAAAATGAGATATCTCTCATCCACATATCCAGCCATCTCACTGCACATTGTCTTCCACCTTATGGTTAGATGCTTCAAACTCTCTCTAATTCTCTGCTTTAATCCAAACAAATCTTCAATGTCGGGTCGCGAAGAGTTGTTACTTATGTATGCCCCTAAAAACGTAGTTTGCAAATGGTTAAAAGACGTTATCGTGTTCTTGGGCAAACCCTCGAACCATTTCAGTTCCTCTCCTGTTAAACTAGATGTGAAATACTTTCACAACACAGCATCATGATTTTCCCATTGTAGCATATACCTCACATACGCCTTGATGTGTTGAATTGCACATGTCGTTCCGTCAAAAATGCTAGTTAACGCAGGAAGATTGCATTTTGGGGGTATTCCTCCTAATTGTACTTCTTGTGTGAATGGAGTTTTCACAGCTTCTTTAATGGCCTCATCTAATTGCCTTCTGCCTCCTTCTCTCCTATTATTCAGCATTCCTCTCATTTCTGCCAGTTCTCTTAAGATTTATTCATTTACCCCGGATGCTGATCCCATTGGTCTCTTTAACTCTGCTTCTCTTCTCCTGCGTTCTTGCCAATTTTGTGTTGCGAGATTTTGATTTTCTTCTCCATCATTTTCTTCTTGTCTCTCTCTGCGATCTTCTCTTTTATTTCCTTCATGAATTTGCACACCATTATATCTTTTATTTTCTGTTCTGCGATTGTTCACTCCTTATCAACTCTTTTTGTTGTCTTTCGATTTTCCTTTGTATTCTATCATATTCTTCATTGATATTACCATTGTTGCGGTTTTTCTCGCGTATTCTTTCTCGATTGTCATGATTGTTCTGACATATTGCTTCTTGGAGTACTCTTTCCTCTATTTCTTCTCTCAATCTCTCTCTCTCTCTCGCAGGCTAAACGTGCTTGTTCAACATAATGTCTCTCGATCTCTTCTTCAATTATTTGTTCATTTATGCGATTTTCTCTCCCATATAATATTCTTCTTCCTTCTTCTTGATTTTCTTCATCACCTTGATTATTTCGTTCTTGACGCTGCATGTTTTGAGGAATTTCTCCATGTGGAATGTATCGATCTTCAATCATTTCTCTATTTTCGAGACGTTCTTCATCTGGATTTTGCACCTCCTGCCGAATATTTCCATCAACATTTTCCACAAGTGAGTTCCGTCTTTCTTCCCTTCTGATTGATCTTGAACGTGATCTTGTAGTATTTCTTGACCTTCTATTTTGTAGTCTCATATTCTCCATTCTCAACTCATGATTCTGCCTTGTAAAATTAGCACGTTCTTCTGCTTCTATTCTCCTTTCTTCGTGTATTCTTTGTCTCAATGCTTCTAATGCTTCAATATCTTTATTTCCATGAATTATACCTCCAACTGCTTCTTGATCCCCCTATACTCATCTATCGTTCTTCCTCCGTTTCATCTGCTGAATTTGACTTCCAGGTATGTACACTCACTTTATCATAATCCATAGCTCTGTTTTGCGTTGGTGTATGCTAAATTGGTTGTTGGATTTGATTTTCTCCATCATTTCTTGTATTCATTCTTGATGGTTCTCCAGTTTCGTTTCTTCTTTCTCCAGCAAGTCTCTTACTCCTTCTCACAGTTGTTGGTTGTCTTGAAGCATTTATTCTTCTATCCATCTATTTAATCTTAATGAATTGTTGAAAATTATATGAAAGTTTTCACCAACTACTCCAAATTCTTTCAAATCACAACATTAATCTTCACACTAGAAACAAGGAATCCCTGTTTCTAGAGCTAATATGTAGTAGCAGAAAATCTCACACTACACCCCTCACAAGAATTCATACAATCAAATCATTTTTAGATAAACAATCATAAATTTAATTGATTAATATCATAAATTTTACAAGACAAAAGGAAATGAAGCTAAAGAATTAACAACCACTCTGGAATTTCTCTCTCCTAATGAATTCCTCAACACTCAAAAAAGATCTCCCTCTTCTTACGCTTGTTCAAATCTTTATATAGGGAATTACATAGTGGATGACAGCTAATTTGTCCTTTATTTTAGGATCTGACTTGTGATATTCTCGCAAGAGTTCTATTGTTAATCTTTGCAAACACTCTAAATATCGCAGAATCATCACACTTTTCTCATTTTCTGCCATCGTCATCTATTACATCATTCTTCAAATCATTATGCGACGCTCGCAAAGTGTTGTTGATCAAACTTCGCAAATGTGTCCTTCTTGCGGTATGACTGGTATAGCTCGTGCATGTCAGTGGCACGGTGGTATAAGTGGCGTCTAGCATAGCCATGGCCACGAGATTTAAGCGGCTGGTCGCTTAAAACTTTTCAAAAGTTCGTCAGTTCGATGGCTGAGATTGCATATGATGAGGAAGGATGGCCATTTATTATGTCCATATCTTATTGTATATAAAAAGTGGCTTTATTGGAATAGCGGCATGCCAGTGGCGTAGCCGTGGCAACTGTTTTGGCATATTGGTATTAGACCCAAATATGGCTCTGGCAACATTGGCCATGTTGTTACATCAGACTTAAAGGCCTTAGGAGAATTACCTGACTTAGTTGGCATGGAAACTTTAGCTAAATTAGGGTTTGGCATATCGAAACCCTAATTAGCGTGTGTGGCATGTCCGCGGCACAGTGGTGTCTTATGTAATTTGCGCCATGGCCACATTAAATGAATTATGGCGCAAGGATGGCCACGGGTGGTTATAGAAGGGAACCATTTTTTAGGGTTTCACGAGTTTAAATCGACCTGATTGGCCGATTGAAAATGGGGCCGGCAGGCAACATGAGGCCGGCCTCATTCTAAATGCGTGTTGTTCATTTAGAGTGACCTGATTGGTCGATGGAAAGAGGCCGGCAAGCAAGAGCGTGGCTATACTTACAGTGCGTCGTGGAGGATTTAAAGCAACCTGATTGGTCGATGGAAAGGGGGCCAGCAAGCAACATGGGTCCGGCCTCATTCTAAATGCATGTGGCGTATTTAGAGCTACCTGATTGGTCGATGGAAATGGGGCCGGAAATCAAAAGAGTGGCCACACTTCCAGTACGCCGTGGCGGATTTAAAGCGAGCTGATTGGTCGATGGAAATGGGGCCAGCAACCAATATGGGTCCGGCCTCATTCTAAATGCATGTGGCGTATTTAGAGCGACCTGATTGGTCGATGGAAAGGGGGCCGCAAAGAAAGGGCGTGGCCACCCTTCCAGTGCGCCGTGGCGGATTTAAAGTAACCTGATTGGTCGATGGAAATGAGGATGGCAAGCAACATGGGTCCGGACTCATTCTAAATATGTGTGGCGCATTTAGAGAGACCTGATTGGTCGATGGAAAGGGGGTTGAAAAGCAAGGGATTGGACACACTTCCAGTGCGCCGTGGCGGATTTAAAGAGACCTGATTGGTTGATGGAAAGGGGGCCGGCAAGCAACATGCGTGTGACGCATTTAGAGCGACCTGATTGGTCGATGAAATGGGGGCGGAAAGCAAGGGCGTGGCCACACTTCCAGTGCGCTATGGCGGATTTAAAGCGACCTGATTGGTCGAGGGAAATATGGCCGGTTAGGCATGGGGCGTGGCCAATGGAAAGTGGCGCCAGTTTTGCCTAAGGCATGGCCATGCCTTTCTTTGCTACTATTCCTATTTTGCGGCTTCTTCATTTCTTGTTTTCTGATTCTGGGCAAGGTTTTGCACTTACTAATCCATAGCGGATTAATTAGCTAGTTTGCTTAGGATTAATTTTCGACAGGCAAGTTTTGATATACTGCGCAAGGCGCAAAACCCTAATCTATGCAAATTAGTCAGGGTGATCGATTGAATTCTATGTGTTGACATAAAGTTCTTTTAAATTCATTGCCAGAGAGCAGAATGCTTTCTGTCTGAGCATTTTTTGCAATGTCCTTAACTTTGGTACTTGAAATCCATGCTACTCTGCTACGAGTGAACACAAATCCGTTATGCCATACCGATATTAAGGGTTATGTCGGGAAACATAACACAGGAAAAGTACTCAATGAATCTTATATTAATAAGTAATATAGGCAAAACGCCGAAATTTATAGAATATCTGGGATGGTTGCTACATGCGTCAGTCTAGATAAATTTTATGTAAATATATTGAACGGCTCAATAAATATGCCAGTGAAGAGTTTAACACTCATGGCTCAGTTTCCTTACAGAGTGATGTCACATCAGATGTAAGTTTTTATAATTTTAACCCTAAGATAAAAACCACCATCAACATTAAGTTCCCTGCTTAGCTCAGAACAATGGCATTGTTGCGGGGTAAGCATGAGATAGTGAAAGACAAGGATAAAATCAAAACGGCAAGTCATGAAGAGATTGTCAGGAAGATTTGGATAACCTTTGTCAGGAGGCATGAAGAATCTGTGATCCTTATATGGGCGGTTTTGCATAAATTCATCTTGGCCTTGGGGTGTTGACATCAGCGCTACAACTTTGGCTACTAATCGGCAAGGATGGCACTGCAATTTGGTCCGCAAAATGGGCGCTGGCTGGCTAGGTCATGGAGCATGCATAGATGGAGCGTGGCTTGGATTGGTGGAAACTGGATTCAGTCCGCGGAATGGTGGAAATTGACTTCAGTCCTCGGAATGGTGGAAATTAGCTTCAGTCGTGGAAACTGTCTTCAGTCCGCAGAATGGTGGAAATTGGCTTCAGTCGTGGAAACTGGCTGCAGTCTGCGGGATGGTAGAAATTGGATTCAGTCCATGGAATGATGGAATTGGCTTCAGTCCATGGAATGGTGAAATATGGCGCTGGAACTTTGGATACCAAACGGTGATGAAGGCGCCGAAACTTTGGCTACCAAATGGTGATGGTGGCGCTGATGGCTTCAGTTCGTGGAACGGTAGAAATGGGACTTGGAAGGCTTGCTGGATGGATCATGGAATGCTGGATCATTGGCCCTAACTTAAACATAAAGTGCTGGAGCCATGAAGCGTTATAGGTTGAGTGACTGGTATTCCTCATGCTGGCGCACTATTGGTTCGGTCATGAAGCAGAGATATTGGCACACTACTTGTTCGGATATGGAGCATGAGTGTGGTGTGCCTAGTCATCTATTCTCGTTCATAGAGCAATAAGAAATCCTTATTCTGTTCAAACTCTAAAAAATGCGTTCGTATGAAAAGGGGTATCGACCCTCTTCTGTTTTTATTGTTCGCCCGGCTCCGTGCTTTCATCTGCAGCATCTGGCTCCTCTTCGTCATTTGTTAGCAGTGATAGAGCGAGCTTTAGTGGCAACAAAGCAATCTCCAATAGTTATAATCAACAGCAAGGCAAGCCAGGAGAACTCAATGTAGGTGCTCTCGCATGTATCCACCCAACAGTACCATCGATATTAAGGTTCTGACTCTAGAGGAATGAGTATCTAACCTCTCCAGTGAATTTTAAAATTTACCAAACTCCATTGTGCTCTTGGGATGGATGTATGAAATAATGTCAAGGCTAATCTTGGAGATTGTGGTTGCGTTGTTGGTTCGTCCTTGACTTTTAGGTTATTTGGTACCTAGACTTCCTGATTGCGATGATGATATGTTGTGGATGCTTGTATGGTCGACATCTTCCAGAATTGCTAGGTAAAGTAGACGAGCTGAGAGGTATTTTATTGCCGACGCTGCTAACAAGTCTCCAAGGACTTCATTCCAGGCGACATCCTTCGAAACATCTTCTGAATCTTGGACTATTATATCGAATTGGATACGATGAGAAGTCCCCAGTTAAACTTCTATCTGGTCATAGATCTGATGGCATGGCCGAATATGTAAATATCTATGTGGCGTGCTTTTGGGGTCTTTGATGTAGTGCACAGCTTCATGTTAAGAAATTCATGCTGCTCGTAAAGTTCTATTGCAATTGCTGGTAAGGTGGTTGACAGATTGATGAAGGCGGCAGTCTTTTGGATTCGTCATTTGTTAATCAGTGGGCGGGAGTCGCACCTGATAGATCTACATTATACCCAACTTCTGGCAGCCCATGCACTCCTTCCATAGGAAATTGGAAATCTAGAAACACTGAATTTGGCTTTGTCGGCGATGTGCGTTTTCATGCAGGCCTTGGGTAGGTGGTGTTTAGTTCTGGGTAGGTGATGCGGAAAACATGGTGTAGTTGGTATGTGTGGCTTGCTGAGGTGCAACTTTCCTCTTCGATTCTTCACTAACATCAACGCTTAGTAATGGCTGAGCCAAATACTGCTTGTTGGTCAGGCTCCTTCCATACAAGGAGGTGGTGATATCCTTGCACTACATCTTTGAAGATTGGTGACCTTGTTACGGTCATGACTTCTTGGTTGGTTATCCCTTCTGAGTTGAAAGGTTCTCGACAATGAAGGGATTCCGTGTGTTGAGCCTCAGTCCCCAAGTGTGGTTTTCGTGGTTCTATCTTGTATGATCGGTGAGTTGACCATGATAAATATATCATCTTGCTTCCATACTGGTGACTCTATTACTTCTTCCATGTGAAACTAAAATACGGAGAAGTACGGATTACCTTTGTAGTAATTGTTGCTATGGTAAAGATCTGGCTGGTATCAACAAACGAACAACAATAGTTCTTGGCAGCAACCACTACACCAAATTCCCGGATTAGTAACAGGAATTCGTAACGGCTTATGAGACGTTACAAATTTACCGTTACAAATGGCCGTTACAAAATATTCGTAACAGGCTTTAGCCGTTACTAAATTTTTAAAAATTCGTAACAAGGCCAAGTCGTTACTAAAATTTTTATAGGCGTCCCAGTCACACGTTTGGTCACACTAGGGTCGTAACATGCATATTGTCGCGTGTGCCATTCAGTTGTGTGACATATTTTTTTCCACCGAATATTGGTTGAACTACTGGATATTTCCTCCCCTACTTAGGTATTCCATTCACGACCATTCATTTCCTTCCTCTTCATTTCTCCCCTCCTCCCAAACTTCATTCCTCATCTCCTCCTCCCAAACCCTAGAGCGGCGGCAACTGATGGAGAGATTATTCTTCAGCGATTCTGATTTTTCTTGAGCAATCGATTATCGGCATCGAAGCTTATGTAAAGGATGGAGATTGTTCGAGAAAGATTTGGAAATCGACGTATAAACTTTGATCTAGGGTTTCTGTTAGCGATAAAGTCTGGTTTGTTAGATTAGTTTTGATTAAATTATCTCTTACTATGCAAAGGTTTGATTTCTATTTATCTCGATTTTATCAATTGATTTTTTGGAGATGAAAGTGTTTTGCGTGTTTAATCGAGGGTTATGATTTTGTGATGCAGTGATTCTGATTCAACGATGTTTGCGTGCATAGCATTTTCATGTCCGAAATTCAATCGATGGAGATTCATTTAACGGATAAGAGTGATTGAACAAGAAACCCTAATTGTTGGTAACCAAACTTACCTTTATTTCTTGTTTTGGGGGTATTTTTTCGTTTTGTAATCTCTAATAGAAGAATTTGTTTATTTATTTATTTGATTTTATTTAACTTAACTTAACTGGTGGTGATTGTTCTGGAGCTGTGGTGTTGTGGTGTAGATTGCAGTTGAGTAGCAGATGCAATTTTTTAGTGCTGAGGATTGGTTGAGTCTGTTGCAGAGATGAGGCTGTGGTGGTTATGATGAAAGAGATGTAACTCTAAGCTTAAACCATGTCAGTTCTCTTTCTGTCTCTCCTATATTTGTATTTTTCTTTTCATGCTGCTTCCAATTGATTGTTTATTAGTGAATTCAATGAAATTTTACTGGTAGAAATCTCTGACTCTAATTTATCTCTGTATTAGGCTTTTTGTTTTCTGAATTCTCGATACTGTCAATTGCCAGGTGAGTTATCGAGGGGATGATTTGGGTATTTTCAGGTTATCAGCAATGGTCACTTTGAATCATGTGTAACTGACAATAGGCGCTTGTTTGTTTGTTTATAGCTTGTTTTATGTTTTCAGATTCTGGATTTCGATTTTGAGAAAAGATGTTCTGTCTTTGGCTTAACCGAGAATGTGTATGCATGTTTAGTATGTGGAAAGTATTACCGAGGCAGGCGTCTCGAGTCTCAAGCATATACTCACGGTCGTAAAGAATAGCACCATGTTTATGTCAATCTTCAAACAGAAAAATTGTATTGCCTTCTGGATGGATATGAGATTAATGATCCGTCATTGGATGATATTTGACATGTTTTGAACCTAAGGTAAATCTCTTCAACTTTTGTGTATTCTTCTTCCTTGTTTTGTATTCTTGCTTGGTTGTTGCTTTCTCAATTTGGTGACAAGTGTTCTTATCGATAATTTACTGCTTCACAGGTTTAGTAAGAAACAAATTTATATAACTTATATTGACATGGATGTATTTGTGTGTGGGCTCCCTAACCAGTTTTTTATCACCATATGCATAACCACTTCACCTACATACATCTTCAAGGGTTTGGCTCTGCTGTTGGTACTAGAGAATGCTGTTAGTGGATGATTAGATGAGACTGAAATGGTGTTGCAGCTACATATGGGTGTAAATGAACTGAAATTGGTGGTTAATATGATGAAGTTGATATTGCAGTTGCAAGTGGTGGCTGAGTCATGGTGGTGCTGAGTATGGTTGTGAGCTGCATGTGTTATCCATGGTCACAATGGCTGTGCGAAAGCTACTCAAAAACTGGTAGAGCACCAAGTCCTTAATGCATTTTTATTTCAACTTAAAGCTACTAAAATGCAGAGATGTTCAGTTCAATAATGTTTCATCTGAAATATGTAAATATGATTCTTTACAGGTGCTAGATTATAGAGAAGTCTGGTCCATCTCAGTTACTCAGCCATAGCTAGAAATTATTATCCAGTAAGTCTTTTTCTCTCTATGCAACGTTATTGCATTTTCTGCAATTGTGTACATTTTATTAAGGTCCAGAACCAGCTTGTACAAGTGAGTGTGTTTGATGTTATTGTGAACAAATAGCTTGTACAAGTGAGTGTGTTTGAACTTTGTTGTTGTTGATGCTGTTAACTTGTTGGTCTGGCTAAGATAGTGTTTGCAGACTCTTTTTCATTGAGCTTTTCAAACTGATACAATTTTCAATACTTGGCACCAGTTGGACGTAACTTTGTTTCTCTTTTTTGAATTAGCTCAGGTACCAACTCACTTCCTCTAGGTGCTGAGACATATTATTAGAGCAGGTTAGACGAAATGTTTCAGATTTGAGAGCTAAGGACAGCGAAAGACTAAGCAAGAGAAGGCAGAGACTGTTATGTGAGTTCTGTGCTTGTTTTATTTTTATATACTCTTAGTTGTAAACAATTGTTGTATGAGATTTATGCTGCACATAACTTAGGAATTATCTTAAGTTTCTAAGCAGATGTTGTATTCCTCAAAACTTAGGAATTCTGTCAAGTAGTTGTTGAAAGAATACAACAAGTTACTGTTGACACATGTATTCCCTAAGAAATTTGATACTTAACAAAAAAAAAAGTTCGGTACTTAGATAAATTTCTGTTTTTTTGTTACATGAATCTGATATGAATTGAAAGAATGTGATGTGAATAGATTGAAGTTTGAATGTGGATGATGAATGTATTGAAAGGTGTATGCAGGGTATTGAATTTAGAATTCCGGTTTATTTCCGGCAGAAAATGAACTGCCGGACAGCCTTGACCTGGTCGAAATTGGTCAATGTTGTCCAATTTTGACCAGGTCAAGGTTGACCGGCAGTAAAAAAAAATCTTTTACGAAAAAAATTGTAACGGCTCTAAGCTGTTTCAAAATGCCACGTAGTAATGGATCAAGCACGTTACTAAACTGCCACGTAGTAACGGCTCATCTCTGTTACAGCTACAATGTTATAAAAATTTAGTAACGGCTACAAGCTGTTACCACATGTCAATTCGTAACGGCCCTCAGCTGTTACGGCCGCCGTTGCAACCAAAATTTCGTAACGGCTGCATTGTGGTTATGAAAAAAATGTAACACCCACTTTTGAAACATGCGAGAGCCATTACAACCCGTTTTAGTAACGGTTCAGCTCCGTTACGAATCCTGGAATTTGGTGTAGTGAACTGTGATCAAAAGAGACTGAGTTTTCGTGGGAACAAAAACAAGCTGGCAGGTGCTTGGATGGCTACGGTCACGATCCTTGACAGGGATGAGTGGTGACTACGGGTACAGATCTTGGCGAAGAAGAGTGATGGCTACTCGATATTGAAAGTAAGGAGTGGCAGCTATGAGCACGAACCTTGGATGACCACATACATGAATATTGATGGGCTTTGATAACTCACGTATGTGAGTTTATTCCTTTTTTTTCTATATATTTTTCGGAGAAGTGGCGGCTTCGGGAGATAACGTCGAAGCGACTCCTGGAGCGAAATGTTGTTCCTAGAGGAAAACGTTAAAGCGGGGCGGCTTCTGGAGAGAAACATTAAAGCGGAGCGGCTTTCGGAGTGAAATGTTGAAGTGGAACGGCTTCCAAATCTAAACGTTGAAGCGGAGCGGCTTCTGGAGAGACACGTTGAAGCAGAGCGGCTTTTGGAGAGAAACGTTGAAGCGGAGCGGCTTCTGGAGCGAAACGTTAAAGCGGCTCCTGTAGAGAACTCCAGTGAGGGCGCCATTAACCCTTGACTTCGAAAAACGAGTTGATACGATATGGCATATAGGAAGACGGCACACAAATAGTATCGGTCGGCAAGTCGTGTTTTTCTCCTCATGGGAAAGAATACGCTTCTTCTGTTTGATTTTCCCTTGCAACTCTCGGAGTCTTGACGGTTACAATGTTGAAGTCGGAGGCCGCGTCACTCAGCGTGCTGTCAAACTCGACATCCTTCAAGTGAACAGTGGTTAGGAGTCCCCAATTCCATTTATCAATCGTGCTTTCCAGGAGAGGTTGGGGTTTGGGAACGGTTTCCCTGGATGAAAACAACTGCTTTCCTGATACAGTGTGGTTGAGGGCTGCAAATATGTCTTGATGCTGCGCCTTTGAGAAATAGAGAATCTCACATAAATGTTTCATCATAGATTGCACGATTTTGTGGACGGAGTCCCCAGAAATCATGCGGCTCCTGACGGGAAGAGGGTCTTTGTGTACTCAGGAGGGGGCTACTGATTTTTCTTTGCCTCAATTTTGGAGAATTCATTCCTGATCTTCACGTGTGATGAAATTGGATTGTTGATTCCTTTCTACTGGGCGTTCAGGAGAAACACGAGACCCTTCATCTATAAGGGCGAGTCCTGCTGAAGTGCTTGCGCCGGATGTTAAAAGTATTCCTTGTCAGCTCCATCTGAGGTTAACGTGAATCTTGTGGTAGCCGCTCTGTTAGTGTCTTGAGGAAAATAAGCATGTCTTTCTGAGTTGTAGCCATGTATGTCTTATCCTTACGAGAACCTTTTGTCTTTCCATCAAATTAATAGTGGTAAGAGGAGGTCGGCTTCCTCTGGATCCTCTAGTATCTCATCCCGGCGGTGGAATGGTGGCGGATCTGGTGATAACTGGGGGTGTCACTCTTAAAGAAATATTAGGGGTGGCGGCAGCGGCTCTGGCTGTGGTGATCGGAGGTGTAACGCCTGAGGGAACATTTCATGCGCCACTGATGTTAATCATGCTGACATGTGGTACATTGATGTCACTGGAAGGAACGTTGATATCAGGGTTTGTTGCTAACCTGGAATTTAGCTCTACATCTTGAAAATGGAATTGGACAAATGAAATTGAGAATTGAAAACTGATATTGTAACCGAGAGATTAATCTTCCACTGTGGTCGCCAATTATTTGTGGGTGAAAATTATTTCTGCCGATTTTGGTAATTTTGGGTGTGTGGATGTGAAACGAATCTAAACCCTAAACAATGCACTGCACGTGAGTACTTTTAATTCGAAAGATCAATCTATACAATCCTGGCCTAAACCAAGAAATAATCGTTCCAGGCTTGCTTCTGTCATAAAATGAAGGAGAATGGTTGGTCTTAGGAAGGGAAACAAAGAAAGTGTTGAGACCTGAATAGTTGATTCTGAAGATGTGGCTTGTTTTATGACTTGTATCGGGAAGTGGAACTGGCTTGTGGAGTGAAAAGCTACCAGTTCTCGGTGATTTCTGGATACTATGTTGTTACCTACCAAAACCTGTGTTTGGTGGAAATAGGTAAAGCCTATTTATACAAGTCATATTGAAACGTACCCTGGTCTCGTAGAAAGTGGAAACAATTGAGTGGTGGAATAATGGAGTAACGTATAACCGTCAGAAACCCATGCTTCCATGATGAAGGAAATGGATCCATTTACACCCATTACTTCTCGCCGCCATTAATTGTCCCACTTCATGACACTTTCTTATAACAGGCGTATTGCACGCCGCGCGCTGTAAACCGCCATACCAATACCCGGATGAGTATCCCCCAGTTTGTGACATGTTTGATGTCTCGAGTGTTTTCGTGGAAAACGTGTAGCAGGGTGCTATGTGTGGCAAATCAAAGTCAAGAGTCTTTCCGCAGGAAAAGAGTATGTGATGTTATTAGGCACGTCTTGGATGGTCGCCTAAAACTTTCCACAAGTCCGTCAGTTCGGTGGCGAACTTAGATGGCTAAGATTGCATCTCATGAGGAAGGATAGCCGTTGATTATGGATATCTTCTGTTGGTGCTTGGTAATTGTATAGTGGAGTTTTTGGTGTATGCTAGTGGAACCGCGGCATGACTAGTATAGCTCGTGCATGTCAGTGACACGGTGGTATAAGTGGTATCTGGCGTAGCCATGGACACGAGATTTAAGCGGCTGGTCGCCTAAAACTTTCCACAAGTACGTCAGTTCGGTAGTGAACTTGGATGGCTGAGATTGCATCTCATGAGGAAGGATGGCCATTGATTATGGCCATATCTTGTTGTATATCAAAAGTGGCGCTATTGGCATAGTGGCGTCTGGCGTATCCATGGCATAGCGGCATGCCAGTGGCGTAGCCGTGGCAACTGTTTTGGCATATTGGTGTTAGACCCAAATATGGCTCTGGAAATATTGGTCTTGTTGTTACATCATACTTTAAGGCCTTAGGAGAATTACCTGACTTAGTTTGCGTGGCAACTTTAGCTAAATTCGGGTTTGGCATATCGAAACCCTAATTAGCATGTGTGGCATGGCCGCAGCACAGTGGTGTCTTATGCAATTGGTGTCATGGAAACATTAAAGGAATTATGCCAGGCCATAATATGAGAACAACCACAGGCGCAAGGATGGCCACGGGTAGTTATAGAAGGGCGCCATTTTTTGAGGTTTGGCGAGTTTAAAGCGACATGATTGGTTGATTGAAAATGGGGATGGAAGGCAGCATGAGGCCGGCAGCATTCTAAATGCGTATGGAGCATTTAAAGCTACCTGATTGGTCGATGGAAAGAGGGCCGTCAAGCAAGGGCGTGGCAACACTTCCAGTGCACTGTGGAGGATTTAAAGCGACCTGATTGGTCGATGGAAAGGGGCCCGGCAAGCAACATGGGTCCGACCTCATTCTAAATACGTGTGGCGTATTTAGAGCGACCCGATTGTCTTTGGAAAGGGTGCCGAAAATCAAGGGAGTGGCCACACTTCCAGTGTGCCATGGCGGATTTAAAGCGACCTGATTGGTCGATATAAAGGGGGCCGGCAAGAAACATGAGTATGGACTCATTCTAAATGTGTGTGGCACATTTAGAGCGACTTGATTGGTCTATGGAAAGAGGGCCGGCAAGCAAGGGCGTGGTCACACTTCTAGTGCGCCGTGGCGGATTTAAAGCGACCTGATTGGTCGATGGAAAGGGGGCCGGAAATCAAGGGTGTGGCCACACTTCCAGTGCGTCATGGCAGATTTAAAGCGACCTGATTGGTCGATGGAAAGGGGGACGACAAGCAAGGGAGTGGCCACACTTCCAGTGCGTCATGGCGGATTTAAAGTGACCTGATTGGTCGAGGGAAATAGGGACGATTAGGCATGGGGCGTGGGGGCAATGGTAAGTGGCGCCAGTTTGGCCTAAGGCATGGCCACGCCTTCCTTTGCTACTATTCCTATTCTGTGTCTCCTTCATTTCTCGTTTTCTGATTCTGGGCAAGGTTTACATCTACTAATCCATGGCGGATTAATTACCTAGTTTGCTTAGGCTTAATTTTCGACAGGGAAGGTCTGATATACTGGGCAAGGCGCAAAAACTTAATCTTTGCAAATTAGTGATCGCTGTCGTATGCGTCAAAAATAATTTACACTTTCTTACTACTCAAAATATAAATATAGCAAGGGCAAGAAAGGATCGATCCCACAGAGAGGTCTAGGTTGTTAATATGCTTTCCGATTCCTATATAAAACACCGGGGATTTTATGATTTTTGTAAAGTAAAAATAAAATAAAATAAAAACAATAAAAAGTAACACGCAAATCTAGGTAGTGAGAATATTTGTTAAGGATTCATCTTCATTCACTAACATGCTTGCAAAACAATAAGTAGAATTGATATTTAATCTCAACTTTTATCAAAAACCCTAGAATATCTTGATCGCAAGAATATCCCGCTAATCTCCTTTTGTCATCAACAAACACATTAAAAGATGCGAGTATGAGTTCTATCTAAGAGAACAACCTAACGTGTAAAATCACTAATCAAGTTTAATTCCCTAGATGCATTAAGTTCTATGAAATCAGGCCAATCAAAGCAATTGAACGTGGAAAGCGCACTAATTCAATTTAACAAAGGTTACGATTCACATATGATCATAAGAATATATCACTACAAACTATAATCATATTTATGCTACTTGTATTCAAGGAATATCACTTTTACGTATAATAAACCCTAAACTAGCAATAGATGTGATTAGAAGTTCTACCAATTTGCAACTTGACAAAACAATCAATCAAATCATGTAACTATATTTTCAGAGAATTGTAAACGATAAATACGATACAAAACTAATTTATCATATCAAAGAATCATGCTTTGTGAAATCCAACTATTCCATAACCAATAATAGAATTTAAGTACTCATGTTAATGGAGTTCATAACAAGAAGAAAGAGAAACCCTATCATGTTCCCAAACCCTAGAAACAAAAGTATAAGAAGAGATAAAAGATACATTAAAAGATAAAAGATTAGATTATAAGTCCTCTCTTTTATATGTTTCTCAATTTCCATAAAGGATACTCCTTCCAAAATAAGGTTTTGTCTTCAAAGTCCATTAGTTCGAAATTCACCCGGCCCACGAGAGAGAGAAACCCGTGTAAAAATTTTGTCCCAAAAGTGGTTGACGTAAAACTGGGGATTTGGCCGGAAGTTTGCCGGAATCCGGCAATAATAGTCACCGCCGGACACCGGAATCTTCTTATCCGTCGACGGAATATTCCGTCAGTCCACCGTTAAAGATAACTGTTGACTTAACGGTCTTCTGTTAGTCAACTTGGTCAAGGGGAGTCACTAAGTCAGAACCGAGTCAGTTGCTGAGTCTAACTGGTTTTGGCCAAGGCTGCTGCAAGTTGCATCGTGCTCAGCCATGATGGCCCTCAATTCCACCTGCAATCCATCCATGCTCTTCGCCAACTGCAAACACTCTGTAGCTTCGCCAAATTCTCCATTCCTTGTTCTGCCTTCTCTCTTGACCACAACCACCTGCAATGTGTAATTGAACCCTAAACATTCATCTAACTGCCAGCTAATCCATGGCAATCATCAAAACTATCTCAAAGCCTTGTACTCTCCACTGCAGCTGCGCTCAATTCCTTGTTGGCATTCATTCCCGCACTTCAGTTCAAGTAGCAGCAAACCTTCTCCATGTACCCTGTAAACACATCCACAATTCTGCATTCTTAGCAATCAATTCACTCATACCTACCCTGAAATCTTCACAACATTGCCCTGTAATTCTGCCAACTTGGCCTTCTTGCACACTGTTGACTGCATCTCCAAGTTATACCATAACACCACTAGAGCCTCATATCACCACCATCACCAATTCCTCCCTAGCAATTACAGTTTCCTGCTACAGCTGCAATACCAGTCATGTGGCTCAGCAATTCATCATACTCGAACCCATCTCCCAAATCGATGACAGAATCCATATTCTAACTGCTCTTGCTTCACCAACAAAAACCCATTCTGCAATTTCAATTCTTGCTACCTGAGTCGAATCGGAACCAAACCCTGTAAACCTATACATTCATTTAACTCATTTTTAAGCACCACCAACATCGACCACCTCCGATTAACAGCAGCAGAAACAATACCCAACTCTCTTCTTCTCTGAATCGATTCACATCTCCACCTTTCAAAGATTCAAATAAAACCAATTTAATCCATGGCGGTAACTAATTCCAGCCACAAACCCATTGTTCAATTTCTTCCATTAACCCATACATCCATTAGATTCAGTTCTTGTCTTAACCCTTGATTCTCCACTAACCCATAGCATAAAAAGATCCCCAATTTCTCTCGAACTCACCACGGCTGCTTCTCTTTCTCGATCTTTAAGTTCTTCTTGATTTCCAGCAGACAATTATCTTTCTCTGTTAATTCTTCAACAGCGGCGTCAATCCGTCTCTCAATTTCCCTCTGTGTCTCGAACAACAGCAACAGTCGCTGCTTATTTTCTTTCTCAAATTTCAGATACTGATGATTTGGGAAGAACATGTCTTCTCGATTAGGGTTAAGTCAATCATTGGGGTGGATAGTTACACCCCAGAGATATTTGCACCCATTCATGAATGATAAGGGATACCTTGAATGGCAGCCCCTTAACCACCGTTGGTCTTTTTTTAGCACTTCTATGAGAGAGTCACCCCTTAACCTTGAATGGGCTCCCGACAGTGTTCGCCTATGAAATGACGAATTTTTCCTTTTCGCTCTAAATGAGTAGTTTCTCCTTCTTTTGCTCCAAACGACTCCAAAGCACCTAATAACTCAAATTCACACATAAGATACATAATTCACACGAAAACTCGCAAAGAAAGCATAAATACTAGATATAAAATTAGGTGTTTATCACACCTATCAATTAGTCAGGGTAATTCATTGAATGATATGTGATGACATAGAGTTTTTTTAAATTCATTGCCAGAGAGCAGCATGCTTTCTGTCTGAGCGTTTTGTGCAATGGCATTAACTTTGGTACTTGGAAATCCGTGCTACTCTGCTGCGAGTGAACACAAATCCGTCATGCCATACCGATATTAAGGGTTCTGCCAGGGAACATATCACATGAAAAGTACTCGGTGAATCTTATATTAATAAGTAATATAGGCAAGGCGCCAAAATTTACAGAACATCTGGGATGGTTGCTACATGCGCTAGTCTGGATAAATTTCATGTAAATATATTGAACTGCTCAATAAATATGTCAGTGGATAGGTTAACACTCATGGCTCCATTTCCTTACAGGGTGACGTCACATCAGATACAAGGTTTTATAATTTTAACCCTAAGATAAAAACCACCATCAACACTTGTATAAGAGAAAGAAACAAGAGATTAATGTAGGAGGAGGCAAACATTAAAACTCAGGATGACCGATTAGATCACCAAGTCAATAACCATAAGGATTGATGTTGAACCCATATTTGGTTTTATTTTAGATGGTATATGTAACACCCCGTGTTTTTAGCATGGCGCATGCTAAAAGGTGCGCCATGTCCCGAGATGAAGCTTCATCCAAAGCTTCTGTTGCGTAGGAAAAGGAACATTAGCCCTTGGCCAATGCGTTGACAATGTTCGTCCAACTTGGAGAAACATCGGGTTGGCATGGGACGGCCAACATGGATGGATATCGGGTTGGCAGCAGACAACCAACATGGCTGGACATTGGATTGGCAGCGGACGACCAACATGGCTGGACATCGGGTTGGCCGCGGACGTCCAACATGGCTGGACATCGGGTTAACAGCGGATAACCAACATGGTTGGACATCGGGTTGGCACTGGACGGCCAACATGGCTGGACATCGCTGTCGGCCAGGGTGGTAAGGTGCGGCCATCACGACCCGAGGAGTTGATGAATGATTTTTGGTCCCCCAATTTAAGTTGTAAAAATGTCATTTTCACATAAAGAGGGCATTTGATGCTTAGGCATCGTTATGCCATACTGCGGACCAAACATGCATCACTTTGATGCATTTCGACGAAACGACCTATACGGACTATGCCATTACCATTATTGCTTGGCCACGGCCTCGCAAACAAGTTGGTTGAAGTTTTCTGTCCATTCGTGGATGAACTACGGTTTGTGTTTGATCCCTTTAGAGTAGGGAAGGGTACGTAGGCAGCCGCAATGAGTTGCAGCATTGCCGGTCCAGCACGTTTTCTCTCATATCATCTAATTTAGAGATGATTGCGACACTTTGGCCTCTCATATCATCTGGCTCAGTAGCTCGACGCAAGAGATGATTGTCATCATACTTGATGAGGCACATGTTCCTATGTTGACCACTTATGAACATGCCCAGTTTAACTTGTATACATCTCGATATTTGCAGAAACCCTAAAATAATAAATATACTAAAAGTCTAAAACCAAGTTAAACATTTTTGTTCCTGACTTGGGATTATC
Organism: Papaver bracteatum; assembly: GCA_023529315.1. Classification (NCBI taxonomy): domain Eukaryota; kingdom Viridiplantae; phylum Streptophyta; class Magnoliopsida; order Ranunculales; family Papaveraceae; genus Papaver; species Papaver bracteatum. The sequence continues at coordinate 886,906 of JAJJWX010003264.1, forward strand.
GATATGATCGATCCTCTCCAGTTATCGGTCATATACTTAGGATAGGTCATGAATTCATATTTCAACTACGGCACAAGTTTCACAAGTCTACTTATTTAAAATATGTTTATGAAATTTCTTTCAAACATATTTCTAAGGTTTATATTCAGCCGAAAGTTTAACACCCTAAATAATAACGAATTTCTAATTAGTGCAATGTCGATAGCACGAAGTTCATAAATAAACTATATTTTGTAATTCTATATGAAAAGGAGAGGGTACTAAGTACACCACCAACTTTTTCATTTGGCAGCCTGTACGGAAAAAACCTAATACAATCACAAGTATGCCAAAATAAAGACCCTTGAAGAAGATAATATATAGACTCTTTCTATTCCACAATCAGTATGTATAGACCAAAGGTCCATGAACCAGATTGTGTAGAAGAGTTCTTGGACAATCTTAAAAATCAATATCTGAACTAAGAGGATCTGAATTCTAAGAAGTACGAAACTTACAATCTATCTTTCAAGATATATATGAATTCAACAAGAACAAGTCTTGTTTTTTTATCTCAGATAATAAGGACTTAAACTATCTAGGTTCATTACGTACTACTTGCGTTATTCCTGTCATGAAAATAAACAATATAATGGAAGGGAAAAACACAAGACACCAAAAGTTTTGTTAACGAGGAAAACTGCAATTACAAAAAAATCTCGGGACCTTGTCTAGATTTGAACACCAAACTGTATTATGCCGCTATAGACACTAGCATATTGTAGACTTAGTACTTGAATGTAGTTGAGACTGAATTAACCATCCAAGCAATTCAGATGTAGTCGTGTTACTTACATCTCTTGAACCTCGCAAGATTTACGCACTTGATTCCCTTAACTGACATCCTTTACATCCTAAGAGTTGCTTCAACCTCAGTGATGACTTTTGATACTAATCTGCCTCTAACATACAAGCTTATTTAATTTCCCTTTTGATATGATTCAATATAGGTTTCAAAATCTATTTATAGTTGAGAAAGTCTACCAAATCTCACGAATTTGGAACACTTACACTGAGTTAGCTGAGAATCCTGGATTACTAACAATCCTAACAAATCAAAGAAAAGCTTAGATATCTATCTTAAGGAATCACAAAGTCTGAGACGAAGAGAACTTTGTGATTTCTATATCTCGTTCCTGATTTAAGATTATGAAAACCTCAAATATCAATAAGGACAAGAGCTGTATTCAAGAACTATCAGGTAAAAGATAGTCTGCCCAGGTTTCACGAATACCTAATGAAATCTTCAAAGTCGTAACCAAATTATGTTTCTCATTGGAAACCTAGGTTTTATAGGACGACTCTATCTTCGCAACTAGGACATAAGAGTTCCAAGAATTAAGAAATCTTGTTGCAAGAGTCTCTTTATTTATAGATTTTTAAGGTTCCAAGTAGATTTGAATTAAAGCTAGGGTTTCTTGGAATTCAAGCAAACACTTTCTCAGTTTAGATGAAATTCTTATTAGAAATTTAAGTAAGCATGTGAGATGTCTACCTTGAAATTACACAAAAGAATATGCATTATGGTCAAGGGTTCTGGAACCGCGCACAATGATAGTTCACAACGGCTAAGTAGCCTTTGCAACTCAAATCACGGGGTCCAAACTCTAATATTGAAAAAAAAATTAGGACCCAAATGCAACACTGATCACATTTTTGGGACCCAAAATCAAAAATATCTCTTAATTTTATTATAGTAGTAGTTTTTTTTTCTTCCTTTTATTAAGTTACAAAAATTAGGTCAACATGCTATAACCTTTATGGTATTACAACTCCACTGGTATCTTGGTGTCTTGGTGCAGTTCTTGATTAACTTGTCAAACCGTAATCCTTTTAAATCTCTGATATTCACATCATTTCTGAATAAGAGTTACTATTGCATTTCGGTTTATTTTAGGCTAAAACAAAAAGGATAGTATCTAGAAACAGAAGTAATATCTATAATACAAAACAGAATAGGTTTTTGAGCTTGGACGGTCGGATAATATTTTGAGAGACAAACGTTGCATCCGACCATCTTAGTCTCATCCCAGCGAAAGACATACGACGGTCATCATTTCTATAACCCCTCACATTATGAATCAAAATTTATTAATCTTTAATTATTACATCACCTCTTAACTTAAAATGTTCAAAGAAACATTAAATGAAATCATAATATATCATACATGCATTAATCGGATTTAGTGGTGGCAAAACAGAATAGGTTTTTGAGCTTGGACGGTCGGATAATATTTTGAGAGACAAACGTTGCATCCGACCATCTTAGTCTCATCCCAGCGAAAGACATCCGACGGTCGTCATTTCTGTAACCCCTCCCATTATGAATCAAAATTTATTAATCTTTAATTATTACATCACCTCTTAACTTAAAATGTTCAAAGAAACATTAAATGAAATCATAATATATCATACATGCATTAATCGTATTTAGTGGTGGCATGATGAATCTAATGGGAAATGAGATTTATTTGTTTATTTTTATTCATAATTCATAAGTGAGATATGCATACACACTATTACTTAAATGATTTTCTGTTTGTTTTTGGATATTGTATATGAATAATTTTACAATGTACTTATAGACATTATTTTCGTTTAAAACAAAATAGAAAACTATCTTGCTAAGGAACACGATTTAATTTAAAGTCCAGTTATACCAGTCAGATATCATACTAGAACAGTGTCGTTACGGCATGAGTTATCTCTAGATATTTATTAGAACTCTCTGTTAATCTCATGCCATGCCGTTACGGCATGGGTTATTTCTAGTACTTTAATAAAAATACAGTTGCATTAAAGCTATAAATAAATTTAAAGAAGTACTCGTACACATGCTAGAACCCGGTAAAAATATAAAATACCACAAAATTAAAAATCATGTTATAAACCAAGTTTATTTACTAACATGCCCTTCGTGTCTAAGTTTAGGGTTTACATATCTTGGACACCAAGTCTTTTACCTATATAAATAGAGGCATTAACATTGTGTTTTACACATATGAATAAGATTTCTCTCTCCTTCTTTCTTTCTACTTTGTGTTTCTCGTTTCTTTGTCTTCTATATCACAACACGTAATCAGCACGCTCTGCACTAGGCGTCTTTAACAAACGAAGAAAGAAAAAAAAGCCTCTCGACGGAAAGTTTGTTAAAAAAAAACGACCAGCCATATGAACAAGCTTTTCTTATGGCTTTCTTTAATTTATTTTATGTTTGTCTTATTAGTCATGATTTTTGATATACAATACATGGTTTTTCCAATGCTTAAAAGTTTTTTTTGTTTCCATGTTTTTGTTCCAGCATCACCAAATCATTAATGATGACGGCGTGTGTGTGCAGATGCTCAATTGGTTATAAGTGGAAACTTAATTTCTCACATACCGTTCTATATTTAACTTTAGTTTACTTGATTATATTAATTATTTTTTATATTCTGCTTTTGCATATATGGTCGGTTGTCAGACGACGCAGAAATAAATTCACTTTCTTGCTTCACTAAAATAAAGTAGTATGCGATAAGAAAGAGTTCGTATCCACAGAGAGGACTTTGTTGTTATAAAAATTTCCAGTTTCTTAGTAACCAAGGGGGGATGTTGATATTTCAAAGTAAATAAACAATGAAATGAAAGCAAAGTAAAGTATTAAAGTAATCAATAAGGTGAAAGTATTGGTCACGGGATAGTTTCATTCACAAATACATATTTTCATCAATGACTAGAATTGAAATTTAATCTCTCATTTACTAAAAGTCCTAAGATACCATGATCGCAAGAGTATCCCGCTAATTCCCTGATTTCATCACAACCACATTAAAAGATGCATATGTGAATTCTTCCTAAAAAGCAACCTAAAGTGTAAAAGAAAATTAGATTTAACTCCCTAGAAGCAATAAGCTATATGGAATAAGACTAATCAAGGCAATCGAAATGTGTAAAAGCACTAAATCAATTTAACCCAAGTTATGATTCATATGTGACTAGTAGGATATATCTCTACAAGCACTATCCACATTTATGCTACTTAGAATCAGGGATGAACAACGTTTTCGTATTGAAAACCCTAATATAGCTCTAGATATGAATGCAAATCGGATTGATTCCGGACTCAACCAATCAAACAATCAACCAATCAAACAATCACAGATTAGGAATAGTCATACAAAAAGGTGTGGGAGCTCAGCTTGTTGCTAGGCTGCCATCCAGCTACTTGTAGTCCGTAACTCTTCTTATGAATCGTATTTGAATTAACAATCAAATCATATTCAATATAAACAATGAATCATAAACAGTAAAATATTGAGACAAAACTACTTCATTGATTCCAATACTATTTGTGAAATCTACTTATTATCCCATAACCAATATTAAGAATTTAGCTACTCATGGTTTTTGAACTCAACATAATTATTATTAAAAATAAAATGAAGAACATAAAAATAAATGGAAGCAAACCCTAGTCGCTGCTCTCCTCTAAAAACCCAGTAGAAAGATACGTGATATATGATATCCCCTTTTATACTTTCCCTTCTCTGAATTCTCCACTTAGGTCGCACCAAAAATCAGTCCCTGATAAAATAGCCCATGAACCAAGCCCAACAAGTCCAAGTCCAATTGAGTCAAACCAGGCACAACTCACTGAGTCAACTCGGCCATAACCGATTCCAGCCGAGTTTTAACTGTTTCTGATCAGTTCCCAGCCGATTCCGGCCATTCCTTCACTCCCTGCTCAGTGCATTAATCCTAACATGCATCTATAAAGGAAATAACTCCAGTTCAGCTGCAACTGCAGCTCAAACCCAGTTCAAGCACCACCTACAAACCTACCATTGCAACCTGAACTGCTCAATACATTCACAGAAGATGTCATTCCTTGTTTAGTTCACCTCAGTATCACCCTACAATTCATGATAGCCACCTGACTCTCCACCAGTTCTCATTTGCACCATCGCAGCTGCTTCAATGCCACTGTAACTTTAGCTCCAGAGGCTCAACCACCACCAATGCCGCAACTGCAATGCACATAGAACTCAAACCAACTGAGCTAACACCCTGCAATGTACCACCAACCTGAGCACCACCATTCTTAACACAGCAGCATCTCTATCTCCAAGCCTAAGTTCACTCTCAGGAACACCCTACAATTCATGCTTCCAGTTGATTGAATTCTTCACTGCACTGCCAACTCCTTGCTCAGATTGCAGCTGCATTCCTGCAACACAACCCACCAATTCTCTAGCACTAGAAACCCACAGCATCAGTCTTTCTCAGCTCACTCCAACTTCAGTTCATGTAGCTCCAATTCATGACTGCAGCATCACTTCCATGCATAAGAACCACAAGCCACAATAACATCTATAACCATCTAGAACTTTCTTATTCTGTGCACTTGCATTCCACCAGATTATTGTACTGCAACCAAACTCATAACCACTGCAAAGCAACAGCAACTTACACTCATTCACCTGCATTTGTATCCTGCTTCTTGACTCCATTCCGTGCTGCAACTCCATAGCCCTTGTAATCTCCAACACCACCAAGAGCTTCACCTGAACTTCCCTGCATTCTCTGTATTGCTCAACTGCAACCATCACTTCAGTTTTCCCACTCATCATGGCCATTGCAGCATTTCTACTTCCCTGCAGCTTCAAATCCCTCCAAATATGCAACACAAGCTACAGCACCACAACCTCCATCTGAGCAGCACCACTAGTTAAGCATCACCTGCAATTCTAAATTCCAGTTAAGACCCAATCTTTCTGTGTACTCAGAAACACCAACAAATCCCTCATGCATCTTCATAACTCTACCAAAACCACCATGAGCACCTGTAACTCAAGCACCATTCATCTCATAATTTCTGCTACATTTCAACATCACCAGTGACTCATATCAATACTCATTCAGGCCTGCAATTTCAAACTCAGTTCATTACCTCAAGCACCATTCATCCTCTTCCTGCCATGACCCCATCTCCAATTTCACATAACTCCTCTGATTCATCTCAACAGCAGCAGCTCAGATTCAGGTTAAGATGTAACCTAAATCAACCCCAATCTCCTGAATCTTCTTTGTCTCCTCGAAATCAAACCATAAATTAGTTCCCCCTGGGTATCAGCAGCTCAAATTCATCCCAGCATCAGTTTCAGTCACTTGCAGCTTCAATCGAACTCGAACCCGTCTTCTCAATCACTTCCCTTACCACCTCAAGAACTCTTATTCACCATCTCCAATCTCTGAATTTCAGTTTCGATCTACTGAATCTCGATCACAACATCCTTCATCACCAATTCCTGGCTCAATTCACCATAACAGCTTGCTATCTTCTAAATTCAAACAACCCTGGATTATTTCCATCAACAGCAGCAGGACAACATTTGGGTGAAAAAGGAATGAGTTGATGATTTCTCAATTTCAGGGTTTGGTGTAATAACTGAGATGGCTACCAACACCCATGGGTGTTTTTAGCAATTATTCTTAATCTCCAACTGATTGTCCCATATCCTCGACTGGGATCCGGATAGCACTTGCAATGAAATGACGCTTTTGACCCTTCTTGCTCCAAATGGCTAATTTCTCCTTCTTTTGCTCCATACGACTCCAAAGCACCTAATACACTCAAACTCACACATAAGATACATAATTCACACGAAAAATAGGAAAGAAAGCATAAACTCTACATAGAAAATACGGTGTATTCTACACCTATCAATATATGCAAAGTAATAATTCGATTATAAGGTACATAATTGATATTATCATATATGATTATGTATGGGTGATCAACTTTATAATTGATTTTCCTTTCTTCTCTTATCATTTTTCATAGAGAAATAAAAAATAAATAAAAATTCATTGAAAGATGGTCTACAGTTTCTATTTCTTTCATGAAATTATAATCACCAAACAGATTGGTACTATTGCAATTTGTTTACCTTTACGGTAATTAATCACGTGCATGGTTGAAAAACCTACGGCCAATTAATTTTGGTATCTTTGTCTTTTAGACAAGGATCATGTGATTTACATATGGTTTCTATTTTTTTATATGCAAGAAGCCATCTGTCAACCTCAAAATAGGTTTCCTAAGCGATAACTAAAACGACAATATTTTTATTTTGTCAATACGAGTTTGATAATTCGTAAAAACCAATTTTGTGAATTTTCTCACTGGTTTCTATAATACAAGAGAAAATAGATTGGCATATTTTCTAAAATTTTGCCAATAATGGTTTGATTTTTCCCTATTACGAAAGATTGATCGTTTCAAACAAATTTTTACGATCAAATATGTATGGTTTTATCTAATAATAAACCATTGGTTTCTATTTTCCTTTACATGAAACCAGTCATCAACTAGAAAGAGTGGATTTTATCTCTTCAAAGAAAAATAACGATAATGGTTTCTTTATATTCTCAAAAAGAAACATATAATTCATCTATATATATATATCCCCAAATGATGAAATATCGTTATTATGGTATAAGCCAATCGTTAAATACCAATGAACGAGAATTTGTTGCATTCTTTAAAAATATTGAGCAATTTTAATTTAATTTTAATTTTTGTATTTTTTTCGGTAATAATCTCCAAAATTCGGATTTGTTCCACTTATAGTTGGATTACGGTCGGACGCTAAAGATCAATGGGTGCGCACCCGGCTTGTTAACCTAAATTATTAGTCCTTGTAGTGAATAAATTGATCTTGAATTTATTTTTATTTTATTTTTTTGAAAAATAAAGTGTCCATAATCTAATTCTAAATCATTATCTAATTGGCCATATAGGTCATGAAATTATTTGGAGATTTATTTACATATTTTAAAACCTATGGTTGATGTTAAATTTGTATGTCAAGCAGACTGCAATTTTATTTGGACATTTTTTATGACTCTAGAAGTCATTATATACGGTCTAACTGGTGTTGTTAAAATCCAGAAATTATTATGAGTATATGTCCTCGATTTAATCGGATAATACTCACCGAAACTTGTTTTCGTATATGAGATGAAAATATTTCCGCCATAATCAGGGGGAGACTATACACAGCCAGAAGTTGGTATTCATTAACTTAAAAGTTATATCAATTTCTCTTCCATCATAATCAATTTGATAAAGGTTGTCATTATATGATTGGCGTGAATGTCTCATTTTGCTTTTATATAAGCTTTTGCCTATTCAAGAGGAAAATCCAATCACATCTAGCAAACAAGTAACGCTCTATACGAGGCTACTGGTAGTGCTCCAACTGAGTGTGCCAAATTCACTTTCTCAAATATAATATCTCCTCACTTGAAGATGAGGATCTTATAATGCCTGCGGGCGCTGGTACCAGTATTTTTGTGATTTTTTTTTCCTTCAAGATATGCATATATTTGAGAATTGTGATCAGCTAATATGATTGTCGAATATTTGGTTACAGTAGCTACTGACATAAAAAATATGGTGGTTTCGAACCCCTTTGCAAAGAAATATCGACATATGTGATTGGTTGGCATACAATCCAAATTAGATTGGATTATTATTTCTTGGTTAACAAAAATTTGGATCCAGGACTTAACACCTTAAAATTGCCAAACCTATTACTTACTGGTTGGTGTAGTCATAATGTGTTGACTTAGAAATATGTTCGTTGTAAAAAATGATATGAGAGTTCTATTTTTACTTAGACCCAAGGATTGATTCAATAAATTTTTGTTCTCCATGTATGATGCTTTTGGCGTGGTAGTCCTTGAAGGACTCGCATTGCATTTACACAAGAAATGTGGTTGGGAACATATTTAGGCAGCCACCTGATTTAATTATGTTAGGTCGAACAATCCTCTATGTGTTTTTAGAATTTGGTATAAAACCAAGAATCCGGATTAATTAGTTGATGCTATCAACTTTATGGGTCTCTTGAGGAGTCCTTAAAAACACAAAAATCCACGCTTTAGCAGCATAAATTCTATTTTTTTTCCTTTCTTAAATCTGCAGTTAGAATTATGATAACTTAAACTTGTCGTTGAGATAGACTAGAGTTGTGATTTTGATGCTCATTTTATGTAATACTCATATAGTTGAGTTAGCTTCCATAACTCTTCAAAATTTGTACTCTTTTTCCTTCATTTCAGGTTTTGTCCCATGTGGTTTTACTGACAAGGTTTTAACGAGGCAACATGATATTTATTTTATTTCAAAATGTTGATATTTGTGCTCTTTTTCCTTTGTCCAAGTTTTATCCCATTGGGTTTTACTGGCGAGGTTTTAGTGAGGCAATTTAATTCAACATGGTGGTCATCCAAGGGGGAGTTATATCAATTTCGGTTATTTGGTGGAATCCCACCATTAACTAGATCATTTTGTTAGACCACATCAACAAAAACATCTCCTATGAATTTGGATATCATTCTTATCCATATAAGGTATGATCACAAATTTTGTTCACCTTTGGTACTCTAACTACATATTGGCACCTTGTTGAAGAAACTACATCAACTACATATGCAAATCATCTCTGAAGATAGCAAACCAAGACACAAGTTCTCAGTGCAATTGGAGAATCTTGAAGATTCAAGTATACTACTATTAGAAGACTAACACAAAAGAAGACTTCATCAGAACAATTATCTTCTACATTCAAGAAATTCGTTCACTGAAATTGGGAAGTCTCGACTCAAAGATTTGCAAGCCAAGAATTTGACTGAATTATTTATCAGGGGGAGCGTCATCATCAAATCAAGGTGCATTCACCGGACTTTATCGTGTTGTACGCTTTTTCCTTATTCAAGGTTTTGTCCCATTGGGTTTTTCCTTGTCAAGGTTTTAACGAGGCAACATATGTGTGTCCAGCACTGTTTCAAGTCTTACATGCTTGTGCAATTTCAGGTTTTTCTCTTTTGAGTTTTCCTGATATGTTTGTAATGACTTAGCCACAATGGTCATCAGGGGGAGTGTTATAAACCAAATTTATTTACTAAGATGCCCTTCGTGTCTAAGTTTAGAGTTTACATATCTTGGACACCAAGTCTTCTATCTATATAAATAGAGGCATTAACATTGTATATTACACATATGAATAATATTTCTCTCTCATTCTTTCTTTTTTACTTTGTGTCTCTCGTTTCTTTGTCTTCTATATCATAACAAATCAAACATTCTAACAGACGAGTATGTCTTTAATTATTTGAAACGACAATGATATGGTAAATGGGATGCTTTTTAATGTTGACAATAGTCATGCTGAATGTCCCTAGTTACTCCCTTGCCACGGAAGAATCCGAAATCCCCAAAAAATATCCTAGTCTCAAAGTTGAATCAAAAATTAGTTATTACCTGGAGTAAGATTTGCATAGTCCATGGGCCCATAAGGCTCGAACAGTTCTGTGTAGAGTCCCTTCTTTCTCTTTGGGTTGCAACCCATGTCCTTGCACAACTGATCATTGTACCAAATATGCAATATACCATTGCAAGAGTGCTTGTAATACTGACCAAAGTGACGCTTGATGATTTTCTCCCATTCCAACACATCTTTCTCCATCTCTTTTATACTTGGCAACTTGAACCCATCATCGAGGAAATGTGCTAACCATCGACACCTCATTTCTGATGTATACAAATTTGCAAGGCTCTCGGAATAGCCAATAACTGCCAATTGTGGAATTCGTGGATGAATAATTTCTCTGCAAAGACACAGTCCATACAAATGCTTAACAACATTCTTACGTATAATTTTGAATAGTGGTAAACACTAGAAAGTAGAAACCTATATGTACAAAATTGGGTGGGAATGTGCGGAAACTTTTACCTGTATAACGAAACACTGGGTTTCAAGGATCCCATAATGTAGTTTTGAAATGTTAGCGATTTAAAGATATTTTTGAGCTTTTCGTCCCCCTTATAACCGGTAGCAAGGATCACAACATCAGTTTCTAAAGGCGCAACTACATCATTGTCAAATATCAACCCGTCTTTGTAGAAGCCAAACCCCTTTGCCTTCTTAAATACTAGATGACCGCTCGCGGTGGGAGGCCGGCGACAAAAACGAACTTACGAACATAATACAGAAAAACAATAATAAAGACTAAGATGGATATATTGAACGGATATTACATTCTACAAAAAAACAGGAAGCAGGCTGCAACAATCATATTTAGTACCAGAAAACAACTAAAAACAAAATAAATCCCTGGTCCCTAAAATCTTCTCAAGGCTCATTTGTATAGAAAAATAATTTAGGGGTTGTTACCATTTCTTAATTCTTATAGCCAGCTAAGATCGATCTTACTAAACCCAATGTATATTGATCCCTCTTCTCTTCTTATTTCACATTCGTTCATAACTTTTTATTGAATATTTCTACATTGATCATCAAAATATAATGGAAAATACAGCCTATGAAGGTAGCCATGATCTTAGTTACACACCGGTGACGAAAATCATCGCCATCATCGCATTTTACAGGGTGTATTAGTTCTCGGTCATGTATTCCTGTCCATGAAAAATATTCTCAAATTGGTGTGCATGATTGTGAGGATGATCTTAGTACCAATATTACTTACGGACGTAGTAGTAGTAGTACAAGGTGAGGGAATCTTGCAAGAAGATTTGTCAATAATTTGTCAAATTCATTTCCTTTGTCATTTGATTACGAAGTACGACCCATACAATCAACTAATTTTCATGGTAGCAAACGACCACCAAGCAAAACAGCAAAATCTTATCCAGTTAAAAATAAGAATCAGATATTACCTTTAATCCATCACTGAAATCTTTATATGAATTGCGACAGTCTAACTTCAACTTCTCATTACAACAACACTTCATCTTCTAATCTCAAACTATTAGCTGTAAGTATAATCTAGAAATACAATTAACATCTAAACCAGTAAATAAGCATTTATTATACATACCCATTACTATAAGATCGTGTTTAAACAGAACCCAATAATAAAAATCCCTTTAGAATCCTTAAATTACAATCAATTTCAAAGAAAATCTCCGTCATTTTATCAAACAGTTAAGGTGCAATGTACAAAACAGTAAGAGTTTCAAATTAGGATAGATAAACTATAACATCGAACTAATATTAATAATCACGATTACTACACTTATAACTTCTGCAAACAATTGTACATGAAACTCTATAGCTACACAAAGTTTTAGTTAGGAATTAGCAAGGATACACAAAGGAGAAAGTATAGTGTCAAAGAAAAACAAAGTTTTGACATGAAACTGTTCGAAAGATGACGAAACCATACCATTCAAGTTCAACGTTGTCCAATTGCTTGTATGCTGAAATCTGGAAGGAAGAATAGCTCTCAATTTTGAAGAAAATCAATTGGACACTACAGAGTGTTGTCCGGATGAGTAAGACAACCGAGTTGTTATTAAGCATAGGTGGGGTATTTGCAAGGATGGGTGGAAATAATAACTTTGACCATGGTCTTCTCTATTATAATTCTAAGCATTTGACCATCGTCTTCTCTCTATTATTCCTCTTCGTTCTTTCTTCTTCGTTTCTTCTCTGTATCATGAATTCAATTCTCTGCAACAAATTTGAAAACGATTGATGAATATTTTTTGTAAATTGTTGAATGGGTTATTCAAGTTAATATTCTTTTCCCCTTTTCCGATCCTTTTTTCCACCATTAAATTTTTCCATTTGAATATCATGAAATTTCATTGAAGAACAACAAAAAATTGGCATTCAAAATTTTAAAATTTTGCGTGAAGGATCAATCCTTTTATTTTTCAAAGAAATTCACCGATTCCAATCGATCTTAATTTGTACAAATCAATGGAGTTTTTGATGAACTTTGAACATGTAATCTGAACTTCTTTAAAGTTTGATTGTCTTTTATTGGAATCCATGTCATGTATGCTCTTAGAGGCTTAGGGAGAGTATATCAATTTTCTCAATTCTCTCCATTGCTAAAGGGTATCATCGGAGTTGATGGAACTTTGATGAAACTTTTAGTCCAGTTGTTAAAACTACTATTAGATGTGGCTGGTCTATTAAACAACAAAATTTTAAAATGGAACAACCACCAGGATTTGTTGATCCTCAACATCCTAATCATGTTTGTTTACTTCAAAAGGATCTAGAGCTTGTATGAGAAGTTTAGCAATTATCTTTTGAATTTCTATCAATCTTGACAAATTATACTTCTAGTTTAATCAATTGGAGTTTTTGATTCTTTTATTAAAAATCCTGGAATCCATGGTCTTCAATTTTCTCAATTCTCAATTCCATTTTGATGTTCATCTTCAGCTTGCCAAAAGAATAAAAGGTTCTCTTGGTCAAGGCATCACCCTCAGTCTTTGAAATTTAACTTTTATTTTTATTTTTATTTTTTTGCACAAAGATTGTGAGATCTTATGGTTGTCTTACTTGTTTGAGGAACTGACATGAACAGGTCTTGGCGGTCAGCTAATCCTATTTTTCATTTTTCATCCATGATTTATGGACTCCTCACGAAAGGACTTTCCCTTCGGTCGTACGGACATCAGTTTGAGGTCGTCCGATAATGCTTCCTTCTTCTACTCTATCATAGAACTTCTCAGGTGCGGTTGCGACTACATGGTTAGAAAAAGCGAGAGAGAACGGATTTGTTTAAAGGCTCTTAGAGCAACCACACAGTCACGACCAAATTTGAGGACTATACTCAAATTTGGTCCGAAAGTGAAGCGCAATGGAGAGGACCATAGTTATATTTAGTCTGGAAAACTAGGGTTTGGGACTAAATGTAGTCGTCAACCCAGACCAAATCAAAATATAGTGAGGCGTATGTATAACGAGCGTGTGATGTTAGGCGTGAGTATAATGAGCGTCTGGGATTAGGCGTTAGTGTAAAGAGCGTCTGAGTGTGGAGCGTTAATAGAATTAACGTTTGAATGAGGCGCGGTTATAAACACCGCCAGGAAAAACGGTTGTTATACGTACGCCTCACACCAAGCGTTGTTATAGTCTCCGCCCCAATTATATAATACATTATGAAAATATAAACCGTCATGCTTTACATAACTAACCCAGGTCAAGCGAGAGTAATACGTGCGCCCCATGTGTATGTACACAATACCTACGCCTCACTACCATACGCACCTTATACACCCGCTTAACTTCATGCGTTGTTATATCGTCTGCCAGACCAAATTTTAATCTTTTACCATTGCGCTTCACCTCCATTAAAGCCAAAAAAAATTAGCTTTTAGTCTGGTTTTTAGTATTTAGTCACGTCCATGACTGTGGTTGCTCTTAGAAAGTTTCTTCTGGAATTCTTTATTCTTGAATCCTGAGTGGTATTTATACATGAATTTATATTTGGGACGACCGAGCGAATCGGGGGAGGACCCTTATATGGCCATATTTTTGTAAAATGTAAGTGATCAATTGACACAAAAAGATTGAAAATGGTTAGGGCCGAAAAACCAAAAATGTCCCTCCCTTTTAGTCCAATTACTATAACTCCTTGTGTATCCTATCTTTTCAGATGTATAATTGGACAACAAACTTTAATATAACGTATCTAAAAATCCGCACCTTGGAATTTTACAAATTTTATCTCGTTGGAAAGCTAATAAAAAAAACATATCCAATGAGCACAAACAACAATATCAAATTTTGAGTTTTTACGAAAAATTCAGAGGTATTTATCATTTTAGGCACAATTTAGAAAATTAAGTGTATATCCATTATGCAAACCACCATAAAGGATACATAATAGTTTATGTAGCAAAATTTTGGTTTATTCATCAACTAATTTTCCGTTGCAACTAATAAAACGATGTACTCCCTCCGTTTCAAGAAAAATGATACTTTCATTTTAGGCACAATTCTCGAAAATTGAATGCATAGTCATTATGCAAACCACCACAAAGGATGCATAACACATCATGCAACCATATTTTGGTTTATGGATCGACTAATTTTCCGTTTAAGAAAAGGTGATACTTTCACATCCCGTTTCAGGAAAAGTGATACTTTCACTATGTTTCGGGAAAAGTGATACTTTCGCTCGGTTTCGGAAAAAATGATACTTTCGCTCTGTTTCAGAAAAAGTGACAACTTGTCTATGAATCGTGTTAGAATACGGGCATCCAACTCAAAACCAATTGGCAATGAGTGGAGAGGCCCTAAGGATAATGAGTGGAGAGGCCCTAAGGATTATAAACCGCAGGATCTTAGATTGCCCATACAATGTGGGACTAATAATCACAACACGCCCCCTACGTGTAGCCTCGTTGGGTCTAACACGTGGACAATAAATCGGGTGACGCGGAGTAAAGGCGCGATCAATGACTCGTCACAAATAGCCTGCTCTGATACCATGTTAGAATACGGGCATCCAACTCAAAACCAATTGGCAATGAGTGGAGAGGCCCTAAAGATTATAAACCGCATGATCTTAGATTGCCCATACAATGTGGGACTAATAATCACAACAAATTGTATTCTCATGGTATCAAAATGTTAATATTGTACGTAATAAATTCGGACTGACCGGAGAATATATAATGCTATCATGGTCTACGTGAGCAGAGTTGTAAAAAGGGGGGCAAAACCTTCACTTTCAAGTGTTGTCAGAGTAGTGAAACAAGTGAAAAGCGCATAGTTCGTAAAATAGAAAAGAAAAAATAAGTCCCAATTTAGCCTCAGTACTTAAAAACAGCAGCATTCTTGAATTGATGGTTCAATACAGCTGCTGCAACGCTCATGAAAGTCTAGACTCAGCATTTTCTGGACCATATGAACTAAGACAAGCAAATACTAGCTACTAGCTAGTTTAGTTTGGTAACCTTAATCACTTTTTATTTTATTTTTGTAAGGTTAGAATTCGTTGAATAAAAAGGAAACGAACAGAAAATACAAAGAGAAGCACTATTGATAACCTTAATTATATTAAGGATGCAAATCAAAATTGTTCTTTGGAATCTAAGTTACTCCTTCAGAAGGATCTTGAAAGTTGAAACGCGTATAAGAGAATATATCATTCAGAAAATTGGGGACTCGTGATCTCTGTTAGCAGTTGGTATAAAATTAGATTATATAAATTGAATATATTTAGAGATGCTCATATCAATGATACAGGAAGAAAATGTGGATGACTGTAGTACATTTAGAAAGTTGTAGCATGACCTAAAGTAATTTCCAACAAAAACCACCATCAAGACCAAGAGACCTCACAGCTTCTAACAGACGATCTGCAAGACAGTACCTGAAACCAGACGAATGAAAAAATGACGTCGAAGACAAGTCTTTGTTTATAGATTGTTATTATCAACACTTGTTAATGTCTAAACCAATGTTCTGCAGTCATCTTAAGTTCGCGACATCCCTCAAAAGAGATATTGGGGGGCCCAAACTGAGCTTATTGCATGACCGTGGACATAGCTTACTCTCTGGCAGCCTCGAGATCTAGCTGAAAGGTGTTTCAAGAAGCATCTGAAATCGAAATCTTCATCATTTAAGGTCTGATAAAAGAGCCACACGCAATCAATATTGGAAAATAAAAAAAAAAAATCTTGAAGAGTAATGCAGGTAAACATAGCAGAATCAAGTCCTGGAGATATCTCATCAGCTTACTTGCAAGGAAATTCATGATGCCTGTTTCGCAGAATTGAATAAAAGTCAAGTATGCAAAAAAAGACCTGCTCCGTAGCTAATTTATAGAAAGTAACAAAATAGGAAGGCAGAACCTTGAGAGGTGAAACTTGAAGGAATAAACACTTCGTTTGATGGTATGAATAAAGTTGAGAGCTTTACATGTCATCTGCTATCCAGAGTTCTTTCCTCCACCGGATTGAAAGCAGAAGCTGATGATGTCCATCCCCGAAGCCTATCTGAAAGTGCTCCAGAAATTTCTTCTGGGGTTGAATTCCTTCAACAAATGATAATTCAAGTAGCAAATATATTCTTCTTAAGGCTAGATGTGAGTGATGATACCGATTAATACAAAAACATTTAACATGCTGAAGCTTTGTTGGGTGGCAAACTACCATTTCCTCAGTCAAACATTTATCACAGGACCAAATTAAGACCAAAAACGAAAAGCATAGATCTGAATGATACTTAGTGGTAAACAACCAAGGTCCTAGCAAATAGAAAATGAAGAAAAAAAGGGTCGAGAAACAAAGCCTTGCGAGAAATGGCTTAGAAGCACAGAGGTGGTCTAATCACATGCAAACTCTCGAAAAGACAATTTGATTGGGAAGAAATAGCTGAATTGTTTAGAATGTACACATGTGCTATCAAACACACAGCACGGCCTCTGTAATAAAATAGGTTGATTTCCCTCAAGACGGAAAAAGCCCTTGGCACAACAAGAGCCTGATGCCGAAACATTTGTTATGAGGTGACGTCACTCTAGTTCCTTCTCAGCTCAATATGTGTCACGTAGTTTAAGTAACAAGCATTATGGGCGACCTACATGTATTGCTTGATACGAAGAAAACTGTCCAGAAATGTGTCGATGTTTTACATTATTGAAAAAACAGTAACATATGACTATCCAATAGCAATTGGTGCAAAGTGAGATTTCTATCATCATAAACAGACAAGACAATTCAACAATCTATACTTAAACATCAATGCCTTCAGTTTGAGTCTTTGATGATAAAATGAAGCCTAGATGCAGTCATGTGGACAAAATTACCTCTTCCTATCAACCAACTCTTGCACAGGCAACTTTCAGTACCAGCTCAAAACAGTTGAAATTCCTCATTGACTCAAAATTGATCCACACCAATTTGCTAATCTATGCCATAAAAGATACAACATACACAAGAAAGAAGTTAGAAGCAGAAATATTCCCTCAGCAAGATGTTGTCACGGATCTAACTCATTATGAAATCAAGAATTTGTAATTACCATTAGTGATTCAGAAATTCTAGCAAATGAGAGCATTTGATGGATTGTACAAAGCGACAGTTTCCGTAAATTTAACAAAACCATATTCAACCACACCTAAATTGCAACAGAAACTCTAATCATCAGGTTAGGTTATGCGGGGATCAGTAAGAAGGATAAGATATTAAGCACATTGATCAGAAACAAGAAGATTTCAAATTTCTCATTGATATTCAACCATTACACTCTTATCAATCAAGTTATAACCCATAATAGAACAGCAAATTTAAACCTAATTTCCCATCCATAACTCATTCCCCAGAAGAGACAAAAGCTCACAGCATCCACAAATCAATCTTATTGAACCTGACTGAATAGCTTAAGAAGAAGATGCATACTCACAATTGCAAAAGGAAAATGACATAAATAAACCTCTATAAAGACTTATAATTGTGTACACCTTGCTGATTAACATTGCTCCTGAACCTCAATTCTGCAGACTAACTAAAGTTGGAAGGTGGCATAAAAACAAGCTAGGACCACATAATAACCAAAAACTGAATCAATCGGGGAACTTCTAATTAACATTTAGAATCTGAATGTCTAAACTTAGGTAACCGTCTCCTGATCCACTTCACATGGTATACAACTATCAATTCACAAGTTCAAATCAACTACCAATTTATCTGGAAATAAGCTCAAATCAACAACCAATTCACTAGTTCTTTGCAGAGAATCCAACCAATGAAAAAGAAAGATTACAGAAAGTATGATTCAGATTCAGATTCAGCTAATCGAGAAAGTATAATTAACCATCACGGAATCAATGTTTACTCATGAATCATTGATTGTAAAATTAGACACATATTTGGAATGAAATCAGTAAGGACGTATAAATGGAATTTGACAAAGAAATAAAACAGAAACAAGTAGATTAACTGATTTTCATTAAAATTCATAATATTTCACACCCATCAAGGTAATCTCCAGTTACTCTAAAAACCCAAAATAGCAAATTGAAACCCTAATTTCTTTACATAACACGATAGAAAACCTAACCCCCAAATCCGTAGAGAGTTCTTCCTTGTCTCTTGAGAGCATAGACAACATCCATAGCAGTGACAGTCTTTCTTCGGGCGTGTTCAGTGTAGGTAACAGCATCACGAATCACATTCTCCAAGAAGATCTTAAGAACACCACGAGTCTCTTCATAAATCAAACCACTGATACGTTTGACTCCACCTCTTCTTGCTAATCTTCTGATAGCTGGTTTAGTGATTCCCTGGATATTATCTCTCAACACCTTCCTGTGCCTCTTTGCTCCTCCCTTTCCCAAACCCTTTCCTCCTTTTCCTCTTCCTGACATTTTCTCTCTAAGAAATTTCTCTGCTATAAAAGTTTTAATCGATTTGAGAGAATGAATTGATTGTGTGTTTGTTTCTCGGTGGAGAATAAGGATTTATAATTTCTGTGGTTCGATTATGTCTGTTAGATTGTAGTCCGATCCGATTGAAGGTTGTGTTTTCAGCTTTGATCGTTGGATTAAAAATACTCGAAGATGATTGGTTGACAAAATGTTGCCCAGATTGAGAAAATAATAAGCTTTTTAGGAGGTTTTTCACCGTTAGATTGACACTCGATCCGTGCTGTATGTTTTTCCTACAGTTGGTTCGTTAGATTAGAATACTCGAAGTTGATTGGTTAAAATAATTTTATTCGGATTGAGGAATGATTTTAACTTTCCTTCCTAAATCGGGGCCTATGGATTTTTTCATCACCCCATAAAGAATGATAAGGGGTGTCTAAGTTTGATGAAAATACCATTTTACCCTCTATGAGTTTTGTTCCGTCTTTTGATAAATCAAGGTGAACATGAACCAATTGATAAAACCAGACTTATATTCCCGAAGAACAGCTCAGCTTTATCAATCACCTCACAATAAACTTAATCGACGCAGTGAAGAAGATTATTGAGGAATCACAAATGATGAGACGAAGTGTTTGTGACTACTTTTATATCTTGCCCATCGGAGATAGAAATCTCAAGCCAATTATTACAATTGTACTCGTACAATAGAAACAACAAGATCAGATCACACAACTATGATAAAAGTAGTATCGGTCTGGCTTCACAATCCTAATGAAGTCTTTAAGTCGTTAACCTGGTTTTAGAAGAAGAAAACCAAAGGTTAAAGGAGAATTGACTCTAGCTTAGCAAACTAGTATCACACAGAATATGTGGGGATTAGGTTTCCCAGTTGCTAGAGTTCTCCCTTATATAGTCTTTCAAATCAGGGTTTGCAATCAATGTTAGCTTAGTAACAAAGCATTTAACATTCACCGTTAGATGAAAACCTGATTAGTTACAAGCTAATATTTATCAACCATTAGATCGATAACATAGCTTGTTATACACATGTATTGTACGTTTGTAGGCTTGTGAAAACCATACCCAAACTTGTACATTAGTTGGTTCAACACTAGTTAACCAAATGGTTAGTCAAATGATAACTTTCATATCAACCATATTCTTCTTCACCATAACTAGTCCAAATGACTCAAATGACTCAAATGAACTAGTTAGAGAGTGTTCAATTGCTTAGATCTTTATGTAATACACAAGACACAATTGAAGCAAAAACGATGTGATTCACTCGTATCGATTCATGAACTATAAAGCCACTGTTTGCAATAGAATTCCTTAGTTTATTAAGATAAGTTCACAAACATCGTTTTTAGACATAACATACTCAAGTTCGCGGACTTAAGTTCCCGGACGGAGTTCACAAACTCCAACAGAAATTCTCGGGTTCGAGAGCTTCGCTAGTTTATTGATTTGGGTTTGGATTTGAAGTTCACGTCTTTGCTCGGTTTCACTTGATCAACAAAGTTCGCAAACTTCAGTTCAAGCAATAAGGACTTATACATATATGTGTTGCCACAACAATGCTTATATCCTCCAATGGTTATATTGTCTAAACTCTCATTTCAATCATTGAAACATTCTCAAAGGGCGTTAAATAGTTGTTATTCACAAACTATTTTTCGTCAGAACAATTTCCCAAATGATTGAAACATAATATGACTTTCGTCACTAGGTAAAGATGAACTTGGCTAAAGCGAAAGCTTTACCAACACATATTTCGAGAAATAGATAAGCGAGGTATACTCAGCTCGAAATATCATATGTGTATATTCTTAGTCTATATTGTAATACGAATTTTGTCTCAAGATAGGAGATAGAATAGATAGACTTTTGAGTGATAGATAAGTTCAAGTCTCCACATACCTGTAGGACCAGAATATCGCTACAACACTTCCCATCGAGCATCACCGCATGCTTTTCAACAACAATTTGTGAGTGTCACAAAAGCAGTCAAAAGAGTGATGTAATAGCTGACGATTAAAGAAAACATGAGAAAAGCATGTTTGTCCCGCGATGGTTACAAAGCTTGCGAGAATGAACATTATAATTACCGCGATGAGATTGCAAAGTAAATCCGAAATAAGAGGAAAACTTAGCTGTCATCCACTATGTAATTCCCTATATAAAGGATTCTAATAGATTCGGAGAGGGGTGATGTATTTTTTTGAGAGTTGAGAAAGTCTTGAGGAGAGATAAACTTCAAGAGAAAATTTGTATTCTTGAGGTCTTACGTTTCCTGTAAACATTTTGTAAAATCAAATAATAAAGTGTCATTTTTGATGCGTGTCGTAACCACAACAAATTAATTAATATTTTACTACCTAATTAACAAGTAATATAGGGTAGTCAAGATCATTCCCACGAGGAGCAAGAGGTTTTAGTTGTCTTATAATGTCACAAAAGGGGGGTTTTGGTTTTAGATTTTATAAACAAATAAAGTAAATAAAGCAATTAAAAAGATAAAGGAAATCAATAAGAGAGATTAGATCAAGGAATCCTTCTTCGTTGCAAAACAATGATTCAAGGTATGTTCTTTTCCACTTTTTATTAGTCACAAATTATCACCAACCGTAGATATAGCAGCTAGATCAGTGCTAACCCCTAAATCCCTTGTATCACCGGATACGGAAGTTCTCTCCTACCGTATTCTATTTACCAAACCACCAAGTAGTAGATCACTCAAGATGTAATTTAGTTAAACGCATTAAGATTTATGAATTTATTAGGTTGATATTAGTAGTTAGACTCTTAGATCAAGATCCACTTGCTAACGTTGTTTTTACACACAATTGCTCCATGGAATCCCTCCGCAAGGTCTCGTGTTTTCTACTTATGTAAATAGTCAAGAAACGATAACTTATCCCCTAACTTTCACTAGCTATAGATCAAATTAACAAATCAATTTAGTTGCGCACCTAAACAATCTATCAATCAATCATGAATGTATAAACATTCCTATTAGTAAAAACAAACGATAATCATGTGAAAACTTCAAAGTAGATTTAAAACAAAACTCAAAACATGTTAAGAACTAGGAATTCATCCTCAACCAATAAAATTAGTTATTCATGTTAAGGAGTTCACACAAAGAATAAAGAAAAGAAAAGTGTTGTGTGTGTAGAAGTGTGCAAAGATGTGTACAAAAGTGTGTGTAAGTGTCTATAGATGTAGTTGCAGGAATTCCCACACTACACCTTGTTCAAGAATTTATCAATATTTATGACATAATTTGAAGATTAAAGACACTTTTTCATTAATATGATCTTAAGGAATTTTACAAAAATCAAGAACACAGAACACTTGATAAAGATTTTCTCTCTCCTAAAAACCTTCCTAACCCTTCAAAATTCATCCCCCTCTCTGGAACTATTCATTTCCTTTATATATGCATTTACATAGTGGATTACAGCTCATGACAGCTCATTTACAGCTAAGATTCCCTTTAATTTCGGATCTAGGTTCCTGCGATAAATCGTAGGTGGCACCGCCTTAATATTTCGTAGGCTTTATCGATTCATCGCAAAAATGTCACACTTTACTCATGTTTCTGTCGTTTTCATCTGATATGTCATTCCTTACGTCACTTTGAGACGTGTCGCAGAATATCATTGATGCGTCGCAGAACTGTTGTTTACTTCGCAAGAATATTGTTATGACAATATTCTGATCCTACATCTTGCCTCTCTCATATCTTTTCTGCGAAGGAGATAAAGATCATGAGAATTTAAGTTTCTTGATTTGTCGCAACTTCTTGTCTTTTCGCGCTTCCTTCATCTTGACACGTTTCTTCTTCCATAGCTAGATAGTCTACACATGTTTCTTCTTTCATTTATTCCTCGTAACGTCTTTTTTCAACCGTTGAATTCTGACCATTCACGTCTTTTCTTCATTGAATGCATTGATGTTCCCGAGAATATTTTCCTCTTATAAATATCTCCTTCGCTAAACCATCCTCTTCTTTTTACTCTCTCTTTTTATTTTCTCTCTGCAATTCTACTATTCTTCATCTTCTTCCGCAAATCCCGGATCTTATTATCGTTTTAATTTCGTTTCTTTATTCTTCTTCGTCTTAATCATCATTCCCATTAAAAAATGGCACCTGCTAAGAAATTAGGTCAACCCACTTTCCAAAAACACCATCAGAAACTCAAAGCTTTAGGTTTCACACTTTCTGAGATCCCTGGTGGACCTAGGACTACGATCTCTCCATTGATTTAGTTTCAAGATTTCCCTCTTCCAATGAGAAAATCCTTATTTCTCTAGGTCAACTAGAAGCTGGTCTTCCTATCCCTCTTTATAACCCAGATCTTCCTCTTTTTTATGAAATTATTTCTCACACTAAATTTTCACGAGCAATCTACCAATTAAGCGGTGATTGTATTCGTCTCATTCTCGAATATGCCTTTCGTGGAGCTGGTAAAGGATCTCGCTATCCTGAATCTGCGAAACATCCTGATTTTAAAGATATCCCGATTATTGCAGCGAAATATACCGTGGAGAATTTCTTTGCGAATTATCAAGTGATTCCCATGAAGAAAGATAGCACGTGTTGGGCGGTCCGTTTGAATAGGAATAAAAAGGTAGTGAAGGATAAACTTCTTATGCAAGATATAGACTATCACTCAAGTAAAAACCATGGTCCATGCTTCTCAAAAGATGACAAATGGTGCAGATTTCCTCTCCTCCTTGAAGGCCCATATATTTCTGGCATTCTTGACCTACCTGCGAATCCTGCAAGTTTTGCGGCGTATCGTCCTTGGGTTTTTAATTGGTCTGAAAGGAACTCTGAGGTATATCTCGCAAAATTTATCATTGTTCGCAGATTTGGATAAATGTATTATTCTTATTGATTATTGAAATATCTTTTATCAGATTGAAAGAATGAAGCTTAGCTATGTCAACACTGGGAATCCCAATCTCCTACAAATTTTGAAAACCTTCACAGATGAAGTAAGAAACAATCTTCTATAATCTTTTACAATATATTGTTGCCCATGTTTCTTATCTTTATGTGTGATTGTTTTCAAGGAAATTCCATTTGTCGCGGTGGTTGAAGCCAAAGATAAAGGCAAAAGAATAGCAACTCCAAATGAAAGTTCCGGTGCTTCTCCTCACCGCAATAAAAATCAAACCACCGACGGTCCTCCAAAGAAGATAAGAAAAACTCAACCACTTCCTTCTGATAATTCTCAACTCAAAGAGATTTCTACTATCGCTGAAAGAGATAATGAAACTGAAAAAGATAGTGGAATTAATAATGATTCCTCAGTAGGCACTTCAATGCATATATCTTCCGCAAGGATTAGGTCTGCGATGGGTCTTTCTCAATCTGAGACTCCAATGGATCAACTATCAAATATTTTCAGAAACCCCTTACAAGGTATTGGAGATGATGATACTACTCGTACTTGCGACTATCTCTCAAAGATCTGCGACGCTTCAATTTTGACTAATAATAAAGATCTTAAAGGAGTCTCAAGATTTATCAACCCTGGTTTTCTTCATGCGTTAGCTTCGCTGGTATGCCCCTTTCCTTCATTTTTTCTTGCAGTAAACTTTACATTTGTCATGAATATCAAAGATTTTTTACTTATCTTACTTATTTTCTATTTTCTGTCACAGACTGCAAGAGCTTCTTTTTCTGTTGCTTCAGAATTAGAAAATAGATTATCATCATCGCAGAAAAGGCTTACCGATTCACAATCTGATTCTGCGAAACATATCGAGAAAAATAAGAAATATGAAGCTGAAATCTCCATTCTTCGCGAAAGATGTAAGCAGTTGGAAGTAGCTGGGAATACTGAGCTTCTTAATAAAAAAAAATCTCTTGAAGTAGAAATTCAAGTTCTTCAATAGAAGTTAATTGATAAGGAGAAATTATGCAAACAAGTTATTGGTATAAGTCTCCCTTTTTTTTTTTTTAGCTTATTTGGGCAACCATTTTGCAGATGCCTATAATCTTACTGATGAAGCCATCATTCTTAATTATTTTGATGAACCCATAGATGAAACCACTCTTCTTGAGCGTCTTAATGATGCTTTAAATAATTATTCAGATGAAAAAAATTAGTACTTTGTCCATTGATGAGCTTAAATATCATATCTCCCTTATGAGAATGGATTATAGATCTGTCTTGAGCACATCCAATAGTTTAAAGACTTGCAGAGATGAATTTAGAGAGAAAATAAAAGTCTTAAAATCCAAGAAGAGTGAACTTGAGAAGGATAAAGAACGTATTACTCTTCAAGGCACTGAAGCTCTATCAAAATTTCGTAATACCCTAATTGATACTGAACTTGAGAGAGATAGGCTTAAGGATGAAAACATTAAACTTCTTACAAGAGAGAAACCAATCCGTTCCCATCTCCTCATTCAAAGTGATGATGAATTTGCATGGGCTGCGACAATTCTCGATAATGCTAGGAAAAACTTAGCGATAGATGTCAGTCTTCATACCGAGCAAGCAACATTGATACAAGAAATGATCCATGAAAGAGAAGGTTATTTATTGCTCCTCTAATATCTTTATATTTCTTGTAGATTTCCAACCAGTTTCTAATTTGTTGTTATATCGTTGCAGAATCTGAAGGAATATATTCCAAAAGTATAACAGAACTTGAAGAAGAAAAAAGTGGTCTTGCGAAAAATCTTGCTTCCCGTAATGATAAAATCTTTAGACTGCGAGAGAAAATAAAGATATCCAACTCCAATTTGCGTAGTAATCTTCTCACCGTTCGCAATAATGCTATTGAGAAAGTTTGTAAAGATAATGATCTTCCTCTTAGTCTATATCCTTGTCTCTTGGATAATATCCCAGCCAGTTCTGAAGTACCAGTTATTTATGACAGTGAGGCTGATATAGATGAGAATGAAAGTGAAGATGAAGAAGGAACTAATGATGAAGATAATGAAGATGAAGATGAAGATAATGATGAAGATAAATCTCAATAGTTTTGTTTTTTCTTTTTGATCTTCTCCTGTATTTCTCTCTTTCTTTTTTGCGATAATTATCTGCGACAAATTTTAATATTCTTTCTGCAAATTATTTGTAGCTCCTGATGTCTTTCAATATATAAATTCTTTTTTGCTTCCATCTGTCTGTTATTTATATGAATTTATCATATAATGATGAATGACAATTTTTACCATTCTATGCATCATTCCCATACTTGCCTCTTGTTATTAATCTACAATATGATAAATGAATTATTGCAAATATTTCTGCGAAAAATCTGTTATATGCTTCGCAGATATAACCTCTCTTATGGTCTTATTTCGCCTTCCTAGTTAAAGGTCTTATTATGCCACTTTTATGCGACAAGATCGCAAGACATTCTTACTTTTCTCTGTAATAATATCCATTGATCTTGCCTTATCATTTAATTTTAATCTCTGCGACAATATGATAAATCTAAGCCTTCTTGTGAGATTAATCTCTCTTTGCTTTTTAAGACTTATGACATTGTCGTCTTTTCGATGAAATCACATGTCGTCTTTGCGATTTATATCCTCTTATTATTGATTTCATTTATCTCATCTTTTGATCTTATCGCAAAAACCCATTGATCTCATCTTAACATTTCTCTTTAGGCTTTTTGGCCTGTCACGCGGCAATATGACGGGCCTAAATATTCTTGCGAATATAAAGTCCCATGACATTGCTGTCTGTGTCACGCGACAATATGACGGGCCTAAATATTCTTGCGATTATAAAGTCCCATGACATTGCCGTCTTTTTTGATACACAACTCCCTAATGGAGGGTATCTCCATTATCTCTCCCCCCGGTTGCCCCTTCAAGGATTATACATCGTCCATACAAGACTAGCACTTTCCCATCCGGTTCTGCCAACAACCAGTTGTTTTCGCAGCCTTGTCCTTTATGCCTTATATGGCTTATAGTTACAAGACTGCACCCTAAGTGGGGTTTTCTTTGAGCCGAACACATCGTAAGCCAAGACTTGCCGTGGATGGCCAGGGTAGGTTCATCCATCCCGGGCACCCACAGCTCAACCGTGTACCTCGGCGCCTTGATCATACTTTGCATTCCTTAGGAGAAACTCTCGGGCGCCCAACCAGGGTATATCCTTATATAGTTGGGAATCCAAGTTATCTCTCCCGGATGGATTTTCTATAATCCCAAATCTCCATGACTAGGTTCCAGCAGCGGTATAGCCTTTCCCTTATCCATGCAAAGAGATACCACCCTTATGACGCACTTTAAGGACATTGCCTCTTACGGAATAGAATCCGCAAACTAAGGTGTATGCCATAAAAGTTCGTCCCATTCTTATATATTTTTAGGCGATTTGCGCCCGTCTTATGCATTTGTATTAAAAATTCTTATATGATTCGAAATCATCATCTTTTTCTTTTAATAGAAAAATTCTTATTTTTGAGCAAAGTTTTTCTTTTAATATTCTGTGTGCACATTTTTTGCTGTTCTTGTTTTTCGATTGTTCGCAACATGATACTTTTGCACTTCTTTTCTTCTGTGATGAATGATTATTCGCAATTTCTTGATACTTGATTTATCGCAACACCTTATACTTGTCTGTTCTCCTGCGAAAAATGAAGATTTCAACTTTTTCCCATATTCGCATGATTAATCACCATTGATTCTTTTGGGACAAACTATTCTTGTAATATATCCTTTCCCCGCAATTCTATATTTTCCACCATCAATTTTTCAGCTCTCTGAGTTTGCCTCCTGTTATGTTGCCAATTACGATTTCAGGCATTTCTTTCTTCGCAGGTATTAATGTCAACTTCATATCAATTTTTTCTTTCAAACCAATCACCTTTAATTATCCCAATACCATGAGGATGTGGAAACTTTATGCATTGATGATATGTTGATGTTATGCCCAAGATCCCATGGAGCCATGGTCTTCCAGTTAAGGCATTGTAAGGAGATTCTATATCCACTACACAAAACTTGATTTTTGTAGATATCTTGTTCAACGGAATTTCCATAGTAATTTCTCCTTTTGGTTTGTTTGTAGTGCCATTAAAACCATAGATCTTATAAGTTGAAGGGACTAACTTATCATCTCTTCCACCCATTGTGCGATAAGTATGATAAAATAAAATGTCTACCGAGCTACCATTGTCAATTAAAACTTTATCTATTGCCCAAGAATCACTTGCTGCGTCACCATCATCTTCTTCTTCTTCTTCTTCTCTGTACTTTGGATTTATCTCTAACTTCACCACCAATGGGTTGTCATGCATCTTCCCGGGCTCTGGTATCTCTTCTACAGTAAAAGAAACCACTTGTTTCTGCCATTCTTCTAACGGAGAAATCTTCGCAATATTCATTACCTCTCTTCCCTCTATATCCCTTGCAAATACTCTGCTTAGCACATTGTCATGGAAATCCTCTATCATTTTCTGCGAATGTACAATTGAATTGCAAAATAGATTTTTTGCTGTAGCTCCTACTTCAATGACAAATGTTTTGGCTTCTTTTGCAACATTAACTCTGCGAATTTCTGGTGCTTGCGGCAATTGCTGCGGTTGTAAATATCTTGCTAGAAAATGATTTAATTTCCCCTGTTCAATCATTCGCAAAATAATTCTTTTTACATTTCTACAATTATTCACAGAATGACCATGAAAATGATGATAAGGACAAAATTCTTGATTTTGGTTGTTGGGATGTGGTTCTTTTCCCATGTTCCAGGGTGAGGGTATATTCTCCATCAAAATAATTGCTTCCCAAATCTTGTCTATACCGGTATTTAAAGGTGGCAATTTGATGTCTTCCCACATATTCCTCTGACCTCTTTGCTCTCTTGAATAATTCTGCCTCTGTCCACCATAAGTCTCCTGTGGTTGATCAAACCTTGGGACCTTATTATTGTTATTGCGATTATAAAAATTTCTCTCCTTTTCCAATTCCTCCTGATCTCTACTCCCCATTGCTACTATCTTATGTTGATTATCAGTCTCCATTTTCTCTCGCGGATTTTGGGAAGTACTTGCTACTGTATTAATCATCCTTGGTAACAAACTTCCATTTGCTGCGGCTAAATTTGTGCCTGTGAGAATTGGATAAGACTCCATCTCATTTTGTTTTTCCTCCAAAGCGATATATTCTTCCTGCAATTCTCGCAGTTCTGTCATGGTGATTGTGTTTTTAACTCTGAAGACCTGGATGTATAATAGATTCATCGCAAACATAGCATTTATGAAGGACAAAATGAGATATCTTTCATCTACTCTTCCTGCCATTTCACTGCACATTGTCCTCCATCTTATCGTTAAGTGCTTTAAACTCTCACAAACTCTCTGTTTTAATCCAAACACGTCTTCAATTCCAGGTCGCGTAAAGTTATTGCTGATGTATGCTCCTAAGAAAGTAGTTTGCAAGTGCATGAACGAAGTTATTGTATTCTTGGGAAGACTTTTGAACCACTTCAGTGCTTCGCCAGTTAAACCTGACGCAAAATATTTGCACAAAACGACATCATGGATCTCCCATTGTAGCATACATCGGATATAAGCTTTGATATGTTGGACAACACACGTAGTCCCATCAAATATGCTGGTTAACACCGGTAAATTGCATTTTGGAGGTATCCCTCCTAATTGTACCTCTTGAGTAAATGGAGTTTTCGCAGCTTCTTCGATTGCCTCATCAAGTTGTCTTCTTCCTCCTTCTCTTCTGTTATTTATCATTCCTCTCATTTCTGCTAATTCTCGCAAGATTTGTTCATTCCTATCAGAATTTTGCTCCATTGGCCTTTTCAACGCAGCTTCTCTTCGTCTGCGTTCATGCATTTCTTGTCTTGCGATGTTTCGCGCTTCTTCTCCAACATCTTGGTTTTGCCTTCTTCTGCGATTTTCTTCTTCTTGCAAGTTAATTTGTCTTTTATTCTCTTTTCCGCGAATTTCCTCATCCCTTATTGTTTCTCTTCGTTGCCTTTCTATGTCTCTGCGAATTCTCTCATATTCCTCATTGAGATTATCATTATTACGATTTTGCGTACGTCATCGTTCTTGATTAACATGATTATTCTAACGCAACGCTGTTTGAATTTCTTGTTCTTCTACTTCTGCTCGCAATCTCTCTCTTTGTCCCGCTAAATGTACTTGCTCAATATAATGCCTCTTAATATCATCTTCGATCATTCTGCGATTTCTTCGAATCTCTTCATCACGTAACATTCTCCTTCTCTCTTCTTGATTTTATCCCTCATCCTGATTATGTCTAATGTCTAAAGTTTCACCGCGTGGAATATAACGATCATTTATCAAATTCTCGCCAATATTTTGTATAGGGAGATTTTGTCTTGTTTCTTCTCTATATGATCTTGAATTTGATCTCATGCTGCTTCTCGATCTTCTGTTTTGCAACCTCAAATTTTCCATTCTTAATTCAAGATTTTGCCTTGTAAGATTGGCACGTTCTTCTGCCTCTAATCTTCTTTCTTCATGTATCCTTTGTCTCAAATCATCTACTTCTTCATGCTCTTCATGAATTATTCCTCCATCCATTTCTTGATTTCTTTCCTCTTCTTGATTTCCCGCTTCTTCTACCGAATCCGACCTCCAAGTATGCACACTTACTCTATCATAATCCACATTTCTATCTTGTGCTCATGTTTATTGATTCGGTGGTTGGATTGAATTTTCTGCTCCATTTCTCACTCTACTTCTTCCTGATATGATCCTTAAAGATCCTTCCAATTCACCTGTTCCTTCCCCTGCAATTCTTTTACTTCTTCTCACTGTTGTTGGTGGTTCTGATGTATTTCTTCTCCTTCTAGCCATTTCTTCAATTCTAATAATTTCTTCAAATCTTCAAGCTGTAATTTGAAATTTCTCAAATTGATTCTCCCTGTTTCTGGGCGCCAAAATGTAGTTGCAGGAATTCCCACACTACACCCTGTTCAAGAATTTATCAATATTTATGACATAATTTGAAGATTAAAGACACTTTTTCATTAATATGATCTTAAGGAATTTTACAAAAATCAAGAACACAGAACACTTGATAAAGATTTTCTCTCTCCTAAAAACCTTCCTAACCCTTCAAAATTCATCCCCCTCTCTGGAACTATTCATTTCCTTTATATAGGCATTTACATAGTGGATTACAGCTCATGACAGCTCATTTACAGCTAAGATTCCCTTTAATTTCGGATCTAGGTTCATGCGATAAATCGTAGGTGGCACTGCCTTAATATTTCGTAGGCTTTATCGATTCATCGCAAAAAATGTCACACTTTACTCATGTTTCTGTCGTTTTCATCTGATATGTCATTCCTTATGTCACTTTGAGACGTGTCGCAGAATATCATTGATGCGTCGCAGAACTGTTGTTTACTTCGCAAGAATATTGTTGTGACAATATTCTGATCCTACAATAGAAAAGTAGAGAACTTCTCTATTTATAGGCTTCATGTTCTCCATATCTTCCAAGGAATAGAATCCCTTTCCCTTTATAGCTCAATTTCCAAATCCAAGTCTTTCTCAAATCTTCCATCTCCTCTTTCCAAATCCAAGCCCAATTCTCCATCCAATTCCAAACCCAAGTCTTCACACCCATGAGAAAAACTCACACAAAATTATGCAACTTTGGGTCGCCGGAAAACTGGGTTTTCTGCTGGAAATAGCCCGAAATTCGTCACCGCAGTTCACCTGAGATTCTCCCCCGGTTAGAGAATATTCCGTCACGGTCCGTTAATTGTAACTGTCAAACTAACAGTCATCGTTAGTCAACAGGTCAAGCCAGAGTAGTCAGCTACCAAGTTAGCATTCTGACTCGGTCTAATAAATTCTTACTCAGCTGAGTTATAGGACTGGATCGGTCATCTGAGTTAACTCGCCGGGTAGAAAATCCGACAGAGTTTTATCTATTTTTATGACTATTCTCAGGCCGATTTCAGGCCGTTCTTTCTTCACTTCCTGTATCATTCCTAACACTTACATCTAAGAAATTTCACTCACAACCCATTTTACAGTAACAGAAGCAGCTCACCATATTCATCTTCCCCTTTCTTCATCTAAAACAACAGACAACACCATAATCACCTGCTCAAGATGTATCCTTCCTGTGTAATTCCTGCTACTGCAATTCAAAATTAGATCCCAGAACCACAAACCCTTTCTCCTACTCAAATTTATGACCTCATTCATCTTGTACAGCAATCATCAGACCATCACGGATAGCATCTTCTTCGTTAATTCAGAACCTTAATACTTCTCCTCGGCATTCCAGGGCTTAAACCCATCACAAATCCACATCATCTCTAATTACAGCATAGCAGACTGAAAATCCACCATTATCAATACTTTAAAACTCAAATTAACTCCAACCCCATCTTCTATTTTTATCAATTGTAGCAACAGCAGCAAGATCTCAAATTCCTCCATCATTTCTCAATAAAATCACAAACCCTAATTGATTCATACCAATTCTTTCCCTTGATAATCTTCATGGTGCAACAACATCATCATCTCTCCCTGATTGTCTCCTCATCTCGATCTGAAATTTCTCTAATGGCAGCAGCCGATGTTTAATAAATTCAGAGAAAGGAAAGTGAATAAAAGAAGAAGAAGAAATATCTTCTCGATTGAGGGTGGGTTAAAGTAGTAGGTTATATTCGATGCTCGGTCCCCTAGATAAGCGTTACCCAACTAGCATCCCCTTAACCTATGGTAGCTATCTTTTAATACTTATCCAAAAGAGAGGTGCCCCTTAACCTTTGGTCGTCTCCGGATAATATTCGTGTGTGAAATGACTTCTTATCCCTTTTTAACTTGATTTGGGTGATTTCTTCTTCTTTTCCTCCATGCGACTCCAGAGTACCTAATAACTTAAAAACACGCGTATAATACATAATTTACAAGAAAAATAGCAAAGAAAGCATAAACTCTATAGATAGTAAATACGGTGTATTCTACACCTATCAGTTTTTAATCTTCAAATTTGAGTTGGTGATTACAAATTCTTAACAAGGGTGTAGTGTAGGATTTCCTGCAACTACATTTTGGCGCCCGAAACAGGGATGAATTGAGGGATATTTGAAGAAAAAGGTAAAAATTGACATTGTGATTAGAAGGAATTTGGAACAATTAGTAAAAAGATCTTACGCAATCTTCAACAGTTTAATAAGAATTAATGGCTGGAAGAAGAAGAAATGCATCAGAACCACTAACAACCGTAAGGAGAAGTAAAAGACTTGCAGGAGGAAGAACAAATGAAATGGGAGAATCTCCAAGAGTAAGAACAAGAAGAAATACAATAAGAAATGAAGGGGAAAATCAAATTCAACATCCGAATCAACAAACACCAATACGAGGTAGAGTTGTGGATTATGATAGAGTGAGTGTGCATACTTAGAGATCGGATTCGATGAAAGAAGCAGAAGATCGACAATAAAGAAATGAAGGAGGAGAAAGAAGAAATCAAGAAGTAGTTGAGGGATTAATTCATGGAGAAGGTGAAAATGAAATAGCAGATGATTTAAGACAAAGAGTACAATAAGAAAGGAGATTAGAAGCGGAAGAACGTGCAAACTTAAAAAGACAAAATCATGAGTTAAGAGTGGAAAACTTAAGATTACAGAGAAGGATATCGAGAAGTACTGTTAGATCAAGTTCAAGGTCATTAAGAGAAGAACCAAGGCGAAATTCCCAAATAAGAAATGTTAGATAAAATATTCGAGAAGGAATGCAAAATCCAAATGAAGAACAACGTCATAGAGAAGAAGAGATAATTGATGATCGCTATAATCCGCGTGGCGAAGCTTTGGATAATAGACGTAAAAATAGAAATCAAGAGGGAAGAAACAACCAAAATGGAGAAGAAAATCCAGAAGAAGGTATGAGGATATTACATGGGCGAGAGATTCAAAGAAATCGAAGAATAATTGAAGAAGAAATTGAGAGACATTATGCTGAACAAGCACGTCTAGCTTGCGAGAGAGAAAGATTAAGGGAAGAAGTAGAAGAACAAGAATTTCAAGAGGCAGTACGACAGAATAACCATGAAAATCGAGAAAGGAGACGTACACAAAATCGCTACAATGATAATATTCAGGAGGAGTATGATAGAATACAGATGAGAATAGAAAGACAGCGAAGAGAAATGATGAGAAATGAAGAAATTCGCAGAGAAGAAGATAGACAGCATAATCAGCTGCGATTCCAAGAGGAAGGTGAAAGAGAAAATCGCAGATAAAGACGGGATGACTATGAAGAGATGCACAAAATCTCGCAAGACAAGAAAGACAAGAACACAGAAGAAGAGAAACTGCATTAAAGAGACCAATGGAGCAAAATTCAGCTGAGAAAGAGAAAATATTGAGAGAATTAGCGGAAATACGAGGAATGATGAACAATAGAAGAGAATGAGGCAGAAGGAAACTTGATGAAGCAATTGAAGAAGCTGCGAGAACCCCTTTCGCTCAGGAAGTACAGCTAAGAGGAATACCCCCTAAATACAATTTACCAACATTAACCAGTATCTTTGATGAAACTACTTGTGTTGTTCAGCATGTTAAGGCTTATGTCAGGTGTATGCTATAATGGGAGAATCATGATGCTGTATTGTGCAAGTATTTTGTGTCTAGCTTAACTAGAGAGGCACTAAAATGGTTCTAGGGATTGCCAAAATATACTATAACTTCTTTCGACCATTTGCAAGCTACATTTTTGGGAGCATATACAAGCAATAACTCATCGCGGTCAGGCATTGAAGATGTATTTGGATTAAAACAGAGGATTGGCGAGAGTTTGAAGCACTTAACCATAAGATGGAAGTCAATGTGCAGCGAGATGGCTGGAAGAGTGGATGAAAGATACCTCATTTTATCTTTCATCAATACAATGTTCACAACTAATTTACTATACATACAAATTTTCAGAATCAAAAATACAATCACCATGACAGAGTTGCGAGAATTACAAGAAGAATACATTGCTTTGGAGGAAAAACAAAATAAAATGGAATCATATCCAATCGTAAACACCAGCTTAGTAGCGACAAACAGAAGATTACTTCCTAAAATGATTAACAATGTGGCGAGCACCTCGCAGGCACAACAAGAGAAAGTGGTGATTGATAACCAGCAGAAGTTAGTAGAAATGGGTAGTCGAGATCAAGAAGAGTATGAAAGGGAGAAGAATTATTTCAATCGCGGAGGAAATAACAAAATCCAAAGACTTGATCAACCTCAAGAGACTTATGGTGGTCAGAGGCAAAACAATTTTAGAGGTCAAGGCAATCAGAACATAATATGGGAAGAAATTAAGATGCCATCTCTAAATGCTAGTATAGAAAAAATTTGGGAAGCTATCATTTTGATGGAAAATATACCATCACCATGGAATATGGGAAAAGAGCCACATCCAAATAATCGGAGTCAAGAATTTTGTCCTTACCATCACTTTCATGGTCACACAGTAAATGATTGCAGGAATGTAAAGAGGATAATTTTAAGGATGATTGATCAGGGGAAGCTAAATCATTTTCTAGTAGGACATCCACAATCTCAAAGAATTACCGCCAAAGACAGAGAAATTCGCAGAGTGAATGCTGTAAAATGAGCAGAAACATTCGTAATAGAAGTTGGGGCTAAAGCAAAGAATTTGTTTTGACATGGAAACTTGTGAGAAAAGATCCGCGAGGAATAGAAGTTGGACACACAACATCAAACAGATTCAAAGAGGTGACAAATTAATGGTTGATGCAATAGAACAACAAATGCTGCGAGATCAAAGAAGTGAAAAATTAATGGTTGGAGGTGAGTGACTCGCAAATGAAGAGAAAATATCAAAGCGCAATAAGAAGGCAGCAATAGAAAATAGTAAGTAGAAAGGTAAAATGATAAAATTTAGAGAAGCTTATGAATGATTTGTTTGAAGAATATGTAATTGAAATGAGTACTTTGTTTGAAAGAATTGTAAAATTTTACAAGAAGAAAGAAGATCAAAGAAGTGAAATTTTATCAGAGTTACAATACTCGCGAGAATCGCGAATAAAATTTCGCAGAGATTAATAGAACGGGACGAAACTTTACGGCGTACACCCTAGTTCGCGGATAAAATTTCGCAAGAGGCAAATGTAAGACCTAATAGTACGTCATATAAGGGGGTATCTATTTACATGACTCAGGGATAAGGTTATACCGCTGCTGGAACCTGATTCATGCAGATGTTGGGGTTAAAGAAAACCTATCCATGAGAGAGATCTTGGATTTCCAACTATATACGGTTATACCCTGGTTGGACGACTGAGAATCTCTTCTAAGGAGTGCAGAGTATGACCAAGGCGTCTAGGTACACGTTTGAGTCAAGGGTGCCCGGGGTGTATGAAACTACCCTATCAATCCTTGGCAAGTCTTGGATATGATGCACTCGACCCAAAGAAAACCCCACTTAGGGTGCAGTCTTGTAACTATAAGCCATATAGGCATAAAGGACAAGAGACTGCGAAAAAAACTGGTTGTTGGAAAATCTGGATGGGAGGAGATAGTCTTGTATGGCCGATGTTCCCTCCTTGAAGGGGTAACCAGGGGGAAGATAAGGGCAGCACCCTCCATTAGGGAGCTGATAAGTGTCTAAAGACGGCAATATCATGGGGCTTTATGATCGCAAGAACATTTAGGCCTGTCATATTGTCGCTTGATGAAAATTATACAGAGGCAACAATCCAAAAGAGAAAAGTTAAGATGAGATCAATGGGTTTTTACATGAAAGTGTAAAGACGTCCTGCGATTTCATCGCAAGACGGCAATGTCATAAGGTTTAATTCTTGCAAGAGAGTTTATACTTATCATATTATCCCAGAGATGTTGAAAAAATATGGATAAGACAAGATCAATGGGTCAATACATGCAAATGTAAAGACGTCCTGCGATTTTGTCGCAGAAAGAAAAGAATGTGGCAAAATAAGACCTTTAATTAGGAAGGCATAATAAGACCATAAGAATATTGCGATAATGCTCGCAGAATTTATGAGATTTGCGATTTTATGCATAGATCATAAGGTTATGCAATTGTTTCTAGCGATAACATCGCAGATATTGAGGCAAATTTAATTTTATTTACAACTAATATCTAATCTCTACTTAATTTTTTCATATTGCAGATGAATAATAGAGGCAAGTATGGGAATGCCTAGAATGATGAAATTATTATTCATCCATCATATGATAAAATTACATAGATATTATGATACATTTATATAGATAATTAAAGGGTAATAATTATATTGATTGATTAATTTGAAGAAAAAAAATTATTTTCTGATTCATACAGAAGAAACTCGTAACAGGTTGGACAAAAGTGCAGCAATATTACAAGAAGAAGAAAATAAGTATACAAAATTTACAAGGAAGATAAAGAGAAGAAACATAACTAAGTAGATCCATCACCACCTTCATCATATTTCTCTTCTTCTTCAAATTTCTCCTCATTACCAGATTTCTCTTCTTCATTATTATCATTAGTATCTCTATCTTCGTCAGATTTCTCTTCCTCGCCAGATTTTTCTTTATCATTATTATCATTATCTTCATCTTCTCCAGAATCTTCAGTCTCTCTATCATAAATAACAAGATTCGTAGTTTTTGCTGGAATCTCCTTTGCAATATCAGGGCACGTAGAGTAAGGAATATCATGATCATCACAAACCAATTTAACGGAATTATTGCGAACAACAACAAGAGAGCTATTAAAATTCACAGTAGTAATTTTAAATTATTCTTTCAACCGTGAATACTTCTCATTGCGAGAAATAAGACTATTCGCGAGTTGATTCTTTTCAGCTTCAAGTTCTCCAATCCTTTCAGAATATCTCTTTTCAGCTTCTGCAAGTATATAACAACAAGTTGAAAATTTTGCAAGGAAGAACAATACAAACAAGAAATTAATAAGGAAGGATGACTAACAACCTTCTCTTTCAGAAATCATGTCTTTAATTAAAGCCGCTTGTTCAACGTGAAGACTGACATCTACACCTAAATTAGTTCTGGCATTGTCAAGAACTTTCGCAGCCCAAGAAAACTCCATATCATTATTTATAAGAAGACGGGAACGAATTTGGTTTTCTCTTTCAATAAAACCTTCCTTCTCGCGGATAAGCCCATCCCTTTCAATTTGAACTTCAAGAATGGTCTTATGGAAATTTTCTAAGGTTCAGCTCCTTGTCTAGATATATGGTCTTTGTCTTTTGAGAGATCTTTGTTCTTTGATGAGTGCCAAATATTGCATATTCATACACCTTTTCATTGGCACTTAACTCATCTTTCGTTCTTCAAAGTCATATATTATCCCAAATTCTGCATTCTTACCATCTTCAAGAATAAATATTTGTATTAATTAATTTTGTGTTTTTAAGTACTAAATAAAGCTTGGAAGAATTGAGAAGACAAAAGAGAAGAGAGTTGGAAGCGTTGCAACCCGCTCGCGCATCAGTGTGGCAACCTGTTTACAAATTCATGGGATTAAACAACCCATGATCCAAAACCCAAGACCCAAATCCATTTCCACCTCACCCCCATTGGATTCTTTCCAAAACATCCACCTCACCCCCATTGGATTCTTTCCAAAACATCCACCTCACCCCCATTGTATTCCATTCTATCCATCAATTAAGAAAACATGTTTTGTTTAATTGTTGAGTGGTTGCTACAGTAAATTTCGAATCCCAAGTGTGAGAGACTTTTTGTGTATAAATAGAGAGGGTTGTTGTGTTGAAAACTCATCCAAGAATAGCTTGTTCATGTTAGTTTATCAAATTTCAATTTTGTTGTAATGTTCTTCATGTTCTAATTTCAT
The DNA here is from genome assembly GCA_023529315.1 of Papaver bracteatum. Taxonomy (NCBI): domain Eukaryota; kingdom Viridiplantae; phylum Streptophyta; class Magnoliopsida; order Ranunculales; family Papaveraceae; genus Papaver; species Papaver bracteatum. The sequence goes on from JAJJWX010003264.1 coordinate 925,990, forward strand.
TTGCTAGGGTTTAAATGAAGCCGTAACTCATTGGTATGTATTCATATCTTGTATATTATTCTTGAAAGTTTAGAATTGTTTAAAGTTATAATTTAATCCAAGTTTGTCAACATCTTGCTCTCACAATGTATGCCATGTATCCATTGTAGTTAGAATATCTCTATGTTGATTATGCTACAACTCATGCTTAACCAAATATTGATCCTCAGATTAGTTGTGCTTTAATTAGACAGTTAATGCTTTGGAGAAATACTTTAGTTGTGATTAAATTATACATTGGAGAAACACCTTAAATATACGGTAGACTTGAATCTGCTGTAAGGACAAGAATAATATTACAAGTTGAATGCATATCATAGGTTAGTGGTGGATTTGAATACCCTAGTATCCATATTCTCAATATTTACACCTTGATTTAATTGCATATTTTAATTCAAATTACTTTTTGTTTAAGTCTTTGCCAATATCTCGTCGTATCGACAAAAACAAACCCCCTTTGGTTACTCTCTGAATCAGTTCTTAGTCAGGATTTAGAATCAACTTCTACACTCTCCAAGTCTCCGTGGTTCGACCTGTGCTTTCCCTGTGTTGCTTGTCGACACTGTGCACTTGCAGTATTTATAGTTGTAGGTATCTTTCCGAGCCTAACATTCTTGGCCTTTAAAGTTTTAATCTCAACTTTGGAATTGTGATAAAGTTGTTTGAGTCTGTGAGTTATATCTAAACAAGATCTGTAGTCAATTTCTAAGAGGTGAAACTTAGATCTGAGTTCATCTATAGAAAGGGAATTAATATTGGAAGGGTTAGTTAGAGAATTATTAAGAAGTTCTAGAAGAGTATCATTGTCTATTGGTTCAGGAAAAGAGCGGATGGTTAAAGCCTCATCAGTGAGACCATAAATGTCTGCGAGAATGATAAATCAAGTAAGAAAGAATAGTGAAACATAAAATTATGAAGGAAAAGAAGAAGGTTATCATACCTAAGAGTTGTTTGTTAACAATATCAAGATTGGATACTTTGAGCGATTGTTGAGAAAGATTATTCTCAAGTTCTTTATTCTTCTCGCGAAGACTAGCAACTTCAGCTTCCATTTGTTCATTCTTTTCGCAAAGATTAGTGAATTCCGATTTTAGTTCTTCATTCTTTTGGCGAAGAACAACATTCTTCTATTGAGAAAATGCACGCCTTTTATCTAGATCAGAGGCAACATCAAAGGAAGCTCTTCCAACCTGCGAGAGAATAATATAAGTTAAGACTTGGTGATGGAATAAATACATAAACCGTTTAAAGAAATGAAAACATACCAGGGTACCAAGAGAATTTAAGAGACTGGGAGTCAGCGATCTTGAGATTCCTTGGAGAGAATCATTATCTACCAATATGGGAGCATCGCAGACTTTGGCGAGAGCCTGGGATGTCTTATTAAGAACTTCATCTCCATAATTATTAGCGATACCATGAGTAATATCGCCAAAAATCTTGGATAATTGAGCCATTGAATACTCAGAAGAGGAAGAATCTTTCATGAAAGGAATGTCATTATCATCATCATTGTTTTCCTTATCATAATCAACACTTAAATTTTCTGGAATGGGTTGAGGAGTTGAAGAAGAAGATGGTTGGGTTTTTCTTCTCTTTAAGGCAGGATCATCAGATTCTTCACTGCGAGGAACGGTAGGCTTCCCTTTGGGAGGAGCATTAAATTTCCCCTTGCGATCATTTGAAGATTTCACCTTGGTCTTTGGTTCCATTGGTTATAATTCTTCGATTATCTGCGAGCACAGATAAAGATAAGGAATAGGGGAAACAATATATTGTTAAGATTTATAAAGAAATATTTCTTACTTCATCTGTGAGTAATTGAAGAGATAAACGAGTAGCAGGCTTCCTAAACTTCTCGTAGTTGGTCTTCAATATCTCAATCTAATAAAAAGGCATAATCATCGAGAGCTTAAAGATACAAAAATCAAGGAAAAATAATAAAAATAACTTGTTATGCAAAGAACTAAAGAGAACGTACTTATTTATCTTCCTCAGGCCAATAGAACACCCATGGTTGGTATTTCACGAGATTTGCAGGCAAATCATGAGTGCCAGAAATATACGGACCCTCTAAAATTAGAGGAAAAATAAACCACTTGTCATCGCTAGAATGGCGAGGACCTTGATTGTTATTTGTATTCCAATCAATATCTATCATAAGAGCTTTATCAACATCAATCTTATCTTTCTTTTGCAAGCGGACACCCCAGCAAGTGCGATCTCTCTTCATGGGGATTATTTCATAGTTGGTGAAGAAATTATCCACAAAATACATCGCGGGAATGATTGGAACATCCTTGAATTGAGGATTCTTCGCAGAACCAGGGTAGCGAGATCCTTTATTGGCACCGCGAGAAGCATATTCAAGTAGTAATCGTATACAATCTCCACCCAATTGGTATACTGCTCGAGAGAATTTCTCGTGAGAAATTATTTCATAGAATAAGGGAAGATCCGAGTCATAGAGAGGAATGGGAAGACCAACTTCAAGTTGACCTAGCGATACTATAACTTTCTCGCGAGAACATTGAAGATCAGAAAATAATTTGATGGAAAGCTCGGATTTAGGGCTTTGATCTGGAATTGTAGACAAAGTTAAAACCTTTACTTTTGAGTTTTTCTCGCATCTCACCAAAAGCAGCCAAATTTTTTGCACCAGCAGTAACCATTTTTTAAGTATGGGAATGAAGAAAAAGGTTGAAAATTAAGAAATAAATCACAGCGATAACAGACGCGCAATTTACGGAAGAACAGTAAACTTGCAGAGAAGTTACGGAGAGAAAGAAGAAGAAAGTAAAAGGGGAAAAGAAAAGAATGAAAGGAGTATTTATAGAAGAAGAGATTTCTCGAAGAATATGAATGCAATAAATGCAAAGAAAAGAATGAGCGGTCAGATCGCAGCGGTTAGAGAGGACGTGTCAAAAATTTATTAGAAGAGAGAATACGTGAAAATAGCTGGCGAAGGATACAAAAACGTGTCAGAACAGAGAAATCTGAAAAGATAAGTAGTTGTGGCATTCTAAAAGTTCTCATGATCTTTTCTTCTTCGCAGAAAAGACATGAGAAGATGCAAGATGTAGGACCAGAATATCGCTACAACACTTCCCAGCGAGCATCACCGCAAGATTTTCAACAACACTTTGCGAGTGTCACAAAAGCAGTCAAAAGAGTGACGTAATAGCTGACGATTGAAGAAAACATGAGAAAATCATGTTTGTACCGCGATGGTTACAAAGCTTGTGAGAATGAACATTATAATTACCGCGATGAGATCGCAGAGTAAATCTGAAATAAGAGGAAAACTTAGCTGTCATCCACTAAGTAATTCCCTATATAAAGGATTCTAATAGATTCAGAGAGGGATGATGTATTTTTTTGAGAGTTGAGAAAGTCTTGAGGAGAGAGAAACTTCAAGAGAAAAGTTGTATTCTTGAGTTCTTACGTTTCCAGTAAACATTTTGGAAAATCAAATAATAAAGTGTCGTTTTTAATCTTCAAATTTGAGTTGGTGATTACAAATTCTTAACAAGGGTGTAGTGTAGGATTTCCTGCAACTACATTACCTTTTATTCGATGAAGATCCACTGGTTCCTTGATTAGTCCTTCGTCTTGTATGATGATCTCCATGGAGTTCTTGAGCTCAACTATACTTTCTATCCTAGTCCGAGACCTTAGCTATAGTAGACTAGAAATCAATGACTTTATAGTTTTGATCACTAATATTAACAAACATGCTTGAGATAGAAACGCACGCGAGTTCGAACGATCAGTGCTCTAACAATCTCCCCCTTTGTCAATTTTAGTGGCAAAACTATTAATACATATGGAATACAAAAAATATATAAATAAACTTTGTAGCTCCTATTCCACATGTCGTCTAATCTTCAACAATACTCGAAATCTTCGTCACTTCCAAGTAATCCAATGATCTCAAAGATTGTAAGTTTAGCATCATCATTGTTGAAAATCCATAGCTATAATAATGAGAAAAGCAATGGTTCTCAATCATTGTTATACAACGTCATAGTATCATTACACAGCGTCAGAGTCCAATTGCATCACAACTTTAACAACAATACTATGGTGATACTTCACTCCCCCTTAGTCAATACTCCATATCACATGGAAACCACTCCCCCTTACATAATGATCTGAAAAACATATGTATTTGTAGTGTGAACTACATATTAATTCTCCCCCTTTTTGTCAATAAAATTGGCAAAGTTACAAGAACGGGATTCTAATGAAATTTCCGTAAGAGACATTTCATGACCAAAGGTAAATGTATATCATCTTGTTTAGATGCAATCATAAAGCCGAAGCTAAATGCATTCATCAAGGAGTTCATAAAGATACAAGATAACCCCTATAATATTCCACAACCGCACTCCCCACAAAAATTTGGAAATTCAGCGCAAGTTCAAAAGAACTCTCTCCCATCAAATTTCATTCCCAAAGGAACAACAAGAGTGACCTTAATAATTTCAAAGAGAAAAGAAGGATTTATTTAGACTCAACAAATTACATACAAGTATGAATTTGGAATCCAAAAACAAATATTCAATCATATTAACCAAAGCGAACCAAGATTAATTTGACTAAATATGCTCAACACAAGTAAACTTATGGAGACTTAAATCAATTAGATTAATCACAAGAAAACTCGTAAATAATCTAATTGTCATACTCAACCAAACTAATTACAAGAGTAATCAATTTAATTGGTCACACTCGACATAAGAAAAAATATATGGAGCAATGACTAAGTTAATCATAAATAACCAACCCAGTCAAAGAATTAATCAAACATAAGAGATCTTATGGAGTGCTAACTAAATAACCACACAAGATGATTAATTTAGTTTATCATGTTCAACATAAAGTACCTTACGTAACAACAACTAATCTAATCACAAAAGCAATCAACTTTTGTTGTTTTAGTGCTCAACATAAGACACTTCATGGAACAACACAGTATTTACACAAAAATTATGGATCGGAGAATCGACCTTATCCTGTGGAATAAGCAAGGATTCATTTTATTTCCATCACCATTTGCATAATGAAATATAATAGACATAATCCTTGAATCAAAAAATATTTAACCTATCTTACATCAATAATTGACAATATAGGCTTAACTTTTGTGTTTTGTCAAAAAGTCTATTCATTCTTTCATCAATATTTGCATATCAATTCACGAACGACTTTACTTTTGACAAAATATGGGACAATCAAGTTCACGGACGTAAACATGCATATGCCATAATAATATTGCAATATATAAAATCAAAAGATTAATACTGCAAAAATCATCTTCCAAACAAGTTTAGAATTTAAACTAATAAATATAAAAACAAGAAGATGAAAACTTTGGATATAGCTATGTGTAATCACAATAATGGATATTCGAAAACACTAGTTATTCTTCTAAATAAAACAAGAAAAAAATAGAAGATTTACTAGGCAATAAGACCTTTGAAGAATTCTTTATCGTCCCCGAACTCCTTGTCGTCAATAACCATTGGAACATAAGGTTCATTAAGGTAGGAGTTTATATCAATAAACCTTCGGTTGCTGTTGTCGAACCATGGCCTTCTGAATCTCATGAGTCTTATACACAAAATCCTTTATTTGTTGAATCTCCTTATGCAACTCCTTCATCACTTCAAGAATATCAGAAAACTTCTGAGAATTTGAAGGAACGGCTCTTGGCTTCCTCACATTCCTTCTTTTTCTTTTCAATGTAGGAGGCAATAGAGATTGTTCTTTTTCCTTCATGATTGATGGCTTATCAATCGTATTACCATCCTTTCCATCTGAAGACATCATTCTTGGAGCGTCCATGAACGTATGGGTTTGTGATAGGAATTCACAATTAACTCAACACGTAGTCTTGAGATAAAAAGAGGTTTTAGAGAAGGAAAAGGAATGTAGGGTTCGAAACCTTAAAACAGGTTAGTAAACGATCAACTCTTATCCCTATGAAGAGTAGAATTATTGATAGTACCCTTTCTTTTGTTTGATATACAAAAAACAAACTCAAGAAAAGAAATAAGAAAAAACTTTTCTTAAAGCCTGAGAGGTACAAAATCATTGTCTCTATTGATCAGGCACATGAGACAATATTTAAAAACAACACAATCAAGTTGCATTATGGTGAACAACAATTTTTTGTCCACCAATTTCCTCTTGGGAGGAATTTACAGACCTTTGTCTACCAAAACTATTTGACCATAATTTCTTCTCTAATGGTCTTATTTTATCCTTGGAAACTAACTTTTTAGACGAAGATAAAATCTTACATACATCAGCGGTATTCTGAGCAAGTTTAAGAATTCTTGCTAGATGATTTGCTCTTCATTGAAGTTTGTTGACATGCCTTTGTTGGTGTTTGAACTTTTAGCACCTTGAGAGTTCATGACCCTTTAATGAAAAATATGAGCACGCCAGACTTGGATAAAAATCAGGCTTCTGGAATGTGCAAGCAGCTAGGCACATATTGGGACCTGAGACATTATAAGCAGTGTTTCCAAAGATTGGGTCAACGTTTTCTTCCAGAATTGTTGGATTTCTTATGAAAGAATATCAAGATTGATATGTGTATTGCTACAATTATCAAAATCAATATTTTCACCAATAAGTGCAACACTTGATTTCTCGTCTTCATTAGAATCGTAATTGTCAAACATTTCATCAAGAGTTGCAGCAAGACCTTTGTTGCCAGTGTATTTTCTCCGATTTGGACACTCGTTTGAAAAATGACCAAATCCTTTACACTTAAAGCACTGAGGCATATCCTCATCATCAGTTTCATCAATATCCATGTTCTTAGGAGGAACACAATTATGAGGTTTGACTGATGCCTTAGGTTTATCTCTGGAGAACTGTTTACTTCTCTTCAACAGAAGATCCCTAAACTTTCTTGTGATCATCGAGACTGATTTGTCAAGATCTTCATCTGATGAATCTGTCTCAGAGTGATCATCTTCAGAGATATACATATTTTTACTTTTATCAAGTAATTTAGTGTCCTTTAGTGCTTTGAACGCAACATCCTTAGATTTGGACGAATGTTCATGATCAAAGATCTTAAGCTTTCCAACTAGCGTATTTCTGGAGAGAGTATCAAGGTTATTTCCCTCAACGATGTCATGCTTCTTAGAATCATATCTAGATGGAAGCGATCTGAGAATTTTCATCACAATGTCCTTTTCAGGAATAGTCTCACCCAATGCAAAAGATGCATTAACAATTTCAGACACTTTGTGATTAAACTCATCAAATGTTTCTTCATCTGCCATACGGAGGTTTTCCCATACGGAATTAAGATTTTTAAGTCTATCTTCCTTTCACTAGAATTACCTTCGAATACAGTTGCTAAGATATCCCAAGCTTCTTGCGACTTAGTGTAATTAGACACATGGTGCTGGAGATTTGGGGTAATGGCCTTATGATGGCATTTAAACCATCAGAGTTATCCTTTGCTGCAAGAATCTCAGCAGGAGTGTATTCACCAATATTCTTTGGAACGTTTACACCTCCAACTACCTCAACGGGAGCATTATAGCCATTAACAACATATACCCATGATTGGAAATCACGTGCTTGAAGAAAAGCTCGCATATCAATTTTCCACCATTAGTAATTAGAGCCATCGAAGATTGGTGGTACGTTAATTGAGATAGAACCTTTGTCCATAGAGTCAGATCGCTACAAACACAGACTTGTAATTTCTTGAACGTGTTTTCCTGATCTTATACCAACTAAAAAAGCGGGGGTCTAACAACCACACCTAATATTTCGATTAGCAATCTGTATGGACAACTCCAAGTTACTTTCTAGAGAATCAACTAGACAGTCAGACTCAATCTATAAAAAATATCTCACGGAGTTTATTATCTCTATCTCTCAATTTGATATTTACTCAAGCAAATATAATATGCGAGTCTTTATCAAAGAGAGATAACTTGGATGGTACCAAAGACCAATATCCAAGTGTCAATCAATTTAAATCAACAACCAATAAGGTCGGATATTCTAATTCATTGAACAACGCACAACCTGTATTATTTCAATTATATAACAAATATAATGCGGAAAATAAATAACACAGACACCAGAATTTTGTTAACGAGGAAACCGCAAATGCAGAAAAAACCCAGGACCTAGTCCAGATTAAACATAAACTGTATTAATCCGTTACAGACACTATCCTACTCCAATCTAACTTCGGTCTGGACTGTAGTTGAACCCCAACCAATCTCACACTGATCCAAGGTACATTTATGCTCATACGCCTATAATCCCAGCAGGATACTGCGCACTTGATTCCCTTAGTTGATCTCACCCGCAACCAAGAGTTGCTACGACCCAAAGTCAAAGACTTTAATAAAAAAATTTGTCTCACACAGAAAAGTCTACAAGGATAGATAAATTCGTCTCCCATGAATAAACCTATGAGTTTTGTTCCGTATTTTGATAAATCGAGGTGAACAGGAACCAATTGATAAAACCAGACTTATATTCCCGAAAAACAGCTCAGCTTTATCAATCACCTCATAATAAACTTAATCGACGCAGCAAATAAGATTATTGAGGAATCACAAATGACGAGACAAAGTGTTTGTGAATACTTTTATATCTTGCCTATCGGAGATAGAAATCTCAAGCCAATTATTATAATTGTACTCGTATAATAGAAACAGCAAGATCAGATAACACAACTACGATAAAAATAGTATCGGTATGGCTTCACAATCCTAATGAAGTCTTTAAGTCGTTAACCTGGTTTTAGAAGAAGAAAACCAAAGGTTAAAGGAGAATCGACTCTAGCTTAGAAAACTAGTATCACACATAATGTGTGGGGATTAGGTTTCCCAGTTTCTAGAGTTCTCCCTTATATAGTCTTTCAAATAAGGGCTTGCAATCAATGTTAGCTTAGTAACAAAGCATTCAACATTCACCGTTAGATGAAAACCTGATTAGATACAAGCTAATATTTATCAACCATTAGATCGAAAACATAGCTTGTTATACACACATGTACTGTACGTTTGTAGGCTTGTGAAAACCGTACCCAAACTTGTACATTAGTTGGTTCAACACTAGTTAACCAAATGGTTAGTCAAATGATAACTTTCATATCAACCATATTCTTCTTCACCATAACTAGTCTAAATGACTCAAATGAACTAGTTAAAGAGTTGTTCAATTGGTTAGATCTTTATGTACTACACAAGACATAATTGAAGCAAAAACGATGTGATTTACTCGAATCGATTCATGAAATATAAAGCCACGGTTTGCAATAACATTCCTTAGTTTATTAAGATAAGTTCACAAACATCGTTTTTAGACATAACCTACTCAAGTTCGCGGACTGGGTTCGCAGACTTAAGTTCCCGGATGGAATTCACAAACTCCAGAAAAAATTCTCGGGTTCGAGAGCTTCGCTAGTTTGTGGACTGGGTTCATGGACTGAAGTTCACGTGCTGCTCTGGTTTCACTTGATCAACAAAGTTCGCAAACTTCGGTTCAAGCAATAAGGACTTATACATATATGTGTTGCCACAACAATGCTTATATCCTCCGATGGTTATATTGTCTAAACTCTCATTTTAATCATTGAAACATTCTCAGAGGGCATTATATAGTTGTTATTCACAAACTATTTTTCGTTAGAGCAATTTCCGAAATGATTGAAACATAGCATGACTTTCGTCACTAGGTAAAGATGAACTTGGCTAAAGCAAAATCTTTACCAACACATATTTCGAGAAATATATAAGCGAGATATACTCAGCTCGAAATAACATATGTGTATATTCTTAGTCTATATAGTAATACGACTTTTGTCTTAAGATAAGAGATATAACAGATAGACTTTTGAGTGATAGATAAGTTCAAGTCTCCACGTACCTTTTATTCGATGAAGATCCACTGGTTCCTTGAGTAGTCCTTCGTCTTGTATGATAATCGCCATGGAGTTCTTGAGATCAACTACACTTTCTATCCTAGTCCGAGACCTTAGCTATAGTAGACTAGAAATCAAAGACTTTATAGTTTTGATCACTAATATTGACAAACATGCTTGAGATAGCAACGCACGCGAGTTCGACCGAGAAGTGCTCTAATAATCTTGACTCCCAACATAAGCTAGGATCGTTTCTATCTTGATTCCATATATAGGTTAGGATCATTCCAACCTTAATATCTTCAAAGAAAACTGAACCATCTATCCTCTCGATATCCTTTCAACTACGAAATAAGTTCGTACGTATATTTCCTTAAACTCATGTTATGAAACATAGTTTTCTACGTATGATATAGTTGAAGGAAATCCTACACTACACCCTTGATAAGAATTTACTATAATTAAGACAAATATGAAGATTAAAAACAACACTTTATTATTTGATTCTCAGAAGTGTTTACAAGAAATGGAAGAGATCAAGAATACAACCGCTCTCTTGAATTTTCTCTCTCCTCAAAACTTTCTCAACACTCAAAAATACCTCTCTTCCTTTCTGGATCTACTGGGTCTCTTTATATAGGATAGTTACATAGTGGATGACAGCTAATCTGTCCTTTAATTTCGGATCTGACTCGCAATATTATCGCAGTAGTTATAATGTTCATTCTCGCAAGCGTCGTGACCATCGCATGATAATCACGCTCTTACTGTGTTTCTTCATTCGTCAGCTATTACGTCATTATTTAAATCATTCTGTGACACTCGTGAAGTGTTGTTGAAGAGCTCGCGGTGATGTTCGCAGAAGCGTTGTTAATCTCGCAAGAGTAATATCATGGCGATATTCTGGTCCTACATCTTGCCTCTTCTCATGTCTTTTCCGCGAAGAAGGAAAGACTATGAGAATTAAAATGCCGCAGCTACCTAGTTTTTCTTCTCTTTTCTCCAACAAAACCCTGTAAATTAGGTATGATCGCTTATACGTGTCGAATGCTCCTCTTTTAACCGGTTAATCCTTTATTAACCGGTTACCCCTCTTCTGTCTATAAAAGAGATAACTTGTTAAGAAATATTCTTTTTCTTTTACTTCTTCGTCTTCTTCATACCTTCTCTTCTCTGTAAACCTTCATGTCTGCAATTTTTCTTCTTTCACAGGTTCATCTGCTACTGTTCTAATGGAGTCTCAAAGGTATAAAAATTCTCTTCTGATATTATTAAATTCGATTCTGCTTGTCTAAACTATGTTTATCTATTTTATTTGATCTCTTCTATTTGATCTTTCATAATTCCCATACTTTGTCTTCCTTTCAGTAAAACTACTTCTAACGTGCAACCTGTATCTCAAAACCCTAATCTTCTCAAAAATTCGCAATAGAAACTGGCTGAAAAGAAGAGGAATCGTGTGAATCATAAGGTAGTAAGAAATACTTGTTTTCTTAATAACAATATTGTTGCCTCTATTTCTTATCTAGTTTATTATTCGCAGGATGATGCGAATGTTGTTGAACCTCGCAAGAGATCTCGCAAGATTAAACCCATTGAATACGGAATTACTATTCCCTCATTATCTTCTTCAAAATCCACTCCTATAGCATCGCAAATTGTGCCCCAAACTTTTGCTCGCGATGGCGTCACTCCTAATACTCCTGCCTTAATTAACCCTCTCATAAGTGAAACTCCCCATATTATTTCGAATGAAGTTCCTTCTTCTTCTACTGTAGTCACTTCTCAAGTTGATTCATTTTCACTTCCAAATGTGACCTTTCCAGACACTCCCCTTCCTGATGACACAAATAATTCAAACTTTCAACTCGCCATTGTTACCACTTCACCACCTACATCTCTCCCTCCTGTTGGAGAAGCTTTAATTGATATAGACGTTTCCTTTAGAGTCTTATCTGACATTCTGGATGAAACTAGAAAATCCTCCATTAATCCTGTCAAGCGTGGCGTCTGCGAAGTTTTAAGCAAGTATTTTGGTTCTGAACAAAAGGCTGCGAAGACATCTCTAGAAAACGAAATTGAAATTTTAAAAGAGAGTCTTCGGGTTAAGACTTCAGAATGCAATACTATTCAGCACAAGCTTCGCAACTCTTTACTGAATTTCGAGAATCTTTGCAATAAGAATGAAGAACTAAAAGGTATACTTTTCCTTCTTTTATCTCTTGGTTTTTATATTTTAGTAAATTCTCATTTTTTCAATGCTTAATTCTCTTTTGAATCCTTGGTTCATATATTTAGTTGTAAATCGGACACGATTCTTGGAGAGATTCCGGTTTGAGTCTATCGCTGAAGAAGCTCGTGTTGAGAAAGACTCTTGGATGGACCAATATAATAGATTAGATAACCTTCATTCATATTCTATCGACCAAATAGATAATCTTACCAATGAGAATAACTAAATAATACAAAGGCAAAGTATATTAAATAGCGAAATTACTCATCTTTCTTATTTGTTAACCCAAGCTAATTTGGCGATAGAAACTTTATCAGATGAAAATGAGACTTTATCTCAAGAAAAGCGCAACTTCTCAAATCTCCTCGCAATATTTAAGTATTCTTCAGAAAGTGTGTAACAATCAAGAACAATCTCTGTCTTCATTGAAAGAAGAACTCAAAGAAGTAACTGAATCATCAATAGCTGAGAAGGATAAACTCATCCAGGGTAGGATAACTCTAAGTGTAAAGGCTAGTAAACTCAAAGAATGTTTCTCCCGATTAAAAGAATCTCATTCCTTATTGGAGAAAGAAAATGCTTATCTCCTTTCTAAAGAAGAAAGTATAAAATCTCGCTTGAAGGGTATAATTGGAGATAAATTTGATGATGCCATGAACCAGTGGGAGAGTTGTGTCTTATCATTAATTCAAAACTTGTCTTCGCAAAGAGAAGGTAGTCATTTTGACTGCCTTAATTGTTAACTTTTCTTTTCCAATTTCTCTACTATATTTTTGCAAGATCTTCGTCTGAATGTTTTTCTGGCTTATCTATTTTTCTCGCGAAATCTGTGAAAAGTATTCAAACCACCATTTCTGACTTGGCTGATAAAATGGCTTCAGTCCGTAAAGAAAATGGTGAACTTCTAGCCAATTATGTCAAATCTCGCGATCGTGCAGAAAGAAGATATGACTATCTTGAATACTATAAGAATATGGAAATTAGGAATCGCGATAGAGGCTTCTTTCGCAAAGTTCATCTTAGTGCTGAAGTTCTCGTGAATGACATCTTAATATCCAACGCTCTCTCCCATATATCAGTCAATACTCTGGAAGTAGATGATGATGAAGTTCCTCTACCCATGGCTAGTGATCTAGAGTATGTATGTGATGAAGAAGATGTTTCTCAAGAAAACTCAGTGGATAAAGAAAAATCTCCTCTTACTAAAGTAGCTATTGGCGATGGAACAACCGTTAATGAGTCATCAAATGAGGAAGAAACTCAAGCTGATCATGAGAAGAATGTTGGCGAGGCTAATAACTCTAGCAAAGATAATGCTTGAATTTTGTTTTTGCTTTCTTTTAGTTCTCTTTCTTGCGAATGATGTAACCCCTTTTAATTTTAAAACTCATTTTAGAGCTCTGTTAAATTTCTGTCCTTCTCAATACTTTGCGAGAAAGATAATGATATTTTATTTATCAATTCCCATACTTGCCCCTCATTATCTTTCTTGGAATGAATAAATATCTCATGCATCTTAGAAAAATAAAATAGTTAATGGGTAGGATTATTCTTGTGGTCTTATTTTGCCTTCCTAATTGAAGGTCTTATTTCACCACGTTTCTTTCTGCGACAAAATCGCAGGACGTCCTTACATTCGTATGTAGAGACCCATTGATATTTCCTTAGCTCTTGTATTTTTATCAATTCTCTGCGACTATATGACATTCCTAAGTTCCCTTGCGAGAACAAAGCCCCATGACATAGCCGTCTTGCGATGAAATCGCAGGACGTCTTTACACTTTCATGTAAAAACTCATTGATCTCATCTTAACTATTTCTTATGGCTTGTTGCCTCTGTATTTGTCATGCGACAATATGACAGGCCTAAATGTTCTTGCGAACATAAAGCTCCATGACATTGCCGTCTTAAGACACTTATCAGCTCCCTAATGGAGGATGTCTCCCTTACTCCCCCTGGTTTCCCCTTCAAGGAGGGCACATCGGCCATACAAGACTAGCTCCTCTTATCCGGTCTTAACAACAACCAGTTGTTTTCTCAGCCTATTATCCTTTATGCCTATATGGATTATAGTTACGAGACTGCACCCTAAGTGGGGTTTTCTTGAGGCCGAGTGCATCATAGCCAAGACTTACCAAGAATGTCCAGGGTAGGTTTTTCCATCCCGGGCATCCTTGGCTCAACTGTGTACCTCGACGCCTTGGTCATACTCTGCACCCCTTAGAAGAGACCCTCAGTCGTCCAACCAGGGTATAACCTTATATAGTTGGAAATCCAAAGTATCTCTCCTGGATAGGTATCTCAAAGAGATGGACCCCTGATAGGTGTGTAAAAACACCTTTCTAAGTATCGATTGGTATTGCTTTCTTGGCTAGTTTTCGTGTGAAATTGTATTATTATCTTTCTTTTTATATTTTATGGGAATTTTGGAGCTTATTCCCAAAAATAACAAGAAATCGTCCAATTTTCCAAAAGAGAGACGGATTTATCATTGCATGGGAAACCACATCATAGATGCACCGGAGTTCAGGGCAGTGCAACCACAAGTTAGGTGGTTTTTGAGCTTTACTGTATGGGATTTAGTTATGAGCTATTGGGTTGTATGGAGGGAAGCCCATTAAAGCAACAGTTTAAACAAGCCTGGCAGGGCATGTTATGGCTTAAGAGCTACAGTTTAAAGCCCATTAGGCGATGAGCATGGACAACTACAGCGAGATGGAGATAGAGTGCTGAGAATATTAATGAGTACGGCTGATCTTGACGACTAGAGGTGTTCTTTGCTCGGTTTGGGGAGAGAAGAGAACTCGATAGAGAATATGGCCATGTTGTGACTTCCAGGGATTAACGTGGAGCTGTTCTTGATGGCATAGAAGAACATGAGCTGCATGACATGCATGGCTGTGAGTGGCGATGGCATTCTTTGGGACTGCATGGTCTGAAGTTCTCAGAACGTGGGTTCTTCTTGTTGGTCGAGACGATGCACCGAGAGAAAGAAGATGGAATATTGCGGCTATTGAGTAAAGTAAGAATGCATGATGGATGTGACTGAGAAATGCATGCCAAGGAAGTATGGTCGTTGTGGCGAGAGTGATCGATGATGAAGTTGACATGATAAGGATTTTAGCGAGAGAAATGGAGCGACAAACCAGGGAAGAGATAGCTGTTGACTGTTGGTCGTGCATGGCGAGATATGGACGTGATTGGCAGTTGAAGTCTCGAGCATGGGAGCAAATATGGAGGCTGCATTGATGGTTGGGTTGTGCGGGGACGTATGGCGATTATCGGTAATGATCATGGATTCTTTGTTAGTTTGTGATCTTTGGATTCAAGGCGGGGACAATGAGAGTCTTAGATGAAGGTAGATGCGATTACGAATGGACATTTTTCTTTGTTGGGAAGACTTGAGGCTATTTATTACATGGTCGTGAACATGGAAGAACTGAGGCGAGAACTTCAACAAACTGGGAGTATAGAATGTTGATTGCCTATGTTTGAGGTGGAGTACTAGCCAGTGATAGAATGAAGGTTGGTGGTTAATGCAATGATCATATTCGATGATGGAAATTATATTGCTGTTATTGGAGCCAGGACAGGAAAGAAAGATGGAGCAGTCGATGAGATGGCAATGATGATGGGAGCTGAGCTACTGTTGTCGACTGATGGAACTACATTGGAGCTGCTCGAGTAAACTAAGCTGGAAACTGGAAAGTGAGCTGGGACAATGAAGCGATCAAGTTGAGCTTTTGAGAAGATAACTCGCAGTGACTAATGGAGTAGGAATAGTTCATGCTGGAGAAACTCACAACCAGAGCATACGAGGGAAGAGCAAAGGAGAGTTAGGCTGTTAATTGACAAGCCAACAGTTGGGCTTGGATGATAATCTTTTGGGCTGAACTTAACATGCAATTTCGGAAGCCCAACAGGCTATGAAGCCAAGTATTCTACAAGAACAAAACAAAATTGAGGGTGCGGCTGTTTCAATTTGGCCAGAGTTTGCAACCTACTTCGAACGGGATTTGTTGCACGGGACACTCTCCTATTTTTGCTAGGTTTTCTAGTTTTGTTTAAGAGGAGGTGCACTTTCTTATTTTTGCTAGGTTTTCTAGTTTTCTTCAGGAGGAGGTTACAAAACTCTATATATAGAGAACCCTAGGAAGAATTTTATATATAGAAATCCTAATATCTTCTTGACACATATCTTCTTTTCACCGTTTTTCTCCCCCTTAGGGGTAGAACTATCTCTTTTCTATTCTTTTATATTGTAAGGATGAATTCAAAGTTCTAATTGTGAAGCTCAATTACTTGCAAGTTTGTTTCAAGTTTTAAATTGATTCACTGTGGATTGTTTTTACTATATCGAAGGTTTATGATTGGTCCTTGGATTGGTTTGGGTGCGCAACCAGATTAGTTTATTAATCATTATAATGCTAGTAGAGAGGTGAGTCGACCCGTAATTGTCTCTTATCTCCTACACAAGTAGAAATCGCAAGACCTTACGGAGGGAGTCTGTGGAGCAATTGCGAGTAAAGACAACACCAGTAAGTGGACCGAGCGTACCGAGTTTTACTGCTGGGATCAAACCTAAATTCACAAATATTAATGCGTTCTAGGAATTACATCTTGTAGTCGAGCGCTTCCGTGTCAAGGTGGTTCTTTTGAATAGAATCCGGTAGTCGAGCGCTTCCGTATCCGGTGATATATGGAGTTTTTGGGGATTGCTAAGCGTACCTGCTTTCCTACGGTTGGTGACAATTGTTTCTAACAAGAGATAAACGGGTACAATGTTGAGTTAACGGTTAGTAACTGCGAAGGATTTCTTCAATATATTTTTGTTTTTATCCTTCTTTATTATTTTCGCCGATTTAGATAACATAACAATTGCATTACTCTTCGTGGGAACGATCTCTTACTACCGCTATATTATATTTAATTAGTGGGAAATATATTTTTATTTTGTTGAGTAAACGACGCTCACCAACCCCAGTCTCCGTGTCTCAGGTTCCAGCAACGGTATAACCTTATCCCTGAGCCAGGCAAAGAGATACCCCCTAATATGATGTACTTTTTGTCTTACATTTGCCTCTTGCGAAATTGTATTCGCGAACTAGGGTGTACGCCATAAAGGTTCATCCCGTTCTTTGTTTCTTTTGCGTATATAAAAATCTTACATTCTTTATGTAATCTTGAATAATCTTGCGAATAAACTCGCAGCTGTAAAAATTTGTTTTGCCAATTTACTCTTTGTTTCATTAAAAATTTGTTACTGATAATATATTTTTAAATATAATATGCTCCATGGTCTACCAAGTCTTTGACCAACATCTCTACCTTTTGGGTCCACCAACTTGTATGCCCATGTTCCAACTATCTCTTTAATTATATACGGTCCATCCCATTTTCTCGCCAACTTTCCACCACGTTCTCGCTGGTATTCTGGTGTTTCTCGCAGAACTAAATCTCCTGGTTGAAACTCATGTTTTTTGACTCGCTTGTTATATTCGCGAGCCAACCTTCGCTGATAATTTTCCATATGTTGTAATGTTTTTTCTCTCTTCTCTTCTAATTCATCTAGTTCTTTTAGAATCATGCTAACATTAAGATTATTCTCCCAAACTTCTCTTTTTGTTGTAGGGATAGCAATTTCTGTTGGTAGTACTGCTTCAACACCATACGTTAAACAAAAAGGTGACATCCCAGTTGCCTCTCTCCTGGTTGTGTTGTAAGCCCAGACTGCATTATATACCTGTTCACACTATGATGTATGGTACCCTTCTAATTTCTTTTTTAAGATGTCTGCGATTGTCTTATTAGTTGCTCCAGCCTGACCATTAGCTTGTGGGTATAAAAGAGTAGATTTTCCACATCTTATCTTAAATGCATTAAGTAGCAACTCTATGTTTTGTCCTTCAAATTGTTTTCCATTATCACAAACCAACTGTGCTGGAATTCCAAACCTGCAGATGATATTTTCAAAGATGAATGTAAATATATCTTTATCGCGAATGTGCTATACTGCTTTTACTTCTGCCCACTTTTTGAAGTAATCTGTCGCGACAATTAAGTATCTCTTCTGCCCTGAACTGGCATAAAGGGTCCCACAATATCTAAGCCCCATTTTCCAAAAGGCCACACACTTTTTGAAGATGATAATGGTGCCCCCAGTGCATGTATCCTCTTTCCATATCGCTGGAAATCTTCGCAATGCTTTGATAATTGTTTTGCATCTTCATGCATATACGGCCAATAATAGCCTTGCATTTTTGTTCTATAAGGCAAAGATCTTCCTCCGCTATGATTACCAGCATCTCCACTATGCAACATTTTTAACACTTTTTCTCCTTCTTCCCGTGTCAAACATCTAAGTAATGTCCCATTAAAAGATTTTTGATACAATACTCCGTCCCTTAATTCATAATTTGTTGCACAGATCTTTAATTTGTGCGCCTCCAATCTATTTCTTGGTGTTTCACCTGTCGCCAAGTGTGCATGAAGTTATGCTCTCCAATCTGCGATAATGCCGCTAGCTGGTTCTTCTGCGTTATTTTCTATTATCATTACATCCACCTTTTCTTCTTCTTCTTTATTAATTGAAGGTGATACAAGCATATGAATTCTTATGCATCTCGCAGCTGGGTTTGTCATCATACTTGATATGAACGCAAAAGCATCTGCGAGTCTGTTATCTTTTCTTGATATATGTCTCCATTTTATTTTTGGAATTTTTGCAGACAATTCTTCAAATAGTTTCTTATATTTCTTCAGAGATGGCTCATTTGTTGTGTATTCTCCTTTTATCTGGCGAATAACCAATTGCGAGTCACTGGTATTCCTTGCGTTCTCCAACTTCATCTCTACGACGAACTTTAGAGCATGCACCACAGCTTCATATTCTGTTTCATTATTAGTGGATGTGAATTCCAAACTAAATGAAAAAGTCATTTTTTCTCCTTCTGGCGAGATAAAGACCACTACAATTCCATTTCCTTCCCCATTTGATGATCCATCCACCAATATTTCCCACATGTTGGGTTCCTTTAATAGATCTTTTGGATCTCTATGTTCTTCTTCTATGTCTATCATTTCTTCCACAGCTTCATCATCTTCTATAGGAAATTCTGCTAAAAAATCCGCTACAACTTGTGATTTTGGCGAGGATAGGACTTCATATTTGATTTCAAAGTGCCCTACTTGTGCATTCCATCTCTCAACTCTGCCTGATCTTTTTGAGTTCTTCATTACTGATTCAATGGGCACCTTTGTTAATACCTTTACTTTATGTTCCTGAAAATATATGCGAAGTTTAAAGGTTGCATAAACCAATGCCAGAATTAGCTTTTCAATTTTTGAATAATTTCTCGCTGCAGAATTAAACGTTTTGCTGATGTAATAAATTGGTTTTTCTACCCATGCATCTAATCGCTGTAATACTGCGCTTAATGCGTGCGATGTTGTCGCAAGATAAATCAATAATTCTTCTCCCGGCTCCGCCTTATGTAAAATAGATATGTTCATTAGATATTCTTTAACTCCTTGAAAAGCCTTCTCACATTCATCTGTCCATTTGAATTTTGTACCCTTCCTGAGTATATTGAATAAATGCTTGCATTTATCTGAAGATCATGAGATAAATCTTCCTAGCAAGGATAAGAGTCCATTCAACTTCTGTACATATTTCACTTTTGCTGGCGTTGGCATATCGCGAATTGCCTGTACTTTCTCTGGATCAACTTGAATTCCTTCTTTTGATACAATATAACCTAAAAATTTCACTGACGCTACTCCAAAAATGCATTTCTCAGGATTCACCTTGATGTTAAAGAGTCGCATTTGATCAAAAATCTCCTTCAAGTCTTGCACATGGTTCTTAGCTTCTTTACTCTTTATTAACATGTCATCTACATACACCTCTAATGTTTTGTGTATCCACTTTGCGAACACCTTTTCCACCATTCTTTGATACATTGCACCAAAATTTCGTAACCCAAAATGCATTTTTGTGTAACAATATAATCCTCTTGGAGAAAAAAATGCGGTGTGCTCTTGATCTTCTTCAGCGAGAGGAATCTGGTTATAACCTTTATACCCATCTAATGAAGATATTCTATCATTTCCTGCTGCTGATTCAACCATTTGAGGAAATCTGGTAATGGAAAACTATCTTTAGGGCAAGCTTTGTTTAAGTCAGTAAAGTCTATACAAATTCTGATCCCCTTATTTTTCTTTGGAACCACTACCATATTTCCAATCCATTCCGGGTATTTTGCTTGTCTTATAATTCCAGCATCAAGCATTTTCTGTAACTCTTCTTCTATTTTTGAGTGATAAGTTGTTGCGATTTTCCTTATCCTTTGCTTGAATGGTATCACATCTTTGTTAATTTCTAACTTATGACATGCAACTGATGGGTCTATTCCAGGCATATCATCCATATTCCACGCGAAAATATCCTTATACTCTCGCAAGAGATTTATGGTTTGCTCTTCTTCATCTGCACCCATTTTAGTTCCAATTTTCAGCATTTTAGGTTCTTCTTCACTTCCAACATTTACTTCCTTTGTTGGTTCTTCTGCGGTGTAGCTAGCCTCAAGTTCTCCCATTGGTGTTGGTGTTTCCATGACTCTCGTGGGATCATCATCTTCTTGCGAGATCTCGCTGGGTATTCCTTTTCCTTCTCTTGCTCTTATCATGTAAACTTTAAATTCTTCTTCCTTTTTTGCCTCTTTTGCCAATTTTCTGCGAGCTTTTCGCAGTTTTGAACGCTCTTCATAATTTCTCACTTCAATTCGGTAACACAGCTTCACAAGATCAGTATCTCCTCTAATTTCTCCAATTCCACTAGGCATAGGAAATTTGATGCATTGATGTAATGTTGATGCTACATCCTTGATTGCATGTATCCATGGTCTCCCTAATATCATGTTATATGGTGCCTCCACATCCACCACACATAATGTTACTTGTGTTTCAATATGTCATAGCGGAATTCGTACCATTATTTCGCCTTTAGGTTTTGTTATAGATTTTCCAAAACCATGAATGTGATAATTTGAACAAGACATCTCTTCATCCTTATATCCCATTTTCTTAAATGTATGATAGAATATAATATCTACAGAACTTCTTGCGTCCACCAAAGTTTTATTCACGGCCCATTCTTCTGCAAACCTTGTTGATTTTTCCTTCTTCAATTGCACAGTAGATACCGTGATTACCAATGGAGATGTATGATCCAAATTTTGTTTTGGTATTTCTGCTGCTGTTAATGTAATCTCCTGCTTTTCCCAATCCTTCAGAGGTGATATTTTCTCTACCGTCATAATTATTTTTCCTTCAAAATCTCGTTTATGAATCCTTCCTCTAATATTTTCATGGAATTGGTTGATCATTGTTTTTGTTATCGTATTGCACTCCAACTTCCTGTAATCCTCCTTTGCTTCAATTATTTTTTCTTCAACTGTTTCACCAATTTGTTCAATCATCTTCTTAACTCGAATATTGATCTTTAATCTTGCTTTTTCCTATAATTTTTAACTTTTAGTCCCTGTTTCGGGCGCCAAAATGTAGTTGCAGGAAATCCTATACTACACCCTTGATAAGAATTTACTGTAATTAAGACAAATATGAAGATTAAAAACAACACTTTATTATTTGATTCTCAGAAGTGTTTACAAGAAATGGAAGAGATCAAGAATACAACCGCTCTCTTTAATTTTCTCTCTCCTCAAAACTTTCTCAACACTCAAAAAATACCTCTCTTCCTTTCTGAATCTACTGGTTCTCTTTATATAGGATAGTTACATAGTGTATGACAGCTAATCTGTCCTTTAATTTCGGATCTGACTCGCAATATTATCGCAGTAACTATAATGTCCATTCTCGCAAGCGCCGTGACCATCACAGGATAATCATGCTCTTCTTGTGTTTCTTCATTCGTTAGCTATTACGTCATTCTTTAAATCATTCTGTGACACTCGTGAAGTGTTGTTGAAGAGCTCGCGGTGATGTTCGCAGAAGCGTTGTTAATCTCGCAAGAGTAATATCATGTCGATATTCTGGTCCTACATATGAAACTAAACCTAAGTTCATGACACAATCTAGTAACGAGTTATAAAGATTATGTTGATGTCGCAATTACGAAGTTCAAAAGATAAGCATTATACTTCGTATTTCAATATACCAATATAAAGTACTTATCACTAATGATATATTATTCATTGACACTTTGATCATAATATGATGATCAAGTCTATTATACAGAGTTTCATGTATATAACTTCGCATGTTATGTTTTCAATCAGAAACGACTTGAAATCTTACGATATATAAATGAAAACAAGTCAAGTCATGTATTACTAATCTAAAGCGGAAGAATAATGTCATCATTGGTGTCAATACGTCTTCGGAATCTTCAAGTCTTCAAAGTAATACTTGTGTAAGGACCCTCAAGCTCGTCAACGCTATTAGACCGGTCAAGAGACGATTTAGAGATGATCAAGACATGATTAAGTCGATAATGACTCGATTAGTTAATATATATTTTAATTAATAAAAGATTATTTTGAATATGAATCTAGCATCATTAGATATATCTCAAAAATCTGTGCGAAAAGGACTACAAGAACGCGCAAATCGGACACCTGACGAGAAAAATATCGCACTCGGAAATTTAGTTGTTGAAGTTTGACAAAAGTCAACCGGGGTTGACCGTTCATTGTTGACCGACGATCATTGACCGTTACCATACCTCTTTAGTTGAACGGACCTTAAGTTAAGAAAAGGTTAACCTTTAGAAGTTCATGAAGGTTAGTGATAGTAGAACTTCTTATATTAAATTTAACCTAGATATATATATTAACATAGGAGGGAGTTTTATTTTTCATCTTTTCTTATTCACATGAAGGAGTAGTAGGAGGTGGTGACGTTTAGCATACTTCATGTGTATATCCTTTCAATGACAAAGGAGGAGGTGGAACAAGAGATATGATCAAGAGGAAGATATAAGAGTATTTTATTTAGTGGAGGAGTAAAAGAGAAATAAGTATAGAGTGAAGATGATTTTGGTAAGAATAGTGTGAAAAGAAAAAGATCGATGATGATGTTATGTTGAGAGGAAGATGACATGAGAGTTCTTAGGGAAAATAGTAGAACATAAGATAAGAGAGGATTGTGAGGTGATTGAGAGAAACCATGGTGTTCCTTATGATGAGATGAAGAGTTTAATGTCGATAATGAACTTGTTGATAACCATGATGAAGATAATGGAAATAAGTTTAACTAATCAAGGTAACATTTGTATTCATTTCCTTTTGGTTAATTGATGGATTGGGTTGTGTTAGATAATGAAAATAGCATAAAGTCAATCATATAGTTATGCATGAAAATTATGATTTTTGTAGTGGTATTTGTTTCACTGACCTTTATGTATGAACTTAATTAGGTACCTTAATTAGAGACGTAATTAGACTTGTATAATATGCATTTGTATTACATTGGATGGTTATTCTGCTCATATAAAGTTTGTTCCGTTTGGATGAGTATTGAGTGACAGATAGGTGCCGAAAAATTAGTCGACGCAGCAAATACCGTGTAGAAACAGTCATGATGATCAATATGTATGGGCATTTTTTAGATAGATTAGAGTTAGATATGGAAAATATTCAGTACGCAAAAATTGTAGAGAGTCATTCTAGGATTCTAATGAACCATAATTTTTTTAGTTTGGAGTTATAAGATGTAATCTAGAGACCTTACAAGATGACCTTGTAAGCTGTTTTCAAGATAAAAAATTCGAATAATTTCTAAGATTTTGGTGAAGAAGATGACCGAATCATACAATTGACTCAGTTGACCATCTGACTCGGTGTGAGTCAGAATAAATGGTTTGGGTCGTGGCTTGACCCGATGGGTCATTATGTGGCTTAGCGGGCCAGGTTGGTGGACCGGGCCGGATCAGGCCAGAGGGCTAGGTTTAGGGCCATATTTAGTATTTTGAGTTTTGGGGCCACTTATGGTCCGAATTTTCTTTCAGTTCCTTATGCAAAGTTGTAGGGTTTTTCGAATACTTTCTGATGATACCCAATTTAACCAATTTGGATAAGTAGATATTGTTTTATCCCAAAATTTCTTATTTTTATGTTATATAAAACCATTAATAAAACTGAAACCGTTAGTATTTTAACTTAGCCTATAACTAGAGGTTTGTATGATATTATGTTATGAGTCTTGTGTGAGCCTTTTGGATAAGCTTTTAGATTGCTTGTGAAAAAGTGGAGATACAACAACCTCCCCCAATAATTTGCTCAACAATCTGTATGGACTAACTCCAATATACTTTTAAGAGAATCAACTAGACAGTCACACTCAATCTTAATAAAAAGTATATCAGAGAGTTATATCTCAATTTTTAGATTCAATACTTACCCAAACAAATAGAAATCTGCGAGTATAATTGAATATAAGAGAAATTAACTTGAACGGTACCAAAGACCAATGTTCAAGGATCAATCAATTTCAATCAACAACCAAAGGTCGGATTTCCCAATTGATTGATTCAACGCACAACCTGTGATATTTCAATTATATAATAAAATATAATGCGGAAAAGAAATACCACAAACACCAGAAGTTTTGTTAACGAGGAAATCGCAAATGCAAAAAAACCGCGGGACCTAGTCTAGATTGAACACACACTATATTAAGCCGCTACAGACACTAGCCTACTACAAACTAACTTCGGCCTGGATTGTACTTGAACCCCAATCAATCTCACATTGATCCAAGGTACAGTTGCACTCCTCACGTCTCTGATCCTAGCAGGATACTATGCACTTTATTCCCTTAGATGATCTCACCCACAACTAAGAGTTGCTACGACCCAAAGTCGAAGACTTTAATAAACAAATTTGTATCACACAGAAAAGTCTACAAGTATAGATAACTCTATCTCCCACAGAAATACCTACGAGTTTTGTTCCTTCTTTTGATAAATCAAGGTGAAATGGATCCAATTGATATACTGGACTTATATTCCCGAAGAACAACCTAGAAATATCCATCACCTCACAATAATCTTATATCGACTAGCGAAAGAAGATATTGTGGAATCACAAACGATGAGACAAAGATGTTTGTGTTTACTTTCTATATTACCTATCAGAGAGATTAATCTCAAGGTACTCTTATGATTGTACTCAAATACGATAGAAACAACAAGATCAGATCACGCAACTACAAAGAAAATAGTTGGGCCTGGCTTCACAATCCCAATGAAGTCTTCAAGTCGTTAACCTACAGGGTCTCGGTAGAAACCTAAGGTTAAAGGAGAATCGACTCTAGCTTATATAACTAGTATCACACATGAGATGTGAGGATTAGGTTTCCCAGTTGCTAGAGTTATCCTTTATATAGTTTCCAAATCAGGGTTTGCAATCTAAGTTACCTTGGTAACAAAGCATTCAATATTCACCGCTAGATGAAAACCTGATTAGATTCAAGTTAATATCTTTCAACCGTTAGATCGAACTTGACTTGTTATACACAAATAAAATGCACGTTCATTTAGGTTTATGTAACCGTACCTAAACGTGTACACCTAGTTGGTTCAACAATAGTTAACCAAATGGTTAGCCATATGAGCACTTTCATATCAACCTTATTCATCTTCACCATAACTAGTTCAAATGTCTCAAAAGAACTAGTTAGAGAGTTGTTCAATTGCTTAGATCTCATAGAAGTATATAAGACCCAATCGAAGCAATAACGATTTTGATTCACTTAAATCAATTCATGAACTTTATAGCCATGGTTTTTAAAAATGCATTCCTTAGTTTATATATATTTAAGTTCACGAATAACCGTTTTTAGAAAATAACCCACTCAAGTATGCATACCAGTACGCATACTTAAGTACCCGGATTGAGTTTGTTTTCAGTTCACAAACTCTAGAAGAAATTCACGGGAAGTACGCGTACAGGTACACGGAATTTAGTTCCGGTTATCCTGAGAAGCAAAGCACGCATACTTTGGTTCAAGGATTTTGGACTTACACAAGTATGAGTTCACATACAATGTTTATATCCATTCAAGGTTATATATTCTCAACTCTCATTTCAATCATTGAAACATTATTAGAGGATGTTAAATAACCTGGCTTGATTGGGGTATACCCAATTTTAAAGTGACTCTTTTTGAGGGAGTCCTAATGGGTAAGTTACAAAAATACCCTCACCCTTTAAAAACCTATTGCCCTAAATCAGTTTTAATCTTCTCATTTTATTTTCTTCTTCTCTTCTTCTTCTTCTCCTCCACAACCATACCAGCTCCATCACCCCCACCACACTCAAAACTCGTCGATTAATTCATTGATATCGTTGATTCGAAAATTCCAATTAATCTTCATCAATGGATCCACCACGATGTAAGGGAACTTGTATGAAAGACGTTAATCGAAAACCCAATCAATACAACCCTGTAATTGCAAAACTAGTTCAACATAAAGTGAAGAAAAAACGGTTGCTGAAGAAGAAATTGAACCCGCTCAAAACGAAGAAATGGTTCGATTAAGAAAGTAAAGGCCTACTTAAATCACTCCAGTACTTCAATTTCATGTTAGCATGTCAAAGTAGGTCAGAAAAATCGATTCTTTGATTTTCAGTTATTTCCGCCGACAAGGTATTTTGTT
The DNA here is from genome assembly GCA_023529315.1 of Papaver bracteatum. Lineage (NCBI taxonomy): Eukaryota > Viridiplantae > Streptophyta > Magnoliopsida > Ranunculales > Papaveraceae > Papaver > Papaver bracteatum. The sequence goes on from JAJJWX010003264.1 coordinate 952,862, forward strand.
ATCGACCCTGCCGGTTTTTCATAGTTAGGGTTTGGCCGACAGACTCTTAGGTTGAAGATCTTGCCGACTGGTTAATACCTGTAACTGGTAGTTGTAGTGTCGGTAGGTTATTCAAATATCGACCTTGCCGGCGACTTTTATTTTACTGAAGCCGGCGTGTTATAATTTGTTACCCCGCCGGCTATTTGTTTGTAAAATATTGGTTCATGATGCCTTGAGTTTTTAAAACCGGAATGTTATTTGGATATAACCATGCCGACTGTTAGTTAGCCGGCAATGTATGTGTAATGGACCTGCCGACCTGTAATGTGAAAAATCCTTGTATCTCCTGTGTTCATATTTATTAAGAGCCGACATGTTATATCAATGATACCATGCCGACTATATTTTTGCCGACATATATCTTTTATTCGACCCTTCTGGCCTTTGTTCCGCCGAAATGGCTATGTTTGTCGACCCTGCCGACTTATTATTTTGTTTCTTAATCATTCTTGTTCAGGTTGGAAAAGGCAAAGAAGAAAGGTTTGAAAGCTCTCAGTCCTCCTTCAAGACCTCCTCGTGTTGGTGATAAACTCTTGACTTCAACACATCGAGAGGCATATGTTGTTCTAGGAACACTCAAGATACGTGTACCGAATGATGATTATGAACCACCATCGGAACCTAGTGATTCATAGGAGACTCTAGATGAAGACCAATCAATTCCATCTGGTAGAAGAGGTGATGATGATGATGTTGATGAAAGAACTCCGGCTGCTAGAGGAGGAAATAATGATGATGATGGTGATCAAGACATGCCTAATGTTGGAGGAGGTGATGATGATGATCATGATCATGATGGTAATGGAGATAAAGGTAAGAGTAGAGAAGATAAAATTGTTGAAGAGGCAGTGGAAGAAAAAGAAGAAGAAGGAGGAGGATATGGAGAACAAAGTCAAGCTAATGTTCAACAAGTCGAAGCTTCGACTCCAACTGAAACCGAAAATAAGAAGAGGGTGATCACTAAACCAGCTGATTCCCACATGCCTCCTTCTCACTTGATGGTTACACTGAAAAAATATGAGAACCCAAGGGGGGCCCCAAAAGATGGTGGCAATGTTCTTTTTGGATACAAAGACTCATGGGCATGTACGATCCATAATACTATTGTAAGTAATATCAATCCGTCTTTGTTTTTTATTTAAGTGTGTAACTATCTTAAATTTGCATCAAGTGTTTATATTTCTTTTTATTTTGTTTTTTTGGTATTTGGGATCACAAGCATGTCGTCCGTCTCATGAGGCCCCAAGCTTCATGTTCAATGACTAAGACTTGGGATCTTTAGGATGAATGTGAGGAGGTGAAAGTGATTGTCAAGAACTCCGGGTTGTGGCCTGCGGTGGAGAGTTCGAATATTGAGCATGATAGAGTTACCGTATATGCATTCTATGAGAGGTTCTATGGAGAGAATGATACAATGTTATTCCCATTCGGTGAGATGGCCATAACTCCCGATGATGCTCATCAAATTCTAGGCCTCAAGGTTGAGGGAAAAACAGTCTGTGAGGGTTTCGAAATTAAGTTTTCTTTCTCGGATATCTTCAAATTGTGCCAGAAATTGTTCGGTTGGAATCAGGTTGTGACGGAGTCTATACTTGTGACGAAGGATGGTCGTCTAAGCAAGAAGTTTAATATAAAAAAGTTGAGGGCCACATTATGTGACACCAAGAAAATATTTGACGAGGAAGGAAGGGTGAACCCGGTGCGAATAAGCGCTACCGCGTCAGGTTAGTTGCTATACGTCCCGGGCAGATGTATCTTCCCCGACAGTTCCGAAATCTTGGTTGACGCCAGTTATTTGCAACTATTGGATCTGTTAGATAAGATGTGTGAGTATTCTTGGGGTACTGCGGTGGTCGCCTTCTTAAACAATAAGTTGACAAATGCTTCAAGGGCACTCACTTCACAAGTTAACGGAAACATATGTCTCTTCCAGGTAATGTTTAAATCATTTATATTTGCAAAATTCTCATAAGATAAGATTCTTACTAAACTTTTTTTTTTTTTTGCATAGGTTTGGATATATGAGCACTTCCCTTCTTTGGTGAAAGCCAACTCGTATATCAAAGTGGATGTGAATGTTGTTGTTGATAAGCCAAGAGTGCAAAGGTACAATTTTAAGGGTACTCAGGAAAAGGAAATGCCGCAAAAGCTTATCAAAATCCGAATGGCCATCGACAAATTGACTGCGGAGGAGGTGATATTTGATCCGTATTGGGATGCTAGAAATCAAGGTTTAATCCAAAGGAGAGATGAAGTTTCATTATACTATGGACCCTTGTTGTTGTGTACCGAAGGATATTCAATGTACGATCCACATCGGGGAATGCGATAATTGGGTTACATGCAAGAAGAAACTCATTTCAATGAATATAAGCCGTTTTTTACTGTGAACCGGGATGACTGCACCACGTCCCCAAAAACTATTAACGTCTCTTACGATCCATCACCAACTCAAGAACATTGGGACAATAGACGTGGCCGTAACATCAATGTGAGTCTTTTGGACAAGGTTACCACCGGTCATAAAGCTAGTGAGAGATACATGTCGTGGTACTTGTGTTGGGATCGTCCTACTGTGATTAGGGAGATGACTGCTGAAGAATTGGCTCGTAAGAGGAAGATGGCATCGAAAGACCCAGCAACAAGTCTTAAGTTCTTTCTAAGTATTTTAAATTTGTTCTTATTATTTTAAGATCACATTATCAAATCATTCTATTAATTGTTTATTGTTTATTTGAAAATAGAAGGAGCATTTGAAGACCTTTGCAAGGGTGTTGTGTTGCGCGAGAGAAAAATGAGAGCCTTTGTCGATTGAGGAGCAAAGCAAGCATATTGACTTTGTTAACAATGTTGACAATGAGGATGCCCATTGTAGGAGTAGAATCTCGGAACAACAACGCTCTTGCGAAAACTTCTACCACACATGGCAAGTGTCGCAGATTGATTACCAAAACGACGCAACAAAGGACGGAAGACAAAACATGAAGAAAGACGTGAAGATTTTATAGAGAAAGCTCGCAAGAAATATATCAAGAGAAATCCTGCGAGATATTATACAAACCTGCGAGAAATAACAATGATGTTGCTGATATTACCGCAAGAGTTCATATCCGAAATTAGGGGAAATGTGAGCTGTCATCCACAATGTAAATACCTATATAAAGAAGAGAGTCGGAGAGAGAAAGGAGAGAGATAATTTTAGTAAGAGAGAGAAAGTTCTTTTGCAGAGAGAGATTTTTAGAGATAGAAAATATAATTTCTTTATCATCTTCTTCCCCAAAACTAGATCTAGAATTCTTCCAAGAACTCCATTAATGTAGATTGTAGATGTAAATTAATGTAGTTACAAATTATATAGTGAAGAACCGTGGATGTAGATCACATTGATCGAACCACGTAAAAATCTTAGTGTTTATTTATAATTTTAGTACTTTTATCACCATTTTTATATTTAGATCTAGGAATTGTTATCAAGATTTGATAAGGGGTGTGTTGTAGGAACTCCTGCAATTACATTTTGGCGCTAGAAACACTACCTAGTCCTGTTGGTTCAAGAAAGTTTAAAGAAATTAGCTACTGTTGGTGATAAATTTAATTCGATCTTAAGCAAAAGGAAAACAAGGAGGTTTAGGTGGAATATACATCTTCAGAAGAGGAGTAGCAGTAATTTACAAGATGACGACGCAGGAACAGATTCAGGGAAAAAATTAATTACAATAAAATCAACGCAAAGTAGAACCGAACATGCCTCCTGCAGTAAAATCTATCAATAAAAAGGACAAATCTCTTCCCTATTTCTTTTATTTCGTGTTCAATTTTTCAGATCGGAAAATTTTAAGTAAAACTGTGAGAAAAAAATTTCACGAACAAAAGTTTTGCTCGTCGTCAAAAATGAATTTTTCTTAGAATCGCAAGATTGCTTAAAAATCAAGAAAAGATGAATTTTGACTGAAGATTTTCCTTTCTTTACATCACTTCTACTGCGAAAAAGTACTTTACACCCTTCTGAAAACTTTTTATTCGCAAGTTTACACTGTGAATGACAGTTCATCATGGAGAAAAATCTCATTTTTCAAAAGTTTACATTTCTTTGATATTTTGCAATTTACTTCGCAAGATGAAGATATTAGGAACTCGTTTTTATAAGATAACTTATATTTCTTTTTCAACCAGTGTGTCCTTAGTGGGAAGACTACAAAAAAGCATCACCAGTAAGCAGCGAAGAAGAGAACAACACGAAAGTCCACAAAGCTTACTTCAATCAACATCAGGGCAAAAGAGAGATTTCAAAGGACAAAAACAAAGCTAAGGCACTAAATGACAATTTTAATTTCTTGTGCGATATTTTGCAGTTTTCTTTGCGTCACCCAAAATCTCAACGTGAATAAGATACAAGGAGAATAGAGAATACATGAAGAAGATGTTCACGATGGTCCCATTACATAAAATAGACACATCCAGTTCATTGCAATTTGGCACGATGGAAAGGTGAAATGGGTGGAAAGAAGAAAGAATATTGGACTTTGAAACTTTCTCTCAATAAAGACGAATGAGTACAACTAATATGGCAATAGAAAGGAACAAAATCTACGAAGATTAAGCAATCCTCTGCGAAACAAACTTGCGACATTTATAACCAAGCTTGTTAAATCCCACCAGTTCATGTTCAGGAAATAGATTAAACTAATAGCTATTTTATTCACAGCAACAATAGAGTCACGGAAACTTGGATAAAGTGATATCAAGGAAAAAGAAACGACAAACAAAAGTTAATTCAAATAAATATTTCATCAAATAGCGACAAATGAAGAAATTTTTAGAGATTATCTAATGATAGCGACAAATGAAGCACGAACTCAATAAGATTCAAGGTTGACTCAGAATACCCGACCAAATAGCGACAATTGAACATCGTAACAAATTTGATAGCGAAAAATGAAGGGATACCATTTCATTTTATCAACAGAAAGTTGATAGCGACAAATGAAGAAAAATTTGTCCAAACTACTCTCACTGTGATGGGCACATCGGGAGAAAATACACTGAAGCAGATCTACACAGACAGCTCGAACATTTCTGCCACATATTGGATGCTGTAAGGTTCATCGAAAATTGGAGCTGAAGGTCCGGATATCTCCAATGCAAGATGACAAAAGACGAACAGTTTATCATTTCCTGCAAATTATGTTTCTTCGCAGCCTTTCTTAACTTCATTTCTTAACTATTTTGAAAGCATCAATTATGAAGGGAAAAGAAATTCCAACCAAACTCAAGGCAAAGATATGATTACAGCGCAGGGAACTAAATTTATCAACATAAAAAAAAATTCGCAGCATCGTTTACGCAAGAATTATATAGGAGTGTAGATATGGTTGAATATAACAGAAGAGAAGAAGCAGAAATGAAGAGAAAGTTGTACAACGGACGGCCATGAAATGATAACTATCGTGAAATCCCAACTTGCGAAGGAACAAACATACAATAAATTACACATTCTAAACCAGCGTAAAATGAGATATGAGCAACATTCAAGCCCAGTTGGTCCAAGCTATTTCACGCAGGACTAAAATACACCAAGTTATTTTACACAGGAAATTGAGTAACGAGCAACGGAAGTCCAATTTCCGCAGGATGCATTTATTTCACATAAGAAAATTTCGCCAAGAATGATTAGAACCAGGAATTTGGTATTTCATTTCTTCGCAAGATCTTTGGTTATTTCGCAAGAAGAAAATGGGAGATTCTTTCGCAGACATATTTCGCAGGAAATGGTTAGACCAATTAGTATGGCGCAACATTATTCAAGAGTCAGATCAAGAGTTAATTTCGCAATATTTCGTTACTCATTTCTTCTAAATTTTCAAGCAACTCAAATACTTCACAAGAGACAACAGCAAGCCGAAAAAGATAAGTACCATTTCCTTGAAAATTTTATTTACAGAAGATAAAAGATTTTTTATTTTATTTACCTAAAGCGACATGCTCGCAATATTTCTAAGATTTCAAAACATTTCAAAGATTTTTTATTAAGATTAGCAAACAGCGATACAATCGCAAGATTCATCGCAAAAAATAAAAGATTTCAAAATTTTCAAAATTCCAAAAAATAGAAAAAATTAAATTTATATAGAACATTTTTGATTTAAAGACGCGATATATTCGCAAGGTTTCAAAGAAGATTTCTAAGATTTTACAGAAATTTTATTTCATGCATGATATTATGAGAATGAAAACAGAAATGAAAGAATGAATGAAGAAATACGAAATTATCGCAAGATACGCGAATAAAATTTCGCAAGAGAGAAATGCAGTTGCATAAGATGGCGGAATTATCACAAGAAATGAAAGAACAAAGAAATGCGAAATTATCGCAAAAGACGCGAATAAAATTTCGCAAGAGAGAAATGCAAATATGCATAAGACGGGCGCAAATCGCCTAAAAACATATAAGAATGGGACGAACCTTTATGGCGTACACCTTAGTTCGCGGATTCTATTCCGTAAGAGGCAATGTCCTTAAAGTGCGTCATAAGGGGGTATCTCTTTGCATGACTATGGGAAAGGCTATACTGCTGCTGGAACCTAGTCATGGAGATTTGGGATTATAGAAAATCCATCCAGGAGAGATAACTTGGATTCCCAGCTATATAAGGTTATACCCTGGTTGGGCGCCCGAGAGTTTCTCCTAAGGAATGCAAAGTATGATCAAGGCGCCGAGGTACACGGTTGAGCTGTGGGTGCCCGGGATGGATGAACCTACCCTGGCCATCCATGGAAAGTCTTGGCTTATGATGTGTTCGGCCCGAAGAAAACCCCTCTAGGGTGTAGTCTCGTAACTATAAGCCATATAGGCATAAAGGATAAGAGGCTACGAAAACAACTGGTTGTTTCTAGAACCGGATGGGAGGAGTTAGTCTTGTATGGCAGAAGTACGTCTCCTTGAAGGGGCAACCAGGGGGAGAGATAAGGGAGATACCCTCCATTAGGGAGCTGTGTATCAAAAAAGACGGCAATGTCATGGGACTTTATATTCGCAAGAATATTTAGGCCCGTCATATTGTCGCGTGACATGCCAAAAAGCCTCAAGAGAAATGTTAAGATGAGATCAATGGGTTTTTGCGATAAGATCAAAAGATGAGATAAATAAAATCAATGATAAGAGGATATAAATCGCAAAGACGTCCTGCGATTTCATCGCAAAGATGGCAATGTCATAAGTCTTAAAAAGCAAAGAGAGATTAATCTCACAAGATGGCTTAGACTTATCATATTGTCGCAGAGATCAAAATAAATGATAAGACAAGATCAATGGATTATTACATATAAAAGTAAGAATGTCCTGCGATCTTGTCGCAGACAAGTGGCATAATAAGACCTTTAACTAGGAAGGAAAAATAAGACCACAAGAGAGGTTATACCTACAAGCGTATAACAGATTGCTAACGAATTTATATTAGTCTTATTTTATTTATCATATTGCAGATCAAAAACAAGAGGCAAGTATGAACGGTAATGTTGTTATTCATCATTATATGATAAATTCTTTATCATTATATGATAAATTCATGAAAGATAGTCAAAGATTGATAATTATATTAACCATATTGCAAAAAGATATTTGTTTCTTTGTTTCTTAATAATACGCAGACAGAAGCAAAAAGAATTTATATATTAAAAAATACCAAAAGTTGATGGAATTCGCAGAAAATTACAATATGTCGCAGAAAAGAACCGCAAAGAAGAAAGAGAGACATTCACAAGAAATTATAATTTGTCGCAGAAAATAGTCGCAAGAAAGAAAGGGAGAAGTACACAAATTTTACAAAAAGAAGAACCAAAAGAGAAAATAAGACCACTAGAGAGAACGCAAATAAACTTGCGAAGATGATTTATTAACAGTGGAGAAAATAACAATGAGATACAATGAGCCAGAAAAATGAGGCACAAGAGAATAAACCTGCGGGAATAAAGAGGAATGTATTCACTAGAGAAAAATACAAAGAAATGGAGAATGGAGGCAATTTAAAGCTACATCACTTTTACCGCGGCGAAATGAGAATAATACCTTGAAATTTCGCAGGACTATCCATATTTTGATCCATTATTCGCAACACTATTCACGACACTCTTTGTGGCACTATTCACAGGACTATTCATAAGTCACGGTACTATTTGAGCACTATTCATAATTCGCAGAAATTTTCAGAAAATCGCAGAAATATTCAGAAATTAGCAAGGTTATTCATAATCACGCAGACTCATTCATAAATTCGCAGATTCACCAGAATTTCGCAGGAATTGTGATTATTTTGCAGAATGTGATTATTTTCTTAAAGTGATTATCACTTGAGGCAGAGGCAAGATAAGAATAAAGAAGAAATTTAATCATTCAACATTTTCTCAAGGATTCTCCTTCATAGATAAAGAACAGAGGCAGTTAGGGATTACCAAGAAAATATTTTATGTTCTTTATCTTCTCAGCAAGAATCATTTCCAAAATGGGCAAGAATTCTCACCAAAAATGAAGAAATAATTTCGCATGAATAGAGGCAATATTTCTTATTCAAGGACAGATACTTCTTGTATTTCGAGGATTGAGTACTTCTTCTACTTCTTCTGAGATGCTTCATACTTCTTATACTTCTTCAAGGATATTTCGCATACTTCATACTTCGCAAGATGATACTTCTAATTTCTTCTCAAAGCTTCAGAACTTCGCAAAAGAATAGAGGCAAGTATATACTTTTTAAGTTTTGTATTCTTTCGCTTGTTCTTTCATGAACCAAGATCAGAGATTACTACAACTATGGATTTTTTCTTAAAGATTGCTCTTCAAGCAATATTCAAGAAAAAAGAGGCAAAATGTAGGAGCAAAATCTCGCAACAACAACGCTCTTGCGAAAACTTATACCACACATGGCAAGTGTCGCAGATTGATTACCAAAACGACGCAACAAAGGACGGAAGACAAAACATGAAGAAAGACGTGAAGATTTTATAGAGAAAGCTCGCAAGAGATATAGCAAGAGAAATCCTGCGAGATATTATACAAACCTGCGAGAAATAACAATGATGTTGCTGCGATATTACCGCAAGAGTTCAGATCCGAAATTAGGGGAAATGTGAGCTGTCAATGAGCTGTCATCCACAATGTAAATACCTATATAAAGAAGAGAGCAGGAGAGAGATAATTTTAGTAAGAGAGAGAAAGTTCTTTTGCAGAGAGAGATTTTTAGAGAGAGAAAATATAATTTCTTTATCATCTTCTTCCCCAAAACTAGATCTAGAATTCTTCCAAGAACTCCATTAATGGAGATTGTAGATGTAAATTAATGTAGTTACAAATTATATAGTGAAGAACCGTGGATGTAGATCACATTGATCGAACCACGTAAAAATCTTGGTGTTTATTTATAATTTTAGTACTTTTATCACCATTTTTATATTTAGATCTAGGAATTGTTATCAAGATTTGATAAGGGGTGTATTGTAGGAACTCCTGCAATTACACCCATGAAATGTTCAAGCAAGCTGATGCTGAAGTAAAGAGGGAAGAAAAATCCAGGAGGGAAGCACAAGCCAAGATGAATGCTGACAAAAAGAGGGCTCGTAGTGGTCGTGGTGGTGAAGGTAGTAGTAGTGGTGGTGTTCCTAAACGGGGACGTGGTTGTGGTCGTGGTGGTGAATGAATGCGTTTCTAGTTCATTTCTTTATGTTGTGTTGGAAAAGTGTTAAGGTTAATGGTTGGAAAAATGTTTTTTTTAAGGTTTATGGGACATGTTTTCGTATTTTGGACAACAAGTGTTGGATTTCTAGTTGTTAAATGAATGGTTAGTTTAGATACGTAAAGTTTCAATACACACTCCGACATGTTTATTTTAAGTTAGAATGCCGACCAAACCAGGGCCGACAAGGTTTTGAAATGTCAGACTGCCGGCCTTGACAGCAGAAAGTACTTGCATACCAGGGTCGGCAAGGTAATCAGATCATTACCAAGACGGCTGTTATGCATCCGGCAATGTATTATGTTATAGAACATGTCGGCCATTTGTTGCAGAAAATGCCTTCTCCTGGTGCCTAAAATCATCATAAGGCCGGCATGGTTATAAATTTGGTTCCTTGCCGACCACATAACAACCGGCAAGCTAGTGAACAAATATCGTTTCGACGGTTTAACAGAAAATTGCATAAACTCCTGATGCCTAAAAGTCATAAGATCGGCATGGTAAGAAAATTTATACCTTGCCGACCTTATCATAGCCGGCAGGAAAATGTCCATATACAGTGCAGGCAGATACACGTAAGAAAATGTTCTTCTGATGCCTAAAATCATCTTAACTTCGGCATGGTAACAATATTCCCACCCGGCCGGCCATAGTTAGTCGGCATACTAGGGAAAACAAACCTCGCCAGTGAATTCAAAATTCAATTTTTTTGCAAGTACAATTTCATTGATTGACTTGTACTTGGGCACTATAACGGCCAAATTTGGCCACCATCCTATAAATACACTAATTCTCTCTACAAAACAACACACAACTATATGCACATACTCTCCAAAGCTCATACCATCATACACTCCATATAACTCACCCAATAGCTCTACAAACAAAAATGGCGTCGTTTGACTCCGCGGAAGATTGGAAATCACCAAAGCTTGGTACGCGGAAAATCGACTTAGATGGCAATCCTACAAAAGGGAGGATTCCACAACCTTTTGGGCTAGGGTACACAACAAATTTAGCGGCGAGTTTGGGAATCCTAATACAAGAAGTGTTCAACAAGTCCACGCTAGGCACCTAGTAATCGAAAACGCCATACTTGCTTTTTTAGGGCTCCAACCTCGGATTTTTAACACTCGCCCCTTCACCTTGTCCATTACACAATTTGTAAGTAATTTTGTGTTTTTTTTTACGTAACCCATGTTGTTTTATCTTCCAATGAAACACCACTAACAAATGTAAGTTTGTTTTTGTGTTTTTGTAGCATGAAGTCATGAAAGCGCGCTACTTAGAGGAAAAGGTGGAAGCATTTACGTTCGATGCAAGCTATCACTTCTTAGCAAAAAGAATCCCGGAGAATAACCTGGAATACTTGGATGATGTATCGTCTTCGGAGGAGGAAGATTGATGGATTTAGAAGTTTTTGTATAGGTTTTGTGGGTAGACCTCTATGTAAACCCTCACGAGACTATAACTCGTCCACTAGGGTCGCCTAGGGGTTCATAGGATTGATGCACATGCTAAGTGCATTCGTTTTTCCGTAGACAAGGAGTTAGGTTTTATGTTTCAATCAATGTAGTAACCAAAATTGTATGAATAAAGTGAATTACATCTTCCCATATTCTGTTTTCTGTTTGGTATAAGTACATGTCGGCATGGTCAGAAATCCTTAACATGCCGGCTACATGTTAGCCGACAGTGTTATAAATTATCTTCATGCCGATTATATTATAGCCGGCATTGTAGGATATATTTACATGCCGACCGTTAGATTGCTAGCCAAAGATAGTCGGCTTATTCTTCATTAAAAGACCCTTCCGTCCTAAAAAATGGTCGACATGTTCTTCATCCAAGGACCATGCCGGCTACACTTGGTCGACATTTTATTCAAACGAATACCATGCCGGCTAAATATAGCCGGTACCTTATTCAAACGTCGACCTTGCCGACCTATAACCTTTTCGAAAACCATATTTTTTATCTTAATCGAACTCATAAGACAGATTAAAGGTTTAACCTACTGAATTTTCATTTTCAAAATTTTAATCTAAACTCAATTAATTAGCCTAATCAGTTTTTTAGTGTTAATTATAAAAGCGCATTTTTGCCTTTTTGAAAATATTTGGTTAAGGGGTGACCTATTTTACTTCAAAATGACCCTATTTTATCTCATTTCGTATACCCCAATTAATCTGGGTATACCCTAATCAAGCTAGGTTAAATAAAGGTTATTCACACACTATTTTTCGTCAAAGCGATGTTCAAGATATTGAAATAATCAACATGAGTTTCGTTACTTGTAAAGATGAACTTGGCCAAAGCGAAAGCTTACCAACATATATTTCGAGAAAAAGATAAGTGAGATGAACTCGGCTCGAAATAGAAAATGTGTATAATCAAAGTCTATATAGCAAATTAGCAATACGACTTTTGTCTCAAGATAGGAGATAGAGTAGATAGACTTTTGAGTGATAGATAAGTTCAAGTCTCCATATACCTTTTAGTCGATGAAGTTCCACCAGTTTCTTGAGTAGTTCTTCGTCTTTGTATGATGAACGTCGTGGAGTCTAGAGCTCAACTACACTTTCTATCCTAGTCTGAGACTTATCTATAAGTAGACTAGAAATCATGACTTATAATTTTGGCAACTAAACTTGACAAAAAAGCTTGAGATAGCAACGCTTGCGAGTTCGACCGAGCAGTGCTCTAACAATCTCCACCATTGTCAATTTTAGTGACAAAACTATCAATACATATGGAATACAAAATAAATAAACTTTACAATTTCTCTTCTACATGCGTAATCTCATTGGTTCTTCAACATTACTCGAAATCTTTGTCACTTCCAAGTACTCCAATGATTCTAAAGGTTGTAAGTTCAGCATCATCGTTGTTGAAGTTCTGTAGCCATAACAATAAGAAAAAAAATCTCTCAATCATTGTTACATAGTGTCATAGTATTATTACACAACATCAAAGTTCATTTGTATCACAACTTCGACAACAATACTATGGTGATATGTATCACTCCCCCTTAGTCAATACTTCATCTCACATGAAAACCACTCCCCCTTACATAATGATCCGAAAATCATATGTATTTGTAGTGTGAACTACACATTAATTCTCCCCCTTTTTATCAATAAAATTGGCAAAGGTACCAAGACTAGTGGGATCCTAATGAAATTTCCATAGACACACTTCATGACCAAAAGAAAGCACATATCAAATTTTTAGATGCAATCATATAGCCGAAGCTAAATGCATTCATCAAGGAGTTTATAAAGATACACGATAACCCCTATAATATTCCACAGCCGCACTCCCCGCAAAGATTTGGTAATTAAGCACAAGTTCAATTAAGAACTCTCCCTCATAAAATGTCATTCCCGAAAGAACAACAAGAGCGACCTTACTTTCACAAGAAAAGAAAGATTTCTTTGGACATAACAAATCACATAAGAATATGAATTTGTATCCAAAATACTTAAATAAATTAATCACAAGAGAACCCGTGAAAATGCTCAACATAAGATAACTTACGGAGCCGCACAGTGTATACATAAAAAATATGGATCAGGGAAGATCAATACTGCGGAATAAACAAAGATTTATTCTATCTTTCATTACTATTTGCACAATGACATACAATAGATTTAATTTTTGTGAATAAAAGCTCATCCTTTCTTCCATCAATATTTGCATAATGACATAAAAGGCTCAACTTTGTTTGTCAAAAGTTCATTCAATCTTTTGTAAATACTTGCATATCGACATATGAAAGACTTAACTTTTGACCACGTATGGGACAATCATAGTTCACGGACGCAAACACACATATCCCATAACAAATTGCAATATATAAAACCATAAGGATTAATACTGCAAAATCATCTTCCAAACAAACTTTAGAATTTAAATAAATAAATCTAAAAACATTGAAGATGAAAATCGTTGGACATAGCTATGTGTACTCACAATAATGGTTATTCCAAACCCAAGTAAAATCAACAAGCTAAAACCCAAAGAAATACTCCTAAACCACCAAAAACGAACACGAACTAGGGTCAAAAAGATGTTTCGGAATCCTCACGAGCCTTGAGAACCTTGAGCTTGTGATTGACGACATCTATTGCATCTTCAGAGAAGATATCCTCATTGAAAAGTTCTTTAACATGTGTCTTTATGATACCAAGGTCAGAAGTAACCTTATTCAACTCAGTTCTTAACACATCAAAACTCTTCAAGGTATTAACGAGTTGCAGTTTTGCATCCTCAAAGTATTTAAGAAAATCATGAACCACTTCAGCAGAGATCATATCCTCATTCTTAATATCCTGATGTGTATAGGCATAGTAACTTGAGGCATTAAGATGACCATCTTCTACTAGGGTTCTTTTCTTCCTCCCTTTGGACTCGAAACCAATACTTTTATCAAGAAATCCTCTTACAAAAACACCAGAGCGAGAAGATGAAAACATTCTTGACAAAACACAAAACACCCCAGAGTATGCGTACGAGACTCAAGGATTTGGTATTTAAATGGTTTATTAGAGAAGGTAACTTTTAGGGTTTCCAAAAGTGATTCGTAATAGTAACACGGGTACCCGTACGAACACAACGTTACCCAATAAAAAATCAACCAAAAAGGTCATATTTTTACGACATGACAGAATTTTTGCTATGTGAATAGTTTTACAAACTTTTGGCTCAATAAATCTTATGTCTTCATAGAGAAACAATTTAGAGCACAAACATAGCAGGCAACATAGTAGCAACAAAAACTTTTTATTTTTATATTTTTTTAAAAAAATAACAAAAACAAACAACAACATTAGACACAACCAATACTTAAGCAAAGTTGTCTGTGGATAATAGTTCAGCTATGGACGATAATAAAATAGCTCAACTAAACAGAAGCAATTTTTCCAACAATATACCTGATTTAAAACTCATCTTACTCAACATGATTTTTATGAGTAATTTTTCAACCCTTGTGATTAATTAGCACAAATATGAGCCCTCTGCTCATTAGATGAAATGATATTTACGGTTGAGTCTTTTTTTCCTTTCAATTATAGGAAAAAAATCTCTTTTGATGTGAAAAATTATCATAAAACTTACTGTCATCAAAATACGAGACATAGTTTGGATTCTTACCAGAAGAGTTTTGACTAGAGAAAGTTGACAGTCTATTGACGATTTCCTTATAACCTTCAATTTTCACCTTTAGGTTATTTTTCATATCATCATTTTTTGCTTCCTTCTCCTGAAACCTTGTTCACATTAGAAATAATGTTATCTCCCTTTTTGACAGAGGAAAACAACTGATCTCTTCTCAGACGATTTTTGTTGAGACGTCCGTTATTCTTCTGAGCATTTGAGAAACTCATAGAAATGACTTTCCTGGTAGAATACACAGGGTGAGTACTGAAACCAATTGGTTTAGACATACAAATGTCAGTTACACCTTTAAGGATTAAATCTAAGGTGCATTAAAGTCGAACAATGGAACTGTTATTCAACCTAGAGTTTCTCTTTTGCTTAACATGCCCTTTTGAATCACAAAAGCGACATACATTCTGAATAGAAAGTTTCGTATTAACATCATCGTTTGAAGATTTCTTCCTCCCATGTGATGTGCAACATCCTTGATCAGTGGAGGTTACATGCACATCTTTTCCAATAGAAAGGGATTCCGGTATTACTTCTGAAACTGGAACTTTCTCAGTTGCAATAGAAATAGATGATATATAGGACTTTTTGGAACATCCTTGAATCGAGAGTCTATTCAAGCGATGTTCAATTTCCAAAGCATCCTTCTTGAGACTTGCCTCAAGTAGAATACATGAAGACTGAACTTCAGCATTTTTGGAATCACAGTCTCTTACTATGCCGAGAAGAACATTGATATTTTTTTTCAACCGATTAAATCTATCAACTTGGATTCTAACAAGATTTAGAATCAGTTCACTCTTCAGCTGAATCCCTTTCATCAACGAATATAGACTCTTTTGAAGGGTAATCAGAATAACACAAGTCAGTGTCTTTCTGCCTCGTTAGAACACTAGGTTCTTCTATATATGAGATTGATGAATCTTTCTCTTTAATAGATATTATCGAGATAGAGCTTTTATTTCTGGTGATGCGTTTGTCAGAGATATTACTGTCCATGGAGTCAGATCGCTACAAACTCAGACTTATAAGGTCTTTAAACTTATTTGCCTGCTATGATACTAATTAAAAAAGTGGGGGTACAACAACCTCGCCCAATAATTCGCTCATCAATCTGTAAGGACTAACTCCAATATACTTTTAAGAGAATCAACTAGACAGTCAGACTCAATCTTAATAAAAATTATACCAAAGAGTTATATCTCAATTTCTCGATTCGATAATTACTCAAACAAATAAAAATCTACGAGTATAATTGAATATAAGAGAAATTAACTTGAACGGTACCAAAGACCAATGTTCAAGGATCAATCAATTTCAATCAACAACCAAAGGTCGGATTTCCCAATTGATTGATTCAACGCACAACCTGTGATATTTCAATTATATAATAAAATATAATGCAGAAAAGAAATACCACAAACACCAGAAGTTTTGTTAACGAGGAAACCGCAAATGCAGAAAAACCTCAGGACCTAGTCCATATTGATCGAACACACACTATATTAAGCCGTTACAGACACTAGCCTACTATAAACTAACTTCGGTCTGGACTGTAGTTGAACCCCAACCAATCTCACACTGATCTAAGGTACAGTTACGCTCCTTACGTCTCTGATCCCAGCAGGATACTACATACTTGATTCCATTAATTAGGTGTTCTCATCCACAACTAAAATTTTCTATGACCTAAAGTAGAAAACTTTAATAAACAAATATATATCACACAGAAAAGTCTTTAGGAATAGATAAATATATCTCCCATAGAAATTCCTACGAGTTTTGTTCGTTCTTTTGATAAATCAAGGTAAACAAGAACCAATGGATATACCAGACTTATATTCCCGAAGAACAGCCTAGAAATATCAATCACCTCACAATAATCTTAATCGACTAGCGAAATAAGATATTGTGGAATCACAAACGATAATACGAAGATGTTTTTGATTACTTTTATATCTTGCCTATTGAAGAAATTAATCTCAAGCCAATCTTACGATTGTACTCAAATACGATAGAAATAGCAAGATCAAATCACGTAACTACAAAGAAAATAGTTGGGTCTGGCTTCACAATCCCAATGAAGTCTTTAAGTCGTTAACCTACATGATCTCGGTAGAAACCTAAGGTTAAAGGAGAATCGACTCTAGCCTATACAACTAGTATCACACAAGAGGAGTGGGGATTAGGTTTCCCATTTGCTAGAGTTCTCCTTTATATAGTCTCCAAATCAGGGTTTGCAATCTAAGTTACCTTGGTAACAAAGCATTCAATATTCACCGTTAGATGAAAACCTGATTAGATTCAAGCTAATATATTTCAACTGTTAGATCGAACTTAGCTTGTTATACACAAATGAAATGCACGTTCATTTAGGTTTATGTAACCGTACCTAAATATTTACACCTAGTTGGTTCAACAATAGTTAACCAAATGGTTAGCCATATGAGCACTTTCATATCAACCTTATTCATCTTCACCATAACTAGTTCAAATGACTCAAAATAACTAGTTAGAGGGTTTTTCAATTGCTTAGATCTCATAGAAGTATATAAGACACAATCGAAGCAAAAATTATTTTGATTCACTCGAATCGATTTATGAACTTTGTAGCCACGGTTTGCAAATAAACCTTCCTTAGTTTATATATGTTTATGTTCACGAATACCCGTTTTTAGAAAACAACACACTCAAGTATGCATACCGGTATGCATGCTTAAGTACCCGGATTGAGTTTGTTTTCAGTTCACAAACTCTAGTAGAAATTCACGGGACGTGAACTTTCGGAAGTACGCGGACTTTAGTTCCGGTTATCCTGAGCAACAAAGTATGCATACTTTGGTTCAAGGATTTTGGACTTACACAATTATGAGTTCACATACAATGTTTATATCCATTCAAGGTT
Source organism: Papaver bracteatum (assembly GCA_023529315.1). Lineage (NCBI taxonomy): Eukaryota > Viridiplantae > Streptophyta > Magnoliopsida > Ranunculales > Papaveraceae > Papaver > Papaver bracteatum. The sequence continues at coordinate 970,706 of JAJJWX010003264.1, forward strand.
ATATATTCTAAGCTCTCATTTCAATCATTGAAACATTCTTAGAGGATGTTAAATAGAGGTTATTCACACACACTATTTTTTATCAAAGAGATTTTCAAGATATTGAAATAATCAACATGGCTTTCGTCACTTGTAAAGATAAACTTGGCCAAATAAAAAGCTTACCAACACATATTTCGATAAAAAGATAAGCGAGATGAACTCAGCTCGAAATAACAAATGTGTATAATCGAAGTCTATATAGCAATATGACTTTTGTCTCAAGATAGAAGATAACGTAGATAAACTTTTGAGTGATAGATAAGTTCAATTCTCCACATACCTTTAAGTCGATGAAGTTCTACTAGTTCCTTGAGTAGTTCTTCATCTTTATATGATGAACGACGTGGAGTCTAGAGCTCAAATACACTTTATATCCTAGTCTGAGACTTAGTTATCAGTTGACTAGAAATCAAGACTTATAGTTTTGGCAACTAAACTTGACAAACGAGCTTGAGATAGAAACGCTTGCGAGTTCGACCGAGAAGTTCTCTAATAGATTGTATGATTAACAGTTGATTTTTATTAACAATGACCGATTCAAGGATGAACTAGTGGATCGAAGATCTCGAGGTAGGCGTGGCTTGTCATCAAAAGAGGTGGGAATTTACATTAACTCTTTTGTAACCACTGATGTTTCTTTTACAAAAATCTATGTTTAACAAATTCATGCATTGTCTGATTGTACATTCCATGCATTATTTAATTTGAATTCTGATAGTTATGTTGGTTATTTTAACCTTTTCATTGATTGGAAAGGATCTGTAATATTTTCTTCGTCTTTGTGAATGCTATAAGAAATAAGAATTTTCATCTGTGGTATATAGTTGTAGATGGGGAAAAACAGTTTGCTGGTTTTTATGGAAATAAAGAGACGAGCGTGTCATCGAGACTCCTCGACCAAGCAAACTGCTGAACCTCACATAGATGCACTGCAAAGGGAGTGATTAGATTAGAGAGATCAATCTATAGGACTCCGGACTAAACCAAGTCAATGGCCGTTCCAGAGTAAATTCGGTCACAAAGAGGGAGATGGGTTGATCTGTAGGAGGGAAGCTGAGAATTATGTGGGATCAATGATGATCAAGGATTGTGGATGTGTTGAAGGTTTATGTAAATTGAAGAACTACTGAATATGAGTTTTGTGAATAAGTTTTAATAGAGTTCTTGACAGACGATGATAATAATTTGTTGTCTTCGATTTTGACTTATTTATATTGCAAGAATGATGAACCACTGATCCCTGTAAGTGTGACGGTTTCTCGAGTGAAAGAGTGGGAAAGTGAAAAAATGTGGTGAAACCAGTTCTAGGTCGTGCAGAGACTTGGTTAACCGTCCACCCACTACTTTGCTAACTCCTTCAACCATTGCACGACTTACTTACATTCTCATCGTGGATATATTCACGTGCCGTAGGCCGCCATACCAAAGCCCTAATTGATATCCCGCATGTGACGTGATTGATGTCTCATGAATTATGGAGTCTGCAAGACATACATGTATTTAGATAGTCAGTTGTTGACTGATTTAGACAATGTATCTAAGTTTTGTTGAATCGAGCACGATTGATGAATGCTCAGGATTCATGAATGTTAATATTTCTCGTTATGCAAATATTATAAATTCGATGAGTTGTTGAATATTGAGTTACGACTAATATATGAGTTACCCTGTTGGGCGAGTTACTGAATATTGATGAGTTACTGAATATAAGTGATTATTCGAGCAACTGAGCAAGTATTGCTCGATTCGATGAATTACTAATAAATTACTGAATATTGATAATTTGGTTAATATTCGAGCAACTGAGCAAGTATTGCTCAATTCGGAAAATTATGATAAATTACTGAATATTGATAGTCAATCAATACTCGAGCAATTGAGCAAGTATTGTTCAATTCGACGAATTATTGGTAACGTGACTCAATAAAATATTAATTAAAAATACTGGTAGCCTACCAGATATTATGTAATTAATCCATATGTTGATTGCTGGACCAATATAAATTTATTAGTGTTTGAACTTGCCCATAATGATGATTTCGTGGAGGTTCGTTTGAAACCCTAATTTTTGAGCAATTGCTCGACAATTGATGAATTGCTGAAAATAGGTCATGAGTGAGGGAGGGACCAACCACATGGAAATAGTGTCCTGAGTTGACTAGTTGGTTGACTAGTTGGTTGGTTGGTGAAGGAATGACAATTAAATGCCGGTTTCATCATTTATTGAAATAGTGCTCGATTGAGCATTGGGTGATAAAACCTAATTATGGAAAAGTGAGGGACCGACCAAGATGGCATGAGACCGTCTCTTGGTGGTCATGGGACTACTGATGTGCGTTTGTATAAACCCTGAGTTGGTTGCGAAGAGTTTGGACCCAATATGAGCAATTGCGCAAATTAGGTAAAAAGTATGAAAACATGTGGGACCGGTTCATTGCAATCCTTAGAGCCGCCCTTGGCCGGTCAAGGGAGCATGCCCGTATCTCAGTCCTGAGAGTTTCGTCATTTGTTGATGTGCGTTTGAGCAATATCTTGGATTTTCAGAAGAGTTCGATTTTTGACTGGAATTCTCGATTTTGCTCGAATGACCAAGTATGACCATTTGATCAGTATTTCATGAATATTAAAATAATAATATTTTAATATATTTTTCGTGAGTATCCTGGTCGGTTATGTGACCATGTTGACTTTTGGTTTTTTTCATGGTTTGAGCAATATTTGAGAAAACATGATTTTTGCTCTAGCGGAGGAGTTTCATGAGATGAGGGAAATAATAATTATGAAAGATTAGGGATTGAAAGGTGTGGGACCGGCCACGGATAGGGCATGGCCGTCCGACTAAGTTTCCCGATCCCGCAATATATGGAGAAACCGTGAGTTTTGCTCAAACAAGGAAAGTTGTTAGAATGGAGGAGTCTTCATGAGTTCATGAAAATACCAAAATAAGAAAAAATAATGGAGGAAGCATGGACCGGCCACGGCTAAGGCATGGCCGACCGGCCGGTGGGCCCGACCCATGGGCGCTTCTCCATTATTTTAATATTATTATTTTCTCTCTCCTATTTTATGCATGATTCCTTATTTGTCCATATTTTCGCATGCTCATTCGTGCATTATTTTCGAGTACACTTGCACCATTTTATGGGGATTACTCAGTGGTAGTCCAGATGCCCGATTGTTAAGTATTTATTACTAATTTATGAAATTCAGTGGAAAATGATTCATGAAACTGAGTAATAAAAGTGAGTGGTTGTTTATTATCAATCCATAGGATCAGCCGTGGATTCGACCATGAATTCGGAATAATAAAATGAGCATTACCATTTGAAAAGGCGAGGGTACCCCAATATACCTCTAGCTAAAACTTTTCCTTCCTATAAGTCCTTTCTCCGAAAGTGATTATCTATAGACTGAGTCGAGATAATGCAACTAATCGGTTCACACTTTGTGTGATCGTCTATGGATACGAGATCAAGACAATACAACAACGAAGTATGTTTACTTGATACAAAGGTTCGGACTTAACCAAACATAATAGGATTCACGTATCAAGTAAATAGGAATTAACTTTTGTGCAATTTACTTTAATTATAATAAAACAATTATAATGCGGAAATATAAAGTAAATGACACAACAAGATTTTGTTAACGAGGAAACCGCAAATGCAGAAAACCCCGGGACCTTGTCCAGAATTGAATACTCTCAGGATTAAGCCGCTATACAAAATAAACCAACTTCATATAGTTGAGACCAAGCAACTAAACCTATATTTCACCTAGTTCCGTCTGTATTCCCACGCCTCCAACCTGTAAACAAGTCACGTACGTGGACCAATTCCTTTGGTTCGTATTCCAAACAGTAAAGGAACAACAAATCTGTTTGGTATCAACTCTCTTCAACCAAGTGATATGAGTTGCGCAAAGGTTCCCTTGTTTATATTAACATAAACTCATTTGCCAGGTTCGAACATCTATCTTATGTTCAATCACCAAAAGGTAATCGTTAAGATTAATCCAATCAACACTCTTAATCTAAAGAACTGTGTTGATGCTGATCTTCTCAATTAATCAATCCAATCTACCATAAGGATAAACCGATTATTAATTGGGTCCTATGTTACCCAAACAAGTATTGTGCCCACCAAAGATTATAAAACCAAGTCAGAAATATTATATCTCTTCTTTGTCTTCAAATCTTCTTAGATCGTCAATAAACACCTGCACACAACTACTCGAATCTCTTGTGATCAATCACACACAAAACGGAGTCTGTTAACAATGGATTATCACAAGATCATCTTTAGATCTAACAACAGTCTAAATATCCCTATCGAAACCTTGAACTAGTTTGAGTGAATCTTATATCAGAAGAGAAGATTCTCAAGCATAAACAAACTAGGTGCAATCAAAGTTCAACCACATTTAGTCAATCAAATCAATACAAAAACTAAAGATAAACCGCAATATCTAGTTTCCCACCAACGGGTCGCGCTAGAGCTTCTCAATCCCAAAGAAAACTTTAAATTGAGCGGCCGTAAGAGATTTCACCTAATTAGATTACTCTCCTCTCTGATAGGCGGCTTCGCCAATAACAGTACAATAGAGGAAGTTTACTATCACGAAGGATTAGTTTGATGGAAATGCAAACTCAAAGTATTTATAGACAAGGAAGTTTGGACACTAAGGAATTTCCAAAACCGAAAATATTCTCAAGATATTTTTCCATATTAACCCAAATTCGGTTTTCATAATTCCTGTGAATGTACTTTCCAAATATAATGATCGAAATATCCTTGGAAAATCTTTAACTAGCAAATGCACATTACTAATTCTTATTTTCCATATATAATTAAAAACCTTAATTAAAAGATTCTTAACTTATTTAACTTCGATCTCGGGATTTACTTCCTTCTTAGCTGTTAAGGAATTTCTTTGAATAATAAAAGAATACACATTAATGCGCGTGTTCAAAGTGTATCGACATCTTACTCTTGCAAGTCCTTTTTCATACTTACTCACTTGAAACCTATTTACCACACTTCCAAACAAGTTTAGAATTGGTTCATCTGACTTTCAAGAACTATGTGATTGATCAAGTACCACTCAATCACAAGTCATGGGTTTACGGTTCTACAAAAACAAGTTTCGGTTCTACCTCCATGTGAGTACTGTGCATAGTTACACTAGCTTACCAAAGATACGGCTGAATAGGTACTAGGATCGGTTCCCCACATACATTTGGTATCTAACTTGTATGCACTGCGCATGTCCATAGGATCGGTTCCCCCTTGCCTAAAAATGTGTTGCACATGTTCATAGGATCGGTTCCCCTTTATTCTATAAACCTTGTTGCACCTCATACAAGGATCGGTTCCCCATTGTGATGTACTTCACCTCTTCATATGATCGGTTCCCCTTTCCAAAATTTTGTCAGACACTCACAAACCCAAGGTGATTACTTAAGATCGGTTTCACTAATAAAAGTCATACCAATACATAACTCAGGCCTCATGTGAATAGTTTTACCAAGAACACAAACAAGTCATGAGTTGTTATACTAATCACACATATTGGTCATTCATAAGATTTGCAATGAAGAACATCCCCAATAACGCCTGTCGATTTCCTTTTCGGTTCACAACACATATTATGAACTTACTTCCTTAAAACACATGTAAAAACATTTTTTCCTAGGATGAAATCCTCACCTCATACCCATACATAATCACAATTGCATTCATACGATTATGTCGATGTCTCATATACAAAGTTTTATGGTTAAGCAAGAAACTTCATATTGTATTCCTTAATACTATGTCTATCTAGAGTGTTCATGCTTCGCAGTTTTATGTTTTCAATATGCACGACTTGAAAGATACGTTAGGGAATGAAACAGTTCAAGTCAAATATCACTAACCTCAAGTGGAAGGATGATGTTGTGGTTGTAGCTCCGTACTTCTTCACTTCTTCAAGTCTTTGCCATACTTGTAATGTCTCACCCTAATACTTTCAACCTAACCTATATGAAGTTGACTCTAGTACATTTAAATCAAGTGACTCTTAAATGAGCTTTGGATCACTAAAATATGACAACCAAAATTGACATACCAATGCTTGGTGGGTTCAACCGAGCAATGCTCTAACACCATTCCATGGGATCGTGGATTCGACCAAAAAAATCAGAGTAATAAGATTATTACCATTCCATGAGATCAGCCATGGATTCGATCATGAAATCATAGTAATAATATTATCCATTACCATTCCATGATATCAGCCGTGGATTCGATCATAAAATCGGAGTAATGAGATAAAATAGATTATCTACTAAAAATTCAGTGTCGAATGTCATGGTAGAATTAATATATTACATAAGGGATATTAGTTAGTTAAAGTGTCATACCCATTCTGAAAGGCATTAATGCTCTCAATTTTACGGAGAACCGCCCAATCGTTATTCTATGTAGAGGGGGATCTCTCTCATGTAATCAGGGAACAATGAGTATTACCGACGTCTTAAAGGCATTAATGCTCTCAATCTTACGGAGAACCGCCCAATTATGTTATTCTACATAGAGGGCATGATGAAATGCGAGGTATCGAACGCTCAGCTAGTGTAGGCCTTTCGAAAACAAATTCACCACGGATTGTAAAATATGAATCATCACATGCATGAAAGCCGTGTCAGAAACATGCAGTATCATGATTTTATGATTTTGACCTTTGTTGAAAATCCACTATCTACAATAGTATAAGCTTCTTCATTTATACCTATTTTCATTCATGCTTTTATGCTTATTAGGTGTGGAATTGGCATATATATTATCCTATTAGGTGTGGAATTGGCATATATATTATCCTATTAGGTGGGGAATTGGCATCAATGTTATAAATTTTCAAAGAAGGACTTAGTTTCATATACATGTTTGTTTATTTAAGTGTGTTGGTCTTCTTTTAATATTTGGGAAAACATGTATTGTTTTCCAAATCATGCCTATGATTACTTGAAAGTTAAATGTTATTTCTACTGGGCACCCCTTTTAGGGATGATGTGCTTACTCATTCCCACTACAGTCTTTTCATTTGTCCGAAGAGATGGTGCACGCGAAGATATCCATTCTCGTAGCTTAAAGCTTTAATGAATTTAGAGAAGTTTTATACATATTTTATAATTTATTATTTTTTTATTGTGTAAAACAACACATTATTGTATCCATATCACTCGAGAGATTTTCATTTATGTAATAATAGTTTTGGGTTAAGTTTTATAGCAGATTTCTTAATTGAATGTTTTAGATCCTTAGTGCCTCATTATTAAGTTAATCTCTTAGATTAGTAAGCTGCTAGCTTTTTGTAATTGCAGGAAAACCTACAACACACCCCTTATCATATCTTGATAACAATTTCTAGATCTAAATATAAAAATTGTGATAAAAATACTAAAATTGTAAAGAGACACAAGAATTTTTACATGGTTCGATCATTGTGATCTACATCCATGGTTCTTCACTAGTGATTGTATGTAATTACATGATTTTACAATTGAGACTCCATTAAAGAATATTTGGAGCTCTAGATTTTTGGGGAAGAAGATGATAAAGAAAATAAATCTCTCTCTCTCCTAGTAAAATTATCCTCCAAAAGAACCCCCCTCTTCCTCCTATGCCTAAATGGCTATTTATATGATTTTACATAAAAGATGACAGTTGTGTTGCCCAGCAATTTCAGATATAAAATATGTCATGCGAGTCTTCGCAGCCTTGCTCGCAAGATGTCTTTTCTCTCCTCAATTTCGCAAGCTATCATTTGTTGCGTCGTTAATTATTTGCAAGCATAATAATGCTGCGAGATTCTGCTCCTACACTTTTGGGGGCGCTACAACTTGTATGTCTCAATATTTCTATACTTCCTAGTCTAACCTAACGAAGTTCACTCTAGTAATCTAATTAAGCGACTTATGAGTTTTGATACTAAAATATGACAACCAACCTTGACATACCAACACTTGGTGGGTTCAACCGAGTAATGCTCTAACACTCCTTAATGGTATGGAGGTATTTCCAAGTCCAGGAGAAGATAGAAGGTTACTTAACATTAAAATAAATCAGTATTTTGCAAGTATTTGGCTTTAGGAATTGTTTCTAAGAGACAATTAGGAATTTCAACAAGTTTTCAAGCATTTCTAACTAACATGACCAGATTGTTTGATTTAGACTTTATAAACCTAAGCCACCTTCACTTTTAGGGGGGCAAAGGGTATCCCAACCAAGTAAATGAAGTTTCATATCCTCAGGGTCAAGGGTTTCCCCCACCAATATTTACAAAGATGAGAGTCCATTTTCCTGTAAAGTGCTTTAAGAAAAATAAAGACAACCATTTCATATATAGGTATAGTTTGACCAACATGTTTAACTTGAGAAATTATGGCAGCCTGAGATAGGAGTTTGTGGAACCAAAAAGTCATTTTTATCATTAATAGACTGCAAAATACTCATATCGGTATGAATTTTAGACTTTTGAAAACTGATTGTGGTTCCAAAATATTTCTTATCTAGGTTAAGGGAGCTGTTATTAAGGATAACAGAAATTTGATGGGCTCGCTGAGGGGACTGATCATTACTAAAGAGAATTCCAGACTTATCAAAGTTATTTTCCTAACCAGATGCATAACAGTATTTATGGAGACATTCTCTAATAACACTAAAATCTTGAGCACTAGCCTTAGAGAACATTAAACAATTAGCAGCAAACAACAAGTGAGTAATATGGGGAGCATTTCTGCAAACCTTGATACCTTGAATTAAATCAATCTTAGTGAGTTTGTCAATATAAGAAGACAAAGATTCACAACAAATGAAGTAAAGATAAGGGGACAGAGGGTTACCCTGTCTGAGGCACATTTCAGGATCATGCCAGTTAGGACTCTATTAAGAAAGACAGAATAAGAGACACTGGTTGAACATTGGATGATCGAATCTATCCAATGTTCACATAAACCCATCTTTCCTGAGAACTTTCTTAAGGAAATTCCATTCAATCTTATCATAATAATCTTCCTATGATAATGGTTTACTATAAAAAAAAAACCACATCATTAGCTAGGAGGATAGTATTAGCAATACTTCTCTTAGGCACAAAAGCATAGTTACACAAACCAATGGGTCTATATTGGGAAACCACCTCAGCCATAGAGGATTTTCGGATAAGAGAAATGTTGGTATTGTTAAGAAAATTATGCACATGGACATTTCTGAAACATGTTTGCACCATCTCAATAACAGAATCACCTACACTATCTCTAGTTTTTTTGATTAAAAAAAAAGGCATGTGAAACCACCGGGTATTGGGGATTTTTTTCCCCATTTGAAAAGCATCATGTTTAATCTCTTCAGGAGATAAATGAATATTTAAAAGATTGTTATCATCCAAAGAGAATTTGGGGGGAAGGTCATCTAAAACTTTTTCTTGGAAAGATTGGGTACTATAGGAGTAAAGATTATTAAAATAGTCAATAAAAAAATTGGGTACCAATGCTACTTATATCAGTAAGGATATCTCCAGAATTGCACTTTATCCAACTGATTTTTAGAGCACTGTTCAGTTGAACCCACCAAGCGTTGGTAATATTGATTGTCATATTTAGTTCCAAAACACAACTCGCTTAATAAGTGAACTAGGGTTAACTTCGTTAGGTTAGACTAGGAACGATAGAAATATTGTTCTCCAGTTACTCACGAAGATCTGAAGATGGATTGATGACAACAAAGACATTATCCTTCAGCTTGAGGTTATTAACTACAAACTTGACTTGTTTCATTTTTATTTTATTTCATTCATGTCATTTAGATTGAAAACATAACATGCGAAGTTATATATAATACTTTAGTGTTAGACTTGATCACATTATTAAGAAAAAAATGGAAATGCGGGGGAACCAAAATACACCACCAACTTTTTCTTAGGCAACCTGTATAGACTAAACTCAGATATAATTCCGAGAGTTACAACTTAATGAATCTCAATCAGGAATTATATTGAGAGTTTATATCTCTTTCTATCACAATCAATATGTAAACAGAAACAAGTCCGTGAACCTGATTATACCGTGAGAGTGCTTGGACGATTTCAAAGATCAATCAAGTCATATCCAGTAATTATGATAAAAGTATCTACTTTGATTGATTTACGTACAACTTGTGATATTTTAATTATAAAGATAAACAATATAATGCGGAAAAATAAATAACACAGATGCCAGAAATTTTGCTAACGAGGAAACCGCAACAGCAGAAAAACCCCGGGACCTTATCCAGATTTGAACACAGAACTGTATTAAGCCACTATAAACTATATCATACTATCAAAACTTCGGATTGGAATGTAGTTGAAACCAAATTCACTATCACAACAATTCAGTTACAGTCGCGCTCCTTACGACACTTGAATCTCGCAAGACTATGCGCAATTGATTCCATTAGCTGACGTCCTTTACAGCCTAAGAGTTGCTTCAAGTCAATTGAACACTTTAAACTAATCTGCCTCCCACAGATAAGCCTATATATGATTTCCGTTCTGATCAAAAGATCAAGATAAGATAGGAAATCATTTGCAATAGACAAATTCTAGCAAACCTCAAAATCCAGTACTTACGACTCCCGGAGAACATCCTAGATTATTATTCACCTCACAAGTCGAAACTTGTGAAATCACAAAGTCTGAGACGAAGGAACTTTGTGATTTCTATCTATCTTGTTTGTTGGATCAATGATCGAGAATAAAAACAAGATCATGATACACGAACTATCACGATAAACGATAATTGGACCTGGCTTCACGAATCCCTAGGTGAAGTCTTTTTAGTCTCTAAACCTAAAAAGGTTTAAAGGAGAGGACAACTTAAGTTTACAACTAGGACACACAAGAAAAGTGTCGGGGATTCAAAGATCCCAGTTGTTAGAGCACTTCTCGGTTGAACCCACTAGTGTTGGTATGTCAAGTTAGTTATCAATTTTAGTTTCCAAAATTCATTCTTGATTTAGCATACTAAAGATAGTTTCAAACTAGATTAGGTCTAAGAAGTTGAATCGAAGCTATCCTTAAAGGATGAAGATTCAAGACTACAAGAAGACATCAAAAAATACTTCATAAACAAAGGTATGTGATTGATTTCATTTGGATTCTTGTTCAATTATACCTTTCTAATCTATCGAGATAAATGCTCACTCTATGGACCTATTCCTATGACGGTAAATGTACATTTATGTATATATACTTGAGGTTATTTGATTCATGACTTTTGTGACAATAACCTTTATCCCTATAGAGTATCTAATTTTATAGTGAATGAGCTTGTGAATCCAACGAGCAAAGAATCACTCAATTCCGAGTTATAACGATGAAGTTATGAGTGATTTATTAAAGTAACAATTATAAGTGTTGCTGTAATTGTTACAGTTCGTTAGTAGGAAACAATCCATGGACTGTTTGTAACAGTTCTCGGACTTGGGCCCAATTACGTGACTAAAAGGCATTTTTGGCCAAATTGGTGATGTTTCCTTATCTAGGCAAGTTAGCTATTACTCCAAACATCTTTGATTACCATATTAAAGTGTTTGTGTTTCCTTCCTAATTTAATTTGTGATTTATTCACATAAATACAATATTTGCTAATTAATTAATTATTTTGGCAAGAGTTGTAACTTAGGAAAGACTCCCAAAATTAGGAGAGTCTTGAAAAAGGAAAATAGATTTGCTTAGTCAAGCTATGTTTCACTATAAATATTGAGTTCGTGAGTTTACACATTTTTCATCCCCTTTTGGAAAATTGGCATAAGCTCTGCAGGTTGTTTTCCACGTCTTCTATTCTTCGTAAACAAGAGTGAGATAAAAGTCTTTGTATTGGGGATCACAAAGCCAAGTTGGATTAAATCTTCGTGATTGATTATACAACTTGTAATCTAGGTTTTTCACCCCTTGTCCATTCTAAGGTTTTGTCTTCTGATATAAAACCATTCAAGAGTTGTTGATCATAAACCCTTGGTTTTGCTAGATTTCAGTTTCTGATCGTATACCAACACTTGTTAGTCGAAATCGGAGACTAGAAAGAAAAACTTCTATTGAGGCATCTCGTAAAAATCCTTGAGAAGTTTTAAACAACATATATATCTAGATTTATCTAGTTGTTCTTGTTGTAGAATTATTAGGGTTTTCTTAACTTGGAAATTGATATTTGGAATCACCCAAGTTCACTTACGAAAATCAGGTTCACGGACTTCTTGTGAGTACGCGTACTGATTGTAAGTTAAAACCCTAATCTACAAGATTTCCAAAACCATGATTTATATCTAAAGGGAAATCAAACCGGTGTTTTGTGCCAACAAAATATCAAATTGTATCAATCGTGTTGTTGTATCTTCTAAAGAGAACATTGGGTTCTGCTAGAAGATTTGCGTGAAGAATTCCTAAAGAGAATCGGTGTTCTTCTAGGAGTTCTATAAGAATACAACTGAAGAAGGTATTACATCTAGTCCGAATAGGTAGTAGGAAATTGGTGTAACAACTTTGTTGATGGTGTTTTTTAGCTTAGGTTCAAAATTGTAAAACCTTACATCTGATGTGACGTCACTCTGCAAGGAAACAGAGCCACGTGTGCTAACCTCTCCACTGGAAAATTTATTGATCCGCTCAATATACTTACATGAAATTTATCTAGACTGGAGAATCCCAGATGTTCTGTAAATTTCGGTGCCTCGCGCATATTCACTTAATATAAGTTCCCCTGAATGCATTCTATGCTATGTTCTCCGACTGAACTCTTAATGTTGATATGGCATGGCGATTCGGGTTCACTCGCAGCAGAGTAGCATGAATCTCCAAGTATCATGAATAAGATCTTTTGCATAAGGTATTCAATCAGAAAAGCATGCTGCTCTCTGGCAATGGACTTAAAAGAACTCTGTCAACACATAGAATTCAATCAACCTTACTAACTTGTAGAAGTTAGGGTTTCGCGCCTCGCACAACATACTAGACCTTGCTTGTAAAAATTAAGCCTAGGAAAACTATGTAATTAATCCTCCATGGATTAGCAAGTGCAAAACCTCGCCCAGAATCAGAAAAAACATGGAGCCGCAGTAGCAAAGGGAGGCGTGCACATGCTTTAGGCCAGCTGGCGCCACTTGCCATTGGCCACGGCCCATCCTAAATCGGCCCTATTTCCCTCGACCAATAGGGTCGATTTAAATCCTCCACAACGCACTGGAAGTGTGGCCACACCCTAGCTTTCCGCCCCCACTTCCCATCGACTAATCAGGTCACCCTAAATGCGCCACACGCATTCCGAATGAGGCCGGCCCCATTTTGCTTACCGACCCCTAATTCTTCCAAGGAGAATTCTTCCAAGACACATTGGAAACGCCAAACCCAAATTCTTCCAAGGAGAATTCTTCCAATACGCCTTGTCCACGCCAAGCCCCAATTCTTTCAAGGAGAATTCTTCCAAGATGCCCTGGCCTCACCAAGCCCTAATTCTTCCAAGGGGAATTCTTCCAAGATGCCTTGGCCATGCCAAGCTCCAATTCTTTTAAGGAGAATTCTTCCAACGGCGCAAAGACTTGGCCACGCCAAATTCTTCCAAATTTCCTTATGCTTTTGAAGTAACTACAACGAAGAAAAAGCAAAGAATTACTACTTTGAAGAAAAGCATACATGGATATTTTATCAAAAAATTTGTTACCACAATCAAGAGTCAACAACATATTTCTCTTTTGGCCACGTGTCATGGCATTCACGACTAAAGGAATGGGGATTTCTCAACAGAATGCATGTGACGTCTCGTGAAGTACGCTCTTGATGGAAACTAGGCAATGCCTCATGGAACATACGAATCTGCGGAAATTGTGACCTCGGCCAAGTTACGTTTGGTCATGGGAAATATGCTCACAGCCAAAAGAAGAATGTTTCCACCACGGAAACTGTGCACACGTCCACAAGAGGAAAAGGGAACCCTAAAGCTAGGTTTTCACAGGAGAAAAAACTAATGGTAGCCACCCATTCACACGCGCCTATTTTGCATAATAATTGACCTCCTTACTATTGTGACATCTAATGTTACTACGATATTGCTAGCAGGGAAGAATCATTCATACAAAGTATTTATATGGGTTTATGGAGAACATGTTTATGGCTAGGGTTTACACCAACAAAAAAAAAGAGAAGAAAAAAAACATTGGAACACATACCTGGAGAACGCTCGCCTACTTCTCTTCTTTGCTGCTAAGGCGGAAAGGTGAAAAAAAAAAGAAAAAAAAAAGACGTGCGACCCCTTTTATACACATATTACTTTGGAGTTTAGGTGGAAGAAGGTTTCCTTTTATAAGAACAATGCTTTTGGAATTAGAATGGAGGAAGGTTTCCCGTTTAAGCTACGCACGAAAAAAGGAAGCTGGGCCCACGGTGTTGGCGTTCCATGGTGCTAATCTCCACGGCCATGCCAACATTACGCCAACTTCCCGTGGCCTCATCCTTACCAATCCAGCTGTACCACGCCTGTACTGGAAGTCAGCATCCAAGCTAGCAGTGCCATTCTAAGCTGGCCTCGTCATCAACCACTCCAAGCCAAATATGTGCCATCCACCACGCCACCGATATAGCCATGGGACTTCCAAGCTAGCCGCGCTATTGGCCCTCCGAGCCAGCCACGCCGTTGGCCTTTCCAAGCCAACACTCCATTGGCCTTCCCGATCCAGCGCTCCATTGGCTTTCTAAGATAGCCGCTTCCATCCGCCACTCCAAGCCAGCTGCACCACACCTGTGTCGGAAGTTCGTGTCCAAGCTAGCAGCTCCATTCTAAGCTGGCTGCGTCATCAACCACTCCAAGACAAAGATGTTCCATCCACCAGGCCAACAATATAGCCACTTTTCTTCCAAGCTAGCCGCCATTGGCCCTCCGATCCAGCCACGCCATTGGCCTTTCCAAGCCAACGCTCCATTGGCCTTCCCGAGCCAGCACTCAATTGGCCTTCCCAAGCCAGTGCTCTATTGGCTTTCCAATCTAGCCGCGTCCATCCGCCACTCCAAGCCAGCTACGCCATCGGCCTTCCAAGCAAGCCAATGCTCCGTCGGCCTTCCAAGCAAGCCAACACTCCGTCGGCCTTCCAAGCAAGCCAACGCTTTGTCGGCCTTCCAAGCTAACTGCGCCATCCGCTACTCCAAGTCAGCCATACCAGGCATGTGCCAAAAGTCCGCGCTCAAGATAATAGCGCTATTACGAACTAGACGCACCATTGGCTTTTCCAAGCTAGTCGTGTTATTCTCCATTCCACAACATCATCTCCGCTCGGCCAAGATTGAAGCACCAACTTCGCCGTTCAAGATAACGCAATCTCCACCGTTCAAAGCCGTGCATCCGCCATTCCCAGACTAGAAGCGCCATCTTCACCACCTCGTGGCCCAAATTAGCGCCAACATTCCGGGAAGCATGACTCTACGCCAACACCCCCTGGTCAAGACGGAAATGCGCCAAGTCGTCAATAAAAAGATTGCGGATTCCTCATACCTTACACTAAAGGTTAGTTGAATTTCCCTGGAAAACTCTTCACGTCTTTCCCCTCTTCGATTTTGCTCTTGTCCGTCACCATCTCATGCTTACCCCGTAACAACACCATTGTTACGTGCTAAGCAGGGAACTTAATGTTGATGGTGGTTTTTAGATTAGGGTCAAAATCGTAAAACCTTGCATCTGATGTGACATCACTCTGCAAGAAACAGATCCACGTGTGCTAACCTCTCCACTGGAAAATTTATTGAGCCGCTCAATATACTTACATGAAATTTATCCAGACTGGCAAATCCCAGATGTTCTGTAAATTTCGGCGCCTCGCACATATTCACTTAATATAAGTTCCTCTGAACGCCTTATATTCTATATTCTTCGACTAAACTCTTAATGTTGATATGGCATGGCGATTCGAGTTCACTCGCAGCAGAGTAGCACGAATCTCCAAGTATCAAGAATAAGATCTTTTGCATAAGGTATTCAATCAGAAAAGCATGCTGCTCTCTGGCAATGGACTTAAAAGAACTCTGTACCAACACATTGAATTCAATCAACCTTACTAACTTGCAGAAGTTAGGGTTTCACGCCTCGCGCAACATACTAGACCTTGCTTTTCAAAATTAAGCCTAAGCAAACTACAGTAGAACCTCTGTAAATTAATACTCGCTAAAATAATAAAATTTTCTTAGTCCCTTCTTGGGCCTGTATTGCTAAAATAATAATTTCGATAATATAATAAATTTAATACATTTCAAAAATCTCCCTTAAGTATTTACAGGTCCCAAATATTATATAAATTAATAATTACCAATAAGAAAATTGAAAAGTTTTTTATACATATCAAACTTTAAAAGCTTTAATTAGGGGTATTGACCAACAATTTCCAATGGATGAATATTTGCCTAATTTTATATAGGCAATAGTCAATAGTAGAGTACTTCAAATTCCTAATCCTTCAAATTAAATGAGTCAAATTCAATTTATTGACCTTAGAAGGATTAATTGGGGGATATGAATAGTATTGTTACTGTTCATACATGCATGAATTTTTTTTTTTTTCGTCGTTGAAAAACCATGCCGATATGAACAATAACATTACTATTTCATATCCCCCAATTAGTTTTAATATCCCCCAATTGCATGTTCCTTATTAATAGGAAATATTCTTTAAAATAAAAAATTATTAAATTTTTGATAATTTAATATCTCTTTAAATTAATAAAATTTAGTGGTCCCAACGCTATTAAATCATAGAGGTTTAACTATAGGCAATTAATCTTCCATGGATTAGCAGGTGCAAAATGTCACCCAGAATCAGAAAAAACAGGAAGCCATTGGCCACGCCCCATCCTAAACCGACCCTATTTCCCTCGACCAATCGGGTCGGTTTAAATCCTCTGCAACGCACTGGAAGTGTGGCCACGCCTTAGCTTGCCGGCCCCACTTCCCATCGACCAATCAGATCGCCCTAAATGCGCCACACGTATTCCGAATGAGGTCGGCCCCATTTTGCTTACCGGCCCCTAATTCTTCCAAGGAGAGTTCTTCCAAGACATATTGGCCACGCCAAACCCCTAATTCTTCCAAGGAAAATTCTTCCAAGATGCCTTGGCCACGCCAAGCCCCAATTCTTCCAAGGAGAAATCTTCCACGACGCCTTGGCCTCGCCAAGCCCTAATTCTTCCAAGGAGAATTCTTCCAAGATGCCCTGGCCATGCCAAGCCCCAATTCTTCCAATGATAATTCTTCCAACGACGCCAAGACTTGGCCACGCCAAATTCTTCCAAGGCGCCAAGATTTGGCCACGCCAAAATCTTTCCAAATGAGACCCTGATTTTGGGTGCGGAGCCAATTTTTAGCTTTGGCCATGCCGACCACATCTCCATGCCACTGGCTGCAAAGCGAAAGGTTGCGACAATCAACGACTACCTTTCCTCTCAAGATGCAAAATCTCGACCGTCGAAGGTCACTACCGAGCCGGCAAGCTTCCCAAGATAAACTTTCTAAGCAATAGCAACACGCTACACAAAAACACTCGAGACATCAAAACATGTCACAAACTGGGGGATGCACATTAGGGTATTGGTCTAGCGGTTTACAGCGTGCGGTGTGCAATACCCCCGTTACAAGAAAGTATTATAAAAGTGAGGCGGTTAGTAATGGCAAGAAATAATGGTGAAACGTATATTTCATTATGGAAACATCAATTCCAGGTGTTACCCGTTACCATTATCCTCCATTACTCAAGCCATTCCCACTTTTACGAGACCAGGGTACGTTTCATTACGACTTGTATAAATAGGTCTCACCTATTTCCACCAAAAACAAGTTTTGGTCGGCAACATACAATATCTAAAAATCACCTGGGAGATTTCCATCCTGCTCACTAGTTCTACTTTCTGATACAAGTCATACAAACGTCCACACTTTCAGAATCAACTGTTCTGGTCTCAACACTTTTTTCGCTTCCCTCCCTAAGACCAACCCTTCTCCTTCACTTTGTGACAGAAGCAAGCCTGGAACAACCATTTCTTGGTTTAGGCCAGGATTGTACAGATTGATCTCTCAAATTAAAAGTACTCCCGTGTAGTACATTGTTTAGGGTTTAGATTTGTTTCTCACCCACACACCCAAAATTACTGAAATCAGCAGAAACGGTTTTCACCCATAAACAAGCTTATAATCAATGTGTGTTTATTCTGGACTAGGTCCCGGGGTTTTTCTGCATTTGCGATTTCCTCGTTAACAAAATTTCTGGTGTCTATGTTATTTTATTTTTCGTATTATATTGTTTATCTTTATAATTGAAATAATACAGGTTGTACGTTAATCAATCATAGTTGCTAAATCCGACCTTGTTTGTTGGATAAGACTTGATTGAACTTGAACAATTTTTTCTGTTATTTTCACATTGTTAGACCAGTTCGGACTAACCTTATTTCAAGTGGACACAGTGTTGAAATATTCCTTTAGTGATTGTTGCTTAAAGAGGTTTATACACGGTGGATATTGAATAGGTTGTGATTAACACAAAAGCTTGTTTCAAGAAACCTCACACTAAAATCAGGTTTACGGACTTGCTTCTGTTTAACTATTGATTGTGTTGAGAAGGAGATAAATCTCTTTAATATTATTTCTCAATTGAGTTTTTATTCTTGAGATTATATTGAAGTTTGTTCCATACAGATTGCCGAACAAAATATTGGGTGTGGTTGTTAGACCCCCGATTTTTCAATTGGTATCAGAGCAGGCAAACACGTTAAGACCTCATAAGTCTGTGTTTGAAGCAATCTGATTGTTATGGACATAGGTGTTATCTCTATAAACGTACCACCAGTATTCGATGGCACGAACTATTTATGGTGGAAAATTGCTATGCATTCCTTTATTCAATCACGAGATTTTCAATCATGGGTTCGTATTGTTAATGGCTATGATCCTCCATTAGTTACAGTAGACGGTGTAACTGTTGCAAAGGATATTGGTGAATATAGTGATCTTGAGATTCTTGCTGCAAAGCAAAATTCTGAAGGATTAAATGCTATCATCCATGCCATTACCCCAGATCATCAGCACCACATTACTACGTGTAATAAGTCTAAAGATGCTTGGGATATCTTAGAAACCGTATTCAAAGGGAATGCCACAGAGAAAGAAGCAAGGCTTCAATACCTAGCATCTGACTGGGAAAACCTTCGCATGTCTGATGATGAAACATTTTATGAGTTTAATCACAAAGTGTCGAAAATTGTTAACGCATCTTTTGCATTGGGTAAGACTATTCCTGAAAAGGACATTGTGATAAAAATTCTCAGATCGTTGCCATCGAGATACGACTCTAAGAAACATGCCATTGAAGAAGAAAACGATCTTTCTACACTCTCCAGAAATACTCTTGTTGGAAAGTTAAAGATCTTTGATAATGAACACGCATCTAGAAAAGAGGTGATTTCTCTTAAAGCTGCAAACAATTCTGAATCCTCTAAGGATAAATCTGGTTTGCTAGATACTAAGGATGTTACTCCAAGACAATTTAGAAAACTCTTGAGAGACAGGAAAAAGAGTTTTTCTAAAGGTGCAACATCTCCTAATTATGATGATGTACAATGCTATAACTTTCATGGTTTCGGGCACCTTTCTTCAGTATGTCCTAGCTGGATCCGTAGACAAACGACATATGCAGCAGCTTTGCCTACTCTTGATGATGGACCTGAATATTATAATCCTCAAGAGTAAGCATGCGAGGTTGCATTAGCTTCTGGAAAAATTCTTTCGGATACTGATTCTGATTCTGACGAAAAAGTGTTCCATGATGATCCAGTTGCTAATAATCTTCTTAAGGAATGTCATAAAAAACTCTTGAAAGCTGAATACACCATTTTCAGTGAGGGAGTTAAATATGACAGACTTCGTAGTCGGAATAAATACTTGCAAGACCTACTTGATTCTAGTGGTGTAAGAGATTATCTCAATGAAATACGAAACCTTAAAGAAGAAATTGCCAAAGGTCGTGATCGGGAAATTATTCTTCAAGCAAATCTAGATAACTTAAAAAACATTGAGATGAACTTGTTATTTGATTCAGAACGAGAAGATATCAAAGTTTAATGTGAATCATCCAAGAATGATCTAGTTTTTGCGCTTGAGAAGGTCAAAAGTTTGGAAGAAGAAAACTCGAGCTTAAAAGAGAGTTTATCTAGAAATAGCATCTCAGGTAAATTAACCTCGATATTGGGAGCATGTAGAATTCATCGTGATACAAGAATATTGGGTTATGAAGGAATAGACGCTCCTAGTATTTGCAAAGAGGTAAAATTTGTCAAAGCTAAATATTCTTCCGAACCAAAAAGTTCCACGGTTAACAAAAATAAAGTATCTCCATCAACTGCCGATAATGAAAAGAAGAAATCTTGTCAAGTTCCAAAGCAAGCACATACACATTCAGGTAACACTAAACATAACTTTTTCCATTCTACTAAACGTTGTTTTTATTGTGGAAAACCAGGTCACTTCCAAAGGAATTGCAGATTTCTTAAACGAGATAAATCCAGATCTGATTCTGTTAAGAATACAAGATCTAATGTTCCAAACTGGAGAAAAACTGAGTCTCATAAATTCAGTTCTTCTAGTATTCCCCCGAAAAAGTTTCATAATTACATTGGGGAGAAAAAGAAATACGTTGCTCCAAAATTTACTCAGAAATGGGTACCAAAGAAGATCAATAAAGCAATGAGTACTTTTAAGAAGGGTCTCCCAGACAAGAGTTCGACAAGGGATACCATCTTAAAAAGGTATAAAACAGTTATAGAAAGTTTCAAAGGAGTTGTTAAATTCCTAGAGTCCATGTATGATTTTGTTTCGAATACCTGTGGTGAGCAAGATTTTGTTCACCTCAAAATAACCTAATTGTGTTGAAAGTGCATCCTCACCAAGATGCCCTAGTAAATGCGGTGAGGATTTCAAAAGAATCGAGGCGTACATATTGTGTTTGGAAATTTATGTGGAACAATTTATTGTTTCGAGCTGAGTCTAACTCGCTTACATATTTCTTGAAATATGTATTGGTAAAGCTTTCGCTTTAGCCAAGTTCATCTTTACCTAATGACGAAAGTCATGTTATGTTTCAATCATTTTGGAAAGTGCTCTGACGAAAAATAGTTTATGAATAACAACTATATATCGCCCTCTGAAAATGTTTCAATGATTGAAATGAGAGTTGTAGTTGCAGGAAATCCCACAATACATCCCCCACAAGAATTCATAATAATCAACACATCTTTATGATTAAGAACAACACTTTTTATTAATTGATTCTAGAAAAATTACAGGAAAGAAACGAAATCAAGAATACAAATATTGTTTTGGACTTTCTCTCTCCTTGTAGTTGCAGGTTTTCCTACAACACACCCCTTATCATATTTTGATATTAATTTCTAGATCTACGTATAAAATTGGTAGTAAAATTGCTAAAATTATAAAAGGACACCAAGATTTTGTACATGGTTCGATCAATTTGATCTACATCCATGATTCTTCACTATGATTGTTAAAATTTACATTGATAATATCCATTAATGGAGTTCTAAATCTGGTTTTGGGGAAGAAGATGATAAAGAAAAATACATTCTCTCTCTAAAAATCTCTCTGCAAAATATCTCTCTCTCTCTCTCTCTCTCCTAAAAGTGTGTCCTCCTCTTTCTCTCTATTGCTCTTCTCTTTATATAGGTATCTTCATAGTGGGTGACAACTCACATTCAACTCATCTTTCCCATTTTTTAGGATTTCTACTATGCTCCTCGCAGGCTCTGCTATGCTCCTCGCGAGATCTGTTATCATGCTCGCGAGACACTTCTATACCCACAAAATCTTCATTTCCTGCCTTGCTCTTGCGAGCTCCCGCCTTGTGCTCGCGAGCATTCTCTCTAACTACAAAATCTTCATATCTTTCTCATGTTTTATGCTGTCGTTGTCTATTACGTCATTCTTTGAATTATTCTCTGACACTCGCAAAGTGTTGTTGAAGAGCTTTTGGTGACGCTCGCAGAAGTGTCGTTAATCTCTCGTGAATATAATTGTGGCGATATTCTGGTCCTACATCTTGCCTCTTTTTTCTTGAATATTGCTTGAAAAGTAATCTTTAAGAAAAAATATTTTGTTGATGAAGGAACAAGCGAAAGAATACTAGACTTGAAAAGTACGTACTTGCCTCTATTCTTTTGTGAAGTTCCATATCTTTGCTAAGTAAATAAGAAATATTAACTCTTGAAGTATTCGAAGTATGAAGTATCCTTGAAGAAATATAAGAAGTACTCAATACCCAAAATATAAGAAGTATCCGTCCTTGAATGAAAATCATAAGTATTGCCTCTGTTCATGCGAAATTATTACTTCATTTTTGGTGAAAATCCCTGTCCATTTTGGAAATGATTCTTGTCGAGAAGATAAAGAACATAAAGTTTTTTGTTGGTAACCCATAGTTGCCTCTGTTCTTTATCTATGGAGGTAGAATCCTTGAGAAAATGTTAAATGAACGAATTGTTTATTTATTCTTGTCTTGCCTCTGCCTCATGCGATAAAATAATCATATTTCGAAATAATCACATTTCCTGCGAAATTATGGAATAGTTTGCGATGTGCTGAATGAGTTTGCAAGTTTCTGAATGTGTCTGCAAGATTCTAAATGTATCTGCGAGTTTCTGAATGTGTCTGCGAGTTTATGAATAACCTTGCGAATTATGAATAGTGTTTCTGAAATATCGACGAGAGATTGTGAATAGTGCCATGAATAGTGCTGCGAGATTGTAAATACTCCTCTTGAGAAACTCTGAATAATACTTCTGTGAAATTCTGAATAGTATTTTTGAGAGATTCTGAATAGTACTTTCTATCTCTCTTGCGATGAAAAAATATTTCCTGCATTCTTAAAAGAAAATAGTTAATGTTTGAGATTATTCTATTGGTCTTATTTTGCCTTCCTAGTTAAAGGTCTTATTTTGCCAATTTTTCTTTTGTATCTACGAAAAAATCGCAGGATATCTTCACATTTGCACGTAAAAACCCATTGATCTTGCCTTATCCTCATTTTGTCAATTTCTCTGCGACAATATGACAAGACTAAGCTCCCTTGCGAGAACAAAACCTTATGACATTGCCGTCTTGCGATGAAATCGCAGGATGTCTTTACATTTTCATGTAAAAACCCATTGATCTCATCTTATCTTTTTTCTATTATGGCTTGTTGCCTCTATATAATTTTCGTCACGCGATAATATGACAAGCCTAAATGTTCTTGCGATCATAAAGCCCCATGAAATTTCCGTCTTTAGACACTTATCAGCTCCCTAATGGAGGGTGCCGCCCTTATCTTCCCCTGGTTGCCCCTTCAAGGAGGGAACATCGGCCATACAAGACTAGCTCCTCCCATCCGGATTTGCCAACAACCAGTTGTTTTCGCAGCCTCTTGTCCTTTATGCCTATATGTCTTATAGTTACAAGACTGCACCCTAAATGGGGTTTTCTTCGGGACGAGTGCATCATAGCCAAGACTTGCCAAGGATGGCCAGGGTAGTTTCGTATGCCCCGGGCACCCTTGACTCAACCGTGTACCTCGGTGCCTTAGTCATACTCTGCACTCCTTAGAAGAGATCCTGGGTCGTCCAACCAGGGTATAACCTTATAAAGCTGTAAATCCAAGGTCTCTCTCCTGGATAGGTTTTCTTTAACCCCAACATCTGCATAACTCAGGTTCCAGCAGCGGTATAACCTTATCCCTGAGTCATGTCAAGAGATACCCCCTTATATGACGCGCTATTAGGTCTTACATTTGCCTCTTGCGAAATTTTATTCGCGAACTAGGGTGCACGCCATAAAGGTTCGTCCCATTCTATTAATCTCTGCGAAACTTTATTCGCGTTTCTTCATTCTTTCATTTCTATCAATTCTTTATATAATCTTGAATAATCTCGCGATTACACTCGCAGCTCTGATAAAAAAATTTTTTGGTCATTTCTGTGAGTTCTTCTTTCATTTCTGTCATTTCTTCTTTCATTCTCATGACACCATATTTGAAGTAAATATTCTTTAAAATCTTTTGAAATCTTATAAATATTCTTTGAAATATTGCGATTGTATCGCATTGTTAAATCAAAAATCTTTTTCTGTAAAAGAAATATTCTAGAGAAATCTGTGAAATCTTGCAATTGTATCGCTCTTTGTAAATCTTAAATTTTTGAAATTTTTGCGATAATTTCGTTTTGTATAATCTTGGAAATCTTTGAAAATTTTGGAGATCTGTATATTTTTTGCGATGATTTCATTTTTTGTAATATTTTGAAATTTTTGAAATCTTGCGATTGTATCGCAAATAGAATATTTTTTGTAAATTAAATCAAAAATCTTATAAATGTTAGAAATCTTCTTTGAAATCTTGCGATTGCCTCGCTTCTAGTAAATTAATTTTTATTTTTTTTTGAAAATCTTAGAAATCTTAGAAATTTTCTTTGAAATCTTGCGATTGCCTCGCTTAAATCAAAATTTTTATTTTTTGTAAGTAAAATATTCAAGGAAGTGGTACTTAGCTTTTTATATGATTTTCTGTTGCTACCGTTTCTCGCGAAGTATATGGTTTGCTTGCGAGATGAGAAACAATGAGAAATGAACTATTGACATGCCTCTTGCACCATACCAATTGTTCTAACCCTCTCTTGCGAAATTAACTTGCGAAATTCTCGTCAACTTTCTTCATTCTTGGCGAGATAATCACCAACTCTTTTCTTTGCCTCGCAAAAAATTCTTTGCGAGGAAGGAGATTCGAACCCAAGTCTTCTAGTTTGCATACTCCTTCTCTAACCGTTTGGGCTACTTGTTGCTTGCGAAAGAAAGGCGTAGTTCTATTATATTATTCCATTTCTTCGCTCCTTATAGTTCAAAAATGAGTAAAAGAAAAAGTATGCTTGGCGAGGGACTCGAACTTGCGATACTGAACTTCTTACCTTCGCTATTGACCATTTGTGCTAGCTTCTTTTTGTGATAGAAAGTTATACTATCGTCATCTTACTATTATTATCCTCTCGTCAGGCAACTTTAGAAAAATTGTGAAAAAATATCGCTGCGGTGAGACTCGATCCCATGATCTGCTGCTTGCATTCATGCCTCCCAACCAACTGTGCTAGTTCTCTTGCTTGGAAGATTTATCTGCGAAATAATCAAAGGCTAACTTGCAAATCTCGCTGAATAAAAATAAACTTGCGATGAGCAAGAATTGATCCCGCGACCTGCTGTTTGCATTCAAGCTTCCCAACCAACTGTGCTAGTTCTCTTGCTTGCGAGATTTATCTGCAAAATAATCAAAGGCTAACTTGCAAATCTCGCTGAATAAAAATAAACTTGCGAGGAGCAAGAATTGATCCCGCGACCTTAAACTTGTATGCTTCTGGTTTTACCAACTGTACTGTCCTCAACTTGTGAAAGAGTGGCGATATTTATGTGACTTATTCTTTTTAGTTGTCATTTGTATATGCTTTCTCTTTGGCCCTTTCTATTCTATTTTCTAGCCATGCTATTTTATCTTTCTTTCTTGCGAGAGTTCATTCCCTGTGAGCAATCACTATGAGTAATGCAAGTTTTATATCAACTTCATAAAATTGAAAACAAGGATAATCATCAATTTTATTTTATTTTTAAAATTGCATAACTTGAAAAGTACGTTTTTTTTTTTTGAAATTAGAAAAGAGAAGAGATTTTGTCCTGTAGAATTATTTTTTGGTGTAACTTCATTTGATTTCTTCGCGATTGTTGATGGAGTACTTGGTGAGTAAATCATTAGTCTTCTTCTTTTATCCACTGTGCTGTCTTTGTCCTTTGTGCTTTTTCCTCCATTGGAATCTAAATTTTCTGTTAAAATGTTGGTGTTGGTTTAATCCATTTATTCGCTGACGTTGTATGTTGATAAGTTGGTTGATGTATCTTATCGCAAAAGAGAAATTTCACTGGATCTTTTGATTTCTTCATCTTTGACTTCAATCACAAAAATCATGTTCACATTAGTTGTCAAAATTATGATTAAATTCAAGGTTTATGGACGTAAATTTATGATCAAAACTCTTTTGAATTCAAAATATCAACTAAACAGCAATTTTTGTGAAAAACAAAGATTAATAATCTGAAATTCAAAATCTTCCAGATCTA
This sequence comes from Papaver bracteatum, assembly GCA_023529315.1. Classification (NCBI taxonomy): domain Eukaryota; kingdom Viridiplantae; phylum Streptophyta; class Magnoliopsida; order Ranunculales; family Papaveraceae; genus Papaver; species Papaver bracteatum. Next base: position 996,990 of record JAJJWX010003264.1, read on the forward strand.
TACTATGAACATATAATTTAATAAGATAAGAAAGAATTTGTCCTGTATGAATAATTAATTGATCCAAATTCATTAGCTTTCTCCATGCGAAGAATGAAAACTTTCTTACGAAATGTAAATCTCTAATCAACAGAAAATCTCGAAATTTGACATTTTTAGAGATTCATTAAACAGATTTGTAAAACGAGGATTGGTTACTACAAATTCGTAACAAAAACATTTTTAGATTCAAGACTTCCTCAATAAATCAAATTTCTACAAAAACCAAAGTTTAGGTTTTATAAAAAATCTACTTTCCAGTTTTTGTTTTGAAATTCTCAGATCCGAAAAATGAAACAAAGAATAAGAAAAGTGAGAAGAAATTTGTCCTTTTTGATGATTTGTTGACATAATTTTTGCTGGTCTTTTCTTCAGTTGCCTCTTATTATATCTCCTTCTCTCTATTTGTTGTGTAATCATGAGTTTTCGTTGTAGCTTCCATATTTGATCTTGAAGTTTTTAAATCCAGCGAGATCCAATTCTAATGATAGCCAATTTCTTTGAATCTTCTTCAATTTGACAAGTAGGTAGTGTTTCTAGCGCCAAAATTTAGTTGCAGGTTTTCCTACAACACACCCCTTATCATATCTTGATATTAATTTCTAGATCTACATATAAAATTGGTAGTAAAATTGCTAAAATTATAAAAGGACACCAAGATTTTTTACATGGTTCGATCAATTTGATCTACATCCATGATTCTTCACTATGATTGTTAAAATTTACATTTAATTTACATTGATAATCTCCATTAATGGAGTTCTAAATCTGGTTTTGGGGAAGAAGATGATAAAGAAAAATACATTCTCTCTCTAAAAATATCTCTGCAAAATATCTCTCTCTCTCTCCTAAAATTGTGTCCTCCTCTTTCTATCTCTTGCTCTTCTCTTTATATAGGTATCTTCATAGTGGGTGACAGCTCACATTCAACTAATCTTTCCCATTTTTTAGGATTTCTGCTATGCTCCTCGCAGGCTCTGCTATGCTCCTCGCGAGATCTGCTATCGTGCTCGCGAGATATGCTATCGTGCTCGCGAGATCTGCGAGATCTGCTATCGTGCTCGCGAGATCTGCTATCATGCTCGCGAGACTCTTCTATACCCACAAAATCTTCATTTCTTGCCTTGCTCTCGTGAGCTCCCGCCTTGTGCTCGCGAGCATTCTCTCTAACTACAAAATCTTCATATCTTTCTCATGTTTTATGCTGTCGTTGTCTATTACGTCATTCTTTGAATTATTCTCTGACACTCGCAAAGTGTTGTTGAAGAGCTTTCGGTGACGCTCACAGAAGTGTCATTAATCTCTCGTGAATATAATTGTGGTGATATTCTGGTCATACACTCCTCAAAACTTTCTCAACACTCCAAAATTAATCTCTCCTTCCTTACGCCTATTCAACTCTTTATATAGGGTATTACATAGTGGATGCCATCTAAGCTGTCCTTTAATTTCGGATCTGGCTTGCGGCATTTCGCAGGCTTACAAATGTTAATTTTACAAATATCCTAAAATTCGCTAGATTGTCACACTTTCTTCATGTTTATGTTGTCGTTATCTGTTATGTCACTTTTTCTTTTAGTCTGCGACGGCATCGCAATGTTGTAAATGAAGATTTCGCAGGAGCGTTGTTGGTACGATATTCTGATCCTACATCTTGCCTCTTCTTATGTCTTCTCTGCGAAAGGGAGAATGCATGAGAAATTAAACTTCAAAATGTCGCAGCTGCTTATCTTTTCATGCATTTTTGTACTAACACGATTCCGTACTCTACGTAGTATTTATTACACGTATCTTTTCTTCCACCCAACTCTTGACACGTCTCTTCCAACCGTTACTTATCAGTCGTTCACGTCTTCTCTTCTCATTAAACGTGTTTATCTTCTCGAGAATTCTCTTCCCTATATATGTTCTTTTCATTCTTCTCTTCTCTTCTTTTTTACTTCTTTCCCAACTTCTCTGCAACATTACTGTTCTTCTGTAAATTCTGTATCTGCTGCTGCTGTAACTTTTCCTTTTTCAAGTTTTAATTCTCCTTCATTCCCATACTGAAAATGCCTTTAATTGGTCGTAAAAATGAAATTGCCTTTGAAGAAACTCGGAAGGAATTCCTAACCAGAGGTTTTACTTTATCTCCCATCCTTGGTAAAAATTCTAAATCTGATATTTCTGCCAAACTATTTTCTGATCATCTTTGCAATCATGAAAAGATCATAGTTTCGCTAGGTCAGATTCAAGATGGTCTTCCCATTCCTCTCTATGATCCTGAACTTCCTTTGTTTTACAAAATACTCTCTCATGCGAAATTCTCGCGAGCAGTTTATCAATTGAGCGGAGACGGTATTCATCTAATGCTTGAATTTTCCAATCGTGGTGCTGGTAAGGGATCTCTTTATCCCTCAGAAATTAAAGATCCTAGATTCGTCGGGTTGCGATTGTTCCTGCGAAGTATACTGTAGAAAGTTTCTTTGAAAATTATGAGATAATTCCCATGAAGAGAAACAGTACTTGCTGGGGAGTTCGCTTGTGGAAGAAGGACAATATCCACGATGATAAAATACTTATGCAAGACATCGATTGGCACCCTGGAAATAATACAACCCCTCGCAATTCTAAAGATGATAAATGGTGCATCTTCCCATTGATTCTAGAGGGTTCGTACATCTCTGGATCTCATGTTTTACCTCCGAATCTTGCCACTTACCAACCATGGGTATTCAATTAGCCTGAGATATAGAAAGAGGTATGCTTCTTTCATTCAGTTTATTGTCTTTACTTCTCTCCATATTTTATTAATCTTGCGAAAATTTCAGATTAATAGACTCAGAAGAAGCTACAAAAGGACTAGCAAATCAATCACCCTAGAAACCCTTCGTTCGATCACAGATGAAGTAAGAAACACTTTCTTTTCCTATTTTTTAACAATATTGTTGCCTCTGTTTCTTATCTTCATTTGTGTGCGAAGATTGGTGTTGTAGTTGTGGAAAAAGAAGGGTCTAATGCTGCGAAGACCAAAGGCAAGGCTAAAAGTGCTCTTCACAAGGAGAAATCTGTTGCCCCTCCTTCAAAGAAACAAAAAGTCCAATCTCCATCTCCTTCAAATATCCAATCTAGTGAAAGATTTGATAATGACGATGATGATGATGAAGATATATTGATGTTTTTTTTGCCAAAAAAAACTCTCCTCCTGAATCCTCTATGGCGCAGTTGTCTAGCATTTTCTCTGATTCCATGCAAGGAATTAGAGATGATGATCTTACCAATACATGCCAGTCCATAGCTGCTATCTGTGATGCCCCTCTCTTAGAGAATAATGAGTCTCTTCGCGGGGTTTCAAGACCTATATCTCCAAGTTTCTTACATTCGCTTAATAGCTTGGTAAGTTTTCATACTTATATTTTTGTTTTTTGTCTTGATTTCATAGATTACTCTGAAAATTCGCTGCATTATTTCGCAGGCTGGGAAAGCTTCTTTTCCTGTTGCCCCAGACTTGGAAAAAAGGCGTGCGGCTTTTGAAAATAAAAATATTGAACTTCGCAAGAAGAATGAAAAGTTGGAGACTGAAGCTGCTGGTCTTCGCGAAAAGAGCAAGCAATTGGAGTCTGAAAATTCCATTTAGAAGAACAAAATATCTAGTCTTCAAGATGTCAATAAGCAACTCTATGGTCTGGGGCTCTTCTTCTTTCCCTTTATTTTATTTTCTCATAATTTTTTGTTATACAGTTTACCATTTCGCAGACGTTTATAGTATTTATGATGAAGCTATTCTTCTTCATACATTTCCCAATCTTATGGATGATGATACCCTTCTTGAACACCTAAATACTTCTCTAAATAGTTTTTCAAATGATAAGATTGAATCTCTTCCCATAAATGAACTCAGATCCAAACTTCGCCTCTTAGAAATTGACCATAGATCCGTCTTGAGTATGGATAATAAGTTTAAACGTTTCTTTCATAATTCCAAATAAGAAATCAACAGTTGAAGAGACAAGAATAGTGGCCTCATAGATGAAAAAGATCGTATTGCTCTCCAAGGTGCTCAAACTTTAGCGAAATTCCAAGAAACTCTTCTTAAGGTACAAATTGAAAGAGATGATCTCAAACATAGAAATGTTGTTCTCTGCGAAAGAGAGAACCAAAATCGCTCCCGCCTTCTCATAAATGATGATGATGAATTTGCTTGGGTAACGAGAGTTCTAGATAATGCCAGGAATAATTTAGGTGTAAATGTCAGTCTCCAAGTTGAGCATACGGCCTTGATTAGAGACATGATTTCTAACAGAGAAGGTTGTTAATTGTTCTTCCTTATTTAATTATTTGTTTTTCATAAACTACCATCAAGTTGTTAATTTATTGTTATATTTTCGCAGAAGCTGAAGAGAGATATCGCAAGAGAATTGAAGAGCTTGAGAATGAGAAAGCGAAGCTCGCAAAGGATTTTTCTTCTCGCAATGAGAAATATTCTAGACTGAAGAACCAACTAAAGATCACTGTTGCGAATTTCAAGAATGATGCTGTTCTTTTCCGTAATGAAACTATTAAAATGGTTTGCGATGACAACAACATTCCTCACTCTGCATACCCTTGCCTCTCAGATGAAGTTCCAAAGAATATTCCTAATCTGGTTATCTCTGATAGTGAAGCTGGTGAATATGAAGAATCTGATGAAGATGATGAAGAAGAAGAAGAATCTGATGAGGATAAGGAAGAAAGCTCTGGCGAAGGATCTGATGAAGATAATGAAGAATCAAGCAAGAAGTAAAATGTTCACCCTTCCTTCCCTTTTTGTAAAATCTGTATATTTGTTCTTTAATCTTCTTTTCTTGTAATCTATTACTGCGAATTTCTTCAATTTTCAATACAAGCTCTATTTCTTTTGTTTCTTCCTGCACATATTAGAAAAAACAACCCTTTTTTTGCAATATGATTAATTAATATATAATTATTATTTTTTATTTTATGTGTAAATCTATCATATGGAGACAAAAAATATTTTCTCATTTCATGCATTCCCATACTTGCCTCTGTTTTTTGTATTCAAATGAGAGATTAAATAAATTACCTGCTGATGATAAGGTTAGCATGAAATCTTTTGGTATGGTTTTACCATAATTTCGTAGTCATTTCTGCATAATTTCGTAATTACATATTTTAAGATTGCATTCTGTTTTATTTTCTGATGTGGTCTTATTTTTCCTTCCTAAGTAAAGGTCTTATTATGCCACCTCTTGTCATTGTGACAAAATCGTAGGACGTTTCTGCACTTTCATACAGAAACCCACTGATCTTGCCTTAAATTTTTCTTTTGTCAATTTTGTTGCGGCAATATGACAGGTCTAAATATTCTTTCGAAAATAAAGTCCCATGACATTGCCGTCTTGCGACGAAATCGCAGGACGTCTTTACACTTTCATGTAAAAACCCATTGATCTCGTCTTATCTTTTTCTCTTGTATTAGTTCCTCTTCAGGATTGTCGCACAAATATGACAAGCCTTGATACTCCTGTGACTAAAAATCCTCATGACATTTGCGTCTTAAGACACTTATCAGCTCCCTAATGGAGGGTGCCGCCCTTATCTTCCCCCTGGTTGCCCCTTCAAGGAGACGTACTTCTTCCATACAAGACGTGCATCGTAGTCAAGACTTGCCAGGGTAGTTTCATACGCCCCGGGCACTCTTGGATCAACCGTGTACCTCGGCGCCTTGATCATACTCTGCACTCCTTATGAGAATCCTTATTACCTTAGTCGCCCAACTCAAGTCATATGCTTAAGTTGAGAATCCAAGGTGCCTCTCCTGGATGGGCTTTATTGACCCCAAATATCCATGACTCAGGTTCCATTAGCGGTGTAACCTTATCGTTGAGCCATGCAAGAGGTACCCCCTCATATGACGTACTTTAGGTCTCACATTTGCCTCTTGCGAAATTTTATTCGCGAACTAGGGTGTACGCCATAAAGGTTCGCCCCATTCTGGATCTTAGATTTTTATGAATCTTAGATCGTCTCTTGCGAAATTATCGCATATTTTCATTCTGCTTGATGATTATTCTGTTTCTTCTTCTGCATTTCAGCTCTGTTGTAATTTCTCAATCTCATTTTTTTCATTAAGTACAATATATTTTTGAATTTTTTTGCAACAAATCAATCATAAATCTCTTTCTCAATATTTTTTCATTTAACAGTTTAATTTTTTTACCTTTATTGTTTTCTGCCTCTGCATTTTTGTTGTCTTTCACTACTTTCTTTCCTTCTGCGACATTTTCGCCACTTGTCATTTTTAGCAAGCATTGACTTCGCAGCATTCCTTCTTCTCCCTATTCTATTGAATCAACCATCAATCTCTCACTTCTTTGTCTTTCTTTGACGTGGTACCTCCAATTCTCCTTCTTTACAGTTCGTTCTTCGCAGGACTCTACATCAATCTCATAACATTTCTTTCCTTCAACCCAATCTCCCTTTATGACTCCAATACTACTGGGATAAGGAAACTTGATGCACTGGTGGAAAGTCGATGCCACACCTAGAATTCCATGCAGCCAAGGTCGACCAATTAAGGCATTATATGGCAATTCTATATCGGCAATACAGAATAGAATCTTAGAAGATATACTCTTCAATGGAATTCGCATTGTGACTTCCCCTTTAGGATTATTGGCAGTACCATTAAAACCATAAATTTTGTAAGTTGAAGGTATTAGATCCTCATCTCTGCCTCCCATAGTCTTATAGGTATGACAGAATAAAATACCACAGAACTCCCAGTATCAAATAAAACTCCATTGATTTCCCATGTATCTTCAGCTTCATCATCCTCATCTTTATCTTCTCTTTGTTTCGGGTTTATCTCTATGTCTCACTACTAATGGGTTTTCATGCATTTCGCCAGCCTCAGGTACTTCTTCTGCAGTGAAGGAGATGGTTTGTTTTTCCATTCTTTTAATGGCGGGATCTTCGCTATATTCATTATTGCTCTCCCATCAGCATCTCTCGCGAAAACTCTTCTTAGAACATTGTCGTGAAAGTCTTCAATTGTTTTGTACGAGTGCACAATATAGTTACAAAATAGATTTTTCTCCTTCGGACCAACTTCTATTACAAATGTTTCTCTTTCCTTTGTTGTATTAGCTCTGCGAATTTCTGGTGGAGGTGATAATGGCTGAGATTGAGGTTGCCTTATTAGAAAATGATTTAACTTTCCTTGATCAATCATTCTGAGGAAGATTCTCTTTATATTTCTGCAGTCATTTGTCGAGTGTCCATGGAAATGGTGATAAGAACAAAATTCATGACTTATGTGGCTTGGAGGTGGTTCACTTCCCATGTTCCATGGCGCAGGTATATTTTCCACTAAAATTATTGCTTCCCATATTTTCTCCACACTAGTATTCAGAGGTGGCAGTTTGATTTCTTCTCATATTATCTTATGATTTCCTTGGCTTCTGTGATAATTTTGCCTTTGACCACCATATGTTTCTTGTGGCTGGTCAAGTCTTGGAACTTTGTTGTTTCCTCCTCGGCTATAGAAGTTTCTTTCTCTCTCAAATTCTTCTTGGTCACGACTTCCCATAGCTACTAGGTTCTGTTGATTATTTCCCATTATATTTTCTTGGTGTGTCTGCGAAGTGCTCGCCACTGTGTTTATCAATTTTGGTTGTAAGATTGCATTCGCTGCTGCCGAACTTGTGTTCACAACTGGGTATGACTCCATCTCATTTTGTTTTTCTTCAAGAGAAATATACTCCTCATGTAGTTCTCGCAACTCAGTCATTGTGATCGTATTCTTGATTCTGAAAAATTGAATTTATAGCAGATTGGTTGAAAACATTGCGTTTATGAATAATACAATGAGATATCTCTCATCCACTTGACCATCCATTTCGCTACACATTGTTCATTTACACCAGGCGTTGATTCCATTGGTATTTTTAATTCTGCTTCCCTTCTCATGCGTTCTTGCCTGTTTTGTCTTGCGAAATCTTGATTTTCTCCTTCATATTCCTCGTCTTGCCTTCTTCTGCGATCTTCTCTTTCATGAATTTGCACATGATTGTATCTCTCATTTTCTCCTCTGCGATTTTGGTCATTTCTTATCAATTATCTTTGTTGTCTTTCAACTCTCCTTTGTGCCCTTTCATACTCTTCATTGATGTTAATATTGTTGCGATTTTGTTCTCGTCTTCTTTCTCGATTGTCATGATTGTTCTGGCGTATTGCTTCTTGGAGCTCTCTTTCCTCCATTTCTTCTCTCAATATTTCTCTTTCGCAAGCTAGACATGCTTGTTTAGTGCAATGCCTCTCGATTTCATCTTCAATTTCTTGTTGATTTCTTTGAGTTTCTCTCCCATATAGTATTCTCCTTCATTCTTCCTGATTTTCTTCGCCATCTTGATTATTTCGTTCTCGACGCCGTTTATTCCTATGATTCCTGTTGTTTTGTCTATATTGGAGAATTTCGCCCTGTGGAATGTAATAATCTTCAATTATTTCTCTCCTTTCGATACGTTCTCCATCTGGATTTTGTAATTCCTATGGAATATCTTCATTAGCACTTAGTACGGGTGAATTTCTCCTTCTTTCCCCTCTAGTTGATCTTGAACTTGATCTTGTAGTACTCCTTGACCTTTTATTATGTAATCTTATGTTTTCCATCCTCAACTCATGATCTTTCCTTGTCAGATTTGCACGCTCTTCTTCCTCTAATCTTCTTTCTTCATGTATTCTTTGTCTCAACACCTCTAATGCCTCAACCTCCTCATTTCCATGAATTATTCCTCCAACTGCTTCCTGGTCTTTCTCTATTCGTCTATCGTTTCTTAATTTTTGCTCCTCTTCCACTTCATCTATTGAATCTGATTGCCACGTGTGTACACTCACTCTGTCATAACCTACAATTCTATTTTGCGCTAGCGTATGCTGAATTGGTTGTTGAATATGATTTTTTCCATTGTTTCTTGTATTCATTCTTGATGATTCCCTAATTTCATTTCTCCCTTCTCCAGCAAGTCTCTTACTCCTTCTAATAGTTGTTGGTTGTCTTGAAGCATTTATTCTTCTAGCCATCTCTTTAATCTCAATAAATTGTTGAAAATTACATGAAACTTTTCACTAACTACTGTAGTACCACAATATCGCCACAACGATATTCTCGTAGTAAGAACAACGCTTTCACGAGAAGGTCAAATATTCCTATAAGTATAAATGACATTGTTCACGAGAGTGTCGTAAAGATTCTTCAGCAACATTTGGCGAGCGTCACATGGAAGCATCATAATAGCTGACGATTGAAGAGACATGTTATGAGAGTGTTGTTTCACGAGGATTACAAAAGTTGGCGAAGATTAATATTGCAAATACCACGATGAGATCGCAGAATATATCCGAAAGAAGGGGAAAACTTAGCTGTCACCCACAATGTAATTTCCTATATAAAGGGTTCAAGTAAGTCCAGATGAGGATTATGTATTTTTTAGAGTTGAGAAAATCTTGAGGAGAGAGAAACTCCAGAAAAGAAAGTTGTAATTCTGAGTTTGAATATTTTCTGTAAACATTTCTGAGATCTAAATAATAAAAGTGTCGTTTAATTCTTTAATCTTCAACTAGTTTCACTTAGGTTTTTATAGGATCTTAATAGGGGTGTAGTGTGGGAAATCCTGCTACTACATTTTGGCGCCGACTAAGGGGAATCGAAGATCCAAAATCTCTAATTACAATTTGAAGATTTGGAGAAATTGAAGAAATGGCTAGAAGAAGAGGAAGAAATACATCAGAACCACCAACAACAGTGAGAAGAAGTAAAAGACTTGCAGGTGAAGAAACAAGTGTATTAGGAGAGTCTTCAAGGATGAGAACTAGGAGGAATAGAACAAGGAATGAGAAGGAAAATTCAATTCAATAACCAAACCAATCAACATCGATACAAAATGGAAGAGTGGATTATGATAGAGTAAGGGTGCATACATGGAGATCAGATTCAATGAGAGAAGAAACAAATCGACAATTAAGAGAAGAAAATGGAGTAGGAAGAAATCAGGAGGTAGAACAAGGGTCGATTCATCAAGATGAAGATGAAACAACAGAGGAATTAGGGCAAAAAATACAGGAAGAAAGAAGGTTAGAGGCGGTGGAACGTGCAAATTTAACAAGACAAAATCATGAGTTGAGAATGGAGAATTTAAGGTTACAAAGAAGAAGATCAAGAAGTACTACTAGATCAAGTTCAAGATCATTTAGAGAAATACCAAGGAGAAATTCTCCCATAAGAAATAATGGAGAAAATGCACAAGAAGAAACTGAAAATCCAAATAGAGGACAACGTCAGGGAGAAGAGAGAGTAAATAATGATTGTAACGATCCACAAGGAGAAATTCTAAATGGAAGACGAAATATTGAAAATCAAAGAAATGAAGGTAATCAAGATGGTGAAGAAAATCACGAAGAAGGTAGAAGAGTATTACATGGCCGAGAGCACGTCAGAAATCAAAGAATTATTGAGAATGAAATAGAGAGACATTATGCTAAACAGGCACGCCTAGCTTGCGAGAGAGAAAGACTAAGGGAAGAAATGGAAGAACAGGAGTTTCAAGAAGCAATAAGGCAAAACAATCATGATAATCGAGAAAGAAGACGTACACAAAATCGCGAAAATGCCAATATTCGGGAAGAATATGACAGAATACAGAGAAGGATAGAAAGACAACAAAGAGAATTGGCGAGAAATGAAGAAGTTGGTGGAGAAGAAATTAGGAGACAAAATCAATTGCGAATTTCGGATAGAAATGAAGAGGAAAATCGCAGGAGAAGAGAAAGTGCGTTAAAAAGACCAATAGAACAAAGCCCAACTGCAAATGAGCAAATTTTGAGGGAATTAGCAGAAATGAGAGGGATGATAAATAATAGAAGAGAAGGTGGAAGAAGGCAACTTGATGAAGCAATCGAAGAAGCAGCTAGAACTCCCTTCACACAGGAAGTACAACTAAGAGGAATTCCTCCAAAATGCAATTTGCCATCACTAAACAGTATTTTCGATGGGACTACTTGTGCTATTCAACATGTTAAAGCTTATGTTAGGTGTATCTTTGCAGTGGGAGAATCATGATGTTGTTTTATGCAAGTACTTTGCATCCAGTTTGATAAGAGGCGCTAAAATGGTTTGAGGGATTGCCGAAAAAATACTATTACTTCTTTTGATCACTTACAAGCTACATTTTTGGGTGCATACATAAGTAACAACTCTTCACGACCAGGTATCGAAGATGTGTTTGGATTAAAACAGAGAATTGGCGAAAGTCTAAAACATCTAACCATAAGATGGAAGACAATGTGTAGTGAGATGGCGGGAAGAGTAGATGAGAGATATCTTATTTTATCCTTTATTAACGCAATGTTTGCGACCAATTTGCTCTACATACAAATTTTCAGAATCAAAAACACCATCACAATGACTGAACTAAGAGAACTACAAGAAGAGTACATTGCTTTGGAAGAAAAACAAAACGAAATGGAGTCATACCCAATTGCAAACACCAGTTCTGTAGTGGCTAGTGGAAGTTTGCTTCCCAAAATGATTAATAATGTGGCGAGCACCTCGCAAGTTCAAGTAGAGAAAGTGGCGAATAATGACAAACAAAAACTAGTGGCTATGGGAAGTCGTGATCAAGAAGAATTTGAAAGAGAGAAGAATTATTACAATCGTGGAGGAAATAGTCAAATCCAAAGGCTTGACCAACCTCAAGAAACTTATGGTGGACAAAAGCAAAATAATTTCAGAAATCAGGGGAACATGAGAACCATATGGGAGGAGATTAAGATGCCACCCTTGAATTCTAGTGTAGAAAAAATCTGGGAAGCTATCATTTTAATGGAAAATATACCCTCGCCATGGAACATGGGGAAGGAACCACATCCTAACACTCGTAATCAAGAATTCTGTCCTTATCATCATTTTCATGGGCATTCGATAAATAATTGCAGAAATGTAAAAAGAATAATCTTAAGAATGATCGATCAGGGGAAGCTAAATCATTTTCTAAAAGGGAATCAACAATCGCAACAATTGCCACCACCAACAGACGATCGCAGAATGACTAATGTAAAAGGAGCAGAAACTTTTGTTATAGAGGTTGGAACTAAAGCAAATAATTTATTTTGTAATTCTATTGTGCATTCTTTCAGAACCATCGAAGATTTCCAGGATAATGTCTTAAGTAGAGTCTTCGCCAGAGATATGGATGGAAAAGAAATAATGAATATAGCGAGAATCTCGCCATTAGAAGAGTGGCAGAAACAAGTCCTTTCTTTTACAGCACAAAAAGTACCAGAGCCTGGCGAGCTGCATGATAACCCATTGGTGGTAAGATTGGAAATAAAACCAGAACAAGCATAAGAAGAAGAAGAAGGTAAAGAAAATAATAACGAAATGGAGGAGTCTTGGGCCATTGATAGAATCCTAATTGATACTGGCAGTTCCGTAGATATCCTATTCTACCACACCTACAGAACCATGGGTGGGAAAGATGAAGATTTGATACCATCGACATACAGAATCTATGGTTTTAATGGAACTGCCAACAATCCTAAAGGGGAGATCACAATGAGAATTCCATTACGAGGAATGACTTCCAAGATTTTATTCTGTGTTGTCGATATTGAATCACCATATAACGCCTTAATTGGTCGACCTTGGTTACACAGGATATTGGGTGTTGCATCTACCTTTCATCAGTGCATTAAATTCCCTCATCCAAATGGTGTTGGAGTAATTAAAGGAGATTGGGGAGAAAGTAAGAAATGTTATGAGATAGATATCAAGTCTTGTGAGGAAAGAGCAGGGAAGAACAACAATTGGAAATACAGAATTAAGCAACAACAGAGAAGTGACAAATTAATGGTTGATTCAATAGAAAAGCATGAAGAAATAACTAACGAGCCTCTCGCAGAAATCAAGCAAAAAATAAAACGCAGCAAAGATACAGGTATAAAAAGCATAAAAGGAGGAAATGACAAGCAACTTGCAGGAAAACACTAAGTAAAAGAACAGATGATAAGGAAGATGAGAAGAATAAAGTGATAGAAAGATGAAATATGACGAGCAGATCGCTAGAAGTAGAAAGGTAAAGTTGTTTTTTCTGTTTGAGTGAATAAAATGAAATTGAAAAGTTGAAAAAAGAAAAAGAAAAGAAATTATTAAAATTTGAAGCTCGCAAGAAATTTTAAGAAACGCGAATATAATTTCGCAGAGATTAAGAGAATGGGACAAACCTTTATGGCGTGCACCTTAGTTCGCGAATATAATTTCGTAAGAGGCAAATGTAAGACCTACAAGCACGTCATAAAGGGGGTATCTCTTTATATGATTCAGGGATAAGGTTATACCGCTACTGGAACCTGAGTCATACAGATGTAGGGGTTAAAGAAAACCTATCCGGGAGAGAGATCTTGGATTTCCAATTTTATAAGGTTATACCCTGGTTGGACGACTGAGAGTCTCTTCCAAGAAGTGCAGAGTATGACCAAGGCGCCGAGGTACACGGTTTAGCCAAGGGTGCCCGGGGCGGACGAACCTACCCTGGCCATCTTTGGTAAGTCTTGGCTACAATGCACTTGGCCTGAAGAAAACCCCACCTAGGGTGCAGTCTTGTAACTATAAGCCATATAGGCATAAAGGACAAAAGGCTGCGAAAACAACTGGTTGTTGGTAAATATGGATGGGAGGAGCTAGTCTTGTATGGCCGATGTGCCCTCCTTGAAGGGGCAACTAGGGGAAAGATAAGGGCGGCACCCTCCATTAAGGAGCTGATAAGTATCTTAAGACGGCAATGTCATGGGGCTTTATGATCGCAAGATCATTTAGGCCTGTCATATTGTCGCGTAAATTATATAGAGGCAAAAAGCCATAAGAAAAAAAAAGTTAAGATGAGGTCAAGGGGTTTTTACATGCAAATGTGAAGACGTCCTGCGATTTCATCGCAAGACGGAAATGTCATGAGGCTTTGTTTTCGCGAGAAAACTTAGGATTGTCATATTGTTGCAATACAATAAAGAAATGCAGATAAGACAAGATCAATGGGTCAATACATGAGAGTGTAAAGACGTCCTGCGATCTTGTCGTGGAAAGAATACTATGGCAAAGTAAGACCTTTAAGTAGGAAGGCATGATAAGACCATAAGATCGCAAAAATAATAACACGAGAATATCAAGGTTTGCGACAATATCGCAGAAATTATGAAATTCGCCAAAATATTCGTTTATTAACTTTCTCATATTGCAGATGAATAATAGAGGCAAGCATGGGAATGAATAGAATGGTAAAGATTATTATTCATCACCATATGAGAAATTTATATGGATATTAAAGTGCAGATAATTAGCAGGTGCAAACTATATTGACCAAGTTATATTTGCAAAAAATAGGATGTTCTTTCATTCATACAGATAAAGGGGCAAAGAAATTTACACATTAAATTGAAGAAAGTTGCAACAAATTGAAGAAACTCGCGATTGATTACATAAAAGAAAGAAGTCAGACAGATACATTGTTTCATTTATCAACATTGTTATCTTTATCAGATTCTTATTTTTCACCGGATTTCTCTTCTTCATTATCTTTGATGGGTTCTTCATCATCGCCAGAATTTGTTTCTTCGTCGTTATTTTCTTCTTCACTTTCGTCAAAATCTTCATCAGAGTCAGAGATACCAAGATCTGGAATTATTGATGGTATTGCCTTTGCGAGATCAGGATACAAAGAATGAGGAATTCCATGGTCGTCACAAACCTTCTTGGTGGTATCATTACGAGTAATGAGGAGGGTTCTATTAAAATTTGCAGAAGTAATCCCAAATTGATCTTTTAATCTCGAGTATTTATTGTTGCGAGCAGTAAGATCGTTCGCGAGTTGATGATTAATATCTTCTAATTCTCTCATCCTTACACGGCATCTGTCTTCAGAATCTGCGAGAATAAGGCATAGATAAGATAGAAGTTATAAGAAAGAATAATAAAAGAAGCAAAAGGTTAATAGAATAGAGTGGTTAACAACCTTCTTTCTCAGAAATCAAGTCCCTAATTAAGGCTGATTGATCAGCATGAAGACTAGCATCTATACCTAAATTATTCCTAGCATTATCAAGAACCTGTGCTACCCAAGAAAACTCATCATCACTAGTAATAAGAAGGCGAGAACGAACTTGAGTTTCTCTTGCAAGAAGATCTTTATTTTCGCAGAGGAGTTTATCTCTTTCCATTTGAACTTCGAGAAGAATTTTATGGAAATATGCTAGAGTTTCGCTGCCATTTCTAATTTCTTGATCTTTTTCGTCAACAAGATCACTATTTCTACTTCTTAATCCATTGATAACTTCTTTTGATTCATGATAAAGACGCTTAAATTTATTAGATAATCCTAAAGTGTGTCTGTGTTCAATGGTTAGGAGATTAAACTTAAATTTAAGTTCCTCTATAGAGAGGGATTTAATTTGTTCGTCAGCAAAATTACTTAAGGAGTTATTAAGGCGAGCAAGAAGAGTATTATCATCTACAGGTTCGGGAAAGGTTTGAAGGAACGTAGCTTCGTCAGTTAGACCATAAACATCTGCAAAAATGATTGCTTGGATAAGCTATATAAAAAAAAAAAAATCTAAAAGAAAGAAAAAGTAAATCATACCATAAAGTTGTTTGTTGGCATTGTTAAGATCCAAAATCTTTGTTTATCAATGAAGCTTCAGTTTCCAACAGTTTATTTTTCTCACGAAGCACGGCAATTTCAGCCTCTAGTTTCTCTTTATCTTGGCGAAGGTTAACAACCTTTTTCTTAAATGAAGCACATTTATTATCTAAATCAGCAGCAGCAGCAAAAGAAGCTCTCCCAACCTGCAACAGAGTTTTATAAGTACAAAAAATTTGACGAGAGAAATCTGGAAATTTAAGAAACAACTAAGAGAACATACCAGAATACCAAGTGCATTTAAGAAGCTTGGAGTTAGAGTTCCAGAAATTCCACGAAGAGAATTATTATCAGATAAGATTGGAGCATCGCACACTTTGACGAGCGCTTGAGCTAGCCCATTAAGAGTCTCATCGCCATACTCATTCGCAGTTCCATGAGAAGAATCACCAAAAAGCATGGACAGCTGGGTCATGGAAGAATCAGAGGAAGAAGAATTTTTCACAGAAGGGACTTCTCTAATATCGTCAAATTCTTCGATAAATTCATCATTAGATTTATTACTAACGATTGAATCCAATTGGGTATGTTGAGAAGAAGAATGCTGAGTTTTATTTTTCTTCAAAGGAGGCTCGCTGGGTTCTTTATCACAAGGGAAGAGCATCTTCCTTCGCTTGAAGCGGTAGATTTCCCTTTACGATTAGTTGAAGGTTTCTCCTTAGGTTTTGGCTCTAAAGGTGGTAATTCTTCAATTACCTACAAACACAGATAAAGATAAGAAATAGGGGCAACAATATATTGTTAATTAATAAAGGAATATTTCTTACTTCATCTGTGAAAGATCTAAGAGCTAGAAGAGTGCTGGGTTTCCTATATTTCTGGTAATTAAGCTTCATTTTGGCAACCTGCAAGATAATGGAAAAGTTAGCGAGAGTGTGAAGGAATAAATAATAATAGCATAAGAAGATGAGAGAATATACATCGGAAGACCTATCAGGCCAATTGAAAGTCCATGGTTCATAGTGAGAGAGATTCGCAGGAAGTTGGAAAGAACCGGATATATAAGGACCTTTAAGGCATAAGGGAAAAATAAACCACTTATCGTCATTAGAATGACGAGGACCATCATTTGTATTGGTATGAAAATCAATATCTTGCATAAGAGCATCTTCACCAGTGACCTTCTTTTTATGCAAACGGAAACCCCAACAGGTACTATCCCTTACCATGGGGAGTAATTGGTAATTTCGAAAGAAGTTATCTACAGTATACTTTGCAGGGATAATCGGAATATGTTTATATTTAAGACTTTTATGTTCTTAGGAATATTGGGATCCTTTGCCAGCACCACGAGAGGCATATTCCAGTAATAATCTAATACAATCCCCGCCAAGTTGATACACCGCTCGTGAAAATCTCTTATCAGAAATTATTTGGTAAAAGAGTGGAAGTTCAGGGTTGTAGAGAGGAAATGGAAGACCATCTTCAAGTTGGCCTAACGAAACTATAATTTTTTCACGAGAACACTGGAAGTTAGAAAATAATTCAAGAGAAAGAACTGATTTGGGACTTTGATCTGGAATTAAAGATAATTCAAATCCTTGATTTTTAAGTTTTTCTTGCATCAAATTAATTTGCAGTAAGATTTTTAGCACCAGAAGCAACCATTTTGAGAGAATGGGAATGAAAAAAGATTGAAAAAATGGCGAAATATATTAGATGCGCGATTTGCGGGAAAGCAATGAAATTTGCAGAGAAGAAGAAGGAAAGAGAATGAGAAGAAAGAAAAAGAGAAGAATGAGAGAAGGTATTTATAGCAGAAGAAGTTTCCCGAGAAAACAAAATAGTTAATACAATGAAAGGACGTGAATGGTCAAATAACAGCGGTTTAAGATGACGTGTCGAAAAATATATGGGTGATAAAATTATATGAAGACAGCTGGTGAAAGGTTTAGAGACGTGTCAGAATAAAGGTGGAGGTGAAAAGATAGGAGATTACGGCAATTTATTCTCACGATCTTCTCTTCTTCGCAGAAAAGACATGAGAAGAGGCAAGATTTAGTACCAGAATATCGCCACAACGATATTCTCGTAGTAAGAACAACGCTTTCACGAGAAGGTCAAATATTCCTATAAGTATAAATGACATTGTTCACGAGAGTGTCGTAAGGATTCTTCAACAACATTTGGCGAGCGTCACAGGGAAGCATCATAATAGTTGACGATTGAAGAGACATGTTATGAGAGTGTTGTTTCACGAGGATTACAAAAGTTGGCGAAGATTAATATTGCAAATACCACGATGAGATCGCAGAATATATCCGAAAGAAGGGGAAAACTTAGATGTCACCCACAATGTAATTTCCTATATAAAAGGTTCAAGTAAGTCCAGATGAGGATGATGTATTTTTTAGAGTTGAGAAAATCTTGAGGAGAGAGAAACTCCAGAAAAGAAAGTTGTAATTCTGAGTTTGAATATTTTCTGTAAACATTTCTGAGATCTAAATAATAAAAGTGTCGTTTAATTCTTTAATCTTCAACTAGTTTCACTTAGATTTTTATAGGATCTTAATAGGGGTGTAGTGTGGGAAATCCTGCTACTACAACTACTCCAAATTCTTTCAAATCACAACACTAATCTTCACGCTGAGAACAACATCATCCCTGTTTCTAGCGCCATTATGTAGTTGCAGGAAATCCCACAATACATCCCCCACAAGAATTCATAATAATCAACACATCTTTATGATTAAGAACAACACTTTTTATTAATTGATTCTAGAAAAATTACAGGAAAGAAATGAAATTAAGAATACAAATATTGTTTTGGACTTTCTCTCTCCTCAAAACTTTCTCAATACTCCAAAATTAATCTCTCATTCCTTACGCCTATTCAACTCTTTATATAGGGTATTACATAGTGGATGCCAGCTAAACTGTCCTTTAATTTCGGATCTGGCTTGCGGCATTTCGCAGGCTTACAAGTGTTAATTTCGCAAATATCCTAAACTTCGCTAGATTGTCACACTTTCTTCATGTTTATGCTGTCATCATCTGTTATGTCACTTTTTCTTTTAGTCTGTGACGGCATCACAAATTTTAAATGAAGATTTCGCAGGAGCGTTGCTGGTGCGATAATCTGATCCTACAAGAGTTTAGAAAATATAACCATTGGAGGATATAAGCATTATTGTGGAAAAACATATATGTATAAGTCCTTATTCCTTGAACCAAAGTTTGCGAACTTTGTTGATCAAGCGAAACCGGAGTAGTACGTGAACTTCAGTCCGCGAACCCAGTCCACAAACTAGCGTAGTTATCGAATCCAAGAATTTATGCTGGAGTTTGTGAACTCCATCCGGGAACTTAAGTCCGCGAACCCTGTCCGCGAACTTGAGTAGTTTATGTCTAAAAACGATGTTTGTGAACTTATCTTAATAATATAAGGAATGCTATTGGAAACCATGGCTTTATAGTTCATGAATCGATTCGAGTGAATCACATCGTTTTTCTTCGATTGTATCTTGTGTAGTACATGATATTTCCTTGCAATTGATCAACTCTCTAACTAGTTCATTTGAGTTATTTGAACTAGTTACGGTGAAGAAGAATAAGGTTGATATGAAATTGCTCATATGTCTAAATACCACGCGTATGATTCTTAATTACCTAACTTGATTTGTGATTGAAATTATTAAGGTTAGAAGCAATAATAAAATCCATTGGATGTTGGTTTTTATTGTCAAAGAAACTTTTTCATACACTTATGGTAACAATCCTTGGTGTAAATCCTTGTGGAAAAGGTTATTCTTCCTTCTAAGAATATCAACTATTGTTTATATAAGTGTGTATCTTAGAAAATATGATCACAATACTTGATCTTTATGATTACATATTGTGTATTGTTACCATGAGATAGTTCTAATTTCTTAGTAACACAATCTCATGAGATACTTTCAATGATTGGTTCTTAAATCGTATCTCCTTGTAGGGTTTTCTAAAATCCAATATATAAATCCTTATCTCTATGTAAGTTCACTCTTGTTGTTCTTTCGGGAATGACATCTTATGGGGGAGAATTCTTTTGAACTTATGCTTAATTTCCAAATCAATGTGGGAACATGTAGGGGTTAACTTGTATATTAATAAACTCCTTGATGAAGTCACTAAGTTTCGACTCTGTGATATCATCTAAACAAAGTTGATATGTTTTTCTTTTGGTCATGAAGTGTCTTTGTGAAAATTTCATGAGGATCCCACTAGTTTTCATACCTTTGCCAATTTATATTGACAAAAAGGGGGAGAATTAATGTGTAGTTCATACTACAAATACATATGGTTTACAGATCATTATGTAAGGGGGAGTGGTTTTCATGTTGAGATGGAGTATTGACTAAGGGGGAGTGATACATATCACCGTAGTATTATTATCAAAGTTGTGATACAATAAAACTTTGATGTTGTGTAATAATACTATGATGGATCTTCAACAAGTACAGGATGAACACACGCAGATTTGAAGAACCAAGGACATCAAGCTTGTCGCTTTTGATTTTAACAAGTACAAGCCATATGTAAAATGGTTTTGTCACTAAAATTGACAAAGGGGGAGATTGTTATAGCACTGATCGGTTGAACCCACTAGCGTTGGTATGTCAAGTTAGTTTTCAATTTTAGTAGCCAAAATGCATTCTTGATTTAGCATACTAAAGATAGTTTCGGACTAGATTAGGTCTAAGAAGTTGAATCGAATCTATTCTTAAAGGATGAAGATTGAAGATTGAAGATTACAAGAAGACATCAACAAGTAATTCATCAACAAAGGTATGTGATTAATTTCATTTAGATTCTTGTTCAATTATACCTTTCTAATCTATCGAGATAAATGCTCACTCTATAGACCAATTCCTATGACGGTAAATGTACATTTATGTATATATACTTGAGGTTATTTGATTCATGACTTTTGTGACAATAACATTTATCCCTATAGAGGATCTCATGTTATAGTGAGTGAGCTTGTGAATCCAACGAGCAAAGAATCACTCAATTCCGAGTTATAACGATGAAGTTATGAGTGATTTATTAAAGTAACAATTATAAGTGTTGATGTAATTGTTACAGTTCGTTAGTAGGAAACAATCCATGGACTGTTTGTAACAATTCACGGACTTGGGCCCAATTACGTGACTAAAAGGCATTTTTGGTCAAATTGGTGATGTTTCCTTATCTAGGCAAGTTAGATATTACTCCAAACATCTTTGATTACCATATTAAAGTGTTTGTGTTTCCTTCCTAATTTAATTTGTGATTTATTCACATAAATACAATATTTGATAATTATTTAATTATTTTGGCAAGAGTTGTAACTTAGGAAAGACTCCCAAAATTAGGAGAGTCTTGAAAAAGGAAAATAGCCTTGCTTAGTTTTCAAGCTATGTTTCACTATAAATTTTGAGTTCGTGAGTTTACACGTTTTTCATCCCCTTTTGGAAAATTGGCGTAAGCTATGCAGGTTGTTTTCCACATATTCTGTTCTTCGTGAACAAGAGTGAGATAAAAGTCTTTGTATTGGGGATCACAAAGCCAAGTTGGATTAAATCTTCGTGATTGATTATACAACTTGTAATCTAGGTTTTTCACCCCTTGTCCATTCTAAGGTTTTGTCTTCTGATATAAACCATTCAAGAGTTGTTGATCATAAACCCTAGGTTTTGATAGATTTCAGTTTCTGATCGTATACCAACACTTGTTAGTCGAAATCGGAGACTAGAAAGAAAAACTTCTATTGAGGCATCTCGTAAAAATCCTTGAGAAGTTTTAAACAAGATATCTCTAGATTTATCTAGTTGTTCTTGTTGTAGAATTATTAAGGTTTTCTTAACTTGGAAATTGATCTTTGGAATCACCCAAGTTCACTTCAGAAAATCAGTTTCACGGACTTCTTGTGAGTACGCATACTGATTGTAAGTTAAAACCCTAATGTACAAGATTTCCAAAACCTTGATTTATATCTAAAGGGAAATCAAACCGGTGTTTTGTGAAAAAAAAAAATCAAATCGTATCAATCGTGTTGTTGTATCTTCTAAAGAGAACCATGGGTTCTGCTAGAAGATTTGCGTGAAGAATTCCTAAAGGGAATCGGTGTTCTGCTAGGAGTTCTATAAGAATATAGCTGAAGAAGGTATTACATGCATATAGTCCGAATATGTAGTAGGAAATTGGTGTAACATCTTATAATCAGTGTGTGTTTATTATGGACTAGGTCCCGGGGTTTTTCTGCATTTGCGGTTTCCTCGTTAACAAAATTTATGGTGTTTGTGTTATTTCATTTTCCGCATTATATTGTTTATCCTTATAATTGAAATAATACAGGTTGTACGTTAATCAATCATAGTTGTTAAATCCGACCTTGTTTGTTGGATAAGACTTGATTGATCTTGAACAATTGTTTTTGTTATTTTCACATTGTTAGACTAGTTCGAACTAACCTTTTTTCAAGTGGACACCGTGTTGAAATATTCCTTTAGTGATTGTTGCTTAAAGAGGTTTATACATGGTGGATATTGAATAGGTTGTGATTAACACAAAAGCTTGTTTCAAGAAACCTCACACTAAAATCAGGTTTACGGACTTGTTTCTGTTTAACTATTGATTGTGTTGAGAAGGAGATAAATCTCTTTAATATTATTTCCCAATTGAGTTTTTATTCTTGAGATTATATTGAAGTTTGTTCCATACAGATTTCCGTACGAAATATTGGGTGTGGTTGTTAGACCCCCGCTTTTTCACCAGTTGCTTGAGGTTTCCCTTATATAGACTTTCAAAATCAAAGGTTGCTTTAGATTTAAGCTAATGTAGCTTTGGAATCAAGCAATCAATATCCATTGTTAGATAAATCTTTGATTTGAGATTAACATAACAAAATATACACTTTCGTTAGGATGAACCATAACCGAACCGTGTACAATGAATTGTTCATGAAAGGTTAGCCGAAACTAGCTAGACGAACTATAATCTTAACTATTTTCAAATAACACTTCAAGACTTTAATATTGAGTCACAACCATAGGTTATGATGTGATAAAATATGTCTAGATGTGTTTTTAGAAAGTTGTTCAAATGCTGATTATCTCTTAAAAATGATTATGATGAATCTAAATATATTCGACTGAGTAAGTAAGTGTACTTACATCGGGTTCATGAGTTATTTGGTCATGGTACGTGCACCGGGTTTGTATACCCTTAAGACAAAACTAGTTCAGGAGTTCACGGAACTTTTTTGGTATGCATACTATGTATGCGTACCAACCTGAGTTCACGAGTCAACAAAACTTTTGGGGTTTCCATACTTGATATGTGTACCAAATGTAGTTGCGGATTATCTCACAACTACACCCTCATAAGAATCCATTAAAATGATTCCTAGATCTAATTAATTTGATATGAAACTAATAATTAAAGTACTAAAATTATAAAAAGAGACACAAAGATTTTTACGTGGTTCGATCAATGTGATATACATCCATGGTGCTTCACTAGTGATTGTATGTAATTACATGATTTTACAATTGAGACTCCATTAATGAATATTTGGAGCTCTAGTTTTTTGGGGAAGAAGATGATAAAGAAAATAAATCTCTCCTAACATTTTCTCTCTCCTCCTAAAATTATCCTCTCTCTCAAAATGTGTCTCCTCTTTTTTCTTATGCCTAAATGGCTATTTATATGATTTTACAAAATGTTAACAACTAATCTTTCCTTTAACTTCGTACTTGAGAACTCTCCTGCGAACCTTCGCAACTTCACTTTGCGAACTTCTTTTGCTTTCCTCGTGATTTACTTTGCTCGCAAAATATTTTTTGCTCGCAAGATGTATTTTCTCTCCACAATTTCGTAAGTTATCATTTGTTGTGTTATTCCGCTCCTACATCTTGCCTCTTTTTTCTTGAATATTGCTTTAAGAGCGATCTTTAAGAAAAAACTGTTGTAGTTGTTGGTGTAGTCTTTGATCTTTGTTGATGAAGGAACAAGCGAAAGAATATCAAACTCAAAAAGTATATACTTGCCTCTATTCTTTTGCGAAGTTCCGGAATGTTGCGAAGTAAATAAGAAGTCTCACCCTTGAAGTATAAGAAGTATGAAATATCCTTGATGAAGTATAAGAAGTACTCAATCCTCAAAATATATAAGAAGTATGAAGTATCCTTAAGAAGTAATAAGAAGTACTTAATCCTCGAAATATATAAGAAGTATGAAGTATCCTTAAGAAGTACTTAATCCTCTAAATGTAAGAAATATTGTGAACCCATCATGCGAACTCTCACTCCATGTTCTTTGCCTCATGCTATGCTGTAATGAAAATAAAAATTTAGATTAGTATTCAACATTTCTTTTATCAAAATTTCTTATTTTTTATTTATATGCTACTTCAAAATCTTTTTGTTTGTTTTGATTTCCTTTGTATGATCTATTTCATCTCAATTGACAAATATTTTTCCATGGAAATGATCCTAATAGGTACCCCCTCATATGACGCACTGAGGTGCTTTGCCTCTTACGAATGTTGCTTCGCGAGTGTACGCCATAAAGGTTTGCCAGCTACTACTCTCCATGTTGAATATCATATCATTGGAAACAAAGTAAATTTTTCAAGAGAAATATATAAATTGATTTGTGCGAGATGTTTTTCTCGGTTTCTTTTGTAATTGTGAAATCTTGAGATCTTTGTAATTGTATAATCTTTATAATCATGCGATTGAATCGCTTTTTGTAAATCAAATCAAAAATCTTTTATTTTTCGTAAGCAAAATAAAATGTTCAAGGAAAGAAGTACTTAGCTTTTGTGGTTTGTTGTTGTCTCTTGATCTGCCTCTTGTATAATGTTGCGTTATACCAACTGTTCTAACCATTTCTTGTGAAATATGTCCGTGAAATAATCTCCCATTTTCTTCTCGCGAAATAACCATAGATCTTGCGAAGTAAACTTTTGCATGAAGTAAACGAACGTTTGCGAAGTGTTGGTGCTGCGAATGTTCGCAACGTAAACATTTGTGAAGTGTAAAAGAGTAGTAGTGTTGGTCTTGCGAACGTTCGCAAAGTAAATATTTGCGAACTGCAAAGAGTAGAAGTGCGAATGTTCGCAAGATAAATATTTGCGAAGAAAGTTCTTTCCTATTCCCGCTGCGAAGTAAATCATCTTCACAGAGTTTGATTCTGGTCATTTCCTTAAACAAAGCAATATACTGTGAACCATTGGCTGCCTGGTTTTGTACCAAATCCGGCGAGTTGACCTGGATTGTGAGTTATTTTTTCTTCGTTGAATTTACGAGGTATTCATTCCTGAGTGAACTTCGCAGAACTTCTTATTTCTTGAATATTGACACCAACAATTACCTGCGAACCTTCTAGCGCAGGAAACAAGAAGGATTTCCTGTTCACGAAGTGGCATCGACTCTACTTCGCAGATCTATCTTGACAACAAATCTGAGTTTTTGATAACTAAACCATAAAGATAAGAAATGGATTCATTCCAAAGTGATTTCAACAGATCTTTTTTGGCAACTACGGCTGATTTTATCTCGATGTTTCCTTCGAATGTGATTGCCGACGTAGCTTTACATCTCCATATCCATTTTCCTTGGATTTCCGTGAATTGCTAATGATATTACTTTGCTGTATCTTCCAATTTTTCCCAAGAACTTGATAAACTCAGAGAAATGCACCACCAACAGTACCAGTTTCATGAAAATTTCTGGAACCAATAAGTTACAGGAAGGATAAATCCATTTAATCTGTCCCTGTTTCTAGCGCCAATTATGTAGTTGCGGATTATCTCACAACTACACCCTCATAAGAATCCATTAAAATGATTCCTAGATCTAATTAATTTGATATGAAACTAAGAATTAAAGTACTAAAATGATAAAAAGAGACACAAAGATTTTTACGTGGTTCGATCAATGTGATCTACATCCACGGTGCTTCACTAGTGATTGTATGTAATTACATGATTTTACAATTGAGACTCCATTAATGAATATTTGGAGCTCTAGTTTTTTGGGGAAGAAGATTATAAAGAAAATAAATCTCTCCTAACATTTTCTCTCTCCTCCTAAAATTATCCTCTCTCTCAAAATGTGTCTCCTATTTTTTCTTATGCCTAAATGGCTATTTATATGATTTTACAAAATGTTAACAACTAATCTTTCCTTCAACTTCGTACTTGAGAACTCTCCTGCGAACCTTCGCAACTTCACTTTGCGAACTTCTTTTGCTTTCCTCGTGATTTACTTTGCTCGCAAAATGTTTTTTGCTCGCAAGATGTATTTTATCTCCACAATTTCGTAAGTTATCATTTGTTGTGATATTCCGTTCCTACACCAAAAGTCGTTGACGAACTATCGATACGCATGTACATGTACTAGGTGCATGTACTGCAGCTTCAGACCTATAACACTTGCACCAGTATGTAAGATGGTACGTGTACTATCTTGTA
Source organism: Papaver bracteatum (assembly GCA_023529315.1). Classification (NCBI taxonomy): domain Eukaryota; kingdom Viridiplantae; phylum Streptophyta; class Magnoliopsida; order Ranunculales; family Papaveraceae; genus Papaver; species Papaver bracteatum. The sequence goes on from JAJJWX010003264.1 coordinate 1,023,192, forward strand.
TCCATATTTACAGTAGTTCTATATCTTTCTAATAATCAGTTTGAAACATTCCCGAATAACATCAATGACAAATATCACTGTTCCAGGATATTTTCAAATGATAATCTTGAATCGTTATTTAGGTCATAAACAATAAATTGTTCTTAACCAAATTCATCATATTTTGAACAAATATTCTTAAGCTTAGTCACACATATTTCGAGAATAATTAACAGATAATCTTGCCTCGAAATTTCTGTTGTACATGTAAAGTACACTTTATTCAAGCGAATTAGTCTTATAGATAAAAAAGGTAAAAATTTTAGTAATAGGTGGTCCACTCTTCACTTACCTTTTGTTGATGAATTTCTCCAAAAGCTTCGGTTGATCTTCCCCTTCAAACGGTAGAACGCAATATTGTCTGGTACTCAACTACACACTTCTATCCTAATCCAATACTTGACTAAATATAGAATACAAATCAAGATATAGTTTTGATCAACTAAATTTGACAACAAGCTTGAGATAACAACACTTGTGAGTTCGACCGAGCAATGCTCTAACATCACTGGAAAAGAACAAGGAGTGCAATTGAAAGTGATATCGAAGAAGGTGAAAGATGAGTTAAAGAAGTTGAAATTGTTGATGAAGATGAAGATAAAGAAGAAAGCAGTGAATCATCCCATTGATTCAAAGGAGGCTATGCGAGAAGCTGTAAGGGAGATATAGAGACAAAAGCGTGTGGAGGATATGATGTAAAAGTGGGCCGAGAAGAGACCGCCCAGGATATTTGCTCGAACCATGCCAGAGGCTTTGAATATAGATTCCGACGATGAGAAGATACCGGATTAAGACACGAGATGGTAATCCTATGGTCGTTGAGGATGAGAAAAATGGCATGAAGGAGGATAATGAGAAATATGGAGATAATGAGAAGAACATTGAGGATGAAGATGATGATGAGGGTTATAACTTTGATGCTTCAAGCAGCAGTGATAGCGTACATGACTTTTATTATTATGAGGATGGGGACTTTGAGAGCGACTACGAGGATTATTAATGGTGATCATATGAAGAGCATCAAAAGAACCCTTAGATGATAAATATTGGAGATTAAGTTTATAGAGATTTCTCGTGCTGCTTCGTGAAAAAATACGATGGTTTTGTTGGTGCTTGTTGTAGTTGGGGTTGAAGAAAGTAACTAGTTTTCCATTTTCTGTCATCTTTTGAACCAGAGTATTGTTTAAAGAAGATTTTTTGAAAAGGAAAGATTGAGAATGATGAATATCTTAAGGTTGGTTTTGTTGGTGTTAAATGATTGGTACACAACATAGATGTGGTAAAAGTGTTCGCGCTAGTAGTACTATTAAAAATATAATTTTGTTTTATGCTTTGGTGAATTAGGACTTTGGCGGTTTGGCAGTAGTTATGTGAATGTTACTTTTGGGTATGGAAATTACAGTAAGGGGAAGAACAATAGTTTGGGTTTTTACTTGAACATAACTGAATGTAATCAGAAATGTTTTGTTAATGAATTTGTAATGGGAAAACTGGGGATATGCAACAAAATCGACTGTCATCTTGGGGATATGACCCAAGATTCCAGTTTTTGGGAATATGCCCCAGCCGTCCAAAATTCCATCCAAAACCATTAAGTAGTTGATATTCGCACACACTTAGGATTACATATGCGAGTTAAAAAATAAATATACTATATGCTAGCACCTTTACAAGGTTCAGGAGCATATTCAGACAGAAAAAACCTCGAAGAAATTAGAGAGAAAGTTCATATACATTTGAGATAAATGGACTATTTAATGGTTTCCTGACGAAAACCGTTACTTTGGGGCATATTCCCAGAAACTGGAATCCCGGGGCATATCCCCAAGATGACAGTCGATTTTGGGGGCATATCCCCAATTTTTCCATTTGTAATTGATGTTGCTAAGTGTGATACTTAATCTTGAAAATCTGAAAGAATTGAGTGATTGGGTTTGCAAATGTTATAAGGAAATTGAGAACCAGGATTATCGAATGGGTGATTAAATTGTTGTTGAATTAAAATTGGGTAAAGTTCATGACCGCGAAAAAATATAGATTCAGAAAATGAAGAACAAATACTTGCTTACGTCATGATGACTGAGAAAAGCCTTTTTCTGAGTTACTTATTTATTGGAAATGGATAAAATCGAGAATAATCTGCCATGTATATTATCAAAAATATCCAAACCATTTTATTTTTTTGGGTGGGGGGTGGGTGGGTGAGGAAGATATGGACCATATGGTTGTGCCCAGGTTCATATCCCGTCTTATATATACCAATAATACTATGACATACTATAGTTTTGAAAAATGAAAATCGTATCAAATCACAATTTTACACGCTCAAATTTGCTTCATGCATGTGTACGTCATTTATGTCGGGTGCTGCAACGGTGTTGCTCCCTCTGTTTCTAAAAAATAGGTTAGTTTGGTTGTTTTTTTCTGTAAGTTTAAAATGCATTCAAAGATAGCTAACTTTGGGAGTTAGTAATCCTTATATCTTTTCTAGTAGAGTTTTCTAATATAGAGTTAAGGTTCTTATCTCTCACATTAGATTTATCTACTTCTAAGCTTGAAAAAATACAGATAGGTGGACTATTGTCCCAATTGATAAGTTTAATAAAAGATTTTGCTTCCTTGGCTAAAGTGTCTGCCACATGGTTTGCAAGTCTAGGAATATAAAAGAAACCCAAAAAGTTTTTGTATTTGTTAAAATTACATTTTGCTTCATCCATCAGAGCATGATTATGCCATTCAATTTGAGAAGGATTCCCATTCAAGTAATCAATGATATTTTTGCAATCTCCTTCCACGCTGAAGTTGGTCCATCCTTTCTCTAAAGCCCATTTAGATCCTTTGTAGATTCCTAGGGCTTCTGCTTCTTCAGGGGTAGATGCTGAGAGAGAGCCTGCTCTTCCATGTTTACATTCTCCTGTATCATTCCTAAGAATTAAAGAAAAACATGCAGGCAAGATACTTGAAATCCAAGCAACATCAATATTAAGTTTCAATTGAGATTTCCTAGGTGGTATCCATTTAGGTATCTCTACTATGATTATAGTTATCTGCCCAGAATAATTGTTATCTTTGTTCCAGAATAATTGTTATCTTTGTTCCAGAATTGTAAATATCTCAATATGTCTAATCCTAATTGAGCACTTGTTTGCTGTTTATTCTCAAAGACTCTGTTACATCTTTCCTTCCATAAGAACCAAGCTTTTGTCAGGAGTGTTTCTGTAGATATAATTAGGTTTTTCCTTCCTATCCAGTCCTTACAAATATTTAAGAAAGTTATGTTGTTGTGAAAATACAGAGTGACTGGTGATGGTGCAGTTTCCAAGACAGCTTTAGCAAAAGGGCAAAAGAGAATGATATGTTCTAGAGATTCAGGTTCATTACAACCAAAGGAGCAGTTAGGATCAACATCATCCATAAATTTTGAAAGTTTCAAGTTTGTATAGATAGCATTATGCAAACATTTCCAAGCAAATTTTTTTATTCTTTGAGATTCCATAAATGAGACCAGAAGGAATCTGGTTGCCCTAAGTTATAATGATCTACATTTCTTTCATTAAGCTTATTTTACATGGATTTTACTGTAAAGGATCCAGAACTTGTAAGAAGCCATCTAAGGGTGTCAGACTTACCCTTGGCTATTCTAATGTTGCAAATTTTCCTAGCTATTGCAGCTGGGAAATGTTCGAAAATAATTGTAGGATTTCACTTCAAAGTAGAAGGACCTATAAAGCAACAAATGATAGTTGGTAGTTGTTTTAAAACTACTAAGGTTATTTGCTAATTCAGGTATCCATTTATCTTCCCAAATATGCACACTATTTCCATCTCCTATTTCCCATATGATGTTTTGTTCAACCAGCTCAATTCCTTTTCTAATACATTTCCAGATCAAAGATCTAGTAGAAGGGGTTTTATCCCTAAAAATTGAAGTATTTCTAAAGTATCTAGGTTTTAGTTGTGTCACCCACAGTGCTTTTGGTTATGTTAGTAATCTCCAAGCTAGTTTTGTAATCATTGCTAAGTTGAACTTGTGTGCATTTCTAAAGCCTAATCCTCCATTTTTTAAGGGTTGCATAAACAAGAGTAAGACTTAGGATAATAACCTTTATAATTAGTCTCTTTCCCCCACCAGAAATCTCTTTGTAAGGTATCTATTTTCTCAGTAATTTTCTTAGGCAGAATAAAACAACTCATTTGAAAGCTTTCCATACTGGATAAAGTTGCTTTATTGAGAACCATTTTACTGACTTGTGCCAGAGTTTTTCCAATCCATCTTTGAATTCTTTGCTCCATCTTTTTTACTATTAATTCAAATAGTTGAATTTTCGCTCTACTTATAAAAAGAGGAGTTCCTAGATAAGTATCCTTTGGGTTTATTTTCTTTATCTTTAGTAATTTGCTGATCATCCTTTGATGTTTAGGTTGCACTTTTCTACTAAAGAAAACTCCATATTTTTCAAAGTTTATCAATTTTCCTGAAGCTTTACTAAAGGATTCTATAAGAGTATGAATATTATGACTCTCCTAAGGTCATCTCTAATGAAAAGAAGATAGTCATCTGCAAAAAAACAGATGAGAAATATGGCTATTTTTTGGAGTGATTTTCATTCCATGAATTATTTTCTCATCTTCACCATTCAGAAGAAGTCTAGAAAAAATTTCCATACAAATGATAAAAATATAAGGAGAAAGAGGATCTCCTTGTCTAAGACCTCTAGTGGGTTTGAAATAATCATCAGGGCAACCATTTAGCAAGACTGCTATTGAAGAGGTTGAAATGCATTGATGAATCAAATTGCAAAATTTAGAATCAAAATCAAAGGCTTTCGTAGCATTGATTAGGAAATCCTAGTCAACTCTATCAAAAGCCTTGGACATATCAATTTTAATTCTCATTCCAGCATGCTTCACTTTCTTTTTCTTGAAGGAATGAATTTTCTCTTAGGAAACGATAATATTATCAGAAATTTGCCTTTTAGATAGAAATGCATCTTGAAATGGGGAAATGAAGTTATTTAGTAGGGGTTTAATTATATTAGCTAGAATCTTAGTTATTATTTTGTAAATAGTATTACAAATCCCTATGGGTCTGAAACCACTAGGGTCTTTAGGGTGTCTACTTTTGGGGATTAGAAACATAAAGGTTTTATTGAAGTCAGAATGTAAACATCCAGTGGAGAAAAAGTGTTGAACAGTAGAAATGACTTGTTATCCTACGGTTTACTAGTTTAGTTTGAAGAAACTAGCTGGGAAGCCATCCGGTCCAGGTGATTTATTTGGTTTAAGTTTTTTTATAACTGATCAAATTTCAACACATGAGGGAACTGAGTTGAGAAGAATATTGTCATCTAGAGAAATGCAAGGAGAAATGTTCATAAAGAGATCCGAATAGGCAAAGGAGCAGAAAAAAGATTAAGGAAATAATCAGACAGAGTAACTTGGATTTCAGATCTTTTGAAAGTTAATTCATTGTTGCTTCTTCTAATGCATTCTATATTATTCCACTTTCTTCTTTTCATAGTTTTGGTGTGAAAGTACTTGGTGTTTTTCTCCCCTAATTGGATCATATTATCTCTAGATTGTTGTTTAGCTATTGCTTCCTGAGTAGCATATAGTTGTTCTAGGTGAGACATCTTTTCCTTAATCTTTTTATCTTTCTTATGCACATGCAGAGAAGAATTTAGATTGTCTATTTGGGATAAAACTTTTTTAATCTATTTAGAAGGTAGTCCAAAGATATGTTTCTTCCAATATTCAAGATTAGACTGAAGGGATTTAAGATTCTGAATTAAAGATTTAGGTAGTGAATCTCCAATGATGTGATTCCAAGTTTCTTTAATTGTTTGGACACAAGATCTTTCCTTTTGCCAAGTGTCATAAAACTTGAAGGTGTATCCTAACTTGACTGATGTAATATCTAATTTTAATGCTATTGGGAAATGATCAGATCTTACTACCACCAAGTGTGAAAGTTCATAGTTTTATGAAATTGAGTACTCCACTCTATATTAGCTACATCTCTATCTAGTATTTATTGGATGTTATCAACACCCTCTCTATGGTTGTTCCAAGTAAAATCATAACATTTATAGCCTATATATAGCATGCCAGCATCGTTTAATATATTTTGATAATAGCTACAATCTGTCTTTTTAAAGGGCAATCCTGAAAAAGCGGGGGTCTAACAACCACACCCAATATTTCGAATTAGCAATCTGTATGGACAAACTCCAATATACTTTTATGAGAATCAACTAGACAGTTAGACTCAATCAATAGAAAAGTATATCAAATAGTTTATATCTCTATCTCTTGATTTAAATCTTACTCAAGCAAACAACGAGTCTCAATTTAAATACAAGAGAGATAACTTGGATGGTATCAAAGACCAATATCCAAGTGTCAATCAATTTAAATCAACAACCAAAAGGTTGGATATTCTAATTGATTGAACAACGCACAACCTGTATTATTTCAATTATATAACAAATATAATGCGGAAAAGAAATAACACAGACACCAGAATTTTGTTAACGAGGAAACCACAAATGCAGAAAACCCCTGGGACCTAGTCCAGATTAAACATACATTGTATTAAGCCGCTACATACACTAGCCTACTCCAATATAACTTCGGTCTGGACTGTAGTTAAACCCCAATCAATCTCACACTGATCCAAGGTAGATATGTTCTCATATGCCTCTGATCCCAGCAGGATACTACGTACTTGATTCACTTAGATGATCTCACCCACCAGTAAGAGTTACTACGACCCAAAGTCGAAGACTTTAATAAACAAATCTGTATCACACAGAAAAGTCTATGGTAATAGATAAATCTGTCTCCCACGAATATACCTACGAGTTTTGTTCCGTCTTTTGATAAATCAAATGAACAGGAACCAATTGATAAACCAGACTTATATTCTCTAACAACATCTCAGTATTATCAATCACCTCACAATAGTCTTAATCGACGCAGCGAAAAAAGATATTATGGAATCACAAACGATAATACGAAGATGTTTGTGATTTTTTTTTATCTTGCCTATCGGAGATAAAAATATCAAGCCAGTTATTACAATTGTACTCGTATGATAGAAATAGCAAGATTAGAATACACAACTACAATAAAAGTAGTATCGGTTTGGCTTCACAATCCCAATGAAGTTTTTAAGTTGTTAACCTGGTTTAGAAGAATAAACCAAAGGTTAAAGGAAAATTAACTCTAGCTTAGCATAACTAGTATCACACAGAATGTGTGGGGATTAGGTTTCCCATTTGCTAGAGTTCTCCCTTATATAGTCTTTCAAATCAGGGTTTGCAATCAATGTTAGCTTAGTAACAAAGCATTCAATATTTACCGTTAGATAAAAACATGATTAGATTCAAGCTAATATTTATCAACCGTTAGATCGGAAACATAACTTGTTATACACACATGTAATGCACGTTTGTGGGCTTATGAAAACCATACCTAAACTTGTACATTAATTGGTTCAACAATAGTTAACCAAATGGTTAGCCATATGATAACTTTCATGTCAACCATATTCTTCTTCACCGTAACTAGTTCAAATGACTCAAATAAACTAGTTAGAGAGTTGTTCAATCAAGGAAATCTCATGTACTACACAAGACACAATTGAAGCAAAAAAGATTTGATTCACTCGAATCGGTTTATGAACTATATAGCCACAGTTTGCAATTTTATTCCTTAGTTTATAAAGATAAGTTCACAAACATTGTTTTTAGACATAACCTACTCAAGTTCGCGGATGGAGTCCCCAACTCCAGCAGAAATTCTTGGGTTTGAGAACTTCGCTAGTCCGCGGACTGAAGATCACGTACTTCTCCGGTTCTCTTGATCAACAAAGTTCGCAAAATTTGGTTCAAGGAATAAGGACTTATACATATATGTATTTCCACAACAATGCTTATATCCTCTATTGGTTATATTGTCTAAATTCTCATTTCAATCATTGAAACATTCTCAGAGGACGTTATATAGTTGTTATTCATAAACCATTTTTCGTAAGAGCAATTTTCAAAGTGATTGAAACTTAACATGACTTTCGTCACTAGGTAAAGATGAACTTGGCTAAAGCAAAAGATTTACCAACACATATTTCGACCGAGCAATGCTCTAACAAATCCTCCACATTTATCTTCTTGACTGGGAATCATATTAAGATCTCTTAATAAGTCCCAAGGTATTTATTTTTTATCTACTTGTTCAGCTATTTCTGCAAGAAAATCCCAAGCTATATTTCTATTATTTGGATATGGACTGCCATAGAAGCAAGTAAGAATCCACTTATTGGTTTCCGAATTAGTTTGCACTAATATATTTATCATATTTATATTCCAATGGACAATTTTATATGAGAAACCATATACCCAAGTAAGGTTAGTCCTCCTGCTAGTCCTATAGGGTTTATTATATGAGTATTCGGGTAATCTTTGAGTAAGTTTTTAACTAGATGTTTCCGTTTCTTAGTTTCAGACATGAATAAAATTTCAGGCTTATCTTTAGAAATCAAATAATTTAGGTGATTTTGAGTGAAGGAATTTCCACATCCTTGCACATTCCAAGCAATGATTTTCATATTGCTAAATGTTCACTAGCAAGTCAGTGCTCTAGAATTCTAAAATTCTATAAGGAGCTAATTTTACTTAAAAAGAAATCACTAGAACCAAGCAAAAGTAAAATTCAATCTAATTCTTGGAAGCAATTAATACTAACATCATAGGATTGAAAGCAGTTTACACTAACATGCATGCAAGATTTATCCAATTATTAGCAAATTAAATAATTATGAGATTTTAGGGAATTAGGGTTACCTGGAATCCAACTCCTTGCTCAGATAGGGAGTCCAAAATGAAGGGTACTGGTGAAATTACATTATCTTCCTATTTCTGCTTCTTAAGATTAGAGCCGTATTGATTAATGGGCGGCAGTAAATCCGAATCCGAAACAAAAATGCGCAATCCTTCAAAAGAGGAGGAAGAGAGAAATTCTGGGATTGCAATGTTAAATGCAGACTTAGGCTGAGTTCTAAGAGATGTAGATGATGAATGTATGATGAGATTTGAACTATTATGAGATGCAATTAAAGAGGATGAATCAGATCCCCCAGAAGCAGTAGAAGATAAATTTTCTTGATCATCTTTAAAGGAAGAAGAGGAGAACTACAATCTTCTATTAACCTGAATTGGGACAATTACTGGGTATAGACTAGTTTCACTAAATGGAACCAATTGTATGTCTTTCTCCGGAACCAAAGAATATTCCATTGGTTCCATAGAGTTAACGACTCTATAGGTTTTCGAGTTACCCGATTCCACCGATTCAGAAAGCGAGTCATTCAAAGGGGTATGTTCGCTTACCTAAAATAGAACTAAAAGCTAAAGGCATGTCCTCATCATAAGTGACAGGTCCTAAGACTTCATAGGATTGATTTTGAGCTTGAGCAGATGATCCAATATCTTCCCGCACTGGATGTTCTTCACGGAATAATTCAAATAATGTTTTTGTATTACCTGGGATATCTAAAAAGATTTACACTGATTCCATGTTTCCATGAGCATCAACATTGTCTTTGGGGTTCCATATTTGGATCGGGGTATTATTGAGCCAGAAAGTATCTTCTCCTATAGAAGGAGAGTGTATAGATATATCATATATATCCTATAGAGGCCTATGCTGCAGGATAGCACATTGATTGATTTTATGACCAAAACGAGCACAATGGTTACAAAACTTAGAAGGAAGGTTATGGTAGGTAAACACCAATTCTCTAACATGGTATTGTTCTACCTTGACTAGTAACTTTAAGACTAAAGGATTTTCAATGTTAACCCAAACTAGAACTCTTGGTTCACAATCAAAGTTCCCATTCCCATTACATAGTTGACTAACCACACCTACTTTACTGGCTATCAAACCTAATCTCTCTCCTATTATGTGTTCCCTCCTACAATTAGAAATACTAGCCCACAGAGGGATTTCTTTGACTATATTTGTGAAGATTTGTATACCCGGAATAGCTGAAGTAGCAGAGAGAACATTGCCGTATGGGTACCATGGACCATTCAAAGCAATTCATTTCAAATCTCCCGCCGTACGAAATGTTAAGATGAACAGGTTAGGGTTAGTTTCTCTGACTTGGAAAAAAATATTATTGCCCCAGAAATAACGCAGCACTACTCTAATATCCTCTACCGAGTAAAACTCAATTGAGAAGATTCTAGCTAAGATATTGTTTTTTTTAATACCGTAGTCTCTCATTAAGGAAGGAGTTAATGGGAGAATACCTACATTTGTGTAGTTGGCATAACGTTGATCTACAGATAAGCCACTAAGATGCTTGTATAAATTATAACTACAATTTATAATGAGAAAGAAGAGATAGTTGGTAAATCACTAAGCCAGATTTTATTTGAATGATAGAGAACAAAGAAGAGAATAAGATCGGGCAGCTCAGGTAGATTTTAAGAGGAAGAGAGAAGTAAACTATCTATCTAAGAAGTAGGGGATAGAGAACTAATGGCTTAAGAGAAGGATGCTTTTAAATATACTCCTACACTTAAATCTCAAAAGACTAACATTAAAAAACCAAAAGATCTACTTTATTTTAAATCTCAACCAATAGTGACTCGACAACCAAATTTTGGTAAAGGGGTCAAAAGTAACGTTTGAAGACAATAAATGCATTAACATAGAAACTCGAAAAACCTCACCTCAGGGACAGAAGCTAAACCATTAGAGACGCAAACCATTACAGAGATTTAATGCATGCAGCCGGTAAGGCAGTACTCTATGACTAATCAACAAAAAAGAATAGAAGGCTACAAGGCTAACATAAGGGGAATTAAATGCGATTAAATTATGATGAATGGAACAAGACTAGATTCATAGCCTGTTAGGATGATGATTCTACTAGAATAAAATCTTTTACTAGATATGCATATATCGATTTAATGTTAGATATACACTAAGAAAAAATTATCTGATTAGGCGAGAAGCACAAGAAGATTAGACGTCTAAACTTCAACAAGTCTCAAACGTAAAGAAATTGCTAAAAATTAAATGTTACAAGAAAGATTAATGAAGAATTAGGCTATAAAAAGCCAAACACCGATGCCTTTACATACATCACGAGAAGAAGAAAAGAAGGGGTCAGAATACAAAAAAATTAAGAATAAGAATGGATTGTAATCACTTCAGGATCCCAATTGGTGTTACAATTTCATCTACTAAGGTAATCCGCTGCAAGGAATGGAAACTTCATAGGATTCAGTACTATCGATGCCTAGTTTGTCATCGAGAAACGTTCATGTATCCAGCCCAAGCACAAAGACTAGCTCTGTGCAACTTGATCCTGGAAGAGAAATCTAGATTAGGAGCTCAAGCAATTAAGGACTTATAGACAAGGTTAGCTACCGGAGTACCAGTAACCTGCAATTACTTCCTTACTGAGTATCCTCCCAGAATGGATTATGCTTATGTTCACGAGAAATCTGCTATTTATCAACAGGAAAGAGTCGGAGAAATAATAATTGTTGAAGATTTCAAAGAAGAATAGTGTGGCATATCACTATCTATCAGCCTCAACAGAAAAGAAGAATAAGATGATCCTAGAAACGTAATCTAATTATTTCATGTTATTTGTTATGGGTTGTTGTTTTCTTTCATTTTACTCTACTTGATGTATGTTTTTTAGTCTGTCTTAGAGTCTTCGTTATGAATCTATGAGTTTTAAGAGATCTGATGTTTAAATGCTTATGTGCTCCCAAAAGTTAAAACATACAATAGATGAATCTCTACCTATTTAATGAACCGGAGAAATACTCAGTATGCACATATGCTCTACCTAATGAAGGAATCGATGATGAATTTAAAGTGCAAATATGCTCATACTGTAAGAAATTTACAGTTGGACTTAACTATGTATTATATGAAGTTCTAACTCTAATATATGAAAGTCACTCCTATTGAGTTCTTCTAAATCAAGGATGGGACTGAAATAAAAACTGAAAGATTCGGATTCTACTATCTGCCAAGGAACAAAAAAAAACAAAAGAAACTGTAGATTGAAATGATGATGGTTGTGCCCCTTATTTTGGTCTCCATCTGGCTCCGGGTCGAATTCCAGATAGGGAGATCTACTCAGGGAACATAGATCAAAGAAGAAGAGGAAGAAAGTGGAATGGGAGAAGAGGATGAAGGAAACTAGCCATTGGAGGGAGGAGAGAGGGTAGAGCGTTTTTTTCATTTTCTGTTTTGATTTCAAGGTTAGGTTAGTTTTGCTTGCACAAGAATTTAAAGAACTATTCATTATAACCATTTTTTCATATTCTTTTTTACTTTATTCTTGGTCTCATTGATATAATAAGAGCACCTCCAATGCAAGTGGTAAAGGTCTTAAATTGAATGACACCTAGGATTTAAGACTTTTTGCACCAAATTTCCATCTCCAACACAAGGTCAAGGTCATAGACATAGATGACATGGCTAAATGGGGGTGATGGAGAAAGTCTAAATAAGACTTTCTGTATGACCTTGGTCTTAAATCCAAATCATCATTTTGTCTCTAAATTAAAATAAAGTTTGTTAGATAATACCTTGGAGGTTGGAGATCAACTTAAGGTAAAACGTTTTATATTTATATCTTTTTGTCATTTAGTAATGATCCACACATAAAAATATGTTAATTAGGCCTCCACATAGGATGACCTTGACCCTTTGCATTGGAGATGCTCTAATAGAGAGAGAATGGATAGAGAAGTGGTCCCCTCTTTATATTAAGAGAAAAAAAATGATCCTTCTACGGGGAAGTTAGCAAACTAACGACATTTGACTTTCTAAATATGGAAACAAGCTTATTTTTTTGATATGTCCATATAAAGATGATAGGTGTAGAATACACCTAATTTACTAACAAGTAGTTATGCTTTCTTTGCTATTTTTCTTGTGAATTTTGTATTTTACGTGTGTTTTTGAGTTATTAGGTACTCTGGAGAGGAAAAGAAGAAGAAATTGCCAAAATTGAGCAAAAAGGGCAGAATTGTCATTTCATAGGGAGAGAACTATCTGGAGTCCAGTCAAGGTTAAAGGGAAAATCTTTTTGGGAAGAATTATAAAAGGCAGCCAACACAGGTTAAGGGGAGGCCAATTGGCTAGCCCTTATCAAAAGTGACCATCTACTATGAGCACCCAATCTATGGGTGTATTTTAGCGATGGGGTGTCATCATCCTACCCTAATCTATAACCCTATGATCGAGAGGCTCTTCTCTCATTCAGTTCTACCAGAAATTGAGAGAGACGAAAAGGGCGTTATTCTTTGTACTATTTCCAAGAGAGATTGAGAGACGAAATCAAAGAATAGATCGACGAAAATAGAATTGAGATCGAGAAATGGATGAATTCGAGAGAAGATTGGTGAAGAACCTAGTTGTTGCTGAATCGAAATTGTGAATTGGAAGCTGTAAATCGAAGAGGGATTATGAAGAAATTAGGTTCTGATGGTGGATGGTAATTGATTTTGAACTGATTCTAAAGCCGCAGAAGAAGAATTAGGAGATGGATTGTTATTGGTGGATGAGTTGAGAGGTTCAGATGGACAGAAACTAAGTAGATGGGTTTGAGAAGCAATTGGATATGGTGAGTATCATGGGTTCGATCTATGTATGAAGATGATTCTGGTGCTATTGAATTCAGAGATTGAGAAGAAGATGTGATCGATGTTTGAAACTGAACTGATTTGAAGTTGTAAAAAGCAAATGAAGAAATGAGTTCTCATCTGTATGGGTTACAATGGAAGTTTCGGTGATTGAGAGAAAATGGGTTGTGACCTGAGATGATTTGAAACTTTGTTGAATGAATGTGTTATTGAATTGAATAGATGTATGTGCTAGGTTTTGTACAGGGATTGAAGACTATAGATCGGCCTGAGAAAGTCCTGTAAACGAACGGAACTCTGCCCAAATTTCTCATTCGGCGAGTTGAATTGAGCCGGCGATGACCGTTCCAGAACGATCCCGATGAGCCGATCCAATCAGTTAACTCAGGCCAGTAAGCTCAGTGAGACCGAGTAAGACAGATGACTTGGGCTAGCTGACTTCCTACCTTGACCCAGTGACTGGCGACTGACCATTAGTTTGAACCGTTTGACCGTTAATCTTTGACGGTTGACCAACGGAATATTCTGTCGACAGAGAGGAATCTCAGGTTACCGGCGACGACGGATTCCGACCAAAAACCCAGTTTTCTGGTGAACCAAAAGTTGCAGAATTTTGTGTGGATTTCTCTCATGGAATGTGAAGACTTGGGCTTGGAATTGAATGAAGAATTGAGCTTGGATTTGGAAAGAGAAGATGGAAGATTTGAGAAAGGCTTGGATTTGGAAATTGAAGTGCTAAAGGAAAGGGATTCTATTCCTTGGAAGATATGGAGAGCATTGAAGCCTATAAATAGAGAAGTTCTCTACTTTTCTATACACACTTACACACACTTTTGCACACTTCTACACACACAACACTTTTCTTTTCTTTATTCTTTGTGTGAACTCCTTAACATGAGTAACTAATTTTATTGATTGAGGATGAATTCCTAGTTCTTAACATGTTTTGAGTTTTGTTTCAAATCTACTTTGAATTTTCACATGATTATCGTTTGTTTTTACTAATAGGAATGTTTATACATTCATGGTTGATTCCTGATAAAGCAACATCAGGAATCTAAAGAATAAGCAAAAGACAAAGAAAACAAACCAAAAAATCAGTAGCAAACTAGCCCTGAAATCTAAACTATCAACAAAATCACAAGCCTACACAAAAACAAAGGCCTACCAGTAATATTTTCTCTCCTACCTTTACCGAGTACTGAGCCTAGCACCTCTTTTGGCAAGATTATCAGTAGAGAAATTTATCTCTCTGTACATATCGACAAATTTAATGTTTTCTCACCTTATTACCGAAAATGCTACCCAGATCCCGCATTTATACACCAGAGAAATACACTACTATGTGGCGTCTACGCATCACACGGACCCAGCAAAAAGAAAAGTTAGGTGGGCGATTTAATCGGGAGAGGAAATGTCAAAATTAAGTAAAATCGTGAGAGATAAAAAAGAGTAATTATCTTATCTTTCAACTAATATCCGTGCAGAAAAGGAAAGTCATTTACACTATTCAGATCTAAGAAATTTCTTCACTAAAATCCATGATTTTCTCGCATCCTTAAGGAACATGGAAGAAAATCCCGGAGAATCTTATCACAATAATGGTAAGTTAAAATTGATTAACTTAATTAGTTTGATTTCTAAATAATTACAGTAAATTTTCACAAATTGAATGAAAATATGTTTACATATCTGTTACTTTACTGTTGTGTATGTTAAGGATGTTTCAATCCCGATCTGTTAGAATGATGATAGCAAAAAATCAGGATCATAGTCTTTACTAGTTTTGATATTTGTTCAATCATAAGTTTTTTTCTTTCTTTTATCAGTTCAATATTTGTAGTGCATGATCCTTATAAAATATTCACTACCCACAACGCATAATCCATGTTTTTTTTTCTTTTTTTATTGAAGCATTCCCATATGTTAAATACTCACATGCCCAGAATATTTTTTGTTTGAAAGATTAGTTAAATAAGTAAAATCATACGAAAACTTTCTTGTTTCTTTTCATTTTTGGGACCACTTAAATTTTGTTTTTGTCTGTTTATGAAACATATCTTTTTCCTTTTAAGAGGATGAAAAGGACAATAGTTTTGATGGAAATGATGAAATAAAACCTCTGGTAGGGATGACTTTTGATGAACATGAAGATATGTTTCAGTTTTACAAAGAGTATGCTAGAAAATTGGGATTTCCCGTCCGGAAAAGATCAAAAAGGACTAACGTTGACGGCATTACAAGAAGTGTGACTTTTGCTTGTTCAAAATCAGGTGAACATGAAATCCAAACTCAAAATCAAACTAAGCCACATGGGACAATCAAAAGTGGGTGTACTGCTCATATTATTGGGAGAAAGCAAGTAAGTGATAATAAATGGTATATTTCAGTAGTACATCTTGAGCATAATCATGGATGCAACCCCGATGATGCTCGTTTTTTAGGTGTAATCGTAAGGTCAGTGGATCATTAAGACGACAAGTTGACCTTAATGATCGAGTTGGGATTTCAATCAATTTATTTTTTAACGCGGTTGTTCTTAAGTATGGTGGGTATGAAAAGACAGGATGAAATCTAAAATATGTGAGAAATGCAATCAATGAAGTAAGAAATTCACGGCTTGGTGATGGTGATGCAATGTCTGTTATGAAATATTTTGCAAATATGACCACCGAAAATTCAGGTTTTTATTTTGCAATTCAGGATGGTGATAAAAGAAACTTAGAGAATGTATTTTAGGACGATGGTTTGAGCCGAGAAGCTTACAAGGAGTTTGGTGAAGTAGTTAGTTTTGATACTACGTATTTGGTAAATAAATATGATATGCCATTTTCTCCCTTTGTTGGCGTTAATTATCACGGGCAAACAATTTTACTTGGACGTGGCTTGGTTTCGACCGAACTACAGAAACATTTGTTTGGTTATTTAGTAAGTGGTTGGAGTGTATGTCAGGAAATGCTCCCAAGGCAATAATAACCGACCAAGCAAAATCAATGCAGAATGCCATCAAAATTGTGTTTCCAGAAGCTAGACATAGGTGGTGCATATGTCATATAATGAATAAACTTCCTGATAAATTTGGTGTGTACAAGAGATTTTCTGATATTACTTGTGACATGAGGGCTGCAGTATATGATTCACAAACTCCGGAAGAGTTTGAACAATTATGGGATTGGATGCTGGAGGCATATGATTTGGGAGATCACAAATGGTTGTCTGACTTGTAAGAAGAAAGAGAGATGTGGGTACCATGTTACCTAAAAAATATATTTTGGGCAGGGATGTCAAGTACTCAAAGAAGCGAAGGTGTAAATGCATTTTTTGATGGATATATAAATGCAAGGAATACGCTAAAATAATTTGTGGAGCAGTTTGAATTTGCATTAAGGGACAAGGTGGAAAAGGAAGCGAATGTTGCTACATCTCTAAAAAGCATCCCCATTGTAACTGAATACCCAATGGAGAAACAGGTTCGTAACTTGTACACAAACTCAAAATTTAAAGAATTTCAAGTTCAATTGTTAAAGATGTGTAGATGGTGGATTTTTGACAAGGGATAAAATCGTAAAACCATAATTGTACATACTTTTGATCCAGCAATCAGATGAGTATTGAGGCTCATGTCTCTCACTGAAGCATGAAATTCATGCCGCAAAAACCTCTGATTGAGAATATTGTCCCTCAGAGCATATGTAGATGTGTAGTCTCTCAACTGAGGCAACGACATATCTCATGAATACTGAGCAATTTCAGTAATCACTTTTATATAGAATCGAATGATTGGACTGCTCCTAGACAGCTTGCCTGCTAGTATAGAGCAATAACGTCTTCAGGATGTAACAATGTTTTCCCTGACTATATAAAAGACATGTGTATAGAATCATTATGATTGGACGGCTCCTAGATAGCTTTCCTGCTAGTATAGAGCGATAACGTCTTCAGGATGCAACAACGTGTTTTCCATGACTATACTATACGTAATAAATATGACGCTTCAACTAGCTCATATCGCTCGATTATCGAATAATTAATGTTCATAGACGATCGTGCTAGTATAGAGCTATCAATTAATTATTTCTAAATCACTAGATTCATTAACTGAAACCGTAGAAAATATTCTACATTCTTCATAATATTTCATTACTTCAATTCGTGGTATTCCCAACAGAATTCCATGGGTTAGTGATAAATATTCAATGTACGGGCATTTGAGGTATCTTCGAGTAAGCCTCGACCAAAATGGTGTAAATGTACTCGACAAATAATGCATTAACAAACACCTGAATGAACAAACAAGTATTTCAAAATACGACGAGACGATTAACCTATGCAAATAGGAAAGAAAATAATAAAATATTCACCAAGACGCTGAGGGACTGGACCCACCGGCCAGCCAGTCATGCCGTGGCCAGTCCCACGCCCAATTTTATATTTTATCTATTTTCTTTGATCTCATGAAAATCCCTTCATTTGTTTTAAGGAAACTCCTCCGTTTCATGGTGTTTCCTTCGCATCAAGGAAATAATATAAAATTGGGAAAGGTGTCATGGGACCGTGTCTATTAGCCGGACGACCAGGCCCTAGTCATGGCCGGTCCCACACCTCATGGTTCCTCAATATTTTATTATTATTTCCCTAATCCCATGAAAACTCCTTAATCTCATGATATTTCCTTGATCCCATGAAAATAATACTCCCTCCGTTCCATTTTACTTGATGTTGTAGAAATTTTCACGCAGATTAAGAAACAACATAGAGAGTATTTTTTTCTAAATTTTCCCTTATTGATAGCTTCCTAAAAATTTAAATCACCTAGTTTTTAGTTTCAATATTTAGTGTAAATTACGAATCCCGTTGTAATTTACTTGGGATAGAGTATTTATCCTCCATGGAGTGGATTTAACAACTAGAATAATTATCCATCTACTAATATTAATGAAAATTAATGGTATGGTATGATTACAAGGCAAGGGAAAATTAGTGAGAATTTGGGAAAAAAGCTTAAACACTCATCTATTTTGGAACATAAAAAGAACCCTAAAAAAAACAAGTAAAATGGAACGGAGGGAGTATAAAATTAGGGAAACCCGTGTGACCAGGCCCTAGCTAGCCCACACATCCCATTTTATTATTATTATATTTTTCATGTTTCCATAATCCCATTAAATTCCTTGATTTCATGATGTTTCCTTCAAATTATGAAAATTCCTTCAAATCATGAAATAATACATAAAATTAAGGAAAAATCTCGGGACCGGGCCCTAGCCGGCCAACCATGCCCAAGCCGGTCCCACACGTCCCTTATTTTTTTATTATTATTTTTTATGTTTTCCTCATCTAATGGAAACTCCTTGATTTCAACAAAACTCATTCTCTTTGGTTTTATGATACTTCCCTAAAATCATGGAAAAATATTATAAAAATAAGAAAAATAACGTGGGACCGAGACCCTTGGCCAGCCGGACATGCCTTAGCCATAGCAGGTCCTACACTTCATTATTCACTCATTTTTTATTATTTTCCTTCATCTCATGAAGGTTTTTGGCGGTTTCAGCAAAAATCCCCGATTTCTTCATATTTTCTTAAAATGTTGCTCAAACGCATACCAGAAAATATCAAAATTCTCAAAATTGAGACATGAACACTTTGGTGACGTGAGCATGTTACCTTGACCGAACAAGGTTGGCTCTTTAGCTTGCAAGGAGCCGGTCACACGTATTTTCACAATTTGACCTAATTTGCGCAATTGCACGATTAGATCCAAAACTCTTCCAAACAATTTGGAACTTCATGGAATGATCATTATTTGATCCCGTGACCACTTAGGGCCGGTATCATGACCCCTTGGTCGGTCCCTCATATCTTCATAATTAATTAGGTTTTTTCACCTAAGGCTCAGACGAGCATTACTTTAATAAATGATTAAACCAGCATTTAATCATCATTTCATTAACAAACCAACTGGTCTTCAGGAGATCTTGATATTTTATCACGTGAGCATCTGGGCGCTACATGGTAGACCTATAATCCCATGTAGACGGTCCCTCTTCAATCCATGTTTAATTTTCAATAAACCTTCAGTAAATCATCAATTGATCAAATTAGGGTTTTGAGTCCAAGGTTCATAATTCCAGATTCAAACGCTAATAATTTTACATTGATCTCATGATCAACATTTTATTTATTATACTTGGACCAGTTGCCAGTATTATAATTTAATATTTACTTGGTCATGCTACCAATGATTCATCAAATGAGCAATATTTGCTCAAATGAGCAATATTGGTTCAACTATCAATATTCAACAATTCATTGAACTAGCAATATTTTCTCACGTTAACTATCAAAGTTTATTCATGTATTATACCTCTGTCTCAACAATGGACACGTCCAAGTCTCAGAACATTCTAAATCACGTTCGACTCAACAATACAAGGACTCATCTTCCCATGAAGTCACGAAGTCAGCAACTGACTAAGTAAATACACGTCAGCCTTGCAGACTCCACAATCACACGAGACATCAATCATGTCACATGGGGGGATATTAACTAGGGTTTTGGTTTGGCGATCTACGTCACATGTGTTCATTCACACGATGAGAATGTGAGCAAGTCCTGCAATCAGTTGGAGGAGTTAACAAATTAGTGGATGGAAAATCAACCAAGTCTCCGCACGTTGAGCAACTAGTTTTAACACGATTTCCACTTCCCCATTCTTTGATTTCATCCACTTTCACACTTCATGGTATCATGGTGTTTACAATTCTAGCAATATAAATAAGTCTCTGAATCATGATTGAAACAAGGACAATCTCACGTCAAACAGACAACACGAGATTAACAATCCCTATCTCAACAGATCAAATTCAATCATTCAGAACTTATCTTATTTTCAGAATACACAACACACCTACTATCTTCGATCACCATTGATCTCACACATTTCTTAGCTTCCCTCCTACAGATCGACCCATCCTCTCTTGTGACTTAATTTACTCTGGAACGGTTATTATCTTGGTTTAGGCCGGAGTACTACAGATTGATCTCTCAAATTCAAAGCACTCCCTTCTTGCAGTGCATCTGTGTGAGGTTAAGCATTTCGATCGGTTCAAGGAGTCTCCTCCGCACGGTCGTCTCCTCAATTCTGTAAAAACCAGCAAATCATTTTGCCATATCTACAGATTAGTGACCACAGTGGGAAATCATTCTTTCGATTGCAACTCACAATTTCATCAAAGATGGTCGATTATCGGGAGGTCTCAGAAACAACCAATCTCAATTTATTATCTCCCAGTTATGGAGAATTTCTTCCAATTACTACTAGACTTTGCTGGCCTGGTCAAGCCCCTTGCAGAGGCTATGAACACTCAAAGCTCAACTACCATTGCTGATCTGATAAAAATCCTAAATGATGTAGTAACAAATCAAGCGAAAATTTTCAAGATACAAAATGAGGTGTTCGCCCTTTTGAAAGTTCTTACAGATCAGTTATCAGGGGAATCAACATATGATCGCTCTAAAAAGAATGTTGCTGGAAATCCTTCCGAAGTTACCACTGGTGTTGATTTATTTTCTAAGATCCATACCTCCACCAGCGACGATAAAGACAAAGTCCATACCCATGCTAAGCGCCAAATGCTCCACCAATCTAGCTTGGACGTTCGTGAAAGCTCGGAATAATTCTCACGAATTCATAAAGAAGACCCGTCCATTTTGGCACGCTTCAATCAAGACTCTTACGATGAAGGGATAATGTCATTTATAAATCCCTTTTGGAGGATTTACATTCTCGGATCGTAGCCGAAGAAAATGACCAATCGGCTTCTGCTCTACTCAGCAAATCTGAGCCATTCCAGAATAAAGAAGTTTGCAAGGGTATAAGGAAAAATAAGTATTCTTCTGATCCGAAACTCAACCTCCATCCTTCCATGAACATTGCTGCTAAAGGAAGTAAAAGGAAAACCGAGGCACATCAACACATGTATGCTTCTCCAGTATCCTAGGCTCTTCCATAAAAGAAGGATAATCAAACCCAAAATACGCAAATATCGACTCAGCGTCAGCAAAATGACCAGACAGACCCAGACTTCCCTCTTCCCATTGAAAAAGTGATCGAGTTGCTAGAAGTCTGGATCCAATATGGTGCAATCAAATTTCCATACGTCAGGAAAAAGCCTACTGAAGAAGAAATGGAGAATCCTCGTTATTGTCGCTTTCATAGGTTCGTCAATCATCCAACAAGCGACTGTAAGGTTTTGAAGCGCATCTTCAAGGAAAAGGTCGAATCAAGAGAACTTAACCTGGGGACTGAAGGGGTGCGCATGGATACTCTCTCAGTCATGACTTTCTCTCTCTGAACAACCTGTCAAAGAAGCGGTTCATGGTCGAACATATATGTGAAATTTTCTATCCGTCAAAGGCATAAAGCAAAGACATGTTCACAATATTGAATCACATCATGCCAAGGAGAAGACTTTCCATTTCCAAAAATACTCCCCGATCCTTCAGCCACTGACACGGAGATGCACGACCGTGGACTGCTTACCAAAGTTGATCTCAAAGGAAACAAATTTAGAAGAAAGTTGATCCGCCATTAACATAATTCCACTGAAGACTCTTAGAGCCGCATGAATCACTCGAAAACAAGCTACTCATGTTCCATCTCAATCAAGAATCATGAAGGAACGCTCAGAGATGCTTATGGCTACATTTCTCTCAAGATGAAAATAGGCTCAACCTAGACAGCAGCCAAGTTTTCATAGTCAAGGAAGATCCTGGATATGACATGATCCTCGGACGAACATGGAGCCATGCTGAAAAGATGGCTACTGCCTTTGTTTTCACATCTCTCCAACGAAGAAGGTTCGATCCATGGGATTTGATGAGCGCTCCGTCGTCATGACATTGGGAGGAATTTCTGATGAGGTTGAAACAAGAACCTGAAGAAGGTACATTGACATTTCTCAAAACTGCACTCAGGCAAGTCTCATTCCTCCTATGTTCATATCATATATTCTCCTACATGCGCTCCTAGCATGGGGACTCAATTCTGCTAACAACTTAGCCGCTGCAAGACCCGTCATAAATGGATATCTTCACCGCAATAATATTTTACCAAGTGGTCGCACCTCTTCATATCGAGCATCTCACTGGAATGTTCATTTTAGAGACGATATGCAATCATGACAAGGAATGCCTTGGATGTACTCTTGTTCCGCATTCAGGAATGTCCACCGCCGAATTATAGAAAAGTACTGACGCCTGTATGAGCATGAAATCTCACACGTTGGAGGACTAATGAAGGAAAAGTCGAATATAAGATATTCAAGGACAAGACAATTATGCCTAAGAAGTTCTCTTAAGGGATCTGATGCTTTGACCCTCAAGCATCTGAAGTTTAAAGCATGATTTTCTTAATTTATTCGTGTTTTGATCAATCCTTCCAAAGTATATGCAATACTTATGTTAGAGCATTGCTCGGTCGAACTTGTATGCGTTGCTATCTCAAGCATGTTTGTCAATGTTAGTGATCAAAACTATAAAGTCTTAATTTCTAGTCTACTATAGCTAAGGTCTCGGACTAGGATAGAAAGTGTAGTTGAGCTCAAGAACTCCATGGAAATCATCATACAAGACGAATGAATACTCAAGGAACCAGTGGATCTTCATCGACCAAAAGGTATGTGGAGACTTGAACTTATATATCACACAAAAGTTTATCTACTCTATCTCATATCTTGAGACAAAAGTCGTTTTACTATATAGACTAAAGATATACACATGTGACATTCCGAGTAGAGTATATCTCGCTTATCTATTTCTCGAAATGTGTGTTGGTAAAGCTTTTGCTTTAGCCAAGTTCATCTTTGCCTAGTGATGAAAGTCATGTTTCAATCACCTTGGAAATTTCTCTGATGAAAACTAGTTTGTGAATAACAACTATATGACGTCCTCTGAGAATGTTTCAATGAATGAAATGAGATTTTAGACAATATAACCACTGGGGGATATAAACATTATTGTGGAAACACATATATGTATAAGTCCTTAGCACTTGAACCGAAGTTTGCAAACTTTGTTGATCAAGTGAAAATCGGAACTTGAGCAGTCAACTTAGTCCGCAAACTAGCGAAACTCTCGAACCCGAGAATTTCTACTGGAGTTTGTGAACTCCAACCGGTTACTTAAGTCCGCGAACCCAGTCCGCGAACTTGAGTGGTTATGTCTAAAAACGATGTTCGTGAACTTATCTAAATTATTTAAGGAATGCTATTGCAAACCGTGGCTTTATAGTTCATGAATCGATTCGAGTGAATCACATTGTTTTTGCTTCAATTATGTCTTGTGTAGTACATAAGATCTCATAGCAATTGAACAACTCTCTAACTAGTTTATTTGAGTCATTTGAACTAGTTATGGTGAAGAAGAATATGGTTGATATGAAAGTTATCATTTGGCTAACCATTTGGTTGACTAATATTGAACCAACTATTGTACACGTTTGGGTACGGTTACACAAACCCAAAATCGTCAAGTACATGTGTGTATGGCAAGCTAAGTTTTCGATCTAACGGTTGAAAGATATTATCTTGTATATAATCAGGTTTTTATCTAACGGTGAATATTGAATGCTTTGTTACTAAGCTAACATTGATTGCAAACCCTGATTTGAAAGACTATATAAGGGAGAAATCTATCAACTGGGAAACCTAATCCCCACAAATTCTGTGTGATACTAGTTTACTAAGATAGAGTTGATTCTCCTTTAACCTTTTGTTTTCTTCTTCTAAAACTAGGTTAACGACTTAAATACTTCATTGAGATTGTGAAGCCAGACCGATACTACTTTTCTTGTAGTTGTGTGATCTGATCTTCTTTGTTTCTAATAAATACGAGTATAATTGTAATAATTGGCTTGAGATTTCTATCTCCGATAGGCAAGATATAAAAGTAATCACAAATATCTTCATCTCATCGTTTTGATTCCACAATATCTTTTTTTTCTTGCGTCGATTAAGACTGCTATGAGGTGATTGATAAAATTGAGTTGTTCTTCGGGAATATAAGTCTAGTTTATTGATTGGTTCCTGTTCACCTTGAGTTATCAAAATACGGAACAAAACTCATAGGTTTATTCTTGGGAGACGAATTTATCTATCTTGTAGACTTTTCTGTGTGAGACAGATTTGTTTGCTAAAGTCTTCGACTTTGGGTCGTAGAAACTCTTGGTTGTGGGTGAGATCAGCTAAGGGAATCATGTGCGCAGTATCCTGCTGGGATCAGAGGCATAGAAGCATAACTATACCTTGGATCAGTGTGAGATTGATTGGGGTTCAACTACAGTCCAGACCGAAGTTAATTTGGAGTAGGCTAGTGTCTGTAACGGATTAATACAGTGTATGTTTAATCTGGACTAGGTCCCGGGGTTTTTCTGCATTTGCGGTTTCCTCGTTAACAAAATTCTGGTGTCTGTGTTATTTCTTTTTCGCATTATATTTTGTTATATAATTGAAATAATACAGGTTATGCGTTGTTCAATCAATTAGAATATCCGACCTTATTGGTTATTGATTTAAATTGATTGACACTTGGATATTGGTCTTTGGTACCATCCAAGTTATCTCTCTTTGATTATAACTCGTGAATCATATTTGCTTGAGTAAAACAAATCGAGAGATTGAGATAATAACTCCTTGAGTATTTTCTATTTGATTGAGTCTAGTTGATTCTCTAGAAAACTACTCGGAGTTGTCCATACAGATTTCTAATCGAAATATTGGGTGAGGTTGTTATACCCCCGCTTTTTCAATTGGTATTAGAGGAGGAAAACACGTTCAAGACCTCACAAGTCTGTGTTTGTAGCGATCTGACTCTACGGACAACAAAGTCTCTTATAACGATTCACCAGGATTCAAAAACAATGGTAGAAGAAATTCTGATAAACTAGTTTTCCTTCAAAGGTTGGATGAAAAAATCCAGATCAATTCCGATCTTATTACAGAAATTGCAATCCTAAAGGATTTGAAACTCAATTTCAGTTCCTTAATGGATATGGGTAACTATAATAGTTCCTCTCTAAGGAACCGTCATATATCAGATGATAAACAACGTATAAAGGTTGTGAAAACTGATGTGACTCATAACTGTTCTACCAAGCTTGAAGGTGTTAGTCTATGTTTGCTTTGTGATTCCTATAATCACTTTCAACATAAGTGTGTGTCTTTTCAAAAGAGTTTAAAAGTTGCAAGTGATCTTTATAAGAAAACTAAACAACTTCTTGCGTCTCTAAAAAGACATACAAAACTGATAGACACTACACCAAATCCTGGTTTTAGCAACGCTTAATTTTCGGAGGTGCGCAGCGTATATAGACATTGCACCGTGTGCAATGTCTATATACGTTGCGCACCACAATATCCGTTGCACATAATATATATATCCCATTTACTAATATTCCATTTATTTATATTAGTGGTGCAACGTATGTCAACTCTTAGAACCGTTGCACAACCCGTGGTTTTTTTGTAATATTAGTTTTTTTTTGTTTTTTTATTAATTTTCTGATTTTTTTTTCTTAATTTTTTTAAAAGTATTAAAATTGGTTTCCCTCAATTTTTCACCCAATTCATTCTCCCTCCCAAACTTAAAATTAACAAAACCTTCCCCCCATTTTTTCCCTCTAATTTCATCATTTAAGAACATTAAAATAGACATCTAAAAATATTTCAGATAACTCTTCCTATTTTTTCCTAATTATTTTGGGAAATAAATCCCCCATATTTTTAGACAACTTTAATGCCTATCCCAGTTCTCTCTCTTTCTATTTTTCATTTCTTCATTTCAGTACTCCAGATCGATATAGGAGAAAATTTCAGTACTCCAGATCTGCTTAGATTATAGGTTTACCCTGAAATTCTAGTTTCTATTTTCGTTTTATTTTCTTCTCTCATACATCGACTTCTGCTCCTCCCATTTTCTCATCTCTTCTAACCCTAAGCCAAGATCTCCAAATCAAACCCAAGTGTTCATAAATCGAAACCCATATCCCTAATCGAATCTCATGAATCAAAACTGGTCCAGAAATCAAAATCCAATATATATTTCAATAACTCAAACCCTATAAATTCTTATTTTGTAAAGTTGAACGATTCTGAAGCTTTTTTCTCTAGTGATGAACTGATGGATCCGGTTTTCTAAGAATTTCAAGTGATAAATCTTTCATCCTCATCAGATTTAGTTTTTTTCTTATAATTTTCCATTAAATCCCTAGATTTGTAATTATTTTTTCTTTGTTTCTTAATCAGGAGATCGAGATGTTGATGATGATATCTTTGTTTCTTGGTTCTATGTCTAGATTTTTTCATAAAGATTGTAGTTTCCATTCCAATACGTCTACCCTTTGCAAATCGGTATCTCTTTTGTCTCCCAGAAGGGTTCAAATCAATTTTGGTAAGTGGGTTTTGTTTCAATTTTGTAATTGGTTTTTACAATTTTGTTATTTGTATTGATTGAAATTTCCTTGTTTGTTGTATGTAGAAAGTGGGAGAAGAGGGGTTTCATTATCAAGTGAAGGAAGGTGTTTAGTGAAATGCAGTGTTCAGAGACCCATTTCTGCTTTATCATTAACAAACCCTTCATTGATTGCTAAAACTTCAGGGTATGTTCGAAAATGAATTGTTTTAAGCTTTCAATTTGTACCGCGTGTCCTAGAATTTTGATTACTGCGTGTCCTAGAATTTTGAATGGAATGAGCCCATTTATGGTTGGTTGGTTTATGTTGTTGCTAATCAGTATTGCCATTGTATTTTCATTAACAAACTCTTTTGGTCAGTGCTGCATTGTCATTGTACTAACCAAAATGTTCAGTCAAAAACAAGATTTCAACATTGAATGATAGTTATGTGATTTGTTGTGTTCTATTGCAGTCATCAGCAAGTATTCTGTAAAGCTGAAGCATCTGGCAGTATTCCTGGTAGCACTCCTGGATTAAGTACATATGAACTTGTTGTTGAGAGGTTAACAACTCTTTTTCCCATATGGGTATGTACCGTATGTTGCTTCTCAATTCTTCTGTTGATGGAATTCGGTTCGCTTTTTTCTTTGTTTAGTTGCATATTCCAATCAAATGTTTGGTGATGAGAAGATGAGATGAATGAAAAGGGGATCTGGAGATGATTGAGTAATGGGTTATGATGGCTGAATGTGGCGAATCAGGATCTCGAGATGGATAGAAAAGTTAAGCCGCAAACCAATAAAGAACTGAACTTGAAATTCAGTGACTAAATGTGGAGTTTCAAGGCAATATCTCAGCTGAGAATACAAGGTGAACTGGAGCTTGATTTTCAATCTGATCCACATGTATGTTCTCTTTAACCTTTGCTCTCTATGAATACCATATTGCCAGGTGCTTATTTGATAATGTTGAGAATGTAATGCTGTAGTGTAAATACTTAATTCAGAAATAGAAAATGACTTTACTGTTAATATGTTTGTACTATGGATTAATATCAGTTTTATCCATGTGGTTCAGGCTAATAAAATTGTCTTAAATGTGACAGGACATCCAAATAAGAGGGGTCAACCGAGACGAGAAGAAGATAGAGATGGCGAAAAAATTCCCTAACTCTAGACACTACCTGACCTATCGGCACTCATTAAGGGTATGTTATTATGTTGTGTTATCCCTGATGTGTATCACATTCTATGATCATTAAGTGTTTTCTTACTCTTTTACCAGTTTCCAGACCAAGTTAATTTACCTTTGGTCCTTGTACTCGCTGAAAATATACTTGTTTCTTGCCTCTCTTTTTTTGTCTGGATTCTTTTCGGTGATCTTTTTACTTAGCACCATTATCTCAATGTTGCAGAGCTATGCATCTATTCTCTATCTTATAATTCCACTTCGCTTCTGAATGGTTCTCCGTGGTAAAGATATTGTTCATCACAATCTCATTAATGATATGATGTTAGCTCAAGAAATTACTTATAGGCCACAACCTGGTGCTGACGGTATGCTGAAGGATCCTAATGTAGGAGTTCTTCCTTCTTACTATACAATGAATACTTAGCTGATATCCATGAAATCTATCTAGCCTAAACTTTGAACTTGGTCTTTTCTGCTTGGATATCAAGTGGTTGCAACTATGACAATGGGATTTGTAAAGGACGCTAAAGACCATATTGATGTCCAAGGATTCAGTGTTTATCACAGGAAGTTAATAGGTATTCATTGTTTGTAATAATATATCTTACAGTGATTAGTTGAGGCCAGAGGAACATCTAATCTGGTGTGTTCCAAATACAGGTGTACTGGAGGCTAACTTTGTTGAGCCAGCTCATGATAAACAAGGGTTTGAGCGTACAACTGTGCTTGCTAGGCTTGAAGCGCGACTTGTACAGATGCAGAAGACATACTGGTCAGTTACCTTTTCTCGTTATTGAAGGATGTTTTTGTTTTCTTAGTGATTCTTAATTATCTATCTTGTTACATCCAGGACCACACTCTGTCATAAAGTTGCATACTCATGTCGACGTAACAAGGGAGTTGTTGTTATTGGGTACTAGAGTGGTGATTCAACCTTTTACACTTAATGGGGTTATGGGTTTGGTTATGCTTTGCAGGGAACTTGAATTTGGGAATAAATGGAGCCAAGAGAAGAGAACAAAGGCCAGCAGTTGAATACACACAGCAGGTATTTGACAAAAAGCAAGAGAGATCAGTTATGTACCATCTTCTGTTGGTTGCTGATTGAACTAATGTATGCTGGTGATTATCGACAGTTCTGGAGTGCGTGTAGGAGCTGAGATTTGTTGGTTACCGTGGCCAGAATGGGTTGTCTGCAATGAGTAGTGGCTGTGAAGGTCAGTGAATGAAGGTGATTGTGTAAGTTGGTTTGCAGTTGATCTGAAGTGTTGCTGCTTTCCATTGTGTTGATGTTTTAGTGGAGTCGTGACTTGCGGCTGTTTACAAGGGTTATTGCTGGTTACTATGGCTTGGAATTGTATTGAGCTGGAAAGCGGTTTAATCGATGCCAATGCCGAGAGATGAAGATATGAGCTTGGCAGTGATGTTCTATCGGTGATGCCATGGTTACAAGGAACAAACTTAGAGAATTGCACAAACCGTAGACTCCCTATGATTTTTTTGTCAAACACCTCATGTTCATCGTTAATGACCTGTTTAGTACTATACATTAATTGCAGAGATCAATAATTGTTGATATATGGATCGTTCTTGATGAATTGTGATGATCAATAATTGTTCTTGGTCGATTGCAATTCAGGAGCAGAAATCTGCCGGAATTTATTGCCGACGGTTATTTTTTTTACCTGAATAATATTCTGCAACGGATATTAACGTTGTAAATTTATACGTTGCACAAATTTACCGGAAATGAGCAACGGATGTAACTGTAACCAAATAAATAAAACGTTGTCAAATTCAAAATGGGACCTACAAAAGTGTTATTCTATAAATTATATCCGTTGCACAAATTCACATATACGTTTCACAAATAAGAAAAGGTGCAACGTTTATAAGCGTTGTACAAATTAATTTGTGCAACGGATAATATGTGTTGCACATAAATGCGCAACGCCATTTTGCCAACGTTTATTTCCGTTGCACAAATTATGCGCAACGTTTATAAACGTCCCTAAATGGCCGTTTTGGTGTAGTGAGAAAACACCAAAAAGGACAGCACTAATAGTTGATCGCTGTCGTATGCGTCAAAAATAATTACACTTTCTTACTACTCAAAATATAAATATAGCAAGGGCAAGAAAGGATCGATCCCACAGAGAGGTCTAGGTTGTCTCGTTGTTTCGGTTTCCTATATAAAATACCGGGAGTTTTCTGATTTTTATATACTAGAATAAAATAAAAGCAAGTAAACAAATAAGCAAACAAATCAAATAGAAAATATATTGGTTAAGGATTTCGTTTTCATTCACTAACATGCTTTTAACAATAACTAGAATTGATTTTTAATCTCAACTTTTATCAAAAGCCCTAGAATATCTTGATCGCAAGAATATCCCGCTAATCTCCTTTTGTCATCAACAAACACATTAAAAGATGCGAGTATGAGTTCAATCTAAAAGAACAACCTAACGTGTAAAAGCACTAATCAAGTTTAATTCCCTAGATGCATTAAGTTCTATGAAATCAGGCCAATCAAAGCAATTGAACGTGGAAAGCGCACTAATTCAATTTAACAAAGGTTACAATTCACATATTATCATAAGAATATATCACTACAAACTATAATCATATTTATGCTACTTGTATTCAAAGAATATCACTTTTACGTATAATAAACCCTAAACTAGCAATAGATGTGATTAGAAGTTCTACCAATTTGCAACTTGACAAAACAATCAATCAATCATAAAACAATATTTTCAGAGAATTGCAAACGATAGATATGAGACAAAACTAATATATTGAATCAAAGAATCATGCTTTGTGAAATCCAACTATTCCATAACCAATAATAAAATTAAGTACTCATATTCAAGGAATTCATAACAAGAAGAAGAAGAAATTCTATCATATTGCAAACCCTAGAAAAAAGTAGTAGTCTCCCTAATGGAGATATATCTAGGTTTAGAAAAGAGTTTTCTATTTATATGCTTTTCTCCTCTTAAGGATACTTTCCCAAAATTAGGTTAAGTCTTCTCAAACCCGTCTCCAAGTGGTCTGCCAAGCCCGTGAGTGAAAATAAATCGCTGGAAAATTTGGGTCCAAAATCGGGTCGCCGGATTGCTGACATCATCGTCGGATTCCGGTCATCGGCGCCGGAATCCAGCCGCCGGAAAACTTTCTCCGATCACCTGAACCATTGGAAGACGTCACCAGGCAAGTGCACACTCCCAGCAGCTCAACTCCATTTCTATGCATTTCAAACATCACAAAATACCATCTAAACCATTTCCATGTTCTTGCGAAAACGCACCCAAAAGCGTAGTCCGTAGCTCATATGTCCAACAGCCAACTTCCGGATCCGACTCATACCCCCTTCGCGATTCACTGAAATATTGCAATTCATACTTTAACTTCTAAAATATGGCAACCGGAACTAGTTCCACCGGCGCGCCATTTTCGCTCATTTTTCGCAATGTTTCTGCAGCTTTGGTTACGGCATCTGTTTTACTTTTCCTCACCACTGCAACCCTGACCTGTAATATCATTCACACTCGATGCAACAACTACTCAAGGCAGTTTCTATATCAGCCATTGAACAAAATCCTATTGCTTCAACTGCAATTCAAATCTCATACACCATCTATAACTACATATACTTGCCAGTCCATTGCAGTAGCATCAGAGCCTGAAGTGCCACCTGCAAATCCCATATCAGTCACACAGTTTGTGCATCAAATTCAGTCTCCATACCACTTTTACAGCTCCCCTTCAGGCCCTTGCCAATGACACTCGCATCATCATCTCATGGCAGCGAGCTCAAACAGCTACCACCACTTACCTTATCTTCTTTTATCACCACCAACAATCAAGCCATGGTATCAGTTTCTCCACCTCCTCTTGCTTCCTGTATAGCCATCACCAATAGCTCCTAACAACCCTTGCTGCTCCACCACTTGCAATTCTCGCTGCAACTTCAGTTCCATAATCAACAGCACTATCAAGCCAAGCTCTTCCTTATATTCCTCCCAGGCCTTACACCAATGGGAACCCATCTTCACAGCTCCAACCCATTCACTCCATGCATTTCACCAGCAGCTGCTTCACCTGACAACCACAGCCTCGCAACATATCCATATATCACAGTAAAAAGTCACCAGCTTCTACCTGCATCAACTCCTGCAAGTACTCACAGCCAAAACTCCAACTGCAGTTCAGCTAAAAACCAACAGCACATCCAATACTCAGTCATCAAGTACACACCAATACTTTCACTTCCCTGTAACTTCCAATCTTGTCGGCCAAACAAAAACCCAAATTTATTGTGTGATTCCATCCAGTCATTGTTTATCTCAACCTTGAACATCTCTCATCGACGATCACAATTCTTGGCAGACTTGGAGCAGCAAACTGGTCACAACTGAACTTGCAGAGAGGAGTTTCTCATTCAAGCATTTTCTCAAACAGTAGGTGTGCCATTTTCAAACTTATAATGGTTGTGTAATAGCTGTACAAAACCACACAAACCACTCCTTCCTTGCACACAGCAAACCCATTATTTTATAATTATTCAGACAACTCACTTAATCGCCACAGTAAACAGTCTTCATTTTGTTCTTCATGGCATCAAAATGTCAATTTAAGACCGATCCATCTTCAATTTAGTACCACCTCTAATATTCACCACTTAGCAGCGGAAATCAATGGCCTCATTTTGTTCCTTGTCCCTATCTTGTCTCGGCTAATAATCCATGTCATAGCCTCTTCCATTCACTGCCAATACCGATGACAGAACTCATTGTTCTTCCCTTCATTTCCGTGTCACAGCAACATTTACCCCTTTGTAATCTCTTCAGACCACCTGACTTTCTCTGCGTGTCTTAAACTCAACATAGCCTTGAACCATGGCTTGCCAACATGAAGGATAAATGCAGCAGCTTAGGAACTCAGGTTGAGGGGATTTGGTTGCAGATGAATGACGACCTAGACTCTCATTGTGATATAAGGAGGGAGGTTCCCTGAATAGAGATGCGGGTCCTCTTGTCCATTTCCAGCTTTAGGCTTAGTGACTGCCCCTTATCCTTAGCCGGGCTCCTAATAGCATTTGCCTTTAGAATGACAGTTTTGCTCCTTTTGCACCTGTTTCTTCTTCTTTTATTCCACTGACTCCAAAATACCTACAAAATGCAAAACAAAGCGTAATATACAATTTTACAAGAAAAATAGCTTAGAGAAATGTAAGAAACCGATACTAGAATTAGGTGTTTTAGACACCTATCAATAGTATGGGAGCATTTTCTTTAAAATCAACATCACCTTTTCAATGGTTCCTTGATATTGGGTGTAGCAGACATATGACAGGTGATCTTACTTGGTTTGTTTCTGCAGAAGACTATGAAGGAGGACCAAGAATATTTGGATACGGAAGATGTTACTTCATAAGTAAGAAAGGAACGATCAAGTTATTTGCGTGCACGAAATTCATGACGTAGTCTACGTAAAAGGTATGACTGCAAATCTTCTTTCGATTAGTCAAATCTGTGACAAGGGCCATCGAGTTATCTTCAATGCAAATGGATGTGACATTGTAGGACCAGAATATCGCTACAACATTATTCCTGCGATACTAACAACGTTTCTGCGAGCGTCACTTCCAATTCTTTAACAACGTTTCACGAGCGTCACAGAATATCCAAAAGAAACTGACGATGGAAGAAGTAAAAAAAAAATATGTTGATCCTGCGATGGTCATCATTCTTGCGATAGAGAATATTTTAGCGATCGCGATGAGATCGCAGAATAGATCCGAAATAGGAGGAAAACTTAACTGTCATCCATTATGTAAATCCCTATATAAAGGGCTCGATAGATCCAAAAAAGGATGATGTATTTTTGAGAGTTGAAAGAGTCTTGAGGAGAGAGAAACTTCAAGAGAATATTTGTAATCTTGATTTCTTCCAATTCTCTAAACATTTCTGAGATTTGAATAGTAAAGTGTCGTTTAAATCTTTGAAGATTAATTGATTTCCAATAGATTTCTATAGAATCTTAACAAGGGTGTAGTGTGGGAATTCCTGCAACTACATTTTGGCGCTAGAAACAGGGAGAATCAAGCTAAGAAATCTCTAATTACAACTTGAAAATTTGAAAAAATTGTTAGGGTTGAAGAAATGGCTAGAAGAAGAAGAAATACATCAGAACCAACCAACAAACTGTGAGGAGAAGTAAAAGACTTGCAGGTGAGGGAACAGGTGAATTGGAAGAATCTTTAAGGATAAGATCAGGAAGAAATAGAATAAGAAATGAAGCAGAAAGTTCAATTCAACAACCTAATCAACAAACACAAACACGAGATAGGAATGTGGATTATGATAGAGTGAGTGTGCATACTTGGAGGTCGGATTCGATGGAAGAAGCAGAAAATCGACAATTAAGAAATGAAGAAGAAGGAGAAAGAAATCAAGAAATGGTTGGAGGATTAATTCATGAAGGACGTGAAAATGAAATAGTAGATGATTTGAGACAAATAATACAGGAAGAAAGAAGATTAGAGGCAGAAGAGCGTGCGAATTTAACAAGGCAAAATCATGAGTTAAGAATGGAGAATTTGAGATTACAAAGAAGGATATCAAGAAGTACTGTTAGATCAAATTCAAGGTTGCTTAGAGAAGAACCAAGGAAAAATTCCCCTATAAGAAATGTTAGAGAAAATACTCGAGGAGAAGTGCAAAATAGAGAAGAAGAGATAATGGGTGATTGCTATAATCCGCGTGACAATAGAAATCAAGAGGGAAGAAACAACCAAATTGAAGAAGAAAATTCAGAAGAAGGTAGGAGGATATTACATGTGCGAGAGAATCAAAGAAATCAAAGAATGATTGAAGAAGAAATTGAGAGACATTACGCTGAACAAGCACGTCTAGCCCGCGAGAGGGAAATATTAAGGGAAGAAGTAGGAGAACATGAATTTCGAGAAGCAGTGCGACAAAATAATCATGAAAATCGAGAAAGGAGACGTACGCAAAATCGCTACAATGGTAATATTCAGGAGGAGTATGATAGGATATAGAGGAGAATAGAGAGACAACGAAGAGAAATGAGGAGAAATGAAGAAATCCGCAAAGAAGAAGATAGGCAATTACGATATCAAGAGGAAGAAGAAAGAGAAAATCGCAGAGAAAGACGAGATGATGATGAAGAAGAAGATACACAAAATCTCGCAAGACAAGAAAGGCAAGAACGCAGAAGAAGGGAAACAGCATTAAAGAGGCCAATGGAACAAAACTCAGCTGAGAATGAGCAAATATTGAGAGAATTAGAAGAAATGCGAAGAATGATAAACAATAGAAGGGAAGGAGGTAGAAGGAAACTTGATGAATCTATTGAAGAAGCTGTGAGAACTCCATTTACTCAAGAAGTACAGTTAAAAGGGATACCTCCAAAATGCAATTTACCAGCATTTTTGATGGAACTACTTGTGTTGTTCAACACGTCAAAGCTTATGTTAGATGTATGCTACAGTGGGAGAATCATGATGCTGTGATATGCAAATATTTTGCGTCCATCTTAACTGGCGAGGCGTTGAAATGGTTCGAGGGATTACCAAAAAATACCATAACTTCTTTTGATCATTTATAAGCTACATTTTTAGGAGAGTATATTAGCAACAATTCATCACGGCCGGGTATTGAAGATGTGTTTGGGTTAAAACAGAGAGTTGGTGAGAGTCTGAAGCACTTAACCATAAGGTGGAAATCAATGTGAAGCGAGATGGCTGGAAGAGTAGATGAAAGATACCTGATTTTATCCTTCATTAATGCAATGTTCGCGACTAATCTGCTGTACATTCAAATTTTCAGAATCAAAAATACAATCACCATGACGGAATTGCGAGAGTTACAAGAAGAATACATTGCTTTGGAGGAGAAACAAAATGAGATGGAATCATACCCAATCGCGAACACCATCTCGCTAGCGGCAAGTGGAAATTTGCTACCTAAAATGATAAATAATGTGGCGAGCACCTCGCAGGCACAACAAGAGAAAGTAGTAATTGATAACCAACAAAAATTGGTAGCGATGGGCAGTCAAGATCAAGAAGAATATGAAAGGGAGAAGAATTATTACAATCCCGGTGGAAATAATAAGATTCAAAGACTTGATCAACCGCAAGAAACTTATGGCGGACAAAGGCAGAATAACTTTAGAGGGAAAGGAAATCAAAAGATAATATGGGAAGAAATTAAGATGCGACCTCTTAATGCTAGTATAGAAAAAATTTGGGAAGCTATCATTCTGATGGAAAATATACCATCACCATGGAACATGGGAAAAGAACCACATCCAAGCAATCGAAGTCAAGAATTTTTTCCTTACCATCACTTTCATGGCCATTCAATAAATGATTGTAGGAATGTAAAGAGGATAATTTTGAGGATGATTGATCAGGGGAAGTTAAATCACTTTCTAATAGGACATCCACAACCTCATCAATTACCGCCAGCACCAGAAACTCGCAGAGTGAATGTTGTAAAAGGAGCAGAAACATTCGTGATAGAAGTGGGGGATAAAGCAAAGAATTTGTTTTGTAACTCCATTGTGCATTCATACAGAACCGTGGAAGATTTCCATTATAATATTTTAAGTAGAGTCTTCGCGAGAAATACAGATAGAAGAGAGATAATGAATATAGAGAGAGCCTCGCCATTAGAAGAATGGCAGAAACAAACTCTATCTTTCACCGCGCAAGATGTACCAGAGCTTGGCGAGCAACATGACAACCCATTGGTGGTACAATTAGAGATAAAACCAAAGCAAATGCAAGAAGAAGATAGCGATGAAGAAGATGATGGTAAAATTGAAGACTCTTGGGCTATCAACAGAGTCTTAATAGATACCGGGAGTTCAGTTGATATCTTATTCTATCATACCTATAGAAACATGGGTGGAAGAGATGAAGATTTGATACCATCAACGTATAAAATCTATGGATTTAACGGTACAACTAACAAACCAAAGGGGGAAATTGAAATGCAAATACAGTCAAAAGTAATATCTTCAAAAATATTATTCTGTGTTGTGGACATCGAATCACCTTACAATGCTTTGATAGGACGACATTGGTTACATGGGATATTGGGTGTAGCATCTACTTATCACCAGTGTATCAAATTTCCTCATCCTAAAGGTGTTGGAGTTATTAAAGGAGATTGGAGAGAAAGCAAGAAATGTTATGAAATCAATATGAAGTCTTGCGAAGAAAGAGCTGAAAAGAATAGCAATTGGAAGTACAAAATCAAACAACAACAAAGATGTGAAAGGTTAATGATTGATACGATAGAGCGGAAAGAGGATGTGAAAGCTGATGGCGAGCGTCTCGCAGAAAAAGAAACAACAGTAAAACGTAGCGAAAAGTTTTTAATCGAGAAAATAGTAAGTAGAGAGGTAAAATGATGAACTTTAGAGAACTCTATGAATGATTTGTTTGAACAATATGTAATTGAACAGAATATTCTGCTTGAAAGAATCGCAAGATTTTATAAAAAGAAAAAAAAAATCAAAGTTATGAAATTCTATCAGAGTTAAAATACTCGCGAGAAACGCGAATAAAATTTCGCAGAGATTAAAGAATGAGACGAACCTTTATGGCATGCACCCTAGTTCGCGAATAAAATTTCGCAAGAGGCAAATGTAAGACCTAATAGCGCGTCATAGGAGGGGGTATCTCTCGACAAGATTCATGGGTAAGGTTATACCGCTATTGGATCCTGAGTCATGCAGATGTTGGGGGTTAAAGAAAACCTATCCGGGAGAGAGATCTTGGATTTCCAACTATATATGGTTATACCCTGGTTGGACGACCGAGAATCTATTCCAATAAGTGCAAAGTATGACCAAGGCGTCGAGGTACACGGTTGAGACAAGGGTGCCAAGGGCGTACGAAACTCCCTTGCCATTCTTGGTAAGTCTTGGCTACGATGCACTTGGCCTGAAGAAAACCCCACTTAGGGTGCAGTCTTGTAAATATAAGCCATATAGGCATAAAGGACAAGAGGCTGCGAAAACAGCTGGTTGTTGGTAAATATGGATGAGAGGAGCTAGTCTTGTATGGCCGATGTGCCCTCCTTGAAGGGGCAACCAGGGGGAAGATAAGGGCGACACCCTCCATTAGGGAGCTGATAAGTGTCTTAAGACGACAATGTCATGGGGCTTTATGATTGCAAGAACATTTAGGCCTATCATATTGTCGCGTGACGTAAATTATACAGAGGAAACAATCCAAAAGCTAAGATGAGATCAATGGGTTTTTACATGAAAGTGTAAATACGTCCTGCGATTTCATCGCAAGATGGCAATGTCACGAGGCTTTGATCTCGCGAGAGAGCTTAGACTTGTCATATTGTCGCAATACAATCAAAGAAGAAAGATAAGGCAAGATCAATGGGTCAATACATGCAAATGTAAAGACGTCCTGCGATTTTGTCGCAAAAAGAAAAAGGTGTGGCACAGTAAGACCTTTAATTAGGAAGGCATAATAAGACCACAAGATTACTGCGATAATACTCGCAGTTGTTGTTAGCGATAACATCGCAAATATCAAAGAAAATTTTATTTAAAGCTAATATCTAATCTCTACTCAATTTTTTTTTCATATTGCAGATGAATAATAGAGGCAAGTATGGGAATGCATAAGAGCGATGAAATTATTATTCATCCACCATATAAAAATTGCATAGAGATTGTTAAATGATAAATTTGCATAGATACTTAAAGGATAATAATTATATTGATTGATTAATTTGCAGAAAAAGAATTGTTTTCTAAATTCATACAGATAGAAGCAAAAGAAATTTACAGAATTGGAGAAAATCGCAGTAATGTTACAGAAAGAAGAAAATAAATATACAAAGAAGATAGAGGGAAGAAGAAGAACTAGCTAGATTCATCGTCATCCTCTTTGTTAGATTTCTCTTCATCGCCAGATTTCTCCATTTCATCATCGCTATCTTCATTCTTGTCAGACTCTTCTTCTCCACTAGACTTTTCTCCTTCGTCATTATTATTATTATCTTCATCCTCATCAGAATCCTCAGCCTCGCTGTCATAAATGTCAAGACTTGGGATTTGTGCGGGGATTTCCTTTGTAAGATTAGAATATATAGAAGGGGAAATCCCATGATCACTGCAAACCAACCTAACATAATCATTACGAACAATAATGAGAGATCTATTGAAATTCGCGGTAGTAATGTCAAACTGCTCCTTCAATCTTGAATATTTATTATTGCGAGCAGCTAGGGTATTCGCGAGCTGATTCTTCTCATTTTCAAGTTCCTCAATTCTGTCAAGATATCATTTTTCAGCACCTGCAAGAATATGACAACAAGTTAGAAATTTTGTAGAGAAGAATAATGAAAATAAGAAAATAGCGAGAGGAAGAACAGCTAACAACCTTCTCTTTCAGAAATCATATCCCTAATTAAAGCCGCCTGTTCAACTTGAAGGCTAACATTTACACCTAAATCATTACTGGCATTATCAAGAATCTTCACAGCCCAAGAAAACTCATCATCGCTATTTATAAGAAGACGAGATCGAACTTAAGTTTCCCTCACAAGAAGATCTTCATTCTCGCGGACAAGCTTATCTCTTTCCATTTGAACGTTAAGAAGAGTCTTATGGAAGTCAGCTAGAGTCTTGGAACCCTTTTTAACAAAAAGATCCTTCTCGTCAATAAGATCATTATTCCTTTTTCTTAATCTATTTATTTCTTTCTTTGAATCAAGATGAAGGCGTTTATATTTGTTGGTCAAACCTAAATTGAATCTGTGTTCAATTTTTAAGAGATTAAGTTTGGATTTTAGTTCATCTATGGAAAGGGATTCAATCTTATTATATGAGAAGTTACTTAAAGAGTTATTAAGGCTAGCAAGAAGAGTATTATCATCTACAGGTTCAGGGAAAGATTGAAAGAATGTAGCCTCGTCAGTGAGACCATAAATATCTGCAAGTTAAAAGTAGGTGCTTGAATAAGCCGCGATAGAATAAGGAGAATTAAAAGAAAAAGGGAAATAAGTAATACCATAGAGTTGCTGGTTAGCTTTGTCAAGATCAGAGATCTTTTGTTTATCAACTGAAGCTTCATCCTCCAATTGTTTATTCTTCTTATGAAGCTCAGCAACTTCAGATTCTAATTTTTCTTTATCCTGGCGAAATTTAGCAGCCTTCTTTTCATAGTTGGCGCGTCTCTTATCTAAATCAAAAGAAACAACAAAGGAAGCTCTTCCAATCTGTGAGAGAATAATATAAATTAAGAATCTAGCGATGGAGTAAATACATAAACAAAATGAAGAAATAAAACATACCAGGGTACCAAGAGAATTCAAGAGAATGAGAGTCAGCGATCTTGAGATTCCTTGGAGAGAATCATTATCCACCAGAATAGGGGCATCGCAAACTTTAGCGAGAGCTTTGGATGTCTTGTTAATAACTTCATCCTCATCATTACAAGTTATGTTGTGGGAAATATCGCCAAAAATTCTAGATAAATGGGTAATTGAAGAATCAGATGAAGAAGAGTTCTTTATAGAAGGGAATCCAAAATTATTATTGTTAAAATCTTCATCATCATTATCCTTATCAAATTCAACACTCGGATTTTCTGGAATGGGTTGAGGAGTTGAAGAAGAAGAGGGATGGGTTTTCCTTTTCTTCAAAGGAGGATCGCCAGATTCTTCACCACGAGGAGAATAAAGTTTCCCTTCGGGATAAACAATAGATTTATCTTGATCGCCAGATTCTCCACCGCGAGGGGCAGAAGACTTACCTTTGGGAGGAACAACTGATTTGTCCTTTAAAGATTTCTCTTTAGTTCTCACAGTTTTTATTGGCTCTAGTTCTTCGATTTCTGCTGAGCACAGATGAAGATAAGAAATAGGGGCAATAATATATTGTTAAAACTTACGATAAGATATTTATTACTTCATCCGTGAAGGATTTGAGAGCTAAGAAAGTGCTGGGCTTCCTAAATTTTTTATAACTAAGTTTCATCCTGTCAATCTGGAAAAGATAGAAGTCATTTAGCGATAGCGAGAATGTGAAAACGGAAGAAGAATGAAGGATCATCATTATACAAAATATCAAAGAGATTATACCTCTTTAGCTCATTCAGGACAATTAAAAACCCAAGGTTGATATTCTGCAAGGTTCGCGGGAAGTTTGCGAGAACCAGAAATATAAGGACCTTCGAGACACAACGGAAAAATAAACCACTTGTCATCGCTAGAATGGCGAGGGCCGTGATTGGTTTTCGTATGAAAGTCAATATCTAGCATGAGTGTGTTTATTATGGACTAGGTCCCGGGGTTTTTCTGCATTTGCGGTTTCCTCGTTAACAAAATTTATGGCGTTTGTGTTATTTCATTTTCCGCATTATATTTTTTATCTTTATAATTGAAATAATACAGGTTGTACGTTAATCAATCATAGTTGTTAAATCCGACCTTGTTTGTTGGATAAGACTTGATTGATCTTGAACAATTGTTTTTGTTATTTTCACATTGTTAGACCAGTTCGAACTAACCTTGTTTCAAGTGGACACCGTGTTGAAATATTCCTTTAGTGATTGCTTCTTAAAGAGATTTATACATAGTGGATATTGAATAGGTTGTGATTAACACAAAAGCTTGTTTCAAGAAACCTCACACTAAAATCAGGTTTACGGACTTGTTTCTGTTTAACTATTGATTGTGTTGAGAAGGAGATAAATCTCTTTAATATTATTTCCCAATTGAGTTTTTATTCTTGAGATTATATTTAAGTTTGTTCCATACAGATTTCCGTACAAAATATTGGGTGTGGTTGTTAGACCCCCGCTTTTTCACTAGTTGCTTGAGGTTTCCCTTATATAGACTTTCAAAATCAAAGGTTGCTTTAGATTTAAGCTAAGGTAGATTTGGAATCAAGCAATCAATATCCATTGTTAGATAAATCTTTGATTTGAGATTAACATAACAAAATATACACTTTCGTTAGGATGAAACATACCCGAACCGTGTACAATGAATTGTTCATGAAAGGTTAGCCGAAACTAGCTAGACGAACTATAAGCTTAACTATTTTCAAATAACACTTCAAGACTTTAATATTGAGTCACAACCATAGGTTATGATGTGATAAAATATGTCTAGATGTGTTTTTAGAGAGTTGTTCAAATGCCGATTATCTCTTAAAAATGATTATGATGAATCTAAATATATTCGACTGAGTAAGTAAGTGTACTTACATCGGGTTCATGAGTTATTTGGTCATGGTACGTGCACCGGGTTTGTATACCCTTAAGACAAAACTAGTTCAGGAGTTCACATAACTTTTTTGGTATGCATACTATTTATGCGTACCAACCTGAGTTCACGAGTCAACAAAACTTTTGGGGTTTCCATACTTGATATGTGTACCAAAAGTCGTTGACGAACTATCGATACGCATGTACATGTACTGGGTGCATGTACTGCAGCTTCAGACCTATAACACTTGCACCAGTATGTAAGCTGGTATGTGTACTATCTTGTATCCATATTTACAGTAGTTCTATATCTTTCTAATAATCAGTTTGAAACATTCCCGAATAACATCAATGACACATATCACTGTTCCAGGCTATTTTCAAATGATAATCTTGAATCGTTATTTAGGTCATAAACAATAAATTGTTCTTAACCAAATTCATCATATTTTGAACAAATATTCTTAAGCTTAGTCACACATATTTCGAGAATAATTAACAGATAATCTTGACTCAAAATTTCTGTTGTACATGTAAAGTACACTTTAGTAAAGCGACTTAGTCTTATAGATAAAAAGGTAAAAACTTTAGTAATAGGTGGTCCACTCTTCACTTACCTTTTGTTGATGAATTTCTCCAAAAGCTTCGGTTAATCTTCCCCTTCAAACGGTAGAACGCAATGTTGTCTGGTACTCAACTACACAATTCTATCCTAATCCAATACTTGACTAAATATAGAATACAAATCAAGATATAGTTTTGATCAACTAAATTTGACAACAAGCTTGAGATAACAACACTTGTGAGTTCGACCGAGCAATGCTCTAACATCACTGGAAAAGAACAAGGAGTGCAATTGAAAGTGATATCGAAGAAGGTGAAAGATGAGTTAAAGAAGTTGAAATTGTTGATGAAGATGAAGATAAAGAAGAAAGCAGTGAATCATCCCATTGATTCAAATGAGGATATGCGAGAAGCTGTAAGGGAGATATAGAGACAAAAGCGTGTGGAGGATATGATGTACAAGTGGGCCGAGAAGAGACCGCCCAGGATATTTGCTCGAACCATGCTAGAGGCTTTGAATATAGATTCCGACGATGAGAAGATACCGGGATTCGACACAGATGGTAATCCTATGGTCGTTGAGGATGAGAAAAATGGCATGAAGGAGGATAATGAGAAATATGGAGATAATGAGAAGAACATTGAGGATGAAGATGATGATGAGGGTTATAACTTTGATGCTTCAAGCAGCAGTGATAGCGTCCATGACTTTTATTATTATGAGGATGGGGACTTTGAGAGCGACTACGAGGATTATTAATGGTGATCATATGAAGAGCATCAAAAGAACCCTTAGATGATAAATATTGGAGATTAAGTTTATAGATATTTCTCGTGCTGCTTCGTGAAAAAATACGATGGTTTTGTTGGTGCTTGTTTGTAGGTACTAAATATCGCAAGATAATAGTTCACGAGTATCGTAATAAATAAAGGAGAAAAGAGTTATAAAATGATACGATGATAGAAGTAGCGCGGAGAAATATGAAGTTTTGCGAGGATGGAATAATTTTGCGAGTATGAGTTGCGATACTTCGCAATTCATATACAT
This sequence comes from Papaver bracteatum, assembly GCA_023529315.1. NCBI lineage: Eukaryota > Viridiplantae > Streptophyta > Magnoliopsida > Ranunculales > Papaveraceae > Papaver > Papaver bracteatum. Next base: position 1,067,457 of record JAJJWX010003264.1, read on the forward strand.
ATCCATAAGTTTTACTATAAATAGGAGTTCAAATGTAAAATTCGAGAGGTTCTTTTAATGAGTGTAAGAAATTATCTTAGGAAAGAGAATAGAAAAAGTTGTAACTATTCTAGTTCCATTTTGATAATTCTATGTAATCAACTAAGAGAATTAATAAGAAAGTTATCATTCACCATCAAGAACTTCTTGAGTTTTTATTAATTCTATTGAGGGTGTAGTTGTAGGTTATTCTGCAACTACATAATTGGCGCTAGAAACAGGGACTTGAGAATTGTGGTAGCCTAAATTTGAGGGAATTGTGGAAAATTTGAAGATCAAATGAAGTCAGTAGATGGAGATTGTAAAAAAGAAGAATGTAATATGATCACAAAGACAATGATTGATGAATTTCATAGTAATATGAAGGGAAAAATATACAAGCGTGATTGTAGAGGAAGAAAGATCATGGAGGAAGAAAAGATAACAACTTTAGAAGAATGGGAAAAGCGAAAAATCACATTTTCAGCAGCAGAAATTCCAAATGAAGACTTGAACCACACTTCACCATTGGTGATCACAATTCCGATCATGCTAGAAGATAAGAAAGCTGTAGAAAAATGGAAATTAAACCGAATTTTGGTTGATACAGGAAGTTCTGTTAATATCATATTCTATCATGCACTTAAGGGGATGGGAATTAAAGATGAAGAAATCACAAATTCAAAATGTCTTATTCATGGATTAGGAAAATCTACAACAAAATCTAAAGGGGAAATCTACTGCGAATATTACTAGGAGAAATCGAAACACATGTAATCTTGTGTGTGATAGATATGGAATCTCCATATAACATGCTGATAGGAAGGCCGTGGATTCATGCGATCAAAGTTGTTGCTTCAACATTACATCATAGAATCAAATTTCCTACACCAAATGGAATACAAGAAATAAAAGGAGATCTTGATAGTGCAAAATTTTGTTATCAAATTGAAGTAACGCAATGCGGAGGAAGAGCAAGAAAGAAACAGCTTCGTAGGAAACTTGCGAAGGAAACAAAAAGGAAGAAGAATTCCGAGTGTATACAATAAGAGCAAAGGAAGGGAGAGGTATACCAAATGAGATTCCAGAAAAAGAAGGGGAACCAGCAAAAATAATCAAAGAACCAACACCTATGGGGGAGAAAAGTCCAAGCTATGTTGCAAATTGAACCAACTAAAGAAATAAATATCGGAAGTAAAGAGGAGCCTTTATTCTTGCGAATTGGAACTAAGATGGATGAAGAAGAAGAAAAAGAACTATTGATCTTTTGCGAGAATATAAAGATATCTCTCAGGAAGTGTAGATGAGATACCAGGAATTGATCCATCAGTGGCGTGTCATAGATTGAACATAGATAAAAATGTAAGACCATTCAAACAAAGAATAAGGAAGATATCACAAAATTATCATGTACAGATAGAAGAAGAATTACAAAAGATGTTGGATGCAGGGATCATAAGGGAAGCAAAATATCCAGTAATGGATTGCGAATATGGTCATTGTTCCGAAAAAGAATAAAGGAATAAGAATTTGCATAGATTTCACTGATCTAAACAAGGCATGTCCCAAAGACAGTTTTCCATTACCAGATATACCACAAATGGTGGAATCAGCTGCAGGTCATGATAGAGTCACTTCACTTGATGGATATAAAGGGTATAATCAAATATCACTCGCAGAAGAAGATCAAGAACATACTGCCTTTTTTGCTCCAAGGGGTTTGTATTGTTATGTGAAGATGCCATTTGGTTTGCGGAATGCGGGTGCTACATATCAACGTATGGTTGAAAAAGTGTTCGCGAAGTGGATACATAAAACTTTGGAGGTATATGTAGATGATATGTTGATAAAAAGCAAGGAAGCTAAAGACCATGTGCAAGATTTGAAGGAAATATTTGAGCAAATGAGAAAGTTCAACATCAAATTCAATCCTGAGAAATGTATAATTGGGGTTTCGTCTGGAAAGTTCTTGGGATACATAGTATCAAAGGAGGGAATACAAGTTGATCAGAAAAGGTCCAAGCAGTTTGTGACATGCCAACACCTGCAACGGTAAAAGAAGTACACAAGCTAAATGGACTCTTGGCTTCACTTGGAAGATTTATTTCGCGAATGTCAAATAAGTGCAAGCATTTTTTCAACATACTTAAGAAGGGAGCAAAATTCAAGTGGACTGATGAATGTGAAAAAGCTTTTCAAGGAATCAAAGAATACCTCGCAAATACATCTATACTACGTAAAACCAGAGAGACGAAGAATTATTGGTATACCTCGCAACAACTCCATATGCTCTAAGTGCAGTTCTGTTGCGAGCAGACGCAGGAGTAGAAAGGACCATTTACTACATTAGTAAAACCTTTAATGCAGCAGAGAAGAATTATTCTAAAATGGAGAAGTTAATCTTAGCCCTGGTTTATGCATCATTCAAGTTACGAATATACTTTCAAGCACATGTGATAAAAGTGGTAACCAAAGTCCCAATTGAATCAATCATGAAGAACACAAAAAGGTCAGGAAGAATAGAAAGGTGGAATGCACAAGTAAACCATTACAAGATAAAATACGAAGTATTGTCATCGCAAAAATCACAAGTCGTCGCAGATTTTTTTGGCAGAATTTCCTTTGGAAGAAGATGAAGCAAAGAGAGGAAATGATGGATGTTGAAGAAGAATTTGGAAATCCAAAAGACTTGTTAACAGAACCGGATAGATGGGAAATTCTAGTGGACGGATCATCCAATAGTGAGGGAAATGGAATTGGAGTCGTGTTGATTTCACAGAAGGAGAAAGAACATCATTCTCATTCAGGACTAGAATTTGCATCCACGAACAATGAAACAGAGTACGAAGCTGTAGTGCATGCATTAAAGATCGCAATAGAAAAGAAGCTTGAAAGTATAAGGATAACAAGTGATTCGCAGTTAGTGATTTGTCAAATTAAAGGGGAATATACCACAAATGAATCTTCTTTGAAGAAATACAAGAAACTCGTTGAGGAATTATCTGCGAAGATACCAAAATTAAAATGGAGACATATATCTAGAAAATATAACCGTCTCGCAGATGCTTTTGCATTTATTCCAAGCATGATGACAAATCCAAATACAAGAAATATCCAAATACAGACAATTCAACACCCATCAAGTGGACAAAGAGAAAGAAATTGAGGAAGCTGTTGCGATGGAAGTAGAAAGAGAGTTATCAAACAACATCGCAGATTGGAGAAAAGAAATTCATGCATATCTCGCAACAGGAGAAATATCCAGGAACAGACTAGAAGCACATAAATTAAAGAGTCGTGCAACAAACTATGAGTTGCGAGAAGGAATTTTATATAGAAAATCTTTCAATGGACCACCTCTCAGGTGCTTAACTCGCGAAGAAGGAGAAAAAATATTGAAGATGTTACATGGAGGAGAAGCTGGCAATCATAGTGGGGGGAGATCTCTAGCATATAGAGCAAAGATACAAGGATATTACTGGCCTTATATGCATAAAGATGCAAAACTGTTCGTACGAAGATGAAAGGAATGTCAACGACATGGTAAAAGAATTCATGCACCGGGGGCCACATTAACTTCTTCAACAAGATGCTGGCCTTTTGGTAAATGGGGGTTGGATATTGTTGGACCATTTATACCTGGATCTGGGCAAAGGCGATACTTGATAGTTGCAAAAAATTATTTCACGAAGCTCGCAGAAGTAAAAGCAGTACAACATATTCGTGATAAAGATGTTTTTACATTCATATTTGAGAACCTCATTTGCAGGTACGGGGTTCCAGCACAACTAGTATCTGATAATGGAAAACAATTTGAGGGGCAGAACATAGAGATGTTACTCAGTGCTTTTAGGATAAAATGTGGGAAGTCAACCCCGTTATATCCACAAGCTAATGGACATGAAGAAGCAACAAATAAAACAATCGCAGATACAATCAAAAAGAAATTAGAAGGACATCTCAAAGGATGGTGCGAGCAAGTACCTAGCGCAGTTTGGGCATACAATACAACTAGAAGAGAAGCAACTGGAATGTCTCCTTATTGTCTAACATATGGAGTAGAAGCAAGATACCTACGAGGTTGTAATTCCGACAACAAAGAAAGAAGCTTGGGAAAGAAATTTAAGTGCGGGAGTAATATTAAGTGAATTGGATGATTTGGAAGAAAAAAGAGAAAAGGTGTTGCACCATATGAAGATTTATCAGGAACGATTAGCTCGAGAATACAACAAGAGAGTCATTGAACGTGAATATAAACCAGGTGATTTGGTCATGCGAGAAACACCTCCATATCAAAAAGAAAATGGGGGAAAATTAGCACCAAAATGGGATGGACCATATGTTATTAAAGAAGTTGTAGGAAGCGGAGCTTATCGGCTGATGGATCCAGAAGGGAGAGACATGGGTTTGAGGCTTGGTAGACCTTGGAACAGACTATATTTGAAAAGGTATTATCCATAAAACTCATGAAAATTTTTACGAATATTGTTTGCTCGCAGGAAATTGGGAAAAGTTACGAGTTTCAAAATTTATATTGCGATTAAACTTTCATTAATTTGCGAATAAAAGACCGCAATCTGTGATCAGCCTCCAAAAAAGAAAGAGAGCCGCAGAAAATTTTATACAGGAAAACCTTTGTGGCATACACCCTAGTTCGCGAAGCTATATTTCGTAAGAGGCAAAGTCCTAAAGTACGTCATTTAAGGGGGTACCTATAAACGTGGCTAAGGGTAACCGGAACACCACCAAGGGCCCTTAGTACATGGTAAAAATTTAGGGGTACAACCCAATAATGGGGTACCTATCCGGGTTAGACACCTTGGATTCTCACCTAATCTAGCGACATTACGCAATATAAAATGCGGTGTAAGAGGATTTAGGTTGGGCGACTAAGGCATACTGTCTTTCCCAAGAAGTGCAGAAAACGATCAAGGCGCCGAGGTACACGGTTGAGTCAAGAGTGCCGGGTGAGGTTGAACCACATCTGCCATTTTTGACAAGTCTTGGCAAATGATGCACTTGGCCCAAAGATACCCCATAGGGTGCAACCTCGTAACTATAAGCCCTATAGGCAAAAAGGATAAGAGGTTGCGATCAAAAGATGGTTGTTGGCAGAACCGGATGGGAAGAGCTAACCTTGTATGGTCGATGTACGCTTCCTTGAAGGGGCAACCAGGGGGAAGATAAATGGCAGCACCCTCCATTAGGGAGCTGATACGTGCTATAAGACGCAAATGTCACGAGGCTTCTTGTTTGCGAAAACATAAAGGCTTGTCATATTTGTGCAACAAATGAAGTTCTGCGAGCATTCTAAAAAAAAAAAAAAAAAAAGAGAAGGAAAACATACAAAAAGAACTCGCAGAATGAAACAAAGAAGTTAAGATGAGATCAATGGGTTATTACATGAAAGTGTAAAAACGTCCTGCGATTTCATCGCAAGACGATAATGTCACGAGGCTGTATGTTCGCAAGAATGTTCAGGCTTGTCATATTATCGCAAATACAAAAATTTACTACAAAAGAGGTGGCAAAATAAGACCTTTACTTAGGAAGGCATGATAAGACCACAGAAATTAATGAAATTCATTTCATCAACATCATTGAAGAAATTATACAAGTATATACATTATGAAGATCTGAAAAGAAGACAGCTTCATCGATATCATTGAAGAAATTTTACAAGAATATACATTATGAAGTTTTGAAGAGAAGACAGCTCTGTCAATATCATTGAAGAATTTTTTCAAGAAGTCCTATCAAAGAAGACAACATCATTGAAGAATTTTAACGAAGACTTAACAAAAAATGCGATTTTGATAGTAATCAAATACGGATAAGTTCATATTCGTAAAAGTTTACGAGAATTACATACTTCTTATACTTCTCCATATATTGAATATTTCTCCAAAAGTCGAATACTTCTTATAATTCTTCAAGAATATCTCATATTTATTATATTTCTTCAACGGATATTTCATTTGGTGAAGGTTAAGTAATCATCATACTTCGTCATATGTTACATAATTATTCACAGATTGAATACTTCTTACATCTCCTCATTTGGTGAATTGAGTACTTCTAATACTTCTTATATCTCCTCATTTGGTGAATTGAGTACTTCTAATACTTCTTATATCTCTTCATTTGGTAGATCGAGTATTTCTAATACTTCTTATATCTTTTCATTTGATGGATTTAGTACTTCTAATACTTCTTCAAAGGTATTGTATATGTAGTATACTTATTAAGGATATTTCATATATTTTATTTCTTATACTTAAAAGGGAGGATTTCTTATTTACAATCGTAACAAGTTGAAACTTCGTAAGATAAATTGAGGCAGATATTCTAATACTTCCAACAACGTTTAATCATTTAAAGAGAAATAATAGGGGGAAAAGGAGATACTAAGCTTTATCTGTGAGTTACATATTATTTCTCTTTATATGATCAAATGGGGCAAAATAAGGAAAACATTTAATTAAAGAAAGGATAAATTATCTTCGCAAAATATCAGATATACTTCTTAACTAAGGTTAAATCATCTTCGCAAAATATCAGATGTACTTCTTAAAAAACAGAATTGTTTGCAAAAAGAAAACCAACAGTAACTAAGGTAATGAATTCAAAAGAAAGGAGGACAGGAGAGTCAATGATAAATTGAAAAAAGAATGTTATCATGCTTCATCAACACTCTGTGCTGGATCTTTAAGATGAGTAGGGTCATTAGCAGCCTTCGACTTTTGCGAGATATCATCCTTTGAAGAATATGCAACAGGAACATCTCCTTGAGGAATAGATTCTTTCTCGTCATCAAGATCTTCATCATCACTCTCATAATCGAAATCACTATCGTGCTCACGAGCAACTTCATCGTCGATATTTTCATGAGGAGTAATTTTCACAGGAGGCAAGGCTCTTGATAAGAGAATGTTATTCGTAAAGACTTGAGCTTTCAGATGACTTTCACGAAGTATAGCTTTTTGATGGTTGGTATCTTCGATATCTTTGGAATAAGCAAGATAGTTGAATCTCCGAGTAGCACGGTCACGAGAGTTGATTAAGCGGGTAGAAAGCAAAGCATTTTTCTTACGAAGCTTGGAACATGAGGCTTCTAATCCAGCTTTCGCATTACGAAGGTTGTTCTCAGATTCTGCAAATAAAACAAAATTCAAAGGATAAAATTTGCGAGTATAACGAAATTTAAAGATATACCAGAGGCAGTCAAATTTTAATGACTACCTTCTCTTTGCGAAGTAAGAGATTGAGTTAAAGATAGACAACAGTTCTTCATCTGATTCATCGCATTATCAAAACCATCACCAACTAATCCTTTAAGTCGAGATTGAAGCTTTTGATCTTTAGAAAGGAGAAAATTTTTTATCCTTCGCAAGTTTGGCATTAAGACTTTTTAATGACGAATAATCTTCTTCAAGTTGATTCTTCTTAGCACTCAAGACTATATTCTTATTAATAAGGGAATTCTTCTCAATAACAAAAGAATTTCTTTCAAAGATCTAAAGACTTCTTTAATTCCTCAAGTTCACCTTTCAACAAAGAAAGAAGATTTTCTTGATCGCAACATTTATTCTGAAGAGTCTTTAATTCTTGCGAAGAAACAATCATTGTATTCAAAAACGAACATTTCTCTTTTGATAAGGTTTTGTTCTCTTCTAATAAGGTTTCTATTCTCAAATTAGCTTTAGTTAAGGAAGAAAAAAGTTGAGATATGTCATCATTCAAAAATTTCGATCATATATTAGTTGAGTATTCTCTTGAAAAAGAGCGTCAGAGTTGTCAAGAGCACACGAGTAAAGATTAGATAAATGGGAGAATTGGTTTGAGAGGCTTTCATGCTTGGTTCGATATTCTGTTGCATCTGATTCATGGTGAAGTACCAATCTTCTACATTTCGGGATGGATTCTATAAAGGGGAATGGGTTTTAATGGATGTTTCAAGCATATGAAGAATATAAGTAAATAAAAGGGAAAATATGAAGATAAGCAATCATACCTTTCAATTCATCATTTCTTTTGCGAAGAATCGCGCAGTCGAGAGAATCATTTTGAAGATGATAATTTTCTTTACGGAGATCCTCGCATTCTGCTTGAGAAGATTTCAAAGACTGGCGAAGCAATTCAATTTCTTTTTCCAAGGATTGACGTGAAGAAGAAATGTCTGGATTGACGAAATTATTTAGAACTTCGCAAAACTCATATTGCGAACGAACATTAGTAGACTTCGAAGTATTGGTCAAAATCTCAGATAACATTCGGAAAGTTGAATAAATTCCATCTCGAATTTCCTAAGGAAGAGGAGAAGAATTTGAAGGAATAAGAGCAAGCTGCAAATTGTTTGGAGAAATAACACTCAAAGGATTTGGGGACAAGATAGGTTTTTCAAGAGAAGAAGTTGAAGAAATATTTTGCGAGGGTTGTTTTTCAAGAGAAGAAGTTGAAGGAATATTTTGCGAGGGTTGATCTTGAAGAAGTGTTGATAAATTGACACTGATGGGAGATTGAAAGGTAGGTAATGGAGTAGAGGCAGGAGTGTGTGAAGAAGCATTTTCACGAGGAGGAGAGGAAAATTCCTTATCAACTTCAGGAAGGAAATCATCAATCGGAATTAATGGTGTGGGTTTAGTTATTCGAGATCTCTTACCAGGGTTTGGTTTTTCGCCAACCTGTGAATCAAAATGTAGATTAAAAACTGAGGCAACAATATATTGTTCAGGAAAGAAGGCAAAGTATTTTAACTACCTTTTGATTCTCAGATTTTCTTCTTCGTGGATTAGGGCTTGGATTTTTTAGTTGAGATTTCATCTGAGGAGTTATTTTGCTGAAATAAACCAAAATCAGATAACAAATTATACATAAATTAAAGAGGAGAACAAATGAAATGCGCAGAGATAGAAGGAAATTACCTTGGAGAACTCATGAAGATATAATAGAAGAAAAAATTGCAGAGAAAACAGTAATGGAGAGTATGAACAAAAGATAAAATTGTAGAAGTAAGAAGAAGAAAAGGAAGAGAATATAAAGGAGTTATATAAGGGAATAACTAGAAAAGGACGGTTACAAAAGACGTGTCCAAATTCTAAAAGACTAAGTAACGGTTATGTTCTCACGATCATTTCTTCTTCGTAGAATTGACATGAGAAGAGGCAAGATGTAGGTACTGAATATCGCAAGATAATAGTTCACGAGTATCGTAATAAATAAAGGAGAAAAGAGTTATAAAATGATACGATGATAGAAGTAGCGCGGAGAAATATGAAGTTTTGCGAGGATGGAATAATTTTGCGAGTATGAGTTGCGATACTTCGCAATTCATATACAGCTGCATAAGTTTTACTATAAATAGGAGTTCAAATGTAAAATTCGAGAGGTTCTTTTAATGAGTGTAAGAAATTATCTTAGGAAAGAGAATAGAAAAAGTTGTAACTATTCTAGTTCCATTTTGATAATTCTATGTAATCAACTAAGAGAATTAATAAGAAAGTTATCATTCACCATCAAGAACTTCTTGAGTTTTTATTAATTCTATTGAGGGTGTAGTTGTAGGTTATTCTGCAACTACAAAGGAAATTACAGTAAGGGAAAGAACAATAGTTTGGGTTTTTACTTGAACATAACTGAATGTAATCGGAAATGTTTTGTTAATGAATTTGTAATGGGAAAACTGGGGATATGCAACAAAATCGACTGTCATCTTGGGGATATGACCCAAGATTCCAGTTTTTGGGAATATGCCCCAGCCGTCCAAAATTCCATCCAAAACCATTAAGTAGTTGATATTCGCACACACTTAGGATTACATATGCGAGTTAAAAAATAAATATACTATATGCTAGCACCTTTACAAGGTTCAGGAGCATATTCAGACAGAAAAAACCTCGAAGAAATTAGAGAGAAAGTTCATACACATTTGAGATAAATGGACTATTTAATGGTTCCCTGATGAAAACCGTTACTTTGGGGCATATTCCCAGAAACTGGAATCCCGGGGCATATCCCCAAGATGACAGTCGATTTTGGGGGCATATCCCCAATTTTTCCATTTGTAATTGATGTTGCTAAGTGTGATACTTAATCTTGAAAATCTGAAAGAATTGAGTGATTGGGTTTGCAAATGTTATAAGGAAATTGAGAACCAGGATTATCGAATGGGTGATTAAATTGTTGTTGAATTAAAATTGGGTAAAATTCATGACCGCGAAAAAATACATATTCAGAAAATGAAGAACAAATACTTGCTTACGTCATGATGACTGAGAAAAGCCTTTTTCTGAGTTACTTATTTATTGGACATGGATAAAATCGAGAATAATCTGCCATGTATATTATCAAAAATATCCAAACCATTTTTTTTTTGGGTGGTGGGTGGGTGGGTGAGGCATATATGGACCATATGGTTGTGCCCAGGTTCATATCCCGTCTTATATATACCAATAATACTATGACATACTATAGTTTTGAAAAATGAAAATCGTATCAAATAACAATTTTACACGCTCAAATTTGCTTCATGCATGTGTACGTCATTTATGTCTGGTGCTGCAACGGTGTTGCTCCCTATGTTTCTAAAAAATAGGTTAGTTTGGTTTTTTTTTTCTGTAAGTTTAAAATGCATTCAAAGACAGCTAATTTTGGGAGTTAGTAATCCTTATATCTTTTCTAGTAGAGTTTTATAATATAGAGTTAAGGTTCTTATCTCTCACATTAGATTTATCTACTTCTAAGCTTGAAAAAATACAGATAGGTGGACTATTGTCCCAATTGATAAGTTTAATAAAAGATTTTGTTTCCTTGGCTAAAGTGTCTGCCACATGGTTTGCAAGTCTAGGAATATAAAAGAAACCCAAAAAGTTTTTGTATTTGTTAAAATTACATTTTGCTTCATCCATCAGAGCATGATTCTGCCATTCAATTTGAGAAGGATTCCCATTCAAGTAATCAATGATATTTTTGCAATCTCCTTCCACGCTGAAGTTGGTCCATCCTTTCTCTAAAGCCCATTTAGCTCCTTTGTAGATTCCCAGTGCTTCTGCTTCTTCAGGGGTAGATGCTGAGAGAGAGCCTGCTCTTCCATGTTTACATTCTCCTGTATCATTCCTAAGAATTAATGAAAAACATGCAGGCAAGATACTTGAAATCCAAGCAGCATCAATATTAAGTTTCAATTGAGATTTTATAGGTGGTATCCATTTAGGTATCTCTGCTATGATGCTAGTTATCTGTCCAGAATAATTGTTATCTTTGTTCCAGAATTGTAAATATCTCAATATGTCTAATCCTAATTGAGCACTTGTTTGCTGTTTATTCTCAAAGACTCTGTTATATCTTTCCTTCCATAAGAACCAAGCTTTTGTCAGGAGTGTTTATGTAGATATAATTAGGTTTTTCCTTCATATCCAGTCCTTACAAATATCTAAGAAAGTTATGTTGCTGTGAAAATACAGAGTGACTGGTGATGGTGCAGTTGCCCAGACAGCTTTAACAAAATGGCAAAAGAGAATGATATGTTCTAGAGATTCAGGTTCATTACAGCCAAAGGAGCAGTTAGGATCAACATCATCCATAAATTTTGAAAGTTTCAAGTTTGTAGAGATAGCATTATGCAAACATTTCCAAGCAAATTTTTTTATTCTTTGAGATACTTTGAGATTCCATAAATGAGACCAGAAAGAATCTGGTTGCCCTAAGTTATAATGATCTACATTTCTTTCATTAAGCTTATTGTACATGGATTTTACTGTAAAGGATCCAGAACTTGTAAGAAGCCATCTAAGGGTGTCAGACTTACCCTTGGCTATTCTAATGTTGCAAATTTTCCTAGCTATTGCAGCTGGGAAATGTTCGAATATAATTGTAGGATTTCACTTCAAAGTAGAAGGACCTATAAAGCAACAAATGATAGTTGGTAGTTGTTTTAAAACTACTAAGGTTATTTGCTAATTCAGGTATCCATTTATCTTCCCAAATATGCACACTATTTCCATCTCCTATTTCCCATATGATGTTTTGTTCAACCAGCTCAATTCCTTTTCTAATACATTTCCAGATCAAAGAGCTAGTAGAAGGGGTTTTATCCCTAAAAATTGAAGTATTTCTAAAGTGTCTAGGTTTTAGTTGTGTCACCCACAGTGCTTTTGGTTATGTTAGTAATCTCCAAGCTAGTTTTGTAATCATTGCTAAGTTGAACTTGTGTGCATTTCTAAAGCCTAATCCTCCATTTTTTAAGGGTTTGCATAAACAAGAGTAAGACTTAGGATAGTACCCTTTATAATTAGTCTCTTTCCCCCACCAGAAATCTCTTTGTAAGGTATCTATTTTCTCAGTAATTTTCTTAGGAAGAATAAAACAACTCATTTGAAAGCTTGCCATACTGGCTAAAGTTGCTTTATTGAGAACCATTTTACTGACTTGTGCCAGAGTTTTGCCAATCCATCTTTGAATTCTTTGCTCCATCTTTTTCACTATTAATTCAAATAGTTGAATTTTCGCTCTACTTATAAAAAGAGGAGTTCCTAGATAAGTATCCTTTGGGTTTATTTTCTTTATCTTTAGTAATTTGCTGATCATCCTTTGATGTTTAGGTTGCACTTTTCTACTAAAGAAAACTCCATATTTTTCAAAGTTTATCAATTTTCCTGAAGCTTTACTAAAGGATTCTATAAGAGTATGAATATTATGACTCTCCTAAGGTCAGCTCTAATGAAAAGAAGATAGTCATCTGCAAAAAACAGATGAGAAATATGGCTATTTTTTGGAGTGATTTTCATTCCATGAATTATTTTCTCATCTTCACCAGTCAGAAGAAGTCTAGAAAAAAATTCCATACAAATGATAAAAATATAAGGAGAAAGAGGATCTCCTTGTCTAAGACCTCTAGTGGGTTTGAAATAATCATCAGGGCAACCATTTAGCAAGACTTCTATTGAAGAGGTTGAAATGCATTGATGAATCAAATTGCAAAATTTAGAATCAAAATCAAAGGCTTTCGTAGCATTGATTAGGAAATCCTAGTCAACTCTATCAAAAGCCTTGGACATATCAATTTTAATTCCCATTCCAGCATGCTTCACTTTCTTTTTCTTGAAGGAATGAATTTTCTCTTAGGAAATGATAATATTATCAGAAATTTGCCTTTTAGATAGAAATGCAACTTGAAATGGGGAAATGAAGTTATTTAGTAGGGGTTTAATTCTATTAGCTATAATCTTAGTTATTATTTTGTAAATAGTATTACAAAGCCCTATGGGTCTGAAACCACTAGGGTCTTTAGGGTGTCTACTCTTGGGGATTAGAAACATAAAGGTTTTATTGAAGTCAGAATGTAAACATCCAGTGGAGAAAAGGTGTTGAACAGTAGAAATAACTTGTTATCCTACGGTTTCCTAGTTTAGTTTGAAGAAACTAGCTGGGAAGCCATCCGGTCCAGGTGATTTATTTGGTTTAAGTTTTTTTATAACTGATCAAATTTCAACACATGAAGGAACTGAGTTGAGAAGAATATTGTCATCTAGAGAAATGCAAGGAGAAATGTTCATAAAGAGATCCGAATAGGCAAAGGAGCAGAAAAAAGATTAAGGAAATAATCAGAAAGAGTAACTTGGATTTCAGATCTTTTGAAAGTTAATTCATTGTTGCTTCTTCTAATGCATTCTATATTATTCCACTTTCTTCTTTTCATAGTTTTGGTGTGAAAGTACTTGGTGTTTTTCTCCCCTAATTGGATCATATTATCTCTAGATTGTTGTTTAGCTATTGCTTCCTGAGTAGCATATAGTTGTTCTAGGTGAGACATCTTTTCCTTAATCTTTTTCTCTTTCTTATGCACATGCAGAGAAGAATTTAGATTGTCTATTTGGGATAAAACTTTTTTAATCTATTTAGAAGGTAGTCCAAAGATATGTTTCTTCCAATATTCAAGATTAGACTGAAGGGATTTAAGATTCTGAATTAAAGATTTAGGTGGTGAATCTCCAATGATGTGATTCCAAGTTTCTTTAATTGTTTGGACACAAGATCTTTCCTTTTGCCAAGTGTCATAAAACTTGAAGGTGTATCCTAACTTGACTGATGTAATATCTAATTTTAATGCTATTGGGCAATGATCAGATCCTACTGCCACCAAGTGTGAAAGTTCATAGTTTTATGAAATTGAGTACTCCACTATATATTAGCTACATCTCTATCTAGTATTTCTTGGATGTTCTCAACACCCTCTCTATGGTTGTTCCAAGTAAAATCATAACATTTATAGCCTATATATATCATGCCAGCATCGTTTAATATATTTTGATAATAGCTACAATCTGTCTTTTTAAAGGGCAATCCTGAAAAAGCGGGGGTCTAACAACCACACCCAATATTTCGAATTAGCAATCTGTATGGACAAACTCCAATATACTTTTATGAGAATCAACTAGACAGTTAGACTCAATCAATAGAAAAGTATATCAAATAGTTTATATCTCTATCTCTTGATTTAAATCTTACTCAAGCAAACAACGAGTCTCAATTTAAATACAAGAGAGATAACTTGGATGGTATCAAAGACCAATATCCAAGTTTCAATCAATTTAAATCAACAACCAAAAGGTTGGATATTCTAATTGATTGAACAACGCACAACCTGTATTATTTCAATTATATAACAAATATAATGCAGAAAAGAAATAACACAGACACCAGAATTTTGTTAACGAGGAAACCACAAATGCAGAAAACCCCTGGGACCAAGTCCAGATTAAACATACATTGTATTAAGCCGCTACATACACTAGCCTACTCCAAGCTAACTTCGGTCTGGACTGTAGTTAAACCCCAATCAATCTCACACTGATCCAAGGTACATATGTTCTCATATGCCTCGATCGATCCCAGCAGGATACTACGTACTTGATTCACTTAGATGATCTCACCCACCAGTAAGAGTTTCTACGACCCAAAGTCGAAGACTTTAATAAACAAATTTGTATCACACAGAAAAGTCTATGGTAATAGATAAATCTGTCTCCCACGAATATACCTACGAGTTTTGTTCCGTCTTTTGATAAATCAAATGAACAAGAACCAATTGATAAACCAGACTTATATTCTCGAAGAACATCTCAGTATTATCAATCACCTCACAATAGTCTTAATCGACGCAGCGAGAAAATATATTGTGGAATCACAAACGATAATACGAAGATGTTTGTGATTTTTTTTATCTTGCCTATCGGAGATAAAAATCTCAAGCCAGTTATTACAATTGTACTCGTACAATAGAAATAGCAAGATTAGAATACACAACTATAATAAAAGTAGTATCGGTTTGGCTTCACAATCCCAGTGAAGTTTTTAAGTCGTTAACCTAGTTTAGAAGAAGAAACCAAAGGTTAAAGGAAAATTAACTCTAGATTAGCATAACTAGTATCACACAGAATGTGTGGGGATTAGGTTTCCCATTTGCTAGAGTTCTCCCTTATATAGTCTTTCAAATCAGGGTTTGCAATCAATGTTAGCTTAGTAACAAAGCATTCAATATTTACCGTTATATAAAAACATGATTAGATTCAAGCTAATATTTATCAACCGTTAGATCGGAAACATAACTTGTTATACACACATGTAATGCACGTTTGTGGGCTTATGAAAACCATACCTAAACTTGTACATTAATTGGTTCAACAATAGTAAACCAAATGTTTAATTAGCCATATGATAACTTTCATGTCAACCATATTCTTCTTCACCATAACTAGTTCAAATGACTCAAATAAACTAGTTAGAGAGTTGTTCAATCAAGGAAATCTCATGTACTACACAAGACACAATTGAAGCAAAAAAGATTTGATTCACTCGAATCGGTTTATGAACTATATAGCCACAGTTTGTAATTTTATTCCTTAGTTTATAAAGATAAGTTCACAAACATTGTTTTTAGACATAACCTACTCAAGTTCGCGGATGGAGTTCCCAACTCCAGCAGAAATTCTTGGGTTTGAGAACTTCGCTAGTTCGCGGACTGAAGCTCACGTACTTCTCCGGTTCTCTTGATCAAAAAAGTTCGCAAACTTTGGTTCAAGGAATAAGGACTTATACATATATGTATTTCCACAACAATGCTTATATCCTCTATTGGTTATATTGTCTAAATTCTCATTTCAATCATTGAAACATTCTCAGAGGACGTTATATAGTTGTTATTCATAAACCATTTTTCGTCAGAGCAATTTTCAAAGTGATTGAAACTTAACATGACTTTCGTCACTAGGTAAAGATGAACTTGGCTAAATCAAAAGATTTACTAACACATATTTCGAAAAATAGATAGGCGAGGTAAACTCGGCTCAACTACACTTTCTATCATATCCCGAGACCTTAGCTATAGTAGACTAGAAATCAAGACTTATAGTTTTGATCACTAACATTGACAAACATGCGAGTTCGACCGAGTAATGCTCTAACAAATCCTCCACATTTATCTTCTTGACTGGGGAATCATATTAAGATCTCTTAATAAGACCCAAGGTATTTATTTTTATCTACTTGTTCAGCTATTTTTGCAAGAAAATCCCAAGCTATCTTTCTATTATTTGGATATGGACTGCCATAGAAGCAAGTAAGAAGCCACTTCTTGGTTTCCGAATTAGTTTGCACTAATATATTTATCATATTTATATTCCAATGGAAAATTTTATATGAGAAACCATCTACCCAAGTAAGGTTAGTCCTCCTGCTAGTCCTATATGGTTTATTATATGAGTATTCGGGTAATCTTTGAGTAAGTTTTTAACTAGATGTTTCCGTTTCTTAGTTTCAGACATGAATAAAATTTCAGGCTTATCTTTAGAAATCAAATAATTTAGGTGATTTTGAGTGAAGGGATTTCCACATCCTTGCACATTCCAAGCAATGATTTTCATATTGCTAAATGTTCACTAGCAAGTCAGTGCTCTAGAATTCTAAAATTCTATAAGGAGCTAGTTTTACTTAAAAAGAAATCACAAGAACCAAGCAAAAGTAAAATTCAATCTAATTCTTGGAAGCAATTAATAATAACATCAAAGTATTGAAAGCAGTTTACACTAACAGACATGCAAGATTTATCCAATTATCAGCAAATTAGATAATTATGAGATTTTAGGGAATTAGGGTTACCTGGAATCCAACTCCTTGCTCAGATGGGGAGTCCAAAATGAAGGGTACTGGTGAAATTACATTATCTTCCTATTTCAGCTCCATGTTGCCATATTGATTAATGGGCGGCAGTAACTCCGAATCCGAAACAAAAATGCGCAATCCTTCAAAAGAGGAGGAAGAGAGAAATTCTGGGATTGCAATGTTAAATGCAGACTTAGGCTGAGTTCTAAGAGATGCAGATGATGAATATATGATAAGATTTGAACTATTATGAGATGCAATTAAAGAGGATGAATCAGATCCCCCAGAAGCAGTAGAAGATAAATTTTCTTGAGCATCTTTAAAGGAAGAAGAGGAGAACGACAATCTTCTATTAACCTGAATTGGGACAATTACTGGGTATAGACTAGTTTCACTAAATGGAACCAATTGTATGTCTTTCTCCGGAACCAAAGAATATTCCATTGGTTCCATAGAGTTAACGACTCTATAGGTTTTCGAGTTACCCGATTCCACCGATTCAGAAAGCGAGTCATTCAAAGGGGTATGTTCGCTTACCTAAAATAGAACTAAAATCTAAAGGCATGTCCTCATCATAAGTGACAGGTCCTAAGACTTCATAGGATTGATTTTGAGCTTGAGCAGATGATCCAATATCTTCCCGCACTGGATGTTCTTCACGGAATAATTCAAATAATGTTTCTGTATTGCCTGGGATATCTAAAAATATTTACACTGATTCCATGTTGCCATGAGCATCAACATTGTATTTGGGGTTCCATATTTGGATCGGGGTATTATTGAGCCAGAAAGTATCTTTTCCTGGAGAAGGAGAGTGTATAGATATATCATATATATCCTATAGAGGCCTATGCTGCAGGATAGCACATTGATTGATTTTATGACCAAAACGAGCACAATGGTTACAAAACTTAGAAGGAAGGTTATGGTAGGTAAACACCAATTATCTAACATGGTATTGTTCTACCTTGACTAGTAACTTTAAGACTAAAGGCTTTTCAATGTTAACCCAAACTAGAACTCTTGGTTCACAATCAAAGTTCCCATTCCCATTACATAGTTGACTAACCACACCTACTTTACTGGCTATCAAACCTAATCTCTCTCCTATTATGTGTTCCCTCCTACAATTAGAAATACTAGCCCACAGAGGGATTTCTTTGACTATATCTGTGAAGATTTGCATACCCGGAGTAGCTGAAGTAGCAGAGAGAACATTGCCGTATGGGTACCATGGACCATTCAAAGCAATTCATTTCAACTCTCCCGCCGTACGAAATGTTAAGATGAATAGGTTAGGGTTAGTTTCTCTGACTTGGAAACAAATATTATTGCCCCAGAAATAACACAGCACTACTCCTAATATCCTCTACCGAGTAAAACTCAATGGAGAAGATTCTAGCTAAGATATTATTTTTTTTAATACCGTAGTCTCTCATTAAGGAAGGAGTTAATGGGAGAATACCTACATTGGTGTAGTTGGCATAACTTTGAGCTACATATAAGCCACTAAGATGCTTGTATAAATTGTAACTATAATTTATAATGAGAAAGAAGAGATAGTTGGTAAATCACTAAGCCAGATTTTATTTGAATGATAGAGAACAAATAAGAGAATAAGATCGGGCAGCTCAGGTAGATTTTAAGAGGAAGAGAGAAGTAAACTATCTATCTAAGAAGTAGGGGATAGAGAACTAATGGCTTAAGAGAAGGATGCTTTTAAATATACTCCTACACTTAAATCTCAAAAGACTAACATTAAAAAACCATAAGATCTACTTTATTTTAAATCTCAACCAATAGCGACTCGACAACCAAATTTTGGTAAAGGGGTCAAAAGTAACGTTTGAAGACAATAAATGCATTAACATAGAAACTCGAAAAACCTCACCTCAGGGACAAAAGCTAAACCATTAGAGATGCAAACCATTACATAGATTTAATGCATGCAAAGCAGTAAGGCAAAGACTCTATGACTAATCAACAAAAAAGAATAGAAGGCTACAAGGCTAACATAAGGGGAATTAAATGCGATTAAATTATGATGAATGGAACAAGACTAGATTCATAGCCTGTTAGGATGATGATTCTACTAGAATAAAATATTTTACTATATATGCATATATCGATTTAATGTTAGATATCCACTAACCAAAAATTATCTGATTAGGCGAGAAGCACAAGAAGATTAGACGTCTAAACTTCAACAAGTCTCAAACGTAAAGAAATTGCTAAAGATTAAATGTTACAAGAAAGATTAATGAAGAATTAGGCTATAAAAATCCAAACACCGATGCCTTTACATACATCACGAGAAGAAGAAAAGAAGGGGTCAGAATACAAAAAAATTAAGAATAAGAATGGCTTGTAATCAATTCAGGATCCCAATTGGTGTTCCAATTTCATCTACTAAGGTAATCCACTGCAAGGAATGGCAACTTCATAGGATTCAGTACTATCGATGCCTAGTTTGTCATCGAGAAACGTTCATGTATCCAGCCCAAGCACAAAGACTAGCTCTGTGTAACTTGATCCTGGAAGAGAAATCTAGATTAGGAGCTCAAGCAATTAAGGACTTATAGACAAGGTTAGCTACCGGAGTACCAGTAACCTGCAATTAATTCCTTACTGAGTATCCTCCCAGAATGGATTATGCTTATGTTCACGAGAAATCTGCTATTTATCAACAGGAAAGAGTCGGAGAAATAATAATTGTTGAAGATTTCAAAGAAGAATAGTGTGGCATATCACTATCTATCAGCCTCAACGAGAAAAAGAAGAATAAGATGATCCTAGAAACGTAATCTAATTATTTCATGTTATTTGTTATGGGTTGTTGTTTTCTTTCATTTTACTCTACTTGATGTATGTTTTTTAGTCTGTCTTTGAGTCTTCGTTATGAATCTATGAGTTTTAAGAGATCTGATGTTTAAATGCTTATGTGCTCCCAAAAGTTAAAACATACAATAGATGAATCTCTACCTATTTAATGAACCGGAGAAATACTCAGTATGCACATATGCTCTACCTAATGAAGGAATCGATGATGAATTTAAAATGAAAATATGCTCATACTGTAAGAAATTTACAGTTGGACTTAACTATGTATTACATGAAGTTCTAACTCTAATATATGAAAGTCACTCCTATTGAGTTCTTCTAAATCAAGGATGGGACTGAAATAAAAACTGAAAGATTCGGATTCTACTGTCTGCCAAGGAACAAAAAAAACAAAAGAAACTGTAGATTGAAATGATGATGGTTGTGCCCCTTATTTTGGTCTCCATCTGGCTCCGGGTCGAATTCCAGATAGGGAGATCTACTCAGGGAACATAGATCAAAGAAGAAGAGGAAGAAAGTGGAATGGGAGAAGAGGATGAAGGAAACTAGCCATTGGAGGGAGGAGAGAGGGTAGAGCGTTTTTTTCGTTTTCTGTTTTGATTTCAAGGTTAGGTTAGTTTTGCTTGCACAAGAATTTAAAGAACTATTCATTATAACCATTTTTTCATATTATTTTTTACTTTATTCTTGGTCTCATTGATATAATAAGAGCACCTCCAATGCAAGTGGTAAAGGTCTTAAATTGAATGACACCTAGGATTTAAGACTTTTTGCACCAAATTTCCATCTCCAACACAAGGTCAAGGTCATAGACATAGATGACATGGCTAAATGGGGGTGATGGAGAAAGTCTAAATAAGACTTTCTGTATGACCTTGGTCTTAAAGCCACATCATCATTTTGTCTCTAAATTAAAATAAAGTTTGTTAGATAATACCTTGGAGGTTGGAGATCAACTTAAGGTAAAACGTTTTATATTTATATCTTTTTGTCATTTAGTAATGATCCACACATAAAAATGTGTTAATTAGGCCTCCACATAGGATGACCTTGACCCTTTGCATTGGAGATGCTCTAATAGAGAGAGAATGGATAGAGAAGTGGTCCCCTCTTTATATTAAGAGAAAAAAAATGATCCCTCTACGGGGAAGTTAGCAAACTAACGACATTTGACTTTCTAAATATGGAAACAAGCTTATTTTTTTGATATGTCCATATAAAGATGATAGGTGTAGAATACACCTAATTTACTAACTGGTAGTTATGCTTTCTTTGCTATTTTTCTTGTGAATTTTGTATTTTACGTGTGTTTTTGAGTTATTAGGTACTCTGGAGAGGAAAAGAAGAAGAAATTGCCAAAATTGAGCAAAAAGGGCAGAATTGTCATTTCATAGGGAGAGCACTATCTGGAGTCCAGTCAAGGTTAAAGGGCAAATCTTTTTGGGAAGAATTATAAAAGGCAGCCAACACAGGTTAAGGGGAGGCCAATTGGCTAGCCCTTATCAAAAGTGACCATCTACTATGAGCACCCAATCTATGGGTGTATTTTAGCAGTGGGGTGTCATCATCCTACCCTAATCTATAACCCTATGATCGAGAGGCTCTTCTCTCATTCAGTTCTACCAGAAATTGAGAGAGACGAAAAGGGCAATGGCTGCTGTACTATTTCCAAGAGAGATTGAGAGACGAAATCAAAGAATAGATCGACGAAAATAGAATTGATATCGAGAAATGGATGAATTCGAGAGAAGATTGGTGAAGAACCTAGCTGTTTCTGAATCAAAATTGTGAATTGGAAGCTGTAAATCGGAGAGGGATTATGAAGAAATTAGGTTCTGATGGTGGATGGTAATTGATTTTGAACTGATTCTAAAGCCGCAGAAGAAGAATTAGGAGATGGATTGTTATTGGTGGATGAGTTGAGAGGTTCAGATGGACAAAAACTAAGTAGATGGGTTTGAGAAGCAATTGGATATGGTGAGTATCATGGGTTCGATCTATGTATGAAGATGATTCTGGTGCTATTGAATTCAGAGATTGAGAAGAAGATGTGATCGATGTTTGAAAATGAACTGATTTGAAGTTGTAAAAAGCAAATGAAGAAATGAGTTCTCATCTGTATGGGTTACAATGGAAGTTTCTGTGATTGAGAGCAAATGGGTTGTGACCTGAGATGATTTGAAACTTTGTTGAATGAATGTGTTATTGAATTGAATAGATGTATGTGCTAGGTTTTGTACAGGGATTGAAGACTATAGATCGGCCTGAGAAAGTCCTGTAAACGAATGGAACTCTGCCCAAATTTCTCATTCGGCGAGTTGAATTGAGCCGGCGATGACCGTTCCAGAACGATCCCGATGAGACGATCCAATCAGTTAACTCAGGCCAGTAAGCTCAGTGAGACCGAGTAAGACAGCTGACTTGGGCTAGCTGACTTCCTACCTTGACCCAGTGACTGACGACTGACCGTTAGTTTGAACCGTTTGACCGTTAATCTTTGACGGTTGACCAACGGAATATTCTGTCGACGGAGAGGAATCTCAGGTTACCGGCGACGACGGATTCCGACCAAAAACCCAGTTTTCTGGTGAACCAAAAGTTGCAGAATTTTGTGTGGATTTCTCTCATGGAATGTGAAGACTTGGGCTTGGAATTGAATGAAGAATTGAGCTTGGATTTGGAAAGAGAAGATGGAAGATTTGAGAAAGGCTTGGATTTGGAAATTGAAGTGCTAAAGGAAAGGGATTCTATTCCTTGGAAGATATGGAGAGCATTGAAGCCTATAAATAGAGAAGTTCTCTACTTTTCTATACACACTTACACACACTTTTGCACACTTCTACACACACAACACTTTTCTTTTCTTTATTCTTTGTGTGAACTCCTTAACATGAGTAACTAATTTTATTGATTGAGGATGAATTCCTAGTTCTTAACATGTTTTGAGTTTTGTTTCAAATCTACTTTGAATTTTCACATGATTATCGTTTGTTTTTACTAATAGGAATGTTTATACATTCATGGTTGATTCCTGATAAAGCAACATCAGGAATCTAAAGAATAAGCAAAAGACAAAGAAAACAAACCAAAAAATCAGTAGCAAACTAGCCCTGAAATCTAAACTATCAACAAAATCACAAGCCTACACAAAAACAAAGGCCTACCAGTAATATTTTCTCTCCTACCTTTACCGAGTACTGAGCCTAGCACCTCTTTTGGCAAGATTATCAGTAGAGAAATTTATCTCTCTGTACATATCGACAAATTTAATGTTTTCTCACCTTATTACCGAAAATGCTACCCAGACCCCGCATTTATACACCAGAGAAATACACCACTATGTGGCGTCTACGCAGCACACGGACCCAGCAAAAATAAAAGTTAGGTGGGCGATTTAATCGGGAGAGGAAATGTCAAAATTAAGTCAAATCGTGAGAGATAAAAAAAGAGTAATTATCTTATCTTTCAACTAATATCCGTGCAGAAAAGGAAAGTCATTTACACTATTCAGATCTAAGAAATTTCTTCACTAAAATCCATGATTTTCTCGCATCCTTAAGGAACATGGAAGAAAATCCCGGAGAATCTTATCACAATAATGGTAAGTTAAAATTGATTAACTTAATTAGTTTGATTTCTAAATAATTACAGTAAATTTTCACAAATTGAATGAAAATATGTTTACATATCTGTTACTTTATTGTTGTGTATGTTAAGGATGTTTCAATCCCGATCTGTTAGAATGATGATAGCAAAAAATCAGGATCATAGTCTTTACTAGTTTTGATATTTGTTCAATCATAAGTTTTTTTCTTTCTTTTATCAGTTCAATATTTGTAGTGCATGATCCTTATAAAATATTCACTACCCACAACGCATAATCCATGTTTTTTTTTCTTTTTTTATTGAAGCATTCCCATATGTTAAATACTCACATGCCCAGAATATTTTTTGTTTGAAAGATTAGTTAAATAAGTAAAATCATACGAAAACTTTCTTGTTTCTTTTCATTTTTGGGACCACTTAAATTTTGTTTTTGTCTGTTTATGAAACATATCTTTTTCCTTTTAAGAGGATGAAAAGGACAATAGTTTTGATGGAAATGATGAAATAAAACCTCTGGTAGGGATGACTTTTGATGAACATGAAGATATGTTTCAGTTTTACAAAGAGTATGCTAGAAAATTGGGATTTCCCGTCCGGAAAAGATCAAAAAGGACTAACGTTGACGGCATTACAAGAAGTGTGACTTTTGCTTGTTCAAAATCAGGTGAACATGAAATCCAAACTCAAAATCAAACTAAGCCACATGGGACAATCAAAAGTGGGTGTACTGCTCATATTATTGGGAGAAAGCAAGTAAATGATAATAAATGGTATATTTCAGTAGTACATCTTGAGCATAATCATGGATGCAACCCCGATGATGCTCGTTTTTTAGGTGTAATCGTAAGGTCAGTGGATCATTAAGACGACAAGTTGACCTTAATGATCGAGTTGGGATTTCAATCAATTTATTTTTTAACGCGGTTGTTCTTAAGTATGGTGGGTATGAAAAGACAGGATGAAATCTAAAATATGTGAGAAATGCAATCAATGAAGTAAGAAATTCACGGCTTGGTGATGGTGATGCAATGTCTGTTATGAAATATTTTGCAAATATGACCGCCGAAAATTCAGGTTTTTATTTTGCAATTCAGGATGGTGATAAAGGAAACTTAGAGAATGTATTTTAGGCCGATGGTTTGAGCCGAGAAGCTTACAAGGAGTTTGGTGAAGTAGTTAGTTTTGATACTACGTATTTGGTAAATAAATATGATATGCCATTTTCTCCCTTTGTTGGCGTTAATTATCACGGGCAAACAATTTTACTTGGACGTGGCTTGGTTTCGACCGAACTACAGAAACATTTGTTTGGTTATTTAGTAAGTGGTTGGAGTGTATGTCAGGAAATGCTCCCAAGGCAATAATAACCGACCAAGCAAAATCAATGCAGAATGCCATCAAAATTGTGTTTCCAGAAGCTAGACATAGGTGGTGCATATGTCATATAATGAATAAACTTCCTGATAAATTTGGTGTGTACAAGAGATTTTCTGATATTACTTGTGACATGAGGGCTGCAGTATATGATTCACAAACTCCGGAAGAGTCTGAACAATTATGGGATTGGATGATGGAGGCATATGATTTGGGAGATCACAAATGGTTGTCTGACTTGTAAGAAGAAAGAGAGATGTGGGTACCATGTTACCTAAAAAATATATTTTGGGCAGGGATGTCAAGTACTCAAAGAAGCGAAGGTGTAAACGCATTTTTTGATGGATATATAAATGCAAGGAATACGCTAAAATAATTTTTGGAGCAGTTTGAATTTGCATTAAGGGACAAGGTGGAAAAGGAAAAGGAAGCGAATGTTGCTACATCTCTAAAAAGCATCCCCATTGTAACTGAATACCCAATGGAGAAACAGGTTCGTAACTTGTACACAAACTCAAAATTTAAAGAATTTCAAGTTCAATTGTTAAAGATGTGTAGATGGTGGATTTTTGACAAGGGATAAAATCGTAAAACCATAATTGTACATACTTTTGATCCAGCAATCAGATGAGTATTGAGGCTCATGTCTCTCACTG
This sequence comes from Papaver bracteatum, assembly GCA_023529315.1. Classification (NCBI taxonomy): domain Eukaryota; kingdom Viridiplantae; phylum Streptophyta; class Magnoliopsida; order Ranunculales; family Papaveraceae; genus Papaver; species Papaver bracteatum. The sequence goes on from JAJJWX010003264.1 coordinate 1,093,109, forward strand.
AAGCATGAAATTCATGCCGCAAAAACCTCTGATTGAGAATATTGTCCCTCAGAGCATATGTAGATGTGTAGTCTCTCAACTGAGGCAACGACATATCTCATGAATACTGAGCAATTTCAGTAATCACTTTTATATAGAATCGAATGATTGGACTTCTCCTAGACAGCTTGCCTGCTAGTATAGAGCAATAACGTCTTCAGGATGTAACAATGTTTTCCCTGACTATATAAAAGACATGTGTATAGAATCATTATGATTGGACGGCTCCTAGATAGCTTTCCTGCTAGTATAGAGCGATAACGTCTTCAGGATGCAACAACGTGTTTTCCATGACTATACTATACGTAATAAATATGACGCTTCAACTAGCTCATATCGCTCGATTCTCGATTAATTAATGTTCATAGACGATCGTGCTAGTATAGAGCTATCAATTAATTATTTCTAAATCACTAGATTCATTAACTGAAACCGTAGAAAATATTCTACATTCTTCATAATATTTCATTACATCAATTCGTGGTATTCCCAACAGAATTCCATGGGTTAGTGATAAATATTCAATGTACGGGCATTTGTGGTATCTTCGAGTAAGCCTCGACCAAAATGGTGTAAATGTACTCGACAAATAATGCATTAACAAACACCTGAATGAACAAACAAGTATTTCAAAATACGACGAGACGATTAACCTATGCAAATAGGAAAGAAAATAATAAAATATTCACCAAGACGCTGAGGGACTGGACCCACCGGCCAGCCAGTCACGCCGTGGCCAGTCCCACGCCCAATTTTATATTTTATCTATTTTCTTTGATCTCATGAAAATCCCTTCATTTGAACAAATATCCTTTGTTTTAAGGAAACTCCTCCGTTTCATGGTGTTTCCTTCGCATCAAGGAAATAATATAAAATTGGGAAAGGTGTCATGGGACCGTGTCTATTAGCCGGACGACCAGGCCCTAGTCATGGCCGGTCCCACACCTCATGGTTCCTCAATATTTTATTATTATTTCCCTAATCCCATGAAAACTCCTTAATCTCATGATATTTCCTTGATCCCATGAAAAATAATACTCCCTCCGTTCCATTTTACTTGATGTTGTAGAAATTTTCACGCAGATTAAGAAACAACATAGAGAGTATTTTTTTCTAAATTTTCCCTTATTGATAGCTTCCTAAAAATTTAAATCACCTAGTTTTTAGTTTCAATATTTAGTGTAAATTACGAATCCCGTTGTAATTTACTTGGGATAGAGTATTTATCCTCCATGGAGTGGATTTAACAACTAGAATAATTATCCATCTACTAATATTAATGAAAATTAATGGTATGGTATGATTCCAAGGCAAGGGAAAATTAGTGAGAATTTGGGAAAAAAGCTTAAACACTCATCTATTTTGGAACATAAAAAGAACCCTAAAAAAACAAGTAAAATGGAACGGAGGGAGTATAAAATTAGGGAAACTCGTGTGACCAGGCCCTAGCTGGCCCACACATCCCATATTATTATTATTATATTTTTCATGTTTCCATAATCCCATTAAATTCCTTGATTTCATGATGTTTCCTTCAAATTATGAAAATTCCTTCAAATCATGAAATAATACATAAAATTAAGGAAAAATCTCGGGACCGGGCCCTAGCCGGCCAACCATGCCCAAGCCGGTCCCACACGTCCCTTATTTTTTTATTATTATTTTTTATGTTTTCCTCATCTAATGGAAACTCCTTGATTTCAACAAAACTCCTTGGTTTCAACAAACTCTTTGGTTTTATGATACTTCCCTAAAATCATGGAAAAATATTATAAAAATAAGAAAAATAACGTGGGACCGAGACCCTTGGCCAGCCGGACATGCCTTAGCCATAGCAGGTCCTACACTTCATTATTCAGTCATTTTTTATTATTTTCCTTCATCTCATGAAGGTTTTTGGCGGTTTCAGCAAAAATCCCTGATTTCTTCATATTTTCTTAAAATGTTGCTCAAACGCACACTGGAAAATATCAAAATTCTCAAAATTGAGACATGAACACTTTGGTGACGTGAGCATGTTACCTTGACCGAACAAGGTTGGCTCTTTAGCTTGCAAGGAGCCGGTCACGCGTATTTTCACAATTTGACCTAATTTGCGCAATTGCACGATTAGGTCCAAAACTCTTCCAAACAATTTGGAACTTCATGGAATGATCATTATTTGATCCCGTGACCACTTAGGGCCGGTATCATGACCCCTTGGTCGGTCCCTCATATCTTCATAGTTAATTAGGTTTTTTCACCTAAGGCTCAGACGAGCATTACTTTAATAAATGATTAAACCAGCATTTAATCATCATTTCATTAACAAACCAACTGGTCTTCAGGAGATCTTGATATTTTATCACGTGAGCATCTGTGCGCTACATGGTAGACCCATAATCCCATGTAGACGGTCCCTCTTCAATCCATGTTTAATTTTCAATAAACCTTCAGTAAATCATCAATTGATCAAATTAGGGTTTTGAGTCCAAGGTTCATAATTCCAGATTCAAACGCTAATAATTTTACATTGATCTCATGATCAACATTTTATTTATTATACTCGGACCAGTTGCCAGTATTCTAATTTAATATTTACTTGGTCATGCTACCAATGATTCATCAAATGAGCAATATTTGCTCAAATGAGCAATATTGGTTCAACTATCAATATTCAACAATTCATCGAACTAGCAATATTTTCTCACGTTAACTATCAAAGTTTATTCATGTATTATACCTCTGTATCAACAATGGACACGTCCAAGTCTCAGAACATTCTAAATCACGTTCGACTCAACAATACAAGGACTCATCTTCCCATGAAGTCACGAAGTCAGCAACTGACTAACTAAATACACGTCAGCCTTGCAGACTCCACAATCACACGAGACATCAATCATGTCACATGGGGGGATATTAACTAGGGTTTTGGTTTGGCGATCTACGTCACATGCGTTCATTCACACGATGAGAATGTGAGCAAGTCCTGCAATCAGTTGGAGGAGTTAACAAATTAGTGGATGGAAAATCAACCAAGTCTCCGCACGTTGAGCAACTAGTTTTAACACGATTTCCACTTCCCCATTCTTTGATTTCATCCACTTTCACACTTCATGGTATCATGGTGTTTACAATTCTAGCAATATAAATAAGTCTCTGAATCATGATTGAAACAAGGACAATCTCACGTCAAACAAACAACACGAGATTAACAATCCCTCTCTCAACAGATCAAATTCAATCATTCAGAACTTATCTTATTTTCAGAATACACAACACACCTACTATCTTCGATCACCATTGATCTCACACATTTCTCAGCTTCCCTCCTACAGATCGACCCATCCTCTCTTGTGACTTAATTTACTCTGGAACAGTTATTATCTTGGTTTAGGCCGGAGTACTACACATTGATCTCTCAAATTCAAAGCACTCCCTTCTTGTAGTGCATCTGTGTGAGGTTAAGCATTTCGCTCGGTTCAAGGAGTCTCCTCCGCACGGTCGTCTCCTCAATTCTGTAAAAACCATCAAATCATTTTGCCCTATCTACAGATTAGTGACCACAGTGGGAAATCATTCTTTCGATTGCAACTCACAATTTCATCAAAGATGGTCGATTATCGGGAGGTCTCAGAAACAACCAATCTCAATTTATTATCTCCCAGTTATGGAGAATTTCTTCCAATTACTACTAGACTTTGCTGGCCTGGTCAAGCCCCCGCAGAGGCTATGAACACTCAAAGCTCAACTACCATTGCTGATCTGATGAAAATCCTAAATGATGTAGTAACAAATCAAGCGAAAATTTTCAAGATACATAATGAGGTGTTCGCCCTTTTGAAAGTTCTTACAGATCAGTTATCAGGGGAACCAACATATGATCGCTCTAAAAAGAATGTTGCTGGAAATCCTTCCGATGTTACCACTGGTGTTGATTTATTTTCTAAGATCCATACCTCCACCAGCGACGATAAAGACAAAGTCCATACCCATGCTAAGCTCCAAAGGCTCCACCAATCTAGCTTGGACGTTCGTGAAAGCTCGGAATAATTCTCACGAATTCATAAAGAAGACCCGTCCATTTTGGCACGCTTCAATCAAGACTCTTACGATGAAGGGATAATGTCATTTATAAATCCCTTTTGGAGGATTTACATTCTCGGATCGTAGCCGAAGAAAATGACCAATGGGCTTCTGCTCTACTCAGCAAATCTGAGCCATTCCAGAATAAAGAAGTTTGCAAGGGTATAAGGAAAAATAAGTATTCTTCTGATCCGAAACTCAACCTCCATCCTTCCATGAACATTACTGCTAAAGGAAGTAAAAGGAAAACCGAGGCACATCAACACATGTATGCTTCTCCAGTATCCTAGGCTCTTCCATAAAAGAAGGATAATCAAACCCAAAATGCGCAAATATCGACTCAGCGTCAGCAAAATAACCAGACAGACCCAGACTTCCCTCTTCCCATTGAAAAAGTAATCGAGTTGCTAGAAGTCTGGATCCAAGATGGTGCAATCAAATTTCCATACGTCAGGAAAAAGCCTACTGAAGAAGAAATGGAGAATCCTCGTTATTGTCGCTTTCATAGGTTCGTCAATCATCCAACAAGCGACTGTAAGGTTTTGAAGCCATCTTCAAGGAAAAGGTCGAATCAGGAGAACTTAACCTGGGGACTGAAGGGGTGCGCATGGATACTCTCTCAGTCATGACTTTCTCTCTCTGAACAACCTGTCAAAGAAGCGGTTCATGGTCGAACATATATGTGAAATTTTCTATCCGTCAAAGGCATAAAGCAAAGACATGTTCACAATATTGAATCACATCATGCCAAGGAGAAGACTTTCCATTTCCAAAAATACTCCCCGATCCTTCAACCACTGACAAGGAGATGCACGACCGTGGACTGCTTACCAAAGTTGATCTCAAAGGAAACAAATTTAGAAGAAAGTTGATCCGCCATTAACATAATTCCACTGAAGACTCTTAGAGCCACATGAATCACTCGAAAAAAAGCTACTCATGTTCCATCTCAATCAAGAATCATGAAGGAACGCTCAGAGATGCTTATGGCTACATTTCTCTCAAGATGAAAATAGGCTCAACCTAGACAGCAGCCAAGTTTTCATAGTCAAGGAAGATCCGGGATATGACATGATCCTCGGACGAACATGGAGCCATGCTGAAAAGATGGCTACTGCCTTTGTTTTCACATCTCTCCAACGAAGAAGGTTCGATCCATGGGATTTGATGAGCGCTCCGTCGTCATGACATTGGGAGGAATTTCTGATGAGGTTGAAACAAGAACCCGAAGAAGGTACATTGACATTTCTCAAAACTGCACTCAGGCAAGTCTCATTCCTCCTATGTTCATATCATATATTCTCCTACATGCGCTCCTAGCATGGGGACTCAATTCTGCTAACAACTTAGCCGCTGCAAGACCCGTCATAAATGGATATCTTCACCGCAATAATATTTTACCAAGTGGTCGCACCTCTTCATATCGAGCATCTCACTGGAATGTTCATTTTAGAGACGATATGCAATCATGACAAGGAATGCCTTGGATGTACTCTTGTTCCGCATTCAGGAATGTCCACCGCCGAATTATGGAAAAGTACTGACGCCTGTACGAGCATGAAATCTCACACGTTGGAGGACTAATGAAGGAAAAGTCGAATATAAGATATTCAAGGCCAAGACAATTATGCCTAAGAAGTTCTCTTAAGGGATCTGATGCTTTGACCCTCAAGCATCTGAAGTTTAAAGCAGGATTTTCTTAATTTATTCGTGTTTTGATCAATCCTTCCAAAGTATATGCAATACTTATGTTAGAGCATTGCTCGGTCGAACTTGTATACGTTGCTATCTCAAGCATGTTTGTCAATGTTAGTGATCAAAACTATAAAGTCTTAATTTCTAGTCTACTATAGCTAAGGTCTCGGACTAGGGTAGAAAGTGTAGTTGAGCTCAAGAACTCCATGGCAATCATCATACAAGACGAATGAATACTCAAGGAACCAGTGGATCTTCATCGACCAAAAGGTATGTGGAGACTTGAACTTATATATCACACAAAAGTTTATCTACTCTATCTCATATCTTGAGACAAAAGTCGTTTTACTATATAGACTAAAGATATACACATGTGACATTCCGAGTAGAGTATATCTCGCTTATCTATTTCTCGAAATGTGTGTTGGTAAAGCTTTTGTTTTAGCCAAGTTCATCTTTGCCTAGTGATGAAAGTCATGTTTCAATCACCTTGGAAATTTCTCTGATGAAAAATAGTTTGTGAATAACAACTATATGACGTCCTCTGAGAATGTTTCAATGAATGAAATGAGATTTTAGACAATATAACCACTGGGGGATATAAACATTGTTGTGGCAACACATATGTGTATAAGTCCTTAGCACTTGAACCGAAGTTTGCAAACTTTGTTGATCAAGTGAAAATCGGAACTTGAGTAGTCAACTCAGTTCGCAAACTAGCGAAACTCTCGAACCCGAGAATTTCTACTGGAGTTTGTGAACTCCAACCGGTTACTTAAGTCCGCGAACCCAGTCCGCGAACCCAGTCCGCGAACTTGAGTGGTTATGTCTAAAAACGATGTTCGTGAACTTATCTAAATTATTTAAGGAATGCTATTGCAAACCGTGGCTTTATAGTTCATGAATCGATTCGAGTGAATCACATTGTTTTTGCTTCAATTATGTCTTGTATAGTACATAAGATCTCATAGCAATTGAACAACTCTCTAACTAGTTTATTTGAGTCATTTGAACTAGTTATGGTGAAGAAGAATATGGTTGATATGAAAGTTATCATTTGGCTAACCATTTGGTTGACTAATATTGAACCAACTATTGTACACGTTTGGGTACGGTTACACAAACCCAAAATCGTCAAGTACATGTGTGTATGGCAAGCTAAGTTTTCGATCTAACGGTTGAAAGATATTATCTTGTATATAATCAGGTTTTTATCTAACGGTGAATATTGAATGATTTGTTACTAAGCTAACATTGATTGCAAACCCTGATTTGAAAGACTATATAAGGGAGAACTCTATCAACTGGGAAACCTAATCCCCACAAATTCTGTGTGATACTAGTTTACTAAGATAGAGTTGATTCTCCTTTAACCTTTTGTTTTCTTCTTCTAAAACTAGGTTAACGACTTAAATACTTCATTGAGATTGTGAAGCCAGACCGATACCACTTTTCTTGTAGTTGTGTGATCTGATCTTACTGTTTCTATCGTACGAGTATAATTGTAATAATTGGCTTGAGATTTCTATCTCCGATAGGCAAGATATAAAAGTAATCACAAATATCTTCATCTCATCGTTTTTGATTCCACAATATCTTTTTTTGCTGCGTCGATTAAGACTGCTATGAGGTGATTGATAAAATTGAGTTGTTCTTCGGGAATATAAGTCTAGTTTATTGATTGGTTCCTGTTCACATTGAGTTATCAAAATACGGAACAAAACTCATAGGTTTATTCTTGGGAGACGAATTTATCTATCTTGTAGACTTTTCTGTGTGAGACAGATTTGTTTGCTAAAGTCTTCGACTTTGGGTCGTAGAAACTCTTGGTTGTGGGTGAGATCATCTAAGGGAATCATGTGCGCAGTATCCTGCTGGGATCAGAGGCATAGAAGCATAACTATACCTTGGATCAGTGTGAGATTGATTTGGGTTCAACTACAGTCCAGACCGAAGTTAATTTGGAGTAGGCTAGTGTCTGTAGCGGATTAATACAATGTATGTTTAATCTGGACTAGGTCCCGGGGTTTTTCTGCATTTGAGGTTTCCTCGTTAACAAAATTCTGGTGTCTGTGTTATTTCTTTTTCGCATTATATTTTGTTATATAATTGAAATAATACAGGTTGTGCGTTGTTCAATTAATTAGAATATCCGACCTTATTGGTTGTTGATTTAAATTGATTGACACTTGGATATTGGTATTTGGTACCATCCAAGTTATCTCTCTTTGATTATAACTCGTGAATCATATTTGCTTGAGTAAAACAAATCGAGAGATTGAGATAATAACTCCTTGAGTATTTTCTATTTGATTGAGTCTAGTTGATTCTCTAGAAAACTACTCGGAGTTGTCCATACAGATTTCTAATTGAAATATTGGGTGAGGTTGTTATACCCCCGCTTTTTCAATTGGTATTAGAGGAGGCAAACACGTTCAAGACCTCACAAGTCTGTGTTTGTAGCGATGTGACTCTACGGACAACAAAGTCTCTTATAACGATTCACCAGGATTCAAAAACAATGGTAGAAGAAATTCTGATAAACTAGTTATCCTTCAAAGGTTGGATGAAAAAATCCAGATCAATTCCGATCTTATTACAGAAATTGCAATCCTAAAGGATTTGAAACTCAATTTCAGTTCCTTAATGGATATGGGTAACTATAATAGTTCCTCTCTAAGGAACCGTCATATATCAGATGATAAACAACGTATAAAGGTTGTGAAAACTGATGTGACTCAGAACTGTTCTACCAAGCTTGAAGGTGTTAGTCTATGTTTGCTTTGTGATTCCTATAATCACTTTCAACATAAGTGTGTGTCTTTTCAAAAGAGTTTAAAAGTTGCAAGTGATCTTTATAAGAAAACTAAACAACTTCTTGCGTCTCTAAAAAGACATACAAAACTGATAGACACTACACCAAATCCTGGTTTTAGCAACGCTTAATTTTCGGAGGTGCGCAACGTATATAGACATTGCACACGGTGCAACGTCTATATACGTTGCGCACCAGAATATCCGTTGCACATAATATATATATCCCATTTACTAATATTCCATTTATTTATATTAGTGGTGCAACGTATGTCAACTCTTAGAACCGTTGCACAACCCGTGGTTTTTTTGTAATATTATTTTTTTTTTGTTTTTTTATTAATTTTCTGATTTTTTTTTCTTAATTTTTTTAAAAGTATTAAAATTGGTTTCCCTCAATTTTTCACCCAATTCATTCTCCCTCCCAAACTTAAAATTAACAAAACCTTCCCCCCATTTTTTTCCCTCTAATTTCATCATTTAAGAACATTAAAATAGACATCTAAAAATATTTCAGATAACTCTTCCTATTTTTTCCTAATTATTTTGGGAAATAAAATCCCCCATATTTTCAGACAACTTTAATGCCTATCCCAGTTCTCTCTCTTTATATTTTTCATTTCTTCATTTCAGTACTACAGATCGATATAGGAGAAAATTTCAGTACTCCATATCTGCTTAGATTATAGGTTTACCCTGAAATTCTAGTTTCTATTTTCGTTTTATTTTCTTCTCTCATACATCGACTTCTGCTCCTCCCATTTTCTCATCTCTTCTAACCCTAAGCCAAGATCTCCAAATCAAACCCAAGTGTTCATAAATCGAAACCCATATCCCTAATCGAATCTCATGAATCAAAACTGGTCCAGAAATCAAAATCCAATATATATTTCAATAACTTAAACCCTATAAATTCTTATTTTGTAAAGTTGAACGATTCTGAAGCTTTTTTCTCTAGTGATGAACTGATGGATCCGGTTTTCTAAGAATTTTACAGTGATAAATCTTTCATCCTCATCAGATTTAGTTTTTTTCTTATAATTTTCCATTAAATCCCTAGATTTGTAATTATTTTTTCTTTGTTTCTTAATCAGGAGATCGAGATGTTGATGATGATATATTTGTTTCTTGGTTCTATGTCTAGATTTTTTCATAAAGATTGTAGTTTCCATTCCAATACGTCTACCCTTTGCAAATCGGTATCTCTTTTGTCCCCCATAAGGGTTCAAATCAATTTTGGTAAGTGGGTTTTGTTTCAATTTTGTAATTGGTTTTTACAATTTTGTTATTTGTATTGATTGAAATTTCCTTGTTTGTTGTATGTAGAAAGTGGGAGAAGAGGGGTTTCATTATCAAGTGAAGGAAGGTGTTTAGTGAAATGCAGTGTTCAGAGACCCATTTCTGCTTTCTCATTAACAAACCCTTCATTGATTGCTAAAACTTCAGGGTATGTTCGAAAATGAATTGTTTTAAGCTTTCAATTTGTACCGCGTGTCCTAGAATTTTGATTACTGCGTGTCCTAGAATTTTGAATGGAATGAGCCCATTTATGGTTGGTTGGTTTATGTTGTTGCTAATCAGTATTGCCATTGTATTTTCATTAACAAAATCTTTTGGTCAGTGCTGCATTGTCATTGTACTAACCAAAATGTTCAGTCAAAAACAAGATTTCAACATTGAATGATAGTTATGTGAAATGACACTCGCATCATCATCTCATGGCAGCGAGCTCAAACAGCTACCACCACTTACCTTATCTTCTTTTATTACCACCAACAATCAAGCCATGGTATCAGTTTCTCCACCTCCTCTTGCTTCCTGTATAGCCATCACCAATAGCTCCTAACAACCCTTGATGCTCCACCACTTGCAATTCTCGCTGCAACTTCAGTTCCATAATCAACAGCACTATCAAGCCAAGCTCTTCCTTATATTCCTCCCAGGCCTTACACCAATGGGAACCCATCTTCACAGCTCCAACCCATTCACTCCATGCATTTCACCAGCAGCTGCTTCACCTGACAACCACAGCCTCGCAACATATCCATATATCACAGTAAAAAGTCACCAGCTTCTACCTGCATCAACTCCTGCAAGTACTCACAGCCAAAACTCCAACTGCAGTTCAGCTAAAAACCAACAGCACATCCAATACTCAGTCATCAAGTACACACCAATACTTTCACTTCCCTGTAACTTCCAATCTTGTCGGCCAAACAAAAACCCAAATTTATTGTGTGGTTCCATCCAGTCATTGTTTATCTCAACCTTGAACATCTCTCATCGACGATCACAATTCTTGGCAGACTTGGAGCAGAAAACTGGTCACAACTGAACTTGCAGAGAGGAGTTTCTCATTCAGGCATTTTCTCAAACAGTAGGTGTGCCATTTGCAAACTTATAATGGTTGTGTAATAGCTGTACAAAACCACACAAACCACTCCTTCCTTGCACACATCAAACCCATTCTTTTATAATTATTCAGATAACTCACTTAATCGCCACAGTAAACAGTCTTCATTTTGTTCTTCATGGCATCAAAATGTCAATTTAAGACCGATCCATCTTCAATTTAGTACCACCTCTAATATTCACCACTTAGCAGCGGAAATCAATGGCCTCATTTTGTTCCTTGTCCCTATCTTGTCTCGGCTAATAATCCATGTCATAGCCTCTTCCATTCACTGCCAATAACGATGACAGAACTCATTGTTCTTCCCTTCATTTCCGTGTCACAGCAACATTTACCCCTTTGTAATCTCGTCGGACCACCTGACTTTCTCTGCGTGTCTTAAACTCAACATAGCCTTGAACCATGGCTTGCCAACATGAAGGATAAACGCAGCAGCTTAGGAACTCAGGTTGAGGGGATTTGGTTGCAGATGAATGACGACCTAGACTCTCATTGTGATATAAGGAGGGAGGTTCCCTGAATAGAGATGCGGGTCCTCTTGTCCATTTCCAGCTTTAGGATTAGTGACTGCCCCTTATCCTTAGCCGGGATCCTAATAGTATTTGCCTTTAGAATGACAGTTTTGCTCCTTTTGCACCTGTTTCTTCTTCTTTTATTCCACTGACTCCAAAATACCTACAAAATGCAAAACAAAGCGTAATATACAATTTTACAAGAAAAATAGCTTAGAGAAATGTAAGAAACCGATACTAGAATTAGGTGTTTTAGACACCTATCAATAGTATGGGAGCATTTTCTTTAAAATCAACATCACCTTTTCAATGGTTCCTTGATATTGGGTGTAGCAGACATATGACAGGTGATCTTACTTGGTTTGTTTCTGCAGAAGACTATGAAGGAGGACCAGTAATATTTGGATACGGATGATGTTACTTCATAAGTAAGAAAGGAACGATCAAGTTACCCGGCGTGCCTGAAATTCATGATGTAGTCTACGTAAAAGGTATGACTGCAAATCTTCTTTCGATTAGTCAAATCTGTGACAAGGGCCATCGAGTTATCTTCAATGCAAATGGATGTGACATTGTAGGACCAGAATATCGCTACAACATTATTCATGCGATACTAACAACGTTTCTGCGAGTGTCACTGCCAATTCTTTAACAACGTTTCACGAGCGTCACAGAATATCCAAAAGAAACTAACGATGGAAGAAATAAAAAAAGAATATGTTGATCCTGCGATGGTCATCATTCTTGCGATAGAGAATATTTTAGCGATCGCGATGAGATCACAGAATAGATCCGAAATAGGAGGAAAACTTAGCTGTCATCCATTATGTAAATCCCTATATAAAGGGCTCGATAGATCCAGAAAAGGATGATGTATTTTTGAGAGTTGAAAGAGTCTTGAGGAGAGAGAAACTTCAAGAGAATATTTGTAATCTTGATTTCTTCCAATTCTTTAAACATTTCTGAGATTTGAATAGTAAAGTGTCGTTTAAATCTTTGAAGATTAATTGATTTCCAATAGATTTCTATAGAATCTTAACAAGGGTGTAGTGTGGGAATTCCTGCAACTACATTTTGGCGCCCAGAAACAGGGAGAATCAAGCTAAGAAATCTCTAATTACAACTTGAAAATTTGAAGAAATTGTTAGGGTTGAAGAAATGTCTAGAAGAAGAAGAAATACATCAGAACCACCGACAACTGTGAGGAGAAGTAAAAGACTTGCAGGTGAGGGAACATGTGAATTGGAAGAATCTTTAAGGATAAGATCAGGAAGAAATAGAATAAGAAATGAAGCAGAAAGTTCAATTCAACAGCCTAATCAACAAACACAAACACGAGATAGGAATGTGGATTATGATAGAGTGAGTGTGCATACTTGGAGGTCGGATTCGATGGAAGAAGCAGAAAATCGACAATTAAGAAATGAAGAAGAAGGAGAAAGAAATCAAGAAATGGTTGGAGGATTAATTCATGAAGGACGTGAAAATGAAATAGTATATGATTTGAGACAAAGAATACAGGAAGAAAGAAGATTAGAGGCAGAAGAGCGTGCGAATTTAACAAGGCAAAATCATGAGTTAAGAATGGAGAATTTGAGATTACAAAGAAGGATATCAAGAAGTACTGTTAGATCAAATTCAAGGTTGCTCAGAGAAGAACCAAGGAAAAATTCCCCTATAAGAAATGTTAGAGAAAATACTCGAGGAGAAGTGCAAAATAGAGAAGAAGAGATAATGGGTGATTGCTATAATCCGCGTGACAATAGAAATCAAGAGGGAAGAAACAACCAAATTGAAGAAGAAAATTCAGAAGAAGGTAGGAGGATATTACATGTGCGAGAGAATCAAAGAAATCAAAGAATGATTGAAGAAGAAATTGAGAGACATTACGCTGAACAAGCACGTCTAGCCCGCGAGAGGGAAATATTAAGGGAAGAAGTAGGAGAACATGAATTTCTAGAAGCAGTGCGACAAAATAATCATGAAAATCGAGAAAGGAGACGTACGCAAAATCGCTACAATGGTAATATTCAGGAGGAGTATGATAGGATATAGAGGAGAATAGAGAGACAACGAAGAGAAATAAGGAGAAATGAAGAAATCCGCAAAGAAGAAGATAGGCAATTACGATATCAAGAGGAAGAAGAAAGAGAAAATCGCAGAGAAAGACGAGATGATGATGAAGAAGAAGATACACAAAATCTCGCAAGACAAGAAAGTCAAGAACGCAGAAGAAGGGAAACAACATTAAAGAGGCCAATGGAACAAAACTCAGCTGAGAATGAGCAAATATTGAGAGAATTAGCAGAAATGCGAGGAATGATAAACAATAGAAGGGAAGGAGGTAGAAGGAAACTTGATGAAGCTATTGAAGAAGCTGCGAGAACTCCATTTACTCAAGAAGTACAGTTAAGAGGGATACCTCCAAAATGCAATTTACCAGCATTAACCAGCATTTTTGATGGAACTACTTGTGCTGTTCAACACATCAAAGCTTATGTTAGATGTATGCTACAGTGGGAGAATCATGATGATGTGCTATGCAAATATTTTGCGTCCAGCTTAACTGGTGAGGCGTTGAAATGGTTCGAGGGATTACCAAAAAATACCATAACTTCTTTTGATCATTTATAAGCTACATTTTTAGGAGTGTATATTAGCAACAATTCATCACGGCCGGGTATTGAAGATGTGTTTGGGTTAAAACAGAGAGTTGGCAAGAGTCTGAAGCACTTAACCATAAGGTGGAAATCAATGTGAAGCGAGATGGCTGGAAGAGTAGATGAAAGATACCTGATTTTATCCTTCATTAATGCAATGTTCGCGACTAATCTGCTGTACATTCAAATTTTCAGAATCAAAAATACAATCACCATGACGGAATTGCGAGAGTTACAAGAAGAATACATTGCTTTGGAGGAGAAACAAAATGAGATGGAATCATACCCAATCGCGAACACCATCTCGCTAGCGGCAAGTGGAAGTTTGCTACCTAAAATGATAAATAATGTGGCGAGCACCTCGTAGGCACAACAAGAGAAAGTAGTAATTGATAACCAACAAAAATTGGTAGCGATGGGCAGTCAAGATCAAGAAGAATATGAAAGGGAGAAGAATTATTACAATCCCGGTGGAAATAATAAGATTCAAAGACTTGATCAACCGCAAGAAACTTATGGCAAACAAAGGCAGAATAACTTTAGAGGGCAAGGAAATCAAAAGATAATATGGGAAGAAATTAAGATGCGACCTCTTAATGCTAGTATAGAAAAAAATTGGGAAGCTATCATTCTGATGGAAAATATACCATCACCATGGAACATGGGAAAAGAACCACATCCAAGCAATCGAAGTCAAGAATTTTTTCCTTACCATCACTTTCATGGCCATTCAATAAATGATTGTAGGAATGTAAAGAGGATAATTTTGAGGATGATTGATCAGGGGAAGTTAAATCACTTTCTAATAGGACATCCACAAACTCATCAATTACCGCCAGCACCAGAAACTCACAGAGTGAATGTTGTAAAAGGAGCAGAAACATTCGTGATAGAAGTGGGGGATAAAGCAAAGAATTTGTTTTGTAACTCCATTGTGTATTCATACAGAATTGTGGAAGATTTCCATTATAATATTTTAAGTAGAGTCTTATACAGATAGAAGAGAGATAATGAATATAGCGAGAGCCTCGCCATTAGAAGAATGGCAGAAACAAACTCTATCTTTCACCGCGCAAGATGTACCAGAGCTTGGCGAGCAACATGACAACCCATTGGTGGTACAATTAGAGATAAAACCAAAGCAAATGCAAGAAGAAGATAGCGATGAAGAAGATGATGGTAAAATTGAAGACTCTTGGGCCATCAACAGAGTCTTAATAGATACCGGGAGTTCAGTTGATATCTTATTCTATTATACCTATAGAAACATGGGTGGAAGAGATGAAGATTTGATACCGTCAACGTATAAAATCTATGGATTTAACGGTACAACTAACAAACCAAAGGGGGAAATTGAAATGCAAATACAGTCAAAAGTAATATCTTCAAAAATATTATTCTGTGTTGTGGACATCGAATCACCTTACAATGCTTTGATAGGACGACATTGGTTACATGGGATATTGGGTGTAGCATCTACTTATCACCAGTGTATCAAATTTCCTCATCCTAAAGGTGTTGGAGTTATTAAAGGAGATTGGAGAGAAAGCAAGAAATGTTATGAAATCAATATGAAGTCTTGCGAAGAAAGAGCTGAAAAGAATAGCAATTGGAAGTACAAAATCAAACAACAACAAAGATGTGAAAGGTTAATGATTGATATGATAGAGCGGAAAGAGGATGTGAAAGCTGATGGCGAGCGTCTCGCAGAAAAAGAAACAACAGTAAAACGTAGCAGAAAAGCAGAATCAGAAAATAGTAAGTAGAGAGGTAAAATTATGAACTTTAGAGAACTCTATGAATGATTTGTTTGAAGAATATGTAATTGAACAGAATATTCTGCTTGAAAGAATCGCAAGATTTTATAAAAAGAAAAAAAAATCAAAGTTATGAAATTCTATCAGAGTTAAAATACTCGCGAGAAACGCGAATAAAATTTCGCAGAGATTAAAGAATGAGACGAACCTTTATGGCGTGCACCCTAGTTCGCGAATAGAATTTCGCAAGAGGCAAATGTAAGACCTAATAGCGCGTCATAGGAGGGGGTATCTCTCGACAAGATTCAGGGGTAAGGTTATACCGCTGCTGGATCCTGAGTCATGCATATGTTGGGGGTTAAAGAAAACCTATCCGGGAGAGAGATCTTGGATTTCCAACTATATATGGTTATACCCTGGTTGGACGACCGAGAATCTCTTCCAAGAAGTGCAAAGTATGACCAAGGCGTCGAGGTACACGGTTGAGCCAAGGGTGCCAAGGGCGTACGAAACTCCCTTGCCATTCTTGGTAAGTCTTGGCTACGATGCACTTGGCCTGAAGAAAACCCCACTTAGGGTGCAGTCTTGTAAATATAAGCCATATAGGCATAAAGGACAAGAGGCTGCGAAAACAGCTGGTTGTTGGTAAATATGGATGAGAGGAGCTAGTCTTGTATGGCCGATGTGCCCTCCTTGAAGGGGCAACCAGGGCGAAGATAAGGGCGACACCCTCCATTAGGGAGCTGATAAGTGTCTTAAGACGACAATGTCATGGGGCTTTATGATCGCAAGAACATTTAGGCCTATCATATTGTCGCGTGACGTAAATTATACAGAGGCAACAATCCAAAAGCTAAGATGAGATCAATGGGTTTTTACATGAAAGTGTAAATACGTCCTACGATTTCATCGCAAGACGGCAATGTCACGAGGCTTTGATCTCGCGAGAGAGCTTAGACTTGTCATATTGTCGCAATACAATCAAAGAAGAAAGATAAGGCAAGATCAATGGGTCAATACATGCAAATGTAAAGACGTCCTGCGATTTTGTCGCAAAAAGAAAAAGGTGTGTCACAGTAAGACCTTTAATTATGAAGGCATAATAAGACCACAAGATTACTGCGATAATACTCGCAGTTGTTGTTAGCGATAACATCGCAAATATCAAAGAAAATTTTATTTAAAGCTAATATCTAATCTCTACTCAATTTTTTTTTCATATTGCAGATGAATAATAGAGGCAAGTATGGGAATGCATAAGAGCGATGAAATTATTATTCATCCACCATATAAAAATTGCATAGAGATTGTTAAATGATAAATTTGCATAGATACTTAAAGGATAATAATTATATTGATTGATTAATTTGCAGAAAAAGAATTGTTTTCTAAATTCATACAGATAGAAGCAAAAGAAATTTACAGAATTGGAGAAAATCGCAGTAATGTTACAGAAACAAGAAAATAAATATACAAAGAAGATAGAGGGAAGAAGAAGAACTAGCTAGATTCATCGTCATCCTCTTTGTTAGATTTCTCTTCATTGCCAGATTTCTCCATTTCATCATTGCTATCTTCATTTTTGTCAGACTCTTCTTCTCCACTAGACTTTTCTCCTTCGTCATTATTATTATTATCTTCATCCTCATCAGAATCCTCAGCCTCGCTGTCATAAATGTCAAGACTTGGGATTTGTGCGGGGATTTCCTTTGTAAGATTAGAATATATAGAAGGGGAAATCCCATGATCACTGCAAACCAACCTAACAGAATCATTATGAACAATAATGAGAGATCTATTGAAATTAGCGGTAGTAATGTCAAACTGCTCCTTCAATCTTGAATATTTATTATTGCGAGCAGCTAGGGTATTCGCGAGCTGATTCTTCTCATTTTCAAGTTCCTCAATTCTGTCAAGATATCTTTTTTCAGCTCCTGCAATAATATGACAACAAGTTAGAAATTTTGTAGAGAAGAATAATGAAAATAAGAAAATAGCGAGAGGAAGAACAGCTGACAACCTTCTCTTTCAGAAATTATATCCCTAATTAAAGCCGCATGTTCAACTTGAAGGCTAACATTTACACCTAAATCATTCCTGGCATTATCAAGAATCTTCACAGCCCAAGAAAACTCATCATCGCTATTTATAAGAAGACGAGATCGAACTTGAGTTTCCCTCACAAGAAGATCTTCATTCTCGCGGACAAGCTTATCTCTTTCCATTTGAACGTTAAGAAGAGTCTTATGGAAGTCAGCTAGAGTCTTGGAACCCTTTTTAACAAAAAGATCATTCTCGTCAATAAGATCATTATTCCTTTTTCTTAATCTATTTATTTCTTTCTTTGAATCAAGATGAAGGCGTTTATATTTGTTGGTCAAACCTAAATTGAATTTGTGTTCAATTTTTAAGAGATTAAGTTTGGATTTTAGTTCATCTATGGAAAGGGATTCAATCTTATTATATGAGAAGTTACTTAAAGAGTTATTAAGGCTAGCAAGAAGAGTATTATCATCTACAGGTTCAGGGAAAGATTGAAAGAATGTAGCCTCGTCGGTGAGACCATAAATATCTGCAAGTTAAAAGTAGGTGCTTGAATAAGCCGCGATAGAATAAGGAGAATTAAAAGAAAAAGGGAAATAAGTAATACCATAGAGTTGCTGGTTAGCTTTGTCAAGATCAGAGATCTTTTGTTTATCAACTGAAGCTTCATCCTCCAATTATTTATTCTTCTTATGAAGCTCAGCAACTTCAGATTCTAATTTTTCTTTATCCTGGAGAAATTTAGCAGCCTTCTTTTCATAGTTGGCGCGTCTCTTATCTAAATCAGAAGAAACAACAAAGGAAGCTCTTCCAATCTGCGAGAGAATAATATAAATTAAGAATCTAGCGATGGAGTAAATACATAAACAAAATGAAGAAATAAAACATACCATGGTACCAAGAGAATTCAAGAGAATGAGAGTCAGCGATCTTGAGATTCCTTGGAGAGAATCATTATCCACCAGAATAGGGGCATCGCAAACTTTAGCGAGAGCTTTGGATGTCTTGTTAATAACTTCATCCTCATCATTACAAGTTATGCTGTGGGAAATATCGCCAAAAATTCTAGATAAATGGGTAATTGAAGAATCAGATGAAGAAGAGTTCTTTATAGAAGGGAATCCAAAATTATTATTGTTAAAATCTTCATCATCATTATCCTTATCAAATTCAACACTCGGATTTTCTGGAATGGGTTGAGGAGTTGAAGAAGAAGATGGATGGGTTTTCCTTTTCTTCAAAGGAGGATCGCCAGATTCTTCACCACGAGGAGAATAAAGTTTCCCTTCGGGATAAACAATAGATTTATCTTGATCGCCAGATTCTCCACCGCGAGGGGCAGAAGACTTCCCTTTGGGAGGAACAACTGATTTGTCCTTTAAAGATTTCTCTTTAGTTCTCACAGTTTTTATTGGCTCTAGTTCTTCGATTTCCTGCGAGCACAGATGAAGATAAGAAATAGGGGCAATAATATATTGTTAAAACTTACGATAAGATATTTATTACTTCATCCGTGAAGGATTTGAGAGCTAAGAAAGTGCTGGGCTTCCTAAATTTTTTATAACTAAGTTTCATCCTGTCAATCTGGAAAAGATAGAAGTCATTTAGCGATAGCGAGAATGTGAAAACAGAAGAAGAATGAAGGATCATCATTATACAAAACATCAGAGAGATTATACCTCTTTAGCTCATTCAGGACAATTAAAAACCCAAGGTTGATATTCTGCAAGGTTCGCGGGAAGTTTGCGAGAACCAGAAATATAAGGACCTTCGAGACACAACGGAAAAATAAACCACTTGTCATCGCTAGAATGGCGAGGGCCGTGATTGGTTTTCATATGAAAGTCAATATCTAGCATGAGTGTGTTTATTATGGACTAGGTCCCGGGGTTTTTCTGCATTTGCGGTTTCCTCGTTAACAAAATTTATGGCGTTTGTGTTATTTCATTTTCCGCATTATATTGTTTATCTTTATAATTGAAATAATACAGGTTGTACGTTAATCAATCATAGTTGTTAAATCCGACCTTGTTTGTTGGATAAGACTTGATTGATCTTGAACAATTGTTTTTGTTATTTTCACATTGTTAGACCAGTTCGAACTAACCTTGTTTCAAGTGGACACCGTGTTGAAATATTCCTTTAGTGATTGCTGCTTAAAGAGATTTATACATAGTGGATATTGAATAGGTTGTGATTAACACAAAAGCTTGTTTCAAGAAACCTCACACTAAAATCAGGTTTACGGACTTGTTTCTGTTTAACTATTGATTGTGTTGAGAAGGAGATAAATCTCTTTAATATTATTTCCCAATTGAGTTTTTATTCTTGAGATTATATTTAAGTTTGTTCCATACAGATTTCCGTACAAAATATTGGGTGTGGTTGTTAGACCCCCGCTTTTTCACCAGTTGCTTGAGGTTTCCCTTATATAGACTTTCAAAATCAAAGGTTGCTTTAGATTTAAGCTAAGGTAGATTTGGAATCAAGCAATCAATATCCATTGTTAGATAAATCTTTGATTTGAGATTAACATAACAAAATATACACTTTCGTTAGGATGAAACATAACCGAACCGTGTACAATGAATTGTTCATGAAAGGTTAGCCGAAACTAGCTAGACGAACTATAAGCTTAACTATTTTCAAATAACACTTCAAGACTTTAATATTGAGTCACAACCATAGGTTATGATGTGATAAAATATGTCTATATGTGTTTTTAGAGAGTTGTTCAAATGCCGATTATCTCTTAAAAATGATTATGATGAATCTAAATATATTCGACTGAGTAAGTAAGTGTACTTACATCGGGTTCATGAGTTATTTGGTCATGGTACGTGCACCGGGTTTGTATACCCTTAAGACAAAACTAGTTCAGGAGTTCACATAACTTTTTTGGTATGCATACTATTTATGCGTACCAACCTGAGTTCACGAGTCAACAAAACTTTTGGGGTTTCCATACTTGATATGTGTACCAAAAGTCGTTGACGAACTATCGATACGCATGTACATGTACTGGGTGCATGTACTGCAGCTTCAGACCTATAACACTTGCACCAGTATGTAAGCTGGTATGTGTACTATCTTGTATCCATATTTACAGTAGTTCTATATCTTTCTAATAATCAGTTTGAAACATTCCCGAATAACATCAATGACACATATCACTGTTCCAGGCTATTTTCAAATGATAATCTTGAATCGTTATTTAGGTCATAAACAATAAATTGTTCTTAACCAAATTCATCATATTTTGAACAAATATTCTTAAGCTTAGTCACACATATTTCGAGAATAATTAACAGATAATCTTGACTCAAAATTTCTGTTGTACATGTAAAGTACACTTTAGTCAAGCGACTTAGTCTTATAGATAAAAAGGTAAAAACTTTAGTAATAGGTGGTCCACTCTTCACTTACCTTTTGTTGATGAATTTCTCCAAAATCTTCGGTTGATCTTCCCCTTCAAACGGTAGAACGCAATGTTGTCTGGTACTCAACTACACAATTCTATCCTAATCCAATACTTGACTAAATATAGAATACAAATCAAGATATAGTTTTGATCAACTAAATTTGACAACAAGCTTGAGATAACAACACTTGTGAGTTCGACCGAGCAATGATCTAACATCACTGGAAAAGAACAAGGAGTGCAATTGAAAGTGATATCGAAGAAGGTGAAAGATGAGTTAAAGAAGTTGAAATTGTTGATGAAGATGAAGATAAAGAAGAAAGCAGTGAATCATCCCGTTGATTCAAAGGAGGATATGCGAGAAGCTGTAAGGGAGATATAGAGACAAAAGGGTGTGGAGGATATGATGTACAAGTGGGTCGAGAAGAGACCGCCCAGGATATTTGCTCGAACCATGCTAGAGGCTTTGAATATAGATTCCGACGATGAGAAGATACCGGGATTCGACACAGATGGTAATCCTATGGTCGTTGAGGATGAGAAAAATGGCATGAAGGAGGATAATGAGAAATATGGAGATAATGAGAAGAACATTGAGGATGAAGATGATGATGAGGGTTATAACTTTGATGCTTCAAGCAGCAGTGATAGCGTCCATGACTTTTATTATTATGAGGATGGGGACTTTGAGAGTGACTACGAGGATTATTAATGGTGATCATATGAAGAGCATCAAAAGAACCCTTAGATGATAAATATTGGAGATTAAGTTTATAGATATTTCTCGTGCTGCTTCGTGAAAAAATACGATGGTTTTGTTGGTGCTTGTTGTAGTTGGGGTTGAATAAAGTAACTAGTTTTCCATTTTCTGTCATCTTTTGAACCAGAGTATTGTTTAAAGAATATTTTTTGAAAAGGAAAGATTGAGAATGATGAATAGTGTAGGTACTAAATATCGCAAGATAATAGTTCACGAGTATCGTAATAAATAAAGGAGAAAAGAGTTATAAAATGATACGATGATAGAAGTAGCGCGGAGAAATATGAAGTTTTGCGAGGATGGAATAATTTTGCGAGTATGAGTTGCGATACTTCGCAATTCATATACAGCTGCATAAGTTTTACTATAAATAGGAGTTCAAATGTAAAATTCGAGAGGTTCTTTTAATGAGTGTAAGAAATTATCTTAGGAAAGAGAATAGAAAAAGTTGTAACTATTCTAGTTCCATTTTGATAATTCTATGTAATCAACTAAGAGAATTAATAAGAAAGTTATCATTCACCATCAAGAACTTCTTGAGTTTTTATTAATTCTATTGAGGGTGTAGTTGTAGGTTATTCTGCAACTACATAATTGTCGCTAGAAACAGGGACTTGAGAATTGTGGTAGCCTAAATTTGAGGGAATTGTGGAAAATTTGAAGATCAAATGAAGTCAGTATATGGAGATTGTAAAAAAGAAGAATGTAATATGATCACAAAGATAATGATTGATGAATTTCATAGTAATATGAAGGGAAAAATATACAAGCGTGATTGTAGAGGAAGAAAGATCATGGAGGAAGAAAAGATAACAACTTTAGAAGAATGGGAAAAGCGAAAAATCACATTTTCAGCAGCAGAAATTCCAAATGAAGACTTGAACCACACTTCACCATTGGTGATCACAATTCCGATCATGCTAGAAGATAAGAAAGCTGTAGAAAAATGGAAATTAAACCGAATTTTGGTTGATACAGGAAGTTCTGTTAATATCATATTCTATCATGCACTTAAGGGGATGGGAATTAAAGATGAAGAAATCACAAATTCAAAATGTCTTATTCATGGATTAGGAAAATCTACAACAAAATCTAAAGGGGAAATCGCGCTGCGAATATTACTAGGAGAAATCGAAACACATGTAATCTTGTGTGTGATAGATATGGAATCTCCATATAACATGCTGATAGGAAGGCCGTGGATTCATGCGATCAAAGATGTTGCTTCAACATTACATCATAGAATCAAATTTCCTACACCAAATGGAATACAAGAAATAAAAGGAGATCTTGATAGTGCAAATTTTTGTTATCAAATTGAAGTAACGCAATGCGGAGGAAGAGCAAGAAAGAAACAGCTTCGTAGGAAACTTGCGAAGGAAACACAAAAGAAAGAAGAATTCCGAGTGTATACAGTAAGAGCAAAGGAAGGGAGAGGTATACCAAATGAGATTCCAGAAAAAGAAGGGGAACCAGCAAAAATAATCAAAGAACCAACACCTATGGGGAGAAAAGTCCAAGTTATGTTGCAATTTGAACCAACTAAAGAAATAAATATCGGAAGTAAAGAGGAGCCTTTATTCTTGCGAATTGGAACTAAGATGGATGAAGAAGAAGAAAAAAGAACTATTGATCTTTTGCGAGAATATAAAGATATCTTCGCATGAAGTGTAGATGAGATACCAGGAATTGATCCATCAGTGGCGTGTCATAGATTGAACATAGATAAAAATGTAAGACCATTCAAACAAAGAATAAGGAAGATATCACAAAATTATCATGTACATATAGAAGAAGAATTACAAAAGATGTTGGATGCAGGGATCATAAGGGAAGCAAAATATCCAGAATGGATTGCGAATATGGTCATTGTTAGAAAAAGAATAAAGGAATAAGAATTTGCATAGATTTCTTGATCTAAACAAGGCATGTCCCAAAGACAGTTTTCCATTACCAGATATACCACAAATGGTGGAATCAGCTGCAGGTCATGATAGAGTCACTTCACTTGATGGATATAAAGGGTATAATCAAATATCACTCATGAGAAGAAAATCAAGAACATACTTGCCTTTTTGCTCCAAGGGGTTTGTATTGTTATGTGAAGATGCCATTTGGTTTGCGGAATGCGGGTGCTACATATCAATGTATGGTTGAAAAAGTGTTCGCGAAGTGGATACATAAAACTTTGGAGGTATATGTAGATGATATGTTGATAAAAAGCAAGGAAGCTAAAGACCATGTGCAAGATTTGAAGGAAATATTTGAGCAAATGAGAAAGTTCAACATCAAATTCAATCCTGAGAAATGTATAATTGGGGTTTCGTCTGGAAAGTTCTTAGGATACATAGTATCAAAGGAGGGAATACAAGTTGATCCAGAAAAGGTCCAAGCAGTTTGTGACATGCCAACACCTGCAACGGTAAAAGAAGTACAAAAGCTAAATGGACTCTTGGCTTCACTTGGAAGATTTATTTCGCGAATGTCAGATAAGTGCAAGCATTTTTTCAACATACTTAATAAGGGAGCAAAATTCAAGTGGACTGATGAATGTGAAAAAGCTTTTCAAGGAATCAAAGAATACCTCGCAAATACATCTATACTACAGAAACCAGAGAGAGACGAAGAATTATTGGTATACCTCGCAACAACTCCATATGCTCTAAGTGCAGTTCTGTTGCGAGCAGACGCAGGAGTAGAAAGGACCATTTACTATATTAGTAAAACCTTTAATGCAGCAGAGAAGAATTATTCTAAAATGGAGAAGTTAATCTTAGCCCTGGTTTATGCATCATTCAAGTTACGAATATACTTTCAAGCACATGTGATAAAAGTGGTAACCAAAGTCCCAATTGAATCAATCATGAAGAACACAAAAAGGTCAGGAAGAATAGAAAGGTGGAATGCACAAGTAAACCATTACAAGATAAAATACGAAGTATTGTCATCACAAAAAATCACAAGTCATCGCAGATTTTTTGGCAGAATTTCCTTTGGAAGAAGATGAAGCAGTAGAGGAAATGATGGATGTTGAAGAAGAATTTGGAAATCCAAAAGACTTGTTAACAGAACCGGATAGATGGGAAATTCTAGTGGACGGATCATCCAATAGTGAGGGAAATGAAATTGGAGTCGTGTTGATTTCACCAGAAGGAGAAAGAACAACATTCTCATTCAGACTAGAATTTGCATCCACGAACAATGAAACAGAGTACGAAGCTGTAGTGCATGCATTAAAGATCGCAATATAAAAGAAGCTTGAAAGTATAAGGATAAAAAGTGATTCGCAGTTAGTGATTTGTCAAATTAAAGGGGAATATACCACAAATGAATCTTCTTTGAAGAAATACAAGAAACTCGTTGAGGAATTATCTGCGAAGATACCAAAATTAAAATGGAGACATATATCTAGAAAATATAACCGTCTCGCATATGCTTTTGCATTTATTCCAAGCATGATGACAAATCCAAATACAAGAAATATCCAAATACAGACAATTCAACACCCATCAGTGGACAAAGAGAAAGAAATTGAGGAAGCTGTTGCGATGGAAGTAGAAAGAGAGTTATCAAACAACATCGCAGATTGGAGAAAAGAAATTCATGCATATCTCGCAACAGGAGAAATATCCAGGAACAGACTAAAAGCACATAAATTAAAGAGTCGTGCAACAAACTATGAGTTGCGAGAAGGAATTTTATATAGAAAATATTTCAATGGACCACCTCTCAGGTGCTTAACTCGCGAAGAAGGAGAAAAAATATTGAAGATGTTACATGGAGGAGAAGCTGGAAATCATAGTGGGGGAAGATCTCTAGCATATAGAGCAAAGATACAAGGATATTACTGGCCTTATATGCATAAAGATGCAAAACTGTTCGTACGAAGATGAAAGGAATGTCAACGACATGGTAAAAGAATTCATGCACCGGGGGCCACATTAACTTCTTCAACAAGCTGCTGGCCTTTTGGTAAATGGGGGTTGGATATTGTTGGACCATTTATACCTGGATCTAGGCAAAGGCGATACTTGATAGTTGCAACAAATTATTTCACGAAGCTCGCAGAAGTAAAAGCAGTACAACATATTCTTGATAAAGATGTTTTTACATTCATATTTGAGAACCTCATTTGCAGGTACGGGGTTCCAACACAACTAGTATCTGATAATGGAAAACAATTTGAGGGGCAGAACATAGAGATGTTACTCAGTGCTTTTAGGATAAAATGTAGGAAGTCAACCCCGTTATATCCACAAGCTAATGGACAGGAAGAAGCAACAAATAAAACAATCCCAGATACAATCAAAAAGAAATTAGAAGGACATCTCAAAGGATGGTGCGTGCAAGTACCTAGCGCAGTTTGGGCATACAATACAACTAGAAGAGAAGCAACTGGAATGTCTCCTTATTGTCTAACATATGGAGTAGAAGCAGTATTACCCACAGAGGTTGTAATTCCGACAACAAAGAAAGAAGCTTGGGAAATAAATTTAAGTGCGGGAGTAATATTAAGTGAATTGGATGATTTGGAAGAAAAAAGAGAAAAGGTGTTGCACCATATGAAGATTTATCAGGAACGATTAGCTCGAGAATACAACAAGAGAGTCATTGAACGTGAATATAAACCAGGTGATTTGGTCATGCGAGAAACACCTCCATATCAAAAAGAAAATGGGGGAAAATTAGCACCAAAATGGGATGGACCATATGTTATTAAAGAAGTTGTAGGAAGCGGAGCTTATCGGATGATGGATCCAGAAGGGAGAGACATGGGTTTGAGGCTTGGTAGACCTTGGAACAGACTATATTTGAAAAGGTATTATCCATAAAACTCATGAAATTTTTTACGAATATTGTTTGCTCGCAGGAAATTGGGAAAAGTTACGAGTTTCAAAATTTATATTGCGATTAAACTTTCATTAATTTGCGAATAAAGACCGCAATCTGTGATCAGCCTCCAAAAAAGAAAGAGATCCGCAGAAAATTTTATACAGGAAAACCTTTGTGGCATACACCCTAGTTCGCGAAGCTATATTTCGTAAGAGGCAAAGTCCTAAAGTACGTCATTTAAGGGGGGTACCTATAAACGTGGCTAAGGGTAACCGGAACACCACCAAGGGCCCTTAGTACATGGTAAAACTTTAGGGGTACAAACCAATAATGGGGTACCTATTCGGGTTAGACACCTTGGATTCTCACCTAATCTAGCGACATTACGCAATATAAAATGCGGTGTAAGAGGATTTAGGTTGGGCGACTAAGGCATACTGTCTTTCCCAAGAAGTGCAGAAAACGATCAAGGCGCCGAGGTACACGGTTGAGTCAAGAGTGCCGGGTGAGGTTGAACCACATCTGCCATTTTTGACAAGTCTTGGCAAATGATGCACTTGGCCCAAAGATACCCCATAGGGTGCAACCTCGTAACTATAAGCCCTATAGGCAAAAAGGATAAGAGGTTGCGATCAAAAGATGGTTGTTGGAAGAACCAGATGGGAAGAGCTAACCTTGTATGGTCGATGTACGCTTCCTTGAAGGGGCAACCAGGGGGAAGATAAAGGGCAACACCCTCCATTAGGGAGCTGATACGTGCTATAAGACGCAAATGTCACGAGGCTTCTTGTTTGCGAAAACATAAAGGCTTGTCATATTTGTGCAACAAATGAAGTTCTGCGAGCATTAAAAAAAAAAAAAAAAAAAGAGAGAAGGAAAACATACAAAAAGAACTCGCAGAATGAAACAAAGAAGTTAAGATGAGATCAATGGGTTATTACATGAAAGTGTAAAAACGTCCTGCGATTTCATCGCAAGACGATAATGTCACGAGGTTGTATGTTCGCAAGAATGTTCAGGCTTGTCATATTATCGCAAATACAAAAATTTACTACAAAAGAGGTGGCAAAATAAGACCTTTACTTAGGAAGGCATGATAAGACCACAGAAATTAATGAAATTCATTTCATCAACATCATTGAAGAAATTATACAAGTATATACATTATGAAGATCTGAAAAGAAGACAGCTTCGTCGATATCATTGAAGAAATTTTACAAGAATATACATTATGAAGTTTT
This sequence comes from Papaver bracteatum, assembly GCA_023529315.1. Taxonomy (NCBI): domain Eukaryota; kingdom Viridiplantae; phylum Streptophyta; class Magnoliopsida; order Ranunculales; family Papaveraceae; genus Papaver; species Papaver bracteatum. The sequence goes on from JAJJWX010003264.1 coordinate 1,121,365, forward strand.
GAAGAGAAGACAACTCTGTCAATATCATTGAAGAGTTTTTTCAAGAAGTCCTACCAAAGAAGACAACATCATTGAAGAATTTTAAGGAAGACTTAACAAAAAATGCGATTTTGATAGTAATCAAATACGGATAAGTTCATATTCATAAAAGTTTACGAGAATTACATACTTCTTATACTTCTTCATATATTGAATATTTCTCCAAAAGTCGAATACTTCTTATAATTCTTCAAGAATATCTCATATTTATTATATTTCTTCAACGGATATTTCATTTGGTGAAGGTTAAGTAATCATCATACTTCGTCATATGTTACATAATTATTCACAGATTGAATACTTCTTACATCTCCTCATTTGGTGAATTGAGTACTTCTAATACTTCTTATATCTCCTCATTTGGTGAATTGAGTACTTCTAATACTTCTTATATCTCTTCATTTGGTAGATCGAGTATTTCTAATACTTCTTATATCTTTTCATTTGATGGATTTAGTACTTCTAATACTTCTTCAAAGGTATTGTATATGTAGTATACTTATTAAGTATATTTCATATATTTTATTTATTATACTTAAAAGGGAGGATTTCTTATTTACAATCGTAACAAGTTGAAACTTCGTAAGATAAATTGAGGCAGATATTCTAATACTTCCAACAACATTTAATCATTTAAAGAGAAATAATAGGGGGAAAAGGAGATACTAAGCTTTATCTGTGAGTTACATATTATTTCTCTTTATATGATCAAATGGGGCAAAATAAGGAAAACATTTAATTAAAGAAAGGATAAATTATCTTCGCAAAATATCAGATATACTTCTTAACTAAGGTTAAATCATCTTCGCAAAATATCAGATGTACTTCTTAAAAAACAGAATTGTTTGCAAAAAGAAAACCAACAGTAACTAAGGTAATGAATTCAAAAGAAAGGAGGACAGGAGAGTCAATGATAAATTGAAAAAAGAATGTTATCATGCTTCATCAACACTCTGTGCTGGATCTTTAAGATGAGTAGGGTCATTAGCATCCTTCGACTTTTGCGAGATATCATCCTTTGAAGAATATGCAACAGGAACATCTCCTTGAGGAATAGATTCTTTCTCGTCATCAAGATCTTCATCATAACTCTCATAATCGAAATCACTATCAGTCTCACCATCAACTTCATCGTCAGATATTTTCAGAGGAGTAATTTTCACAGGAGGCAAGGCTCTTGATAAGAGAATGTTATTCGTAAATACTTGAGCTTTCAGATGACTTTCACGAAGTATAGCTTTTTGATGGTTGGTATCTTCGATATCTTTGGAATAAGCAAGATAGTTGAATCTCCGAGTAGCACGGTCACGAGAGTTGATTAAGCGGGTAGAAAGCAAAGCATTTTTCTTACGAAGCTCGGAACAGGAGGCTTCTAATCCAGCTTTCGCATTACGAAGGTTGTTCTCAGATTCTGCAAATAAAACAAAATTCAAAGGATAAAATTTGCGAGTATAACGAAATTTAAAGATATACCAGAGGCAGTCAAATTTTAATGACTACCTTCTCTTTGCGAAGTAAGAGATTGAGTTAAAGATAGATAACAGTTCTTCATCTGATTCATCGCATTATCAAAACCATCACCAACTAATCCTTTAAGTCGAGATTGAAGCTTTTGATCTTTAGAAAGGAGAAAATTTTTATCCTTCGCAAGTTTGGCATTAAGACTTTTTAATGATGAATAATCTTCTTCAAGTTGATTCTTCTTAGCACTCAAGACTATATTCTTATTAATAAGGGAATTCTTCTCAATAACAAAAGAATTTCTTTCAGCATCTAAAGACTTCTTTAATTCCTCAAGTTCACCTTTCAACAAAGAAAGAAGATTTTCTTGATCGCAACATTTATTCTGAAGAGTCTTTAATTCTTGCGAAGAAACAATCATTGTATTCAAAAACAAACATTTCTCTTCTGATAAGGTTTTGTTCTCTTCTAATAAGGTTTCTATTCTCAAATTAGCTTTAGTTAAGGAAGAAAAAAGTTGAGATATGTCATCATTCAAAAAATTTCGATCATATATTAGTTGAGTATTCTCTTGAAAAAGAGCATCAGAGTTGTCAAGAGCACACGGGTAAAGATTAGATAAATGGGAGAATTGGTTTGAGAGGATTTCATGCTTGGTTCGATATTCTGTTGCATCTGATTCATGGTGAAGTACTAATCTTCTACATTTCTGGATGGATTCTATAAAGGGGAATGGGTTTTAATGGATGTTTCAAGCATATGAAAAATATAAGTAAATAAAAGGGAAAATATGAAGATAAGCAATCATACCTTTCAATTCATAATTTCTTTTGCGAAGAATCGCGCAGTCGAGAGAATCATTTTGAAGATGATAATTTTCTTTACGGAGATCCTCGCATTCTACTTGAGAAGATTTCAAAGACTGGCAAAGCAATTCAATTTATTTTTCCAAGGATTGACGTGAAGAAGAAATGTCTGGATTGACGAAATTATTTAGAACTTCGCAAAACTCATATTGCGAACGAACATTAGTAGACTTCGCAGTATTGGTCAAAATCTCAGATAACATTCGGAAAGTTGAATAAATTCCATCTCGAATTTCCTAAGGAAGAGGAGAAGAATTTGAAGGAATAAGAGCAAGCTGCAAATTGTTTGGAGAAATAACACTCAAAGGATTTGGGGACAAGATAGGTTTTTCAAGAGAAGAAGTTGAAGAAATATTTTGCGAGGGTTGTTTTTCAAGAGAAGAAGTTGAAGGAATATTTTGCGAGGGTTGATCTTGAAGAAGTGTTGATGAATTGACACTGATGGGAGATTGAAAGGTAGGTAATGGAGTAGAGGCAAGAGTGTGTGAGGAAGCATTTTCACGAGGAGGAGAGGAAAATTCCTTATCAACTTCAGGAAGGAAATCATCAATCGGAATTAATGGTGTGGGTTTAGTTATTCGAGATCTCTTACCAGGGTTTGGTTTTTCGCCAACCTCTGAATCAAAATGTAGATTAAAAACTGAGGCAACAATATATTGTTCAGGAAAGAAGGCAAAGTATTTTAACTACCTTTTGATTCTCAGATTTTCTTCTTCGTGGATTAGGGCTTGGATTTTTTAGTTGAGATTTCATCTGAGGAGTTATTTTCTTTGAAATAAACCAAAATCAGATAACAAATTATACATAAATTAAAGAGGAGAACAAATGAAATGCGCAGAGATAGAAGGAAATTACCTTGGAGAACTCATGAAGATATAATAGAAGAAAAAATTGCAGAGAAAACAGTAATGGAAAGTATGAACAAAAGATAAAATTGTAGAAGTAAGAAGAAGAAAAGGAAGAAAATATAAAGGAGTTATATAAGGGAATAACTAGAAAAGGACGGTTACAAAAGACATGTCCAAATTCTAAAAGACTAAGTAACGGTTATGTTCTCACGATCATTTCTTCTTCGTAGAAATGACATGAGAAGAGGCAAGATGTAGGTACTAAATATCGCAAGATAATAGTTCATGAGTATCGTAATAAATAAAGGAGAAAAGAGTTATAAAATGATACGATGATAGAAGTAGCGCGGAGAAATATGAAGTTTTGCGAGGATGGAATAATTTTGCGAGTATGAGTTGCGATACTTCGCAATTCATATACAGCTGCATAAGTTTTACTATAAATAGGAGTTCAAATGTAAAATTCGAGAGGTTCTTTTAATGAGTGTAAGAAATTATCTTAGGAAAGAGAATAGAAAAAGTTGTAACTATTCTAGTTCCATTTTGATAATTCTATGAAATCAACTAAGAGAATTAATAAGAAAGTTATCATTCACCATCAATAACTTCTTGAGTTTTTATTAATTCTATTGAGGGTGTAGTTGTAGGTTATTCTGCAACCACAAATAGCTTAAGGTTGGTTTTGTTGGTGTTAAATGATTGGTACACAACATAAATGTGGTAAAAGTGTTCGCGCTAGTAGTACTGTTAAAAATATAATTTTGTTTTATGCTTTGGTGAATTAGGACTTTGGCGGTTTGGCAGTAGTTATGTGAATGTTACTTTTGGGTATGGAAATTACAGTAAGGGAAAGAACAATAGTTTGGGTTTTTACTTGAACATAACTGAATGTAATCGGAAATGTTTTGTTAATGAATTTGTAATGGGAAAACTGGGGATATGCAACAAAATCGACTGTCATCTTGGGGATATGACCCAAGATTCCAGTTTTGGGAATATGCCCCACCGTCAAAATTCCATCCAAAACCATTAAGTAGTTGATATTCGCACACACTTAGGATTACATATGCGAGTTAAAAAATAAATATACTATATGCTAGCACCTTTACAAGGTTCAGGAGCATATTCAGACAGAAAAAACCTCGAAGAAATTAGAGAGAAAGTTCATACACATTTGAGATAAATGGACTATTTAATGGTTCCCTGACGAAAACCGTTACTTTGGGGCATATTCCCAGAAACTGGAATCCCGGGGCATATCCCCAAGATGACAGTCGATTTTGGGGGCATATCCCCAATTTTTCCATTTGTAATTGATGTTGCTAAGTGTGATACTTAATCTTGAAAATCTGAAAGAATTGAGTGATTGGGTTTGCAAATGTTATAAGGAAATTGAGAACCAGGATTATCGAATGGGTGATTAAATTGTTGTTGAATTAAAATTGGGTAAAGTTCATGACCGCGAAAAAATACATATTCAGAAAATGAAGAACAAATACTTGCTTACGTCATGATGACTGAGAAAAGCCTTTTTCTGAGTTACTTATTTATTGGACATGGATAAAATCGAGAATAATCTGCCATGTATATTATCAAAAATATCCAAACAATTTTTTTTTTGGGTGGTGGGTGGGTGGGTGAGGCATATATGGACCATATGGTTGTGCCCAGGTTCATATCCCGTCTTATATATACCAATAATACTATGACATACTATAGTTTTGAAAAATGAAAATCGTATCAAATCACAATTTTACACACTCAAATTTGCTTCATGCATGTGTACGTCATTTATGTCGAGTGCTGCAACGGTGTTGCTCCCTATGTTTCTAAAAAATAGGTTAGTTTGGTTGTTTTTTCTGTAAGTTTAAAATGCATTCAAAGACAGCTAACTTTGGGAGTTAGTAATCCTTATATCTTTTCTAGTAGAGTTTTATAATATAGAGTTAAGGTTCTTATCTCTCACATTAGATTTATCTACTTCTAAGCTTGAAAAAATACAGATAGGTGGACTATTGTCCCAATTGATAAGTTTAATAAAAGATTTTGTTTCCTTGGCTAAAGTGTCTTCCACATGGTTTGCAAGTCTAGGAATATAAAAGAAACCCAAAAAGTTTTTGTATTTGTTAAAATTACATTTTGCTTCATCCATCAGAGCATGATTCTGCCATTCAATTTGAGAAGGATTCCCATTCAAGTAATCAATGATATTTTTGCAATCTCCTTCCACGCTGAAGTTGATCCATCCTTTCTCTAAAGACCATTTAGCTCCTTTGTAGATTCCCAGTGCTTCTGCTTCTTCAGGGGTAGATGCTGAGAGAGAGCCTGCTCTTCCATGTTTACATTCTCCTGTATCATTCCTAAGAATTAAAGAAAAACATGCAGGCAAGATACTTGAAATCCAAGCAGCATCAATATTAAGTTTCAATTGAGATTTTATAGGTGGTATCCATTTAGGTATCTCTGATATGATGCTAGTTATCTGTCCAGAATAATTGTTATCTTTGTTCCAGAATTGTAAATATCTCAATATGTCTAATCCTAATTGAGCACTTGTTTGCTGTTTATTCTCAAAGACTCTGTTATATATTTCCTTCCATAAGAACCAAGCTTTTGTCAGGAGTGTTTCTGTAGATATAATTAGGTTTTTCCTTCCTATCCAGTCCTTACAAATATCTAAGAAAGTTATGTTGCTGTGAAAATACAGAGTGACTGGTGATGGTGCAGTTTCCTAGACAGCTTTAACAAAATGGAAAAAGAGAATGATATGTTCTAGAGATTCAGGTTCATTACAGCCAAAGGAGCAGTTAGGATCAACATCATCCATAAATTTTGAAAGTTTCAAGTTTGTAGAGATAGCATTATGCAAACATTTCCAAGCAAATTTTTTTATTCTTTGAGATACTTTGAGATTCCATAAATGAGACCAGAAAGAATCTGGTTTCCCTAAGTTATAATGATCTACATTTCTTTCATTAAGCTTATTGTACATGGATTTTACTGTAAAGGATCCAGAACTTGTAAGAAGCCATCTAAGGGTGTCAGACTTACCCTTGGCTATTCTAATGTTGCAAATTTTCCTAGCTATTGCAGCTGGGAAATGTTCGAAAATAATTGTAGGATTTCACTTCAAAGTAGAAGGACCTATAAAGCAACAAATAATAGTTGGTAGTTGTTTTAAAACTACTAAGGTTATTTGCTAATTCAGGTATCCATTTATCTTCCCAAATATGCACACTATTTCCATCTCCTATTTCCCATATGATGTTTTGTTCAACCAGCTCAATTCCTTTTCTAATACATTTCCAGATCAAAGAGCTAGTAGAAGGGGTTTTATCCCTAAAAATTGAAGTATTTCTAAAGTGTCTAGGTTTTAGTTGTGTCACCCACAGTGCTTTTGGTTATGTTAGTAATCTCCAAGCTAGTTTTGTAATCATTGCTAAGTTGAACTTGTGTGCATTTCTAAAGCCTAATCCTCCATTTTTTAAGGGTTTGCATAAACAAGAGTAAGACTTAGGATAGTACCCTTTATAATTAGTCTCTTTCCCCCACCAGAAATCTCTTTGTAAGGTATCTATTTTCTAAGTAATTTTCTTAGGAAGAATAAAAAAACTCATTTGAAAGCTTGCCATACTGGCTAAAGTTGCTTTATTGAGAACCATTTTACTGACTTGTGCCAGAGTTTTGCCAATCCATCTTTGAATTCTTTGCTCCATCTTTTTCACTATTAATTCAAATAGTTGAATTTTCGCTCTACTTATAAAAAGAGGAGTTCCTAGATAAGTATCCTTTGGGTTTATTTTCTTTATCTTTAGTAATTTGCTGATCATCCTTTGATGTTTAGGTTGCACTTTTCTACTAAAGAAAACTCCATATTTTTCAAAGTTTATCAATTTTCCTGAAGCTTTACTAAAGGATTCTATAAGAGTATGAATATTATGACTCTCCTAAGGTCAGCTCTAATGAAAAGAAGATAGTCATCTGCAAAAAACAGATGAGAAATAGGGCTATTTTTTGGAGTGATTTTCATTCCATGAATTATTTTCTCATCTTCACCAGTCAGAAGAAGTCTAGAAAAAATTTCCATACAAATGATAAAAATATAAGGAGAAAGAGGATCTCCTTGTCTAAGACCTCTAGTGGGTTTGAAATAATCATCAGGGCAACCATTTAGCAAGACTTCTATTGAAGAGGTTGAAATGCATTGATGAATCAAATTGCAAAATTTAGAATCAAAATCAAAGGCTTTCGTAGCATTGATTAGGAAATCCTAGTCAACTCTATCAAAAGCCTTGGACATATCAATTTTAATTCCCATTCCAGCATGCTTCACTTTCTTTTTCTTGAAGGAATGAATTTTCTCTTAGGAAATGATAATATTATCAGAAATTTGCCTTTTAGATAGAAATGCAACTTGAAATGGGGAAATGAAGTTATTTAGTAGGGGTTTAATTCTATTAGCTAGAATCTTAGTTATTATTTTGTAAATAGTATTACAAAGCCCTATGGGTCTGAAACCACTAGGGTCTTTAGGGTGTCTACTCTTGGGGATTAGAAACATAAAGGTTTTATTGAAGTCAGAATGTAAACATCCAGTGGAGAAAAAGTGTTGAACAGTAGAAATGACTTGTTATCCTACGGTTTCCTAGTTTAGTTTGAAGAAACTAGCTGGGAAGCCATCCGGTCCAGGTGATTTATTTGGTTTAAGTTTTTTTATAACTGATAAAATTTCAACACATGAGGGAACTGAGTTGAGAAGAATATTGTCATCTAGAGAAATGCAAGGAGAAATGTTCATAAAGAGATCCGAATAGGCAAAGGAGCAGAAAAAAGATTAAGGAAATAATCAGACAGAGTAACTTGGATTTCAGATCTTTTGAAAGTTAATTCATTGTTGCTTCTTCTAATGCATTCTATATTATTCCACTTTCTTCTTTTCATAGTTTTGGTGTGAAAGTACTTGGTGTTTTTCTCCCCTAATTGGATCATATTATCTCTAGATTGTTGTTTAGCTATTGCTTCCTGAGTAGCATATAGTTGTTCTAGGTGAGACATCTTTTCCTTAATCTTTTTCTCTTTCTTATGCACATGCAGAGAAGAATTTAGATTGTCTATTTGGGATAAAACTTTTATAATCTATTTAGAAGGTAGTCCAAAGATATGTTTCTTCCAATATTCAAGATTAGACTGAAGGGATTTAAGATTCTGAATTAAAGATTTAGGTGGTGAATCTCCAATGATGTGATTCCAAGTTTCTTTAATTATTTGGACACAAGATCTTTCCTTTTGCCAAGTGTCATAAAACTTGAAGGTGTATCCTAACTTGACTGATGTAATATCTAATTTTAATGCTATTGGGCAATGATCAGATCCTACTGCCACCAAGTGTGAAAGTTCATAGTTTTATGAAATTGAGTACTCCACTATATATTAGCTACATCTCTATCTAGTATTTCTTGGATGTTCTCAACACCCTCTCTATGGTTGTTCCAAGTAAAATCATAACATTTATAGCCTATATATAGCATGCCAGCATCGTTTAATATATTTTGATAATAGCTACAATCTGTCTTTTTAAAGGGCAATCCTGAAAAAGCGGGGGTCTAACAACCACACCCAATATTTCGAATTAGCAATCTATATGGACAAACTCCAATATACTTTTATGAGAATCAACTAGACAGTTAGACTCAATCAATAGAAAAGTATATCAAATAGTTTATATCTCTATCTCTTGATTTAAATCTTACTCAAGCAAACAACGAGTCTCAATTTAAATACAAGAGAGATAACTTGGATGGTATCAAAGACCAATTTCCAAGTTTCAATCAATTTAAATCAACAACCAAAAGGTTGGATATTCTAATTGATTGAACAACGCACAACCTGTATTATTTCAATTATATAACAAATATAATGCGGAAAAGAAATAACACAGACACCAGAATTTTGATAACGAGGAAACCACAAATGCAGAAAACCCCTGGGACCTAGTCCAGATTAAACATACATTGTATTAAGCCGCTACATACACTAGCCTACTCCAAGCTAACTTCGGTCTGGACTGTAGTTAAACCCCAATCAATCTCATACTGATCCAAGGTACATATGTTCTCATATGCCTCTGATCCCAGCAGGATACTACGTACTTGATTCACTTAGATGATCTCACCCACCAGTAAGAGTTGCTACGACCCAAAGTCGAAGACTTTAATAAACAAATTTGTATCACACAGAAAAGTCTATGGTAATAGATAAATCTGTCTCCCACGAATATACCTACGAGTTTTGTTCCGTCTTTTGATAAATCAAATGAACAAGAACCAATTGATAAACCAGACTTATATTCTCGAAGAACATCTCAGTATTATCAATCACCTCACAATAGTCTTAATCGACGCATTGAGAAAATATATTGTGGAATCACAAACGATAATACGAAGATGTTTGTGATTTTTTTTATCTTGCCTATCGGAGATAAAAATCTCAAGTCAGTTATTACAATTGTACTCGTACAATAGAAATAGCAAGATTAGAATACACAACTACAATAAAAGTAGTATCGGTTTGGATTCACAATCCCAATGAAGTTTTTAAGTCGTTAACCTAGTTTAGAAGAAGAAACCAAAGGTTAAAGGAAAATTAACTCTAGATTAGCATAACTAGTATCACACAGAATGTGTGGGGATTAGGTTTCCCATTTTCTAGAGTTCTCCCTTATATAGTCTTTCAAATCAGGGTTTGCAATCAATGTTAGCTTAGTAACAAAGCATTCAATATTTACCGTTATATAAAAACATGATTAGATTCAAGATAATATTTATCAACCGTTAGATCGGAAACATAACTTGTTATACACACATGTAATGCACGTTTGTGGGCTTATGAAAACCATACCTAAACTTGTACATTAATTGGTTCAACAATAGTTAACCAAATGTTTAATTAGCCATATGATAACTTTCATGTCAACCATATTCTTCTTCACCATAACTAGTTCAAATGACTCAAATAAACTAGTTAGAGAGTTGTTCAATCAAGGAAATCTCATGTACTACACAAGACACAATTGAAGCAAAAAAGATTTGATTCACTCGAATCGGTTTATGAACTATATAGCCACAGTTTGTAATTTTATTCCTTAGTTTATAAAGATAAGTTCACAAACATTGTTTTTAGACATAACCTACTCAAGTTCGCGGATGGAGTTCCCAACTCCAGAAGAAATTCTTGGGTTTGAGAACTTCGCTAGTTCGCGGACTGAAGCTCACGTACTTCTCCGGTTCTCTTGATCAAAAAAGTTCGCAAACTTTGGTTCAAGGAATAAGGACTTATACATATATGTATTTCCACAACAATGCTTATATCCTCTATTGGTTATATTGTCTAAATTCTCATTTCAATCATTGAAACATTCTCAGAGGACGTTATATAGTTGTTATTCATAAACCATTTTTCGTCAGAGCAATTTTCAAAGTGATTGAAACTTAACATGACTTTCGTCACTAGGTAAAGATGAACTTGGCTAAATCAAAAGATTTACTAACACATATTTCGAAAAATAGATATGCGAGGTAAACTCGGCTCAACTACACTTTCTATCATATCCCGAGACCTTAGCTATAGTAGACTAGAAATCAAGACTTATAGTTTTGATCACTAACATTGACAAACATGCGAGTTCGACCGAGTAATGCTCTAACAAATCCTCCACATTTATCTTCTTGACTGGGAATCATATTAAGATCTCTTAATAAGACCCAAGGTATTTATTTTTTATCTACTTGTTCAGCTATTTTTGCAAGAAAATCCCAAGCTATCTTTCTATTATTTGGATATGGACTGCCATAGAAGCAAGTAAGAAGCCACTTCTTGGTTTCCGAATTAGTTTGCACTAATATATTTATCATATTTATATTCCAATGGAAAATTTTATATGAGAAACCATCTACCCAAGTAAGGTTAGTCCTCCTGCTAGTCCTATAGGGTTTATTATATGAGTATTCGGGTAATCTTTGAGTAAGTTTTTAACTAGATGTTTCCGTTTCTTAGTTTCAGACATGAATAAAATTTCAGGATTATCTTTAGAAATCAAATAATTTAGGTGATTTTGAGTGAAGGGATTTCCACATCCTTGCACATTCCAAGCAATGATTTTCATATTGCTAAATGTTCACTAGCAAGTCAGTGCTCTAGAATTCTAAAATTCTATAAGGAGCTAGTTTTACTTAAAAAGAAATCACAAGAACCAAGCAAAAGTAAAATTCAATCTAATTCTTGGAAGCAATTAATACTAACATCAAAGTATTGAAAGCAGTTTACACTAACAGACATGCAAGATTTATCCAATTATCAGCAAATTAGATAATTATGAGATTTTAGGGAATTAGGGTTACCTGGAATCCAACTCCTTGCTCAGATGGGGAGTCCAAAATGAAGGGTACTGGTGAAATTACATTATCTTCCTATTTCAGCTCCTTAAGATTAGAGCCGTATTGATTAATGGGCGGCAGTAACTCCGAATCCGAAACAAAAATGCGCAATCCTTCAAAAGAGGAGGAAGAGAGAAATTCTGGGATTGCAATGTTAAATGCAGACTTAGGCTGAGTTCTAAGAGATGCAGATGATGAATATATGATGAGATTTGAACTATTATGAGATGCAATTAAAGAGGATGAATCAGATCCCCCAGAAGCAGTAGAAGATAAATTTTCTTGAGCATCTTTAAAGGAAGAAGAGGAGAACGACAATCTTCTATTAACCTGAATTGGGACAATTACTGGGTATAGACTAGTTTCACTAAATGGAACCAATTGTATGTCTTTCTCCGGAACCAAAGAATATTCCATTGGTTCCATAGAGTTAACGACTCTATAGGTTTTCGAGTTACCCGATTCCACCGATTCAGAAAGCGAGTCATTCAAAGGGGCATGTTCGCTTAACTAAAATAGAACTAAAATCTAAAGGCATGTCCTCATCATAAGTGACAGGTCCTAAGACTTCATAGGATTGATTTTGAGCTTGAGCAGATGATCCAATATCTTCCCCAGACTGGATGTTCTTCACGGAATAATTCAAATAATGTTTCTGTATTGCCTGGGATATCTAAAAATATTTACACTGATTCCATGTTGCCATGAGCATCAACATTGTATTTGGGGTTCCATATTTGGATCGGGGTATTATTGAGCCAGAAAGTATCTTTTCCTGGAGAAGGAGAGTGTATAGATATATCATATATATCCTATAGAGGCCTATGCTGCAGGATAGCACATTGATTGATTTTATGACCAAAACGAGCACAATGGTTACAAAACTTAGAAGGAAGGTTATGGTAGGTAAACACCAATTCTCTAACATGGTATTGTTCTACCTTGACTAGTAACTTTAAGACTAAAGGCTTTTCAATGTTAACCCAAACTAGAACTCTTGGTTCACAATCAAAGTTCCCATTCCCATTACATAGTTGACTAACCACACCTACTTTACTGGCTATCAAACCTAATCTCTCTCCTATTATGTGTTCCCTCCTACAATTAGAAATACTAGCCCACAGAGGGATTTCTTTGACTATATCTGTGAAGATTTGCATACCCGGAGTAGCTGAAGTAGCAGAGAGAACATTGCCGTATGGGTACCATGGACCATTCAAAGCAATTCATTTCAAATCTCCCGCCGTACGAAATGTTAAGATGAATAGGTTAGGGTTAGTTTCTCTGACTTGGAAACAAATATTATTGCCCCAGAAATAACGCAGCACTACTCTAATATCCTCTACCGAGTAAAACTCAATGGAGAAGATTCTAGCTAAGATATTATTTTTTTTAATACCGTAGTCTCTCATTAAGGAAGGAGTTAATGGGAGAATACCTACATTGGTGTAGTTGGCATAACTTTGAGCTACAGATAAGCCACTAAGATGCTTGTATAAATTGTAACTACAATTTATAATGAGAAAGAAGAGATAGTTGGTAAATCACTAAGCCAGATTTTATTTGAATGATAGAGAACAAATAAGAGAATAAGATCGGGCAGCTCAGGTAGATTTTAAGAGGAAGAGAGAAGTAAACTATCTATCTAAGAAGTAGGGGATAGAGAACTAATGGCTTAAGAGAAGGATGCTTTTAAATATACTCCTACACTTAAATCTCAAAAGACTAACATTAAAAAACCATAAGATCTACTTTATTTTAAATCTCAACCAATAGCGACTCGACAACCAAATTTTGGTAAAGGGGTCAAAATTAACGTTTGAAGACAATAAATGCATTAACATAGAAACTCGAAAAACCTCACCTCAGGGACAAAATCTAAACCATTAGAGATGCAAACCATTACATAGATTTAATGCATGCAGCCGGTAAGGCAGTACTCTATGACTAATCAACAAAAAAGAATAGAAGGCTACAAGGCTAACATAAGGGGAATTAAATGCGATTAAATTATGATGAATGGAACAAGACTAGATTCATAGCCTGTTAGGATGATGATTCTACTAGAATAAAATATTTTACTATATATGCATATATCGATTTAATGTTAGATATCCACTAACCAAAAATTATCTGATTAGGCGAGAAGCACAAGAAGATTAGACGTCTAAACTTCAACAAGTCTCAAACGTAAAGAAATTGCTAAAGATTAAATGTTACAAGAAAGATTAATGAAGAATTAGGCTATAAAAATCCAAACACCGATGCCTTTACATACATCACGAGAAGAAGAAAAGAAGGGGTCAGAATACAAAAAAATTAAGAATAAGAATGGCTTGTAATCACTTCAGGATCCCAATTGGTGTTCCAATTTCATCTACAAAGGTAATCCGCTGCAAGGAATGGCAACTTCATAGGATTCAGTACTATCGATGCCTAGTTTGTCATCGAGAAACGTTCATGTATCCAGCCCAAGCACAAAGACTAGCTCTGTGTAACTTGATCCTGGAAGAGAAATCTAGATTAGGAGCTCAAGCAATTAAGGACTTACAGACAAGGTTAGCTACCGAAGTACCAGTAACCTGCAATTACTTCCTTACTAAGTATCCTCCCAGAATGGATTATGCTTATGTTCACGAGAAATCTGCTATTTATCAACAGGAAATAGTCGGAGAAATAATAATGGTTGAAGATTTCAAAGAAGAATAGTGAGGCATATCACTATCTATCAGCCTCAACAGAAAAGAAGAATAAGATGATCCTAGAAACGTAATCTAATTATTTCATGTTATTTGTTATGTGTTGTTGTTTCCTTTCATTTTACTCTACTTGATGTATGTTTTTTAGTCTGTCTTTGAGTCTTTGTTATGAATCTATGAGTTTTAAGAGATCTGATGTTTAAATGATTATGTGCTCCCAAAAGTTAAAACATACAATAGATGAATCTCTACCTATTTAATGAACCGGAGAAATACTCAGTATGCACATATGCTCTGCCTAATGAAGGAATCGATGATGAATTTAAAATGCAAATATGCTCATACTGTAAGAAATTTACAGTTGGACTTAACTATGTATTATATGAAGTTCTAACTCTAATATATGAAAGTCACTCCTATTGAGTTCTTCTAAATCAAGGATTGGACTGAAATAAAAACTGAAAGATTCGGATTCCACTGTCTGCCAAGGAACAAAAAAAACAAAAGAAACTGTAGATTGAAATGATGATGGTTGTGCCCCTTATTTTGGTCTCCATCTGGATCCGGGTCGAATTCCAGATAGGGAGATCTACTCAGGTAACATAGATCAAAGAAGAAGAGGAAGAAAGGGGAATGGGAGAAGAGGATGAAGGAAACTAGCCATTGGAGGGAGGAGAGAGGGTAGAGCGTTTTTTTCGTTTTCTGTTTTGATTTCAAGGTTAGGTTAGTTTAGCTTGCACAAGGATTTAAAGAACTAATCATTAAAACCATTTTTTCATATTCTTTTTTACTTTATTCTTGGTCTCATTGATATAATAAGAGCACCTCCAATGCAAGTGGTAAAGGTCTTAAATTGAATGACACCTAGGATTTAAGACTTTTTGCACCAAATTTCCATCTCCAACACAAGGTCAAGGTCATAGACATAGATGACATGGATAAATGGGGGTGATGGAGAAAGTCTAAATAAGACTTTCTGTATAACCTTGGTCTTAAAGCCACATCATCATTTTGTCTCTAAATTCAAATAAAGTTTGTTAGATAATACTTTGGAGGTTGGAGATCAACTTAAGGTAAAACGTTTTATATTTATATCTTTTTGTCATTTAGTAATGATCCACACATAAAAATGTGTTAATTAGGCCTCCACATAGGATGACCTTGACCCTTTGCATTGGAGATGCTCTAATAGAGAGAGAATGGAGAGAGAAGTGGTCCCCTCTTTATATTAAGAGAAAAAAAATGGTCCCTCTACGGGGAAGTTAGCAAACTAACGACATTTGACTTTCTAAATATGGAAACAAGCTTATTTTTTTGATATGTCCATATAAAGATGATAGGTGTAGAATACACCTAATTTACTATCTAGTAGTTATGCTTTCTTTGCTATTTTTCTTGTGAATTTTGTATTTTACGTGTGTTTTTGAGTTATTAGGTACTCTGGAGTCGCACGGAGGAAAAGAAGAAGAAATTACCAAAATTGAGCAAAAAGGGCAGAATTGTCATTTCATAGGGCGAGCACTATCTGGAGTCCAGTCAAGGTTAAAGGGAAACTCTTTTTGGGAAGAATTATAAAAGGCAGCCAACACAGGTTAAGGGGAGGCCAATTGGCTAGCCCTTATCAGAAGTGACCATCTACTATGAGCACCCAATCTATGGGTGTATTTTAGCAGTGGGGTGTCATCATCCTACCCTAATCTATAACCCTATGATCGAGAGGCTCTTCTCTCATTCAGTTCTACCAGAAATTGAGAGAGACGAAAAAGGGCAGTGGCTGATGTACTATTTCCAAGAGAGATTGAGAGACGAAATCAAAGAATAGATCGACGAAAATAGAATTGAGATCGAGAAATGGATGAATTCGAGAGAATATTGGTGAAGAACCTAGCTGTTGCTGAATCGAAATTGTGAATTGGAAGCTGTAAATCGGAGAGGGCTTATGAAGAAATTAGGTTCTGATGGTGGATGGTAATTGATTTTGAACTGATTCTAAAGCCGCAGAAGAAGAATTAGGAGATGGGTTGTTATTGGTGGATGAGTTGAGAGGTTCAGATGGACAGAAACTAAGTAGATGGGTTTGAGAAGAAATTGGAGATGGTGAGTATCATGGGTTCGATCTATGTATGAAGATGATTCTGGTGCTATTGAATTCAGAGATTGAGAAGAAGATGTGATCGATGTTTGAAACTGAACTGATTTGAAGTTGTAAAAAGAAAATGAAGAAATGGGTTCTCATCTGTATGGGTTACAATGGAAGTTTCTGTGATTGAGAGCAAATGGGTTGTGACCTGAGATGATTTGAAACTTTGTTGAATGAATGTGTTATTGAATTGAATAGATGTATGTGTTAGGTTTTGTACAGGGATTGAAGACTATAGATCGGCCTGAGAAAGTATTGTAAACGAACGGAACTCTGCCCAAATTTCTCATTCGGCGATGACCGTTCCAGAACGATCCCGATGAGCCGATCCAAGCAGTTAACTCAGACCAGTAAGACAGCTGACTTGGGCTAGCTGACTTCCTACCTTGACCCAGTGACTGACGACTGACCATTAGTTTGACCCATTTGACCGTTAATCTTTGACGGTTGACCAACAGAATATTCCGTCGACGGAGAGGAATCTCAGGTTACCGGCGACGACGGATTCCGGCCAAAAACCCATTTTTCCGGTGAACCAAAAGTTACAGAATTTTGTGTGGATTTGTCTCATGGGATGTGAAGACTTGGGCTTGGAATTGAATGAAGAATTGAGCTTGGATTTGGAAAGAGAAGATGGAAGATTTGAGAAAGGCTTGGATTTGGAAATTGAAGTGCTAAAGGAAAGGGATTCTATTCCTTGGAAGATATGGAGAGCATTGAAGCCTATAAATAGAGAAGTTCTCTACTTTTCTATACACACTTACACACACTTTTGTGCACACTTTTGCACACTTATACACACACAACACTTTTCTTTTCTTTATTCTTTGTGTGAACTCCTTAACATGAGTAACTAATTTTATTGATTGAGGATGAATTCCTAGTTCTTTTTGTTTCAAATCTACTTTGATTTTTCACATGATTATCGTTTGTTTTTACTAATAGGAATGTTTATACATTCATGGTTGATTGATAGATTGTTTAGGTGCGCAACTAAATTGATTTGTTAATTGACCTAAAGCTAGTGAAAGTTAGGGGATAAGTAATCGTTTCTTGACTATTTACATAAGTAGAAAACACAAGACCTTGCGGAGGGATTCCGTGGAGCAATTGTGTGTGAAAACAACGTTAGCAAGTGGACCTTGATCTAAGAGTCTAACTACTAATATCAACCTAATAAATTCATAAATCTTAATGCGTTTAACTAAATTACATCTTGAGTGATCTACTACTAGGTGGTTTGGTGAATAGAATCCGGTAGTCGAGAACTTCCGTATCCGGTGATATAAGGGATTTTGGGGTTAGCACTGATCTAGATGCTATACCTAAGGTTGGTGATAATTTGTGACTAATAAAAAGTGGAAAAGAACATGACTTTAATCATTGTTTTGCAGCGAAGAAGGATTCCTTGATCTAATTTCTCTTATTGATTTTTCTTATCTTTTTAATTGCTTTGTTTATTTTATTTACTTCCTTAAATTCTTAATCAATACCCCCCCTTTGTGTGACAATTTTACAACTAGAATCTCGTGCTCCTCGTGGGATCGATCTTGAATACCCTATATTACTTGTTAATTAGGTAGTAAAATATTAATTAATTTGTTGTGGTTACGACACGCATCAAAAGAACAAACCTATTTTTTAGAAACGGAAGAAGTAATATGTTTGAAGATAATACTTATGTGGTACTTTGATACTTCTTCCTTCACTTGCTGGCTATGTTTTCAGCGGAGCAAGGTTTTCATTACAATTAACCGGCATAAAACAACAATGTTTTCGCTACAATACTTAAACTTCTTCTAGAATGATAGCGATGAGATTATTAAGCCTCAAATCTACTAAGAATTTACTCTAATCATGTAGGATTTTTATTAATCACAAATTTTATTAATCCATAACCAAAAGATTACAAATTTTGATAAAGCAACATCAGGAATCTAAAGAATAAGCAAAAGACAAAGAAAACAAACCAAAAAATCAGTAGCAAACTAGCCCTGAAATCTAAACTAGCAACAAAATCACAAGCCTACACAAAAACAAAGGCCTACCAGTAATATTTTCTTTCCTACCTTTACCGAGTACTGAGCCTAGCACCTCTTTTGGCAAGATTCTCAGTAGAGAAATTTATCTCTCTGTACATATCGACAAATTTAATGTTTTCTCACCTTATTACCGAAAATGCTACCCAGACCCCGCATTTATACACCACTATGTGGCGTCTACGCAGCACACGGACCCAGCAAAAAGAAAAGTTAGGTGGGCGATTTAATCGGGAGAGGAAATGTCAAAATTAAGTCAAATCGTGAGAGATAAAAAAGAGTAATTATCTTATCTTTCAACTAATATCCGTGCAGAAAAGGAAAGTCATTTACACTATTCAGATCTAAGAAATTTCTTCACTAAAATCCATGATTTTCTCGCATCCTTAAGGAACATGGAAGAAAATCCCGAAGAATCTTATCACAATAATGGTAAATTAAAATTGATTAACTTAATTAGTTTGATTTCTAAATAATTACAGTAAATTTTCACAAATTGAATGAAAATATGTTTACATATCTGTTACTTTACTGTTGTGTATGTTAAGGATGTTTCAATCCCGATCTGTTAGAATGATGATAGCAAAAAATCAGGATCATAGTCTTTACTAGTTTTGATATTTGTTCAATCATAAGTTTTTTTCTTTATTTTATCAGTTCAATATTTGTAGTGCATGATCCTTATAAAATATTCACTACCCACAACGCATAATCCATGTTTTTTTTCTTTTTTTATTGAAGCATTCCCATATGTTAAATACTCACATGCCCAGCATATTTTTTGTTTGAAAGATTAGTTAAATAAGTAAAATCATATGAAAACTTTCTTGTTTCTTTTCATTTTTGGGACCACTTAAATTTTGTTTTTGTCTGTTTATGAAACATATCTTTTGCCTTTTCAGAGGATGAAAAGGACAATAGTTTTGATGGCAATGATGAAATAAAACCTCTGGTAGGGATGAATTTTGATGAACATGAAGATATGTTTCAGTTTTACAAAGAGTATGCTAGAAAATTGGGATTTCCCGTCCGGAAAAGATCAAAAAGGACTAACGTTGACGGCATTACAAGAAGTGTGACTTTTGCTTGTTCAAAATCAGGTGAACATGAAATCCAAACTCAAAATAAAACTAAGCCACATGGGACAATCAAAAGTGGGTGTACTGCTCATATTATTGGGAGAAAGCAAGTAAGTGATAATAAATGGTATATTTCAGTAGTACATCTTGAGCATAATCATGGATGCAACCCCGATGATGCTCGTTTTTTAGGTGTAATCGTAAGGTCAGTGGATCATTAAGACGACAAGTTGACCTTTATGATCGAGCTGGGATTTCAATCAATTTATTTTTTAACGCGGTTGTTCTTAAGTATGGTGGGTATGAAAAGACAGGATGCAATCTAAAATATGTGAGAAATGCAATCAATGAAGTAAGAAATTCACGGCTTGGTGATGGTGATGCAATGTCTGTTATGAAATATTTTGCAAAGATGACCGCCGAAAATTCAGGTTTTTATTTTGCAATTCAGGATGATGATAAGGGAAACTTAGAGAATGTATTTTAGGCCGATGGTTTGAGCCGAGAAGCTTACAAGGAGTTTGGTGAAGTAGTTAGTTTTGATACTACGTATTTGGTAAATAAATATGATATGCCATTTTCTCCCTTTGTTGGCGTTAATTATCACGGGAAAACAATTTTACTTGGACGTGGCTTGGTTTCGAGCGAACTACAGAAACATTTGTTTGGTCATTTAGTAAGTGGTTTGAGTGTATGTCAGGAAATGCTCCCAAGGAAATAATAACCGACCAAGCAAAATCAATGCAGAATGCCATCAAAATTGTGTTTCCAAAAGCTATACATAGGTGGTGCATATGTCATATAATGAATAAACTTCCTGATAAATTTGGTGTGTACAAGAGATTTTCTGATATTACTTGTGACATGAGGGCTACAATATATGATTCACAAACTCCGGAAGAGTTTGAACAATTATGGGATTGGATGCTGGAGGCATATGATTTGGGAGATCACAAATGGTTGTCTGACTTGTAAGAAGAAAGAGAGATGTGGGTACCATGTTACCTAAAAAATATATTTTGGGCAGGGATGTCAAGTACTCAAAGAAGCGAAGGTGTATACGCATTTTTTGATGGATATATAAATACAAGGACTACGCTAAAATAATTTGTGGAGCAGTTTGAATTTGCATTAAGGGACAAGGTGGAAAAGGAAAAGGAAGCGAATGCTGCTACATCTCTAAAAAGCATCCCCATTGTAACTGAATACCCAATGGAGAAACAGGTTCGTAACTTGTACACAAACTCAAAATTTAAAGAATTTCAAGTTCAATTGTTAAAGATGTGTAGATGGTGGATTTTGACAAGGGCTAAAATCGTAAAACCATAATTGTACATACTTTTGATCCAGCAATCAGATGAGTATTGAGGCTCATGTCTCTCACTGAAGCATGAAATTCATGCCACAAAAACCTCTGATTGAGAATATTGTCTCTCAGAGCATATGTAGATGTGTAGTCTCTCAACTGAGGCAACGACATATCTCATGAATACTGAGCAATTTCAGTAATCACTTTTATATAGAATCGAATGATTGGACTGCTCCTAGACAGCTTGCCTGCTAGTATAGAGCAATAACGTCTTCAGGATGTAACAATGTTTTCCCTGACTATATAAAAGACATGTGTATAGAATCATTATGATTGGACGGCTCCTAGACAGCTTGCCTGCTAGTATAGAGTGATAACGTCTTCAGGATGCAACAACGTGTTTTCCATGACTATACTATACGTAATAAATATGACGCTTCAACTAGCTCATATCGCTCGATTCTCGAATAATTAATGCTCATAGACGATCGTGCTAGTATAGAGCTATCAATTAATTATTTCTAAATCACTAGATTCATTAACTGAATCCGTAGAAAATATTCTACATTCTTCATAATATTTCATTACTTCAATTCGTGGTATTCCCAGCAGAATTCCATGGGTTAGTGATAAATATTCAATGTACGGGCATTTGAGGTATCTTCGAGTAAGCCTCGACCAAAATGGTGTAAATGTATTCGAAAAATAATGCATTAACAAACACCTGAATGAACAAACAAGTATTTCAAAATATGACGAGACGATTAACCTATGCAAATAGGAAAGAAAATAATAAAATATTCACCAAGACGCTGAGGATCTGGACCCACCGGCCAGCCAGTCACGCCGTGGCCATTCCCACGCCCAATTTTATATATATTTTTTTTTTTGATCTCATGAAAATCCCTTCATTTGAACAAATATCATTTGTTTTAAGGAAACTCCTCCGTTTCATGGTGTTTCATTCGCATCAAGGAAATAATATAAAATTGGTAAAGGTGTCATGGGACCGTGTCTATTATCCGGACGGCCAGGCCCTAGTCATGGCCAGTCCCACACCTCATGGTTCCTCAATATTTTATTATTATTTCCTTAATCCCATGAAAACTCCTTAATCTCATGATATTTCGTTGATCCCATGAAAAATAATACTCCCTCCGTTCCATTTTACTTGATGTTGTAGAAATTTTCACGCAGATTAAGAAACAACATAGAGAGTATTTTTTTCTAAATTTGCCCTTATTGATAGCTTCCTAAAAATTTATATCACCTAGTTTTTAGTTTTAATATTTAGTGTAAATTACGAATCCCGTTGTAATTTACTTGGGATAGAGTATTTATCCTCCATGGAGTGGATTTAAAAACTAGAATAATTATTCATCTACTAATATTAATGAAAATTAATGGTATGGTATGATTCCAAGGCAAGGGAAAATTAGTGAGAATTTGGGAAAAAATCTTAAACACTCATCTATTTTGGAACATAAAAAGAACCCTAAAAAAACAAGTAAAATGGAACGGAGGGAGTATAAAATTAGGGAAACCCGTGTGACCAGGACTTAGCTGGCCCACACGTCCCATTTTATTATTATTATATTTTTTATGTTTCCATAATCCCATTAAATTCCTTGATTTCATGATGTTTCCTTCAAATTATGAAAATTCCTTCAAATCATGAAATAATACATAAAATTAAGGAAAAATCTCGGGACCGGGCCCTAGCCGGCCAACCATGCCTAAGCCGGTCCCACACGTCCCTTATTTTTTTTTTATTATTTTTTATGTTTTCCTCATCTAATGGAAACTCCTTGATTTCAACAAAACTCCTTGGTTTCAACAAACTCCTTGGTTTTATGATACTTCCCTAAAATCATGGAAAAATATTATAAAAATAAGAAAAATAACGTGGGACCGGGATCCTTGGCCAGCCGGCAATGCCTTGGCCATAGCCGGTCCCACACTTCATGATTCACTCATTTTTTATTATTTTCCTTCATCTCATGAAGGTTTTTGACGGTTTCAGCAAAAATCCCTGATTTCTTCATATTTCTTCATATTTTCTTAGGAAATAGAATAGAGAAAGTTGTAACTATTCTAGTTCCATTTAGATACTTCTTTGTAATCAATTGAGAGAATTAATAAAAAAGTTGTCATTCAACATCAAGAACTTCTCAACTTTTACTAATTCTACTGAGGGTGTAGTTGTAGGTTATTCTGCAACTACAATTCCTTGAAAATATTTTTCACATTCATCAGTCCACTTAAATTTTGCTCCCTTCTTAAGTATGTTGAAAAAATGTTTGCACTTATCTGACATTCGCGAAATAAATCTTCCGAGTGAAGCCAAGAGTCCATTTAGCTTTTGTACTTCCTTTACTGTTGCAGGTGTTGGCATGTCACGAACTGCTTGTACTTTTTATGGATCAACTTGTATTCCCTCCTTTGATAATATATATCCCAAGAATTTTCCAGACGCAACTCTAATTATACATTTCTCAGGATTTAATTTGATGCTGAACTTTCTCATTTGTTCAAATATTTCCTTCAAATCTTGCACATGATCTTTGGCTTCTTTGCTTTTTATAAACATATCATCTACATATACTTCCAAAGTTTTATGTATCCACTTTGCGAACACTTTTTCAACCATTCGTTGATATGTAGCACCCGCATTTCGCAAACCAAATGGCATCTTCACATAACAATACAAACCTCTTGGAGCAAAAAAGGCGTTATGTTCTTGATCTTCTTCTGCGAGTGATATTTGATTATACCCTTTATATCCATCAAGTGAAGTGACTCTATCATGTCGTGCAGCTGATTCCACCCTTTGTGGTATGTCTGGCAATGGAAAGCTATCTTTGGGGCAAGCTTTGTTTAGATCAGTGAAATCTATACAAATTATTATCCCTTTATTCT
This sequence comes from Papaver bracteatum, assembly GCA_023529315.1. NCBI lineage: Eukaryota > Viridiplantae > Streptophyta > Magnoliopsida > Ranunculales > Papaveraceae > Papaver > Papaver bracteatum. Next base: position 1,145,196 of record JAJJWX010003264.1, read on the forward strand.
TTTTCGGAACAATGACCATATTCGCAATCCATTCTGGGTATTTTGCTTCCCTTATGATTCCTGCATCCATCATATTTTGTAATTCTTCTTCTATCTGTGCATGATAACTTTGTGATATCTTCCTTATTCTCTGTTTAAATTGTCTTACATTTTTATCAATGTTCAATCTATGACACGCCACTGATGGATCAATTCCTGGTATCTCATCTACACTTCCTGCGAATATATCTTTATATTCTCGTAAGAGATCAATAGTTCTATTTTCTTCTTCTTCATCCATCTTAGTTCCAATTCGCAAGAATAAAGGCTCCTCTTTACTTCCAATATTTACTTCTTTAGTTGGTTTAGCTGCAACATAGCTTGGACTTTGCTCCCCCATAGGTGTTGGTTCTTTGATTATTTTTGCTGGTTCCCCTTCTTTTTCTGGAATCTCACTTGGTATTCCTCTCCCTTCCTTTGCTCTTATTTTATACACTCTGAATTCTTCTTCCTTTTTTACCTCCTTCGCAAGTTTTCTACGAAACTGTTTCTTTCTTGCTCTCCCCACACATTGTTTTTCTTCAATCTGATAACAAAATTTTGCACTATCAAGATCTCCTTTTATTTACTGTATTCCATTTGGTGTAGGAAATTTGATTTTCTTATGTAATGTTGAAGCAACAGCTTTGATCGCATCAATCCACGACCATCCTATCAGCATATTATATGGAGATTCCATATCTATCACACATAAGACTATATGTGTTTCGATTTCTCCTAGCAATATTCGCAGTGCTATTTCCCCTTTAGATTTTGTTGTAGATTTTCCCAATCCATGAATGAGACATTTTGAATTTGTGATTTCTTCATCTTTAATTCCCATCCCTTTAAGTGCATGATAGAATATGGTATTAACAGAACTCCTTGTATCAACCAAGATTCGGTTTAATTTCCATTTTTCTATAGCTTTCTTCTCTTCTCGCATGACTGGAACTGTGATCACCAATGGTGAAGTGTGGTTCAAGTCTTCATTTGGAATTTTTGCTACTGAAAATGTGATTTTCTGTTTTTCCCATTCTTCTAAAGTTTTTATTTTCTCCTCCTCCATGATCTTTCTTCCTCTACAATCTCGCTTGTATATCTTTCCCTTCATGTTATTATGAAATTCATCAATCATTGTCTTTGTGATCATATTACATTCTTATTTTTTGCAATCTCCATCCACTGACTCCATTTGATATTCAAATTTTCCACAATTCCTTCAAATTTTGGCTATCACACCCCCTCCTTGTTTCTAGCGCCAATTATGTAGTTGCAGAATAACCTACAACTACACCCTCAGTAGAATTAGTAAAACTTGAGAAGTTCTTGATGTTGAATGACAACTTTCTTATTAATCCTCTCAATTGTTTACAAAGAAGTATCTAAATGGAACAAGAATAGTTACAACTTTCTCTATTCTCTTTCCTAAGATAATTTCTAATACTCACTAAAAGAACCTCTTGAATTTTAAATTTGAACTCCTATTTATAATGAAATTTATACAGCTGTATATGTGTTGCGAAGTATCGCAACACATCTTCGTACGATTATTCTATCTTCGCAAATCTTCATACTTCCCTGTGCTTCCTCTATCTTCGTATTGTTTTGTAACTCTTTCCTATTATATTTGTCACGATGTTCGTAAGTTAATGCCTTGTGATATTCGGTACCTACAACATTGGGAGGAACTTCTGATGAGGTTGAAACAAGAACCTGAAGAAGGTACATTGACATTTCTCAAAACTGCACTCATGCAAGTCTCATTCCTCCTATGTTCATATCATATATTCTACTACATGCGCTCCTAGCATGGGGACTCAATTCTGCTAACAACTTAGCCGTTGCAAGACCCGTCATAAATGGATATCTTCACCGCAATAATATTTTACCAAGTGGTCGCACCTTTTCATATCGAGCATCTCACTGGAATGTTCATTTTAGAGACGATATGCAATCATGATAAGGAATGCCTTGTATGTACTCTTGTTCCGCATTCAGGAATGTCCACCACCGAATTATGGAAAAGTACTGATGCCTGTACGAGCATGAAATCTCACACGTTGGAGGACTAATGAAGGAAAAGTCGAATAGAAGATATTCAAGGCCAAGACAATTATGCCTAAGAAGTTCTCTTAAGGGATCTGATGCTTTGATCCTCAAGCATCTGAAGTTTGAAGCATGATTTTTTTAATTTATTCGTGTTTTGATCAATCCTTCCAAAGTATATGCAATACTTATGTTAGAGCATTGCTCGGTCGAACTTGTATGCGTTGCTATCTCAAGCATGTTTGTCAATGTTAGTGATCAAAACTATAAAGTCTTAATTTCTAGTCTACTATAGCTAAGGTCTCGGACTAGGATAGAAAGTGTAGTTGATCTCAAGAACTCCATGGCAATCATCATACAAGACGAATGAATACTCAAGGAACCAGTGGATCTTCATCGACCAAAAGGTATGTGGAGACTTGAACTTATCTATCACACAAAAGTTTATCTACTCTATCTCATATCTTGAGACAAAAGTCGTTTTACTATATAGACTAAAGATATACACATGTGACATTCCGAGTTGAGCATATCTCGCTTATCTATTTCTCGAAATATGTGTTGGTAAATCTTTTGCTTTAGCCAAGTTCATCTTTGCCTAGTGATGAAAGTCATGTTTCAATCACCTTGGAAATTGCTCTGATGAAAACTAGTTTGTGAATAACAACTATATGACGTCCTCTGAGAATATTTCAATGAATGAAATGAGAGTTTAGACAATATAACCACTGGGGGATATAAACATTGTTGTGGCAACACATATATGTATAAGTCCTTAGCACTTGAACCGAAGTTTGCAAACTTTGTTGACCAAGTGAAAATCGGAACTTGAGCAGTCAACTCAGTCCACAAACTGGTGAAGCTCTCGAACCCGATAATTTCTACTGGAGTTTGTGAACTCCAACCGGTTACTTAAGTCCGCGAACCCAGTCCGCGAACTTGAGTGGTTATGTCTAAAAACGATGTTCGTGAACTTATCTAAATTATTTAAGAAATGCTATTGCAAACCGTGGCTTTATAGTTCATGAATCGATTCGAGTGAATCACATTGTTTTTGCTTCAATTATGTCTTGTGTAGTACATAAGATCTCATAGCAATTGAACAACTCTCTAACTAGTTTATTTGAGTCATTTGAACTAGTTATGGTGAAGAAGAATATGGTTGATATGAAAGTTATCATTTGGCTAACCATTTGGTTGACTAATATTGAACCAACTATTGTACACGTTTGGGTACGGTTACACAAACCCAAAATCGTCAAGTACATGTGTGTATGGAAAGCTAAGTTTTCGATCTAACGGTTGAAAGATACTAGCTTGTATATAATCAGGTTTTCATCTAACAGTGAATATTGAATTCTTTGTTACTAAGCTAACATTGATTGCAAACCCTGATTTGAAAGACTATACAAGGGAGAACTCTATCAACTAGGAAACCTAATCCCCACACATTCTGTGTGATACTAGTTTACTAAGATAGAGTTGATTCTCCTTTAACCTTTGGTTTTCTTCTTCTAAAACTAGGTTAACGACTTAAAGACTTCATTGAGATTGTGAAGCCAGACCGATACTACTTTTCTTATAGTTGTGTGATCTGATCTTGCTGTTTCTATCGTACGAGTATAATTGTAATAATTGGCTTGAGATTTCTATCTCCGAAAGGAAAGATATAAAAGTAATCACAAACATCTTCATCTCATCGTTTGTGATTCCACAATATCTTTTTTTGCTGCGTCGATTAAGACTACTATGAGGTGATTGATAAAATTGAGTTGTTCTTCGGGAATATAAGTATGGTTTTATTGATTGGTTCCTGTTCACCTTGATTTATCAAAATACGTAACAAAACTCATAGTTTTATTCTTGGGAGACGAATTTATCTATCTTGTAGACTTTTCTGTGTGAGACAGATTTGTTTGCTAAAGTCTTCGACTTTGGGTCGTAGCAACTCTTGGTTGTGGGTAAGATCAGCTAAGGAAATCATGTGCGCAGTATCCTGCTGGGATCAGAGGCATATAAGCATAACTATACCTTGGATCAGTGTGAGATTGATTGGGGTTCAACTATAGTCCAGACCGAAGTTAATTTGGAGTAGGCTAGTGTCTGTAGCGGATTAATACAGTGTATGTTTAATCTGGACTAGGTCCCGGGGTTTTTCTGCATTTGTGGTTTCCTCGTTAACAAAATTCTGGTGTCTGTGTTATTTCTTTTTCGCATTATATTTTGTTATATAATTGAAATAATACAGGTTGTGCATTGTTCAATCAATTAGAATATCCGACCTTATTGGTTGTTGATTTAAATTGATTGACACTTGGATATTGGTCTTTGGTACCATTCAAGTTATCTCTCTTTGATTATAACTCGTGAATCATATTTGCTTGAGTAAAACAAATCGATAGATTGAGATAATAACTCCTTGAGTATTTTCTATTTGATTGAGTCTAGTTGATTCTCTAGAAAACAACTCGGAGTTGTCCATACAGATTGCTAATCGAAATATTGGGTGAGGTTGTTAGACCCCCGCTTTTTCAATTGGTATTAGAGGAGGCAAACACATTCAAGACCTCACAAGTCTGTGTTTGTAGCGATCTGACTCTACGGACAACAAAGTCTCTTATAACGATTCACCAGGATTCAAAAACAACGGTAGAAGAAATTCTGATAAACTAGTTATCCTTCAAAGGTTGGATGAACAAATCCAGATCAATTCTGATCTTATTACAAAAATTGCAATCCTAAAGGATTTGAAACTCAATTTCATTTCCTTAATGGATATGGGTAACTATAATAGTTCCTCTCTAAGGAACCGTCATATATCAGATGATAAACAACGTATAAAGGTTGTGAAAACTGATGTGACTCAGAACTGTTCTACCAAGCTTGAAGGTACATAAGTGTGTGTCTTTTCAAAAGAGTTTAAAAGTTGCAAGTGATCTTTATAAGAAAACTAAACAACTTCTTGCGTCTCTAAAAAGACATACAAAACTGATAGAAAACACCAAAAAGGACAGCACTAATAGTATGGGAGCATTTTCTTTAAAATCAACATCACCTTTTCAATGGTTCCTTGATAGTGAGTGTAGCAGACATATGACAGGTGATCTTACTTGGTTTGTTTCTGCAGAAGACTATGAAGGAGGACCAGTAATATTTGGATACGGAAGATGTTACTTCATAAGTAAGAAAGGAACGATCAAGTTACCCGGCGTGCCTGAAATTCATGACGTAGTCTACGTAAAAGGTATGACTGCAAATCTTCTTTCGATTAGTCAAATCTGTGACAAGGGCCATCGAGTTATCTTCAATGAAAATGGATGTGACATTGTAGGACCAGAATATCGCTACAACATTATTCCTTAGATACTAACAACGTTTCTGCGACGATGGAAGAAATAAAAAAATAATATGTTGATCCTGCGATGGTCATCATTCTTGCGATAGAGAATATTGTAGCGATCGCGATGAGATCGCAGAATAGATCCGAAATAGGAGGAAAACTTAGCTGTCATCCATTATGTAAATCCCTATATAAAGGGCTCGATAGATCCAGAAAAGGATGATGTATTTTTGAGAGTTGAAAGAGTCTTGAGGAGAGAGAAACTTCAAGAGAATATTTGTAATCTTGATTTCTTCCAATTCTGTAAACATTTCTGAGATTTGAATATTAAAGTGTCGTTTAAATCTTTGAAGATTAATTGATTTCCAATAGATTTCTATAGAATCTTAACAAGGGTGTAGTGTGGGAATTCCTGCAACTACATTTTGGCGCCCAGAAACAGGGAGAATCAAGCTAAGAAATCTCTAATTACAACTTGAAAATTTGAAGAAATTGTTAGGGTTGAAGAAATGGCTAGAAGAAGAAGAAATACATCAGAACCACCGACAACTGTGAGGAGAAGTAAAAGACTTGCAGGTGAGGGAACAGGTGAATTGGAAGAATCTTTAAGGATAAGATCAGGAAGAAATAGAATAATAAATGAAGCAGAAAGTTCAATTCAACAGCCTAATCAACAAACACAAACACGAGATAGGAATGTGGATTATGATAGAGTGAGTGTGCATACTTGGAGGTCGGATTCGATGGAAGAAGCATAAAATCGACAATTAAGAAATGAAGAAGAAGGAGAAAGAAATCAAGAAATGGTTGGAGGATTAATTCATGAAGGACGTGAAAATGAAATAGTATATGATTTGAGACAAAGAATACAAGAAGAAAGAATATTAGAGGCAGAAGAGCGTGCGAATTTAACAAGGCAAAATCATGAGTTAAGAATGGAGAATTTGAGATTACAAAGAAGGAGATCAAGAAGTATTGTTAGATCAAATTCAAGGTTGCTCAGAGAAGAACCAAGGCAAAATTCCCCTATAAGAAATGTTAGAGAAAATACTCGAGGAGAAGTGCAAAATAGAGAAGAAGAGATAATGGGTGATCGCTATAATCCGCGTGACAATAGAAATCAAGAGGGAAGAAACAACCAATTTGAAGAAGAAAATTCAGAAGAAGGTAGGAGGATATTACATGTGCGAGAGAATCAAAGAAATCAAAGAATGATTGAAGAAGAAATTGAGAGACATTACGCTGAACAAGCACGTCTAGCCCGCGAGAGGGAAAGATTAAGGTAAGAAGTAGGAGAACATGAATTTCGAGAAGTAGTGCGACAAAATAATCATGAAAATCAAGAAAGGAGACGTACGCAAAATCGCTACAATGGTAATATTCAGGAGGAGTATGATAGGATACAGAGGAGAATATAGAGACAGCGAAGAGAAATGAGGAGAAATGAAGAAATCCGCAGAGAAGAAGATAGGCAATTACGATTTCAAGAGGAAGAAGAAAGAGAAAATCGCAGAGAAAGACGAGATGATGATGAAGAAGAAGATACACAAAATCTCGCAAGACAAGAAAGGCAAGAACGCAGAAGAAGGGAAATAGCATTAAAGAGGCCAATGGAACAAAACTCAGCTGAGAATGAGCAAATATTGAGAGAATTAACAGAAATGAGAGGAATGATAAACAATAGAAGAGAAGGAGGTAGAAGGAAACTTGATGAAGCTATTGAAGAAGCTGCGAGAACTCCATTTACTCAAGAAGTACAGTTAAGAGGGATACCTCCAAAATGCAATTTACCAGCATTAACCAGCATTTTTTATGGAACTACTTGTGTTGTTCAACACGTCAAAGCTTATGTTAGATGTATGCTACAGTGGGAGAATCATGATGCTGTGCTATGAAAATATTTTGCGTCCAGCTTAACTGGCGAGGCGTTGAAATGGTTCGAGGGATTACCAAAAAATACCATAACTTCTTTTGATCATTTATAAGCTACATTTTTAGGAGCGTATATTAGCAACAATTCATCGCGGCCGGGTATTGAAGATGTGTTTGGGTTAAAACAGAAAGTTGGCGAGAGTCTGAAGCACTTAACCATAAGGTGGAAATCAATGTGCAGCGAGATGGCTGGAAGAGTAGATGAAATATACCTGATTTTATCCATCATTAATGCAATGTTCGCGACTAATCTGCTGTACATTCAAATTTTCATAATCAAAAATACAATCACCATGACGGAATTGCGAGAGTTACAAGAAGAATACATTTCTTTGGAGGAGAAACAAAATGAGATGGAATCATACCCAATCGCGAACACCATCTCGCTAGCGGCAAGTGGAAGTTTGCTACCTAAAATGATAAATAATGTGGCGAGCACCTCGCAGGCACAATAATAGAAAGTAGTAATTGATACCAACAAAAATTGGTAGCGATGGGCAGTCGAGATCAAGAAGAATATGAAAGGGAGAAGAATTATTACAATCGCGGTGGAAATAATAAGATTCAAAGACTTGATCAACCGCAAGAAACTTATGGCGGACAAAGGCAGAATAACTTTATAGGGCAAGGAAATCAAAAGATAATATGGGAAGAAATTAAGATGCGACCTCTTAATGCTAGTATAGAAAAAATTTGGGAAGCTATCATTCTGATGGAAAATATACCATCACCATGGAACATGGGAAAAGAACCACATCCAAGCAATCGAAGTCAAGAATTTTGTCCTTACCATCACTTTCATGGCCATTCAATAAATGATTGTAGGAATGTAAAGAGGATAATTTTGAGGATGATTGATCAGGGGAAGTTAAATCACTTTCTAATAGGACATTCACAACCTCATCAATTACCGCCAACACCTGAAACTCGCAGAGTGAATGCTGTAAAAGGAGAAAAAACATTCGTGATAGAAGTGGGGGCTAAAGCAAAGAATTTGTTTTGTAACTCCATTGTGCATTCATACATAACTGTGGAAGATTTCCATGATAATATTTTAAGTAGAGTCTTCGCGAGAAATACAGATAGAAGAGAGATACTGAATATAGAGAGAGCCTCGCCATTAGAAGAATGGCAGAAACAAACTCTATCTTTCACCGCGCAAGATGTACCAGAGCTTGGCGAGCAACATGACAACCCATTGGTGGTACAATTAGAGATAAAACCAAAGCAAATGCAAGAAGAAGATAGCGATGAAGAAGATGATGGTAAAATTGAAGACTCTTGGGCCATCAACAGAGTCTTAATAGATACCGGGAGTTCAGTTGATATCTTATTCTATCATACCTATAGAATCATGGGTGGAAGAGATGAAGATTTGATACCGTCAACGTATAAAATCTACGGATTTAACGGTACAGCTAACAAACCAAATGGGGAAATTGAAATGCAAATACAGTTAAAAGGAATATCTTCAAAAATATTATTCTGTGTTGTGGACATCGAATCACCTTACAATGCTTTGATAGGAGGACCTTGGTTACACGGGATATTGGGTGTAGCATCTACTTATCACCAGTGTATCAAATTTCCTCATCCTAAAGGTGTTGGAGTTATTAAAGGAGATTGGAGAGAAAGCAAGAAATGTTATGAAATCGATATGAAGTCTTGCGAAGAAAGAGCTGAAAATAATAGCAATTGGAAGTACAAAATCAAACAACAACAAAGATGTGAAAGGTTAATGATTGATACGATAGAGCAGAAAGAGGATGTGAAAGCTGATGGCGAGCGTCTCACAGAAAAAGAAACAACAACAAGAAACGTAGCGAGTAAAACGAGAATCGAGAAAATGGTAAGTAGAGAGGTAAAATGATGAACTTTAGAGAACTCTATGAATGATTTGTTTGAAGAATATGTAATTGAACAGAATATTCTGCTTGAAAGAATCGCAAGATTTTATAAAAAGAAAAAAAAATCAAAGTTATGAAATTCTATCAGAGTTAAAATACTCGCGAGAAACGTGAATAAAATTTCGCAGAGATTAAAGAATGGGACGAACCTTTATGGCGTGCACCCTAGTTCGCGAATAAAATTTCGCAAGAGGCAAATGTAAGACCTAATAGCGCGTCATAGGAGGGGGTATCTCTCGACATGATTCAGGGGTAAGGTTATACATTCTTGCTGGATCCTGAGTCATGCAAATGTTGGGGTTAAAGAAAACCTATCCGGGAGAGAGATCTTGGATTTCCAACTATATATGGTTATACCCTGGTTGGACGACCGAGAATCTCTTCCAAGAAGTGCAAAGTATGACCAAGGCGTCGAGGTACACGGTTGAGCCAAGGGTGCAGTCTTGTAAAACCCCACTTAGGGTGCAGTCTTGTAAATATAAGCCATATAGGCATAAAGGACAAGAGGCTGCTAAAACAGCTGGTTGTTGGTAAATATGGATGAGAGGAGCTAGTCTTGTATGGCCGATGTTCCCTCCTTGAAGGGGAAACCAGGGGGAAGATAAGGGCGGCACCCTCCATTAGGGAGCTGATAAGTGTCTTAAGACGGCAATGTCATGGGGTTTTATGATCGCAAGAACATTTAGGCCTGTCATATTGTCGCGTGACGTAAATTATACAGAGGCAACAAGCCAAAAGCTAAGATGAGATCAATGGGTTTTTACATGAAAGTGTAAAGACGTCCTGCGATTTCATCGCAAGACGGCAATGTCACGAGGCTTTGATCTCGCGAGAGAGCTTAGACTTGTCATATTGTCGCAATACAATCAAAGAAGAAAGATAAGGCAAGATCAATGGGTCAATACATGCAAATGTAAAGACGTCCTGCGATTTTGTCGCAAAAAGAAAAAGGTGTGGCACAGTAAGACCTTTAATTAGGAAGGCATAATAAGACCACAAGATTACTGCGATAATACTCGTAGTTGTTGTTAGCGATAACATCGCAAATATCAAAGAAAAATTTATTTAAAGCTAATATCTAATATCTACTCAATTGTTTTTTTTCATATTGCAGATGAATAATAGAGGCAAGTATGGGAATGCATAAGAGCGATGAAATTATTATTCATCCACCATATAAAAATTGCATAGAGATTGTTAAATGATAAATTTGCATAGATACTTAAAGGATAATAATTATATTGATTGATTAATGGGAAAATTAATAAAATGCCCATGTGGGGAAATGTAATTAAGAAAATGCCCATGTTTTTTTCAAATTTAATTTAATGCCCATGCCGTTAGCTTTTCCATCCCGTTTTTTTGAAAAAAACGGTCAACGGCCGTTAGAGGACGGGTGGCCTTAAATCGCTCATGTAAAAAGACATTTTAGCCCTTGATTCAGTTGGGTTGGCCAGAGATGGACCGGTGACTCAGTTAAATTCGAGTTGACTCAATACACGAAATGAGGCACAAGATGACTCGGTGTAAAACCAACACACTATTCATCTTATTTCCCAGTACCCATTCTAACTGCCAACCATGCCTGCATATTCTCCATTACCATTCGCTGCAAGTTGAACTCATTCAATTCATTTCCTAGCTCAAACACCATCACAATCACAACAAGCAAAAGTACCAGCACTTCAGCCTTCTGCATTCATCTATACGACCACCTGCAACACCAATCAACACCAACCTCAGCTCAAAACTCCAATTGGTGAACCATACTGGCTAGCCATCTGCAATTCCGTCCAACTCTCTTCAGTGAACATAACCACCACATTCTTCAAATCCATCGATCACCAGATTTCATCTCAAGTTCTAACCCATTCACAGATCCATGATAATCACCACAACCCAACCTATTCTTCTCAAATCCTTGTCCTGCACCACCAGATAATTCATTGTTCTAATTCCTTCTTTATATTCAACAGAGACCACCACCAACAACCACCGTTCTGCTGCCAAATTTCCATTTCAGAAACACCATCATCTGTAATATCATTATCATTCACACCAACAACCCACAACAATTCATCTTCTTCGATTCTTCAACATCAGAATTCAACCTTACTCATTGTTAATCAATACACGTTAATCAATCATTAGAATTGCTGCAAATCAAACAATACTCATTGTTCTGTTAAGCATTTTTACAAACAGTTAAGAGGGAAAAATTAGATTACCTTGGATATCCAATTTGGGTTTGCATCAGTTGGAAATCATCAATTAATTTAAAAATCTAACTACCCAATTAAAAAATTTACTCTCAAAAAGAATCCGTACCAAGAATCCCCAAATTCAATCTTATGTTACCGTGAATTAAAATTGAATGTGAACCCAGCCATGAAAATCAATGAAACCAACACTACATCTTGTTTCAATCGACTTCAGAATTAATTGAATCAACTATTCTCAAGCAAATCCAGATCGAGAGGCTTTATTGCTTTGACCCAATTCGAATCCATGTTCAAAAATCTCCAATCTGGTAATGTTGGATCAGAGGAAGAAATCCACTTCAATCGACCGAAAGATAAAGAAAACAAGATGACAAGATGAACAATACCATCTCCACTTCTCTGTAATTCACAGTAGCATAAGTGAATGAAACCTAAGAAATTTGATTCGATACTCTTTATGGGACATGTCCTCCACTCACCTGTTTGTACGCAGTTCACACATTAGATGCACACGTCCTCCACTCAACCCACTCCCTTAGCTTTTATCCTCCACTCGCCGTTGATTAATCAAACTAAAGATGGTAATATGATATTCTAGTGGAATGGGCAGTTTAGTAATTGCGCCCACTGGAATCTTATCTAGTTAGATGAAAAATTGACTTAGTCTACGAGAGTTTACTGGTTTAGTGGGCCCAGACGGAAAAACAAACGGCATGGGCATTAAATTATTTATGAAAAAAACGTGGGCATTTTTTTAAATTCATTTCCCCACATGGGCATTTTTTTCCCTTGATTAATTTGCAGAAAAAGAATTGTTTTCTAAATTCATACAGATAGAAGCAAAAGAAATTTACAGAATTGGAGAAAATTGCAGTAATGTTACAGAAAGAAGAAAATAAATATACAAAGAAGATAGAGGGAAGAAGAAGAACTAGCTAGATTCATCGCCATCCTCTTTGTTAGATTTCTCTTCATCGCCAGATTTCTCCATTTCATCATCGCTATCTTCATTCTTGTCAGATTCTTCTTCTCCACTAGACTTTTCTCCTTCGTCATTATTATTATTATCTTCATCCTCATCAGAATCCTCAGCCTCGCTGTCATAAATGTCAATACTTGGGATTTGTGCGGGGATTTCCTTTGTAAGATTAGAATATATAGAAGGGGAAATCCCATGATCACTGCAAACCAACCTAACAGAATCATTACGAACAATAATGAGAGATCTATTGAAATTCGCGGTAGTAATGTCAAACTGCTCCTTCAATCGTGAATATTTATTATTGCGAGCAGCTAGGGTATTCGCGAGCTGATTCTTCTCATTTTCAAGTTCCTCAATTCTGTCAAGATATCTTTTTTCAGCTCCTGCAAGAATATGACAACAAGTTAGAAATTTTGTAGAGAAGAATAATGAAAATAAGAAAATAGCGAGAGGAAGAACAGCTGACAACCTTCTCTTTCAGAAATCATATCCCTAATTAAAGCCTCCTGTTCAACTTGAAGGCTAACATTTACACCTAAATCATTCCTGGCATTATCAAGAATCTTCACAGCCCAAGAAAACTCATCATCGCTATTTATAAGAAGACGAGATCGAACTTGAGTTTCCCTCACAAGAAGATCTTCATTCTCGTGGACAAGCATATCTCTTTCCATTTGAACGTTAAGAAGAGTCTTATGGAAGTCAGCTAGAGTCTTGGAACCCTTTTTAACAACAAGATCCTTCTCGTCAATAAGATCACTATTCCTTTTTCTTAATCTATTTATTTCTTTCTTTGAATCAAGATGAAGGCGTTTATATTTGTTGGTCAAACCTAAATTGAATCTGTGTTCAATTTTTAAGAGATTAAGTTTGGATTTTAGTTCATCTATGGAAAGGGATTCAATATTATTATATGAGAAGTTACTTAAAGAGTTATTAAGGCTAGCAAGAAGAGTATTATCATCTACAGGTTCAGGGAAAGATTGAAAGAATGTAGCCTCGTCAGTGAGACCATAAATATCTGCAAGTTAAAAGTAGGTGCTTGAATAATCCGCGATAGAATAAGGAGAATTAAAAGAAAAAGGGAAATAAGTAATACCATCGATTTGCTGGTTAGCTTTGTCAAGATCAGAGATCTTTTGTTTATCAACTGAAGCTTCATCCTCCAATTGTTTATTCTTCTTATGAAGCTCAGCAACTTCAAATTCTAATTTTTCTTTATCCTGGCGAAATTTAGCAGCCTTCTTTTCATAGTTGGCGCGTCTCTTATCTAAATCAGAAGCAACAACAAGTTAAAATTTATACTCTTATCAAGAACTTAGAAACCTTGATAATATTTTTCGGAGATATACGAGCATCGTGGTGTTGCTCGTATAGAGCTCCTAGAGCTCTAGTAGTGAAGGGTGGAAGCAAGGACTTTGTAACTTGAACTTTGTATTGATTGATTCTTGCTACCTTACTTACAAATGAATACAACATGCCTATTTATAGGCTACAAAAAGAAGAAGAGAACTATGCCTATGGAGGCTAACAACTATGCCTATGGAGGCTTACCTACCATGGAGGTTTCCACCAAACCAACTACTAGACAATCTAGTATTCTTATTTGATTTGTCTAACTCTAGAACACTCATTTTACACATGTTAATTTTCTAACATTGACTCTAGACATCCTAGATATTTCTAGGTTAATTTATATAGGTGTGAACACTTGACTAAGTTGGTGTTGAATATTCAACACTCCCCCTCAACACCGACTTTCCAACTTCTCTTTATCGTAGACATTTCGGTCCCCTTAATAGTTTAAGGATGTTTCGGTCCTCTTCATAGTTTAAGGACGTTTCGGTCCTCTTCGGAAGTTTAAGGACATTATGGTCCTCTTCGTAGTTTAGGGACATTACGGTCCTCTTCGTAGTTTTATAACATACGGGTTCCATCGTAGTTTAGGGACATTGTGGTCCTCTTCGTTTCAGTAAAATACTTCTTGTACTCTTTAGACAACTCATAGGATTTTCACCCACTTTTGTTGTTCTCTATCTCATCACCACTTGGTGATTGCTTCCGTTTCTTCACAACATTTTTTGTTGTTTCTTCTTCTATTCATCTTTGTTCCAGTCACGCTTTTGTTCGAAAACTGTAACACTTCTTTGGTTATCCAGATTCTCTCACAATCTTTCATTTCGTCAAGCTTCTGCCACAAGCTCTAACTATTTTTCTTCTTGTTATTTGATGTTACAAATTTGCCACTTTATCCAGATTTGCCACATTTCTGAATTCGTAACAGATTTGCCACGCTATGACATAATTGTCACACTTTGGTTTGTACGTATTTAAACAAACACCTGTAAACCCATTTAGACTTCATTTGGACATTACAAATTAGGTAATTCCAACACTCCCGTAATTTGTAATGGCTCTGTTTTTTTTTTGATATTCACCCAATCTCCGTTTGCGCTCTTATCTCCTCATGCTTGCTTCGCTCGCATAAACTCTTTATGTTTGCCGCCACGTACCGCCGTTTTTTTTTTTTTTTTTTTTTTGTTCTTCTTCTTATCACGAGTATGATTTAGTATCTCGTGACAAACATGCCATGCTTTTCTTCGACAATTGAGGAAGCAATCTGTTGCTCTTACCCTCAATATTCTTTTTTTTTCTTCCCGATTTGAGGAAACAACCACTTATTGTTCTTACCCTCAAACCCTTCTCTGATCACTTATTAGGAAGTGACCCTTTCTTCTTCTCTTTTATCTTGTATTTTTTTTTTCATGGAGACCCCTTTTTTTTTTTCTTCATGGAGACCCCATTTCTTCTCTTTTAGTATTTCTTGCTCATTTAGTATGTCTCCCAACTTCTGCGTGCAAGCCTTTACAAATTCAACATTTTCAACATTTTTTTTCATGGAGACCCCTTTTTTTTTTTCTTCATGGAGACCCCATTTCTTCTCTTTTAGTATTTCTTGCTCATTTAGTATGTCTCCTAACTTCTGCGTGCAAGCCTCTACAAATTCAACATTTTTGAAATGTCGATATTACAAAAGCTTTGTCTTGTAGTAGCAGTAGTTTTTTCTTCTTCCAGTGGATACATGTCCACCGGCTTCGTGTCACAAGTAGAAACTTGATGTTGTCGTGACAAACATGGCTTTCTTGCCATTTTTTTTTTCTCAAAACCGAGTAGGTCGTCTCATTGAGGCTCTCTTCCCACAATATGAGGAGGCGATCATTTGAAGCTCTCTTCCCTCAATATATGGAGGCATTCGTTGTTGACGTTTTCATGATATCGGCTTCTAAAACTCTTGAACGATTGTGGAGGCAATCCTTGGTGCACTCTTCCCACAATTGTCTTTAGAATTTTGTAAACAATTTGAGGAGGAAAATTATTGCTCTCTTCCCTCAAACTTGTCTTCTGGTCACTTATCAAAAAGTGATTTCTTTTTTTCTTCTCTACTTTTCTTTTTCCACATGGAGGCGTTTTTGCTCCTGTGAAGGTAGGATTTTTTTTTTTTTTTTTTTTTTTGACAGTTGGAATGGTTGAAATCTTCTTAGTGGTGTTTGCATCTTCTCCTTCTTAAACTTCATATCTTCTCAACTCGAAAGCTTTGAAACCCATCAATTCGTAGCCGAAACTTTTACGCCCATTTCGGATCGAACGAGTTCTGATACCAAGTTAAAATTTATACTCTTATCAAGAACTTAGAAACCTTGATAATATTTTTCGGAGATATACGAGCATCGTGGTGTTTCTCGTATAGAGCTCCTAGAGCTCTAGTAGTGAAGGGTGGAAGCAAGGACTTTGTAACTTGAACTTTGTATTGATTGATTCTTGCTACCTTACTTACAAATGAATACAACATGCCTATTTATAGGCTACAAAAAGAAGAAGAGAACTATGCCTATGGAGGCTAACAACTATGCCTATGGAGGCTTACCTACCATGGAGGTTTCCACCAAACCAACTACTAGACAATCTAGTATTCTAATTTGATTTGTCTAACTCTAGAACACTCATTTTACACATGTTAATTGTCTAACATTGACTCTAGACATCCTAGATATTTCTAGGTTAATCTAGATAGGTGTGAACACTTGACTAAGTTGGTGTTGAATATTCAACACATCAAAGGAAGCTCTTCCAATCTGCGAGAGAATAATATAAATTAAGAATCTAGCGATGGAGTAAATACATAAACTAAATGAAGAAATAAAACATACCAGGGTACCAAGTGAATGAGAGTCAGCGATCTTGAGATTCCTTGGAGAGAATCATTATCCACCAGAATAGGGGCATCGCAAACTTTAGCGAGAGCTTTGGATGCCTTGTTAATAACTTCATCCTCATCATTACAAGTTATGCTGTGGGAAATATTGCCAAAAATTCTAGATAAATGGGTAATTGAAGAATCAGATGAAGAAGAGTTCTTTATAGAAGGGAATCCAAAATTATTATTGTTAAAATCTTCATCATCATTATCCTTATCAAATTCAACACTCGGATTTTCTGGAATGGGTTGAGGAGATGAAGAAGAAGAGGGATGGGTTTTCCTTTTCTTCAAAGGAGGATCGCCAGATTCTTCACCACGAGGAGAATAAAGTTTCCCTTCGGGATGAAAAATAGATTTATCTTGATCGCCAGATTCTCCACCGCGAGGGGCAGAAGACTTCCCTTTGGGAGGAACAACTGATTTGTCCTTTAAAGATTTCTCTTTAGTTCTCACAGTTTTTATTGGCTTTAGTTCTTAGATTTCCTGCGAGCACAGATGAAGATTAGAAATAGGGGCAACAATATATTGTTAAAACTTACGATAAGATATTTATTACTTCATCCGTGAAGGATTTGAGAGCTAAGAAAGTGTTGGGCTTCCTAAATTTTTTATAACTAAGTTTCATCCTGTCAATCTGGAAAAGATAGAAGTCATTTAGCGATAGCGAGAATGTGAAAACGGAAGAAGAATAAAGGATCATCATTATACAAAACATCAGAGAGATTATACCTCTTTATCTCATTCAGGACAATTAAAAACCCAAGGTTGATATTCTGCAAGGTTCGCGGGAAGTTTGCGAGAACCAGAAATATAAGGACCTTCAAGACACAACGGAAAAATAAACCACTTGTCATCGCTAGAATGGCGAGGGCCATGATTGGTATTCGTATGAAAGTCAATATCTAGCATGAGAGCTTCTTCGACAGCGAGTTTCTTCAGGAGAACACCCCAGCAGGTGCTATCCCTCTTCATAGGGAGTATCTTGTAATTTTGAAAAGGTTTTCTATAGTATAATCTGCAGGGTTAATTGGAATATGTTTGTAAAGAGGATTTTGAGCATCTTCAGAATAGCGCGATCCTTTACCAGCACCACGAGAAGCATATTCAAGTAGCAATCTAATGCAATCTCCACCTAATTGATATATTGCTCGCGAGAACCTCTCGTCAGATATTATTTGGTAGAATAATGGGAGTTCTGGGTCATAGAGAGGAAGGGGAAGACCATCTTCAAGTTGGCCTAGCGATACTATGATTTTTTCGCGAGAACATTGATCATCAGTAAATAATTTAAGAGAAATTTCAGATCTAGAATCCTGATCTGGAATTAAAGACAAGTTAAAACCTTTAATTTTGAGTTTCTCGCGCATCTCATTAAAGGCCTTCAAGTTTTTAGTACCAGCAGCAACCATTTTTGAGTATGGGAATGAAAGAAAAGGTTGAAAAGAAGAAAGAAATCACATCAATAACATAAGCGCAATTCGCGGAAGAACATTAAAATTTGCAGAGAGGGTATGAAGAGAAAGAAGAAGAAAGTAAAAGAGAAAAAGGAAAGGAATAAGAAGAGTATTTATAGAAGAAGAAATTTCTCGAAGAAGATGAAGGCAATTGATGCAAAGAAAAGACATGGGTGGTCAGATCGCAGCGGTTAGAGGAGACGTGTCAAAAATTTATTGGAAGAAAGAATTCGTGAAAACAGCTGGCGAAGTACATAGAAACGTGTCAGAACGGAGAAGTCTGAAAAGATAAGCAGTTATGGCATTTTAAAAAATTCTCATGATCTTCTCTTCTTCGCAGAAAAGAAATGAGAAGAGGCAAGATGTAGGACCAGAATATCGCTACAACGTTATTCCTGCGATACTAACAACGTTTCTGCGAGCGTCACTGCAAATTCTTTAATAACGTTTCACGAGCGTCACAGAATATCCAAAAAAAACTGACGATGGAAGAAATAAAAGAATAATATGTTGATCCTGCGATGGTCATCATTCTTGCGATAGAGAATATTATAGCGATCTCGATGAGATCGCAGAATAGATCCGAAATAGGAGGAAAACTTAGCTGTCATCCATTATGTAAATCCCTATATAAAGGGCTCGATAGATCCAGAAAAGGATGATGTATTTTTGAAAGTTGAAAGAGTCTTGAGGAGATAGAAACTTCAAGAGAATATTTGTAATCTTGATTTCTTCCAATTCTGTAAACATTTCTGAGATTTGAATAGTAAAGTGTCGTTTAAATATTTGAAGATTAATTGATTTCCAATAGATTTCTATAGAATCTTAACAAGGGTGTAGTGTGGGAATTCCTGCAACTACAGACATTGTGGACAAAACTGGGAAAGTAATTTTTCAAGGAACTCGTGGTAAAAACAACTATTATCTTCTCGATACTCAGTTTAGAAATTGTTGCAATTTGACTAAAGTGAAATCTACACATATTTGGCATGTAAGTTTTGGTCACATCAATTATCGCCTTCTAACTAAGATCATTAACAAAGAACTTGTTAGAGGTGTTCCAAAAATGAATGCAAAGATTGAAGGTGTATGTGGTTCCTGTCAAAAGGGTAAACAAACAAAAGTTCACTATAAATCATCTCGAGATATTCTCACCAAATCCCCACTTGATTTAATTCATATGGATCTCTTTGGACTAATTCAACAGCCCATTGTTGCTGGCAAGAGGTATGCTTTGGTTATGGTAGATGATTACACCAGATTCACTTGGGTTGCATTTCTATCTCATAAGAATGAAACCCCTGGGGAATTCAAGATTATTGTGAATAGAATCCTAAAAGAACAAGGTCGTAAACTAAAGAAAATTAGGAGCGACCGTGGAACTGAATTCAAAGACACTAAAGTGTTTGAATTTTGCGACGAACTGGGGATTACTCAACAATATTCTGCACTTATTACTCCTCAAGCTTATGGAGTTGCCGAAAGAAACAACATGAATTATAGTTGGTGGATTTTTGACAAAGGCTAAAATCATAAACCCATAATTATACGAACCTATGATTCAGCAATCGGACGTGAGTATTGAGACATGGTTCTCTCATCGAATCCTCTGATTGAGAATACTTTCTATCAGAGTACATGTAGATATGTGGTCTCACGGCTAGACAACAACATATCTCATGAATACTGAACACTTCAGTAATTATTTCTATATAGTATCACGGGATGAACGGCTCCTAGACAGCCTTCTCTGCTAGTATATAGCGATAACGTCTTCATGATACAAACAACGAGTTTACCCTGACTATATAAAGGATATGAAGCTCCAGCAAGCTCATATCGGAATAATTAATGCTCCTAGACAGCTTGCTCTGCTAGTATAGAGCCATAAGTTAATTATTCCCAAATTCTTGGATTCATCCACAGAATTTCCGAAAATATTCAAATATTTTCGCAGATATTTCATTACTGCAAACCATGGTTCTTCCTAGAAGAAATTATTGGGTTAGTAATGAATATTCAACGCACGGGCGTCTGAGCTACCTCTGAGTAAGCCCCGATTTAAATGGTGAAAGTGTATTCAACGACGATGCATTAACAATCAACGCACGAATGAGTATTTCAAAATACGACGAGACGATGAACCTATGCAAAATAGGAAAGAAAATAATAAATAATTAAAAATTGACCAAGGCGCTGGGAGCATGGGGCCACTGACCGACCGACCGTGTCGTGGTCATTCCCACGCCAGTTTCATATTTTTAATCATATTTTGTTATTTTCCTAGAGTTCATGAAAATTCTTTCTTTTGAACAAATATCCTTCGTTTTGAGGAAACTCCTCAGTTTCATGGTGTTTCTTTCACACCAAAAAAATAATATAAAATTAGGGAAGAATATTGTGGGGGCGTGACCATTGGCCAATCGGCCATGCCTTGGTCCCAACCGGCCCCACACCTCATGATTCCTCATTATTTTATTATTATTTCCCTAATTTCATGAAAACTCCTTAATCTCATGATATTTCCTTGGTCCCATGAAAAATAATATAAAATTAAGAAAACCTGTGTGCACGGGCCATAGCCGGTCGGTCAAACCCTAGATGGATTCACACGCCCCTTTTATTATTATTATTATATTTTTCATGTTTTCATAATCCCATGAACTTCCTTGATTTCATGATATTTCCTTCAAATTATGAAATTTACTTTAAATTGTGAAATAATACATAAAATTAGGGAAAACGCACAGGACCGGGCCCTGGCCGGCCAACCATGCTCCAAGCCGTTCCCACACGCCCACACATCCCTTATTTTATTATTATTATTTTTTATGTTTCCTTTATCTCATGGAAACTCCTTGATTTGAACAAAAACTCATTAATTTTAGCAAAACTCCTTGATTTTATCATATTTCCCTAAAATCATGAAAATGTTATAAAATTTTGGAAAACCGTGTGGATTGGCTCCCTTGGCCGGCCGACCATGCCTTGGCCATGGCCGGTCCCACACTTCATGATCCTTCACTTTTTCATTATTTTCCTTCATCTCATGAAGTTTTGATGGTTTTATCAAAAACCCTGGTTTCTTCATATTTTCTAAAATGATGGCTCAAACGCACATCCGAAAATATCAAAATTCTCAGAACTGAGATACGAACGCTTTTGGGACATGAGCATGTTACCTTTACTGACCAAGGTTGGATCTTTGGCTCTCAATGAGCCGGTCTTACATGTGTTCATAATTTGACCTAATTTGCGCAATTGCACGTATTAGGTCCAAAACTCTTCCAAACGACTTGGAACTTCATGGAACGATCAACACTTGATCCTGTGACCACCCATGGCCGGTTTCATGACCCCTTGGTCGTTCCTCTACTTCTTCATAATTAATCAGGTCTTATCACCTAATGCTGAACCCAACAGTAATTCGAATAAATGATTAAACCAGCATTTAATCATTCTTTCATCAACAAGTCACCAACTCTTCAAGAGGTCTTGGTGTTTGCTCACGTTACATGATTGACCCACGGTCTCATGAAACCAATCCTTCCTTCATTCCATGGTTCAATTCCTAACAAACCATGAAGTGGTCATCAATTGATCAAATTAGAGTTTCTGAGTCCAAGGATTATAATTCCAGATTCAAACACTAATAAATTTATGACGATCTCATGATCAATATTCTTATTAATTATACTCGATTCAACTACCAGTATTTTAATTAATATTTTATTTTGGTCACGCTGCCAATAATTCATCAGATGAGCAACACTTGCTCAGATAAGAAATACTTGCTCAAAACAGAGAATATTGGTTCAACTATCAATATTCAACAAATCATCGAATGAGCAATACTTGCTCTCCTCAACTATCAACGTGAGGATCATGCCCTCGTTCAATCCTTGAGTTTCAGAACATTTTTACAAAATCATGTACAACTCAGTAATTACATGGACTCATCATCCCATGATATCACGAAGTCAGCAACTGACTAAACTAACCATGAGACGTCAATCGTGTCACTTGGGGGGATATCAACTAGGGTTCGTTCTGGCGGTCTACGGCACATGTGTTCAAACACACAATGGAATGTGAGCAAGTCGTGCAATCAGTTGAAGGAGTTAACAAAGTAGTGGATGGAAAATCAACCAAGTCTCTGCATGATGAGCAACTGGTTTCAAACACAATTTCCATTTCCCCACTCTTTGATTCCATCAACTGTCACACTTCATGGGATCATGGTGTCTATAATTCCAGAAATATAAATAAGTTTATGAATCATGATTGAAACAACAATGTCAACAACGATGAGAATCTCACGTATCATTTACATCACGAGATCATCAACTCATCCATTGAGCAATTACTCTCAATTGAGCAATTTCAATCTTTCAGAACTTATCATATTCATAATTCACAATACACCTACAATCTTTGATTACCATTGATTCCACACATTTCTCAGCTTCCCTCCTACATATCGACCCATCCTCTCTTGTGACCGAATTTACTCTGGAATGGCCATTGTCTTGGTTTAGGCCGGAGTACTACAGATTGATCTCTCGAATTCAAAGCAATCCCTTATTGCAGTGCATCTGTGTGAGGTTGAACATTTTGCTCGATTCAAGGAGTCTCCTCCGCACGGTTATCTCCTCAATTCCATAAAAACTAGCAAATCATTTTTTCCCATCTACAGATTGGCGACCACAGTGGGAGATTAATCTCTCGGTTGCAATTTCAAATTCATCAAGATGGTCGGTCTTAGGTCAGGATCAGTTATAAATCCTAACATAAACATTGCTCGCACCAGCAATAATGAAGATATCCCGGAAACTGTTCTGGCCACTAACGTCGACGGCGCAGACGATACTCTTCCTCAAAATAATGCAGAAAGTCATCCCCTGTTCGGCCGACATACCGAAGAACTCATAGGAAATCCACCACCTACCATTGCCGATCTCATTAAAGCGCAAGAAACTCTTGCAAATAATCAGACGGATATGGCCGCAACATAGCAGAAGCTATTTGATCATCTGAAGACTCTTACTGACAAATTGACAGAGAAAACTCAAGAGAAAGGGAAAGAAAATGTGAAGTCCTTAGACGTTGCTGATCTTGAGGTAATTCCAATTCACATAGTAGATGACGATGAAACTAACAAAGATGCAGTCAATTCATCAACGAAAGAATCATCGAATTTCATCACTCGGGAAGACTTGGAGCGCCTTCTGGATAATCATGGAAAATACAAGACATCACATGTCCATCGTCACCAACCTCCTTATCCTGCTGCTACGCATAAGATTCCCCTTCCAAAAGGTTATGTCTCCCCAACTTTCACTCTATATGACGGGACCGGCAATGCTCGGGAACACGTCTCTCGTTTCCTTGAAGCCTTGGGAGAGCATGAACATAACCACATTGTTCGCCTCAAGGAATTTTCAAAATCTTTAAAAGGCAGGGCGTACACCTAGTACAACAATATTGCACCTGCAACCATCAACAATTGGGGAGAAATGATTAACGCATTGTATAGGAAGTACTTCTTTGTGTCAGAACAAGTCACTCTCTATGACCTTGGAAGGATGTTTCAGAGGGACGGTGAAAATCCCAATAACTTTGTGAAAAGATTCAGAGTCCAAGCCTTGGACTGTCATGATCCGAACGTAACAGAATAGCAGCTGGTGGACTTATGTATCAACGACATGCTCCCGGTCTACAGAGATCTACTAGAGAATCTCCGATTCCAGACTTTCTCAGAGCTCCACGAAGCAGTTAAGAGGTTGGAAACCACTGCACCTGCTCTGTTAGAAAGAGAAAAATCCATAAAGAGTGAAGAATCATGAGACACTTGAGGAAGCAGACATCTGGTCAACAAGTAGTACAATCTGCATCCTTCCACAAATGTTGTAAAGGAAGGGAGCAAACGTAAAGCTGAACTACAGCGCAAGCATACTTCTTCCACCCCTTCAAAGGCACAAAATAAGGATAATATGCAAACTTATCCTCGGCATACAGATGATCCAGAAGCACCTGACTTTCCCTGCTCCATTGAAGAAGTCATCGAATTGCTGGAAGCCTGGATTCACGGTGCAATCAAATTGCCATATGTTAGGAAGGAACCAACTGAAGAGGCTATGGAAAATCCTCGGTACTTTCACTTCCATAGTTTTATCGGCCATCCCACAAGCGATTGCAAGACTTCGAAGGGCATATTTAAAGAAAAGGTCGATTCAGGATAATTTAATCTTGGAGCCGAAGGAGTGCACATAGATCCCCTTCCCGTCAGGACTTTCTCTATTTCCGAAGCACCAATCAAGGAAGCAGTTCCGTCATTAATAGAGCATGTCTGCGAATTGCTCTATCTATCGAAAACACAAATGGGAGATATGTTTATGGCTTTGAATTATATAGTTTCTGGGAAACGCCTGCTGATTTTAGATGTACCTCCTGAACCTTGAGCCGCTGACAAATAAATGTATGACTGGGGACTGCTCACCACAGTGCACATCAAAGGAAACATATTTAAAAGGGCGTTTGTTGATATTGGTACTGCTGTCAACATTATTCCTTTGAAGACCCTTAGGGATGCCGGCATTACTTGACAAGAGGATACTCATGCTCCCACAACAATCAGAGATCATGAAATAATTTCCAGGAATGCATATGGCTTCATCAATCTCAAAGTTACAGAAAGTTCGATCTGCACTGAGACCAAGTTTTACATAATCCGGGAAGACCTTAGATATGACATGATCCTTGGAAGGACTTGAATCCATATTGGAAGACCGACCTTCATGTCTTCAGCACACTCCACTACTGATAGAGACTCCGAGTCAGAATAAGAAGAGGATAACGCCCCACCATTTGAACATCTAATGGAAGTTAAAACCTTAATGAGACTTGCACAAGAACCTGGAAAGAGTCCACATGCCTTTGTCAAAAGGTTTCGATCTCAGGCAAGTCTTATTCCTCTTCATGCTCCAATATTACCAATGTTAAAATATGCTACTTTGGTCCAGGGACTTCTCCCCATGAAAAGTTTAGCAATTTCCAAGAGTTATGAATGGGTAACTTCACCTCGACAATATTACACCCAATGGTTGGGTTCAGCGTGTATCCATGTTGATCATCCCGTCAAGAAATTTATTGTTGAAGACCAAGAAAAACACGACACACAGTATGCTGGATATCCTCCTCTACACCAGTGTCCATATGTGCCCCAACCATGGAGTCAGCAAAAAATATTCAAGGCACGGACCATAAAGACAAACAAGTTCAAGGAAGGGGTTTTGGTTCTCAAAGCAACTAAACGGGATCTCCATTCTGCAAGGAGCTCTAATTGGGAAGGACCATTTATGATCGCTAAGTCCATCACCGGAGGATACTACAAACTGATCAACATGGATGGACGAACCTTACCAGTAATTCATGAGAATTGGCTTAAGGCATTTGTCTGAGATTATTGGGAATTTGAGGTACTGGGTGTTTAATCATTCATGACGTCTGGATTTGTCATTTTAGGGTTTTCTTTCATTGTATTTCAATTCCTCCAAAACTTTTGCAATACTTGCAATCAGTATTTGAATTCAGCAATTTACCAAAAATTCAATTCATATTTCTTAAAAGAAAATCTCTATCAAGTACAAAAGAAAATCCTTAACCATCTACCAATCCAAAACCATGATATCAAAACCAAATAAAAACCTCACATCTCTCAAAAATTCATAAGTTCAAGAGATTATGGAAAATGAATCAAAGTAAATCAGCGAAGAAAGATTTTTACGCCTCTGCATCCTTCAAAGCCTGTAAAGCCGCATTCTCCTTGTTTAGCTCTTCAGTCAGCCTGGCAATCTTGTCTTCCTTCTCCATCACAGTATCATTGGGAAAGGGTATGTCATTTTCACATGAATCCTTAATAGCATTCATCTTCTTACGAAGCCAATTCACATTGAAGCCAAGTCTCTCAGAATTCTCCAAGTTGAACTCCCAATCAAAGAGTACACCTGGGGTTACGACATTTCTGGATCTAGTACATATGTCGCTTACAACACGTAATAGAACACTTACCTGCATTGTTAAAGCATAAGCACGCCCAGGATTCCTGTCGACAATTATATGGCCAAATTTCTCTCATATTTTCTTGTACAAACCCATATATCCAATGGGAACACTGAATCCACCAACTAACTCATGATACAGAAGTGAGGCATCGAATGGAGGATTAAAAGAAACTCCTGTACTTGGGTATTCATACACGATTATACGGTTTTCAACTATTGGATCAGCTTCTATAATCAAGACAACAGTTTCTTCAGTATTTTCTGTTGGTGTCATGGATTCTTCTATTAATGAAACAACAACAATCTGGGTCCCCATGACTTCATCAACAACACTTTCACGGCCTTGAAGAGCAGAGATATTTGTCTCCTTATCAATAGCCTTAGGGTCACTCGTTTCATCATTTTGGGTTCCTTCATTCTCAACTTCGGTATTTTGCACCTAATACGAAGATTACATGAAATTAGGATCATCCAAGCATGAAACCAAAAGAAATCATGAACTATGGCATACAAGTGGTCTAACATCATTAAATTATTTTATTATACATGCTAGATGTCAGCAAATAACGTGAAATTCACAAAATCACGTTTTACAACAAGCCCTCCTGAGAAGATTTTACACTGCCCTGTATAACGCAATGAACTGGGAGAAATTGGTGAAGAATCAAGGGTTGAGTTATATACCATTCTCTTTGTATGGGATTTACCTACAACATGTAACAATTTCATAGAAATAGTACGAACGAGCAAAAATATGTGGTCAAAACTCGGGACTACACAACATCTGAAAAAAATTCTGAAAGTCTCATGAAAGTTCACTATTTTGCCCTTTTTCAGGCCCTAAACGTGCTCAAAACTTAAAAAGATTCTTTATTAAAGCTTGGAAATTTCCTGGGCTTAAATATGCATATGTGGATCATGAAATCTGACATCAGACGAGAATTCTACGACGTTTTTCCTAAAATGCTGAGTTCTGAATTTTCTGGTGACGTATTTTATGCAAAACTTGTCATATATTCACATACTTTCTCATTCATTCACTCTTAGACCAGCGAGTTTATACTTATATGGGTGAAATACAAGAGAAATACTTACTTGGGTGGTCTCCGGAGTGTTCAATGAATCAGAATTGCCCACATCAACGTCGATAGCTCCATTACCTTCATTCAGTTTTAAACTCTGGGAGTTTTATTCATCATCGTTCTTCGAACGAGCATCACCAGTATTCTCCATGTCCATGGAAACATCCTCCTGGATATATTCTCAGCAATTAGAATTCTATTTATCAAGCTTCATAATTTTCTATATAAAAGAATACTTACTTCGGCTTCTTCAACACCCGAGTCAGAAACAGTCTGCCCAGCAGTAGAAAACCGAAAACCGTCAATACTCGATGGAGTAAAATTCTGCAACGGAATAACAAAGATGGTTTTAAGATTCTAATTACGCGGATGAGAAGAAGTCATGATGAAAGAAGTATCGATAACTCACCAAACAAGTCACTGGGGACTTTATGGTATTAGGTAACATCTTATAATTCTTACTCCTTCCTTCTCCACCATGAAAAATTGCTTCAATTTATGAGAGGTCCACATCAATTCGTGATCTTACATTACGACCGCCCTGTGAAAAATAAAAATTTTGATACATCAATCAAAACACAATCATTAAAACCTTATGAAGACTTCAGAAGATACATACCGGTGAACATCCTGGAGACGTTTTTCGTTTATCACTACCATGGAAATGCTTCAATCTTGGTCGAGTAGCAATCATCTCAGGGGAAGGAGGCTCCTTCACTAAAGTTTTCTCAACTCTCACAAAATCAAGTAAACGTTCGAGATGTTGATTCAAAAAGTTTATGTAACCCGGAGTTACATATGAAACTCTCTTAGAACTGGGGAACCAGAATTTACTCCCCTCCACATGAGTACGGCCCATACAAGTCATGAGATGATATGCTGAAGGTTTTATTCTTCGAAGAGTCGGAACACACTGATACATACCCATTTGATCCGCCCTATCAATATTGTATTCTTCCACTGAGAGTTCGCCATGCATTATAGATATCATATGACCGGGAGTACAACTCAGCATAAAAGCTCTCTCACCATCGTCCAATTCAGCACCAGATTTCAAAATCATGCTTTCTTCATCATTAAAGGTTTTAAATTGAGAGATGTAAGAGGGAACTTATACCCATGGGCGTAAATTGAATTCAGATTCACGATCCAGGATATCAATGAAGCGAGTTTTGAGCCGAGGTTTCTTTGTGGACCAATGTATAATCCTGGAATTAGCCTTCTCTGAGAAGACATGGCGAGGATCAGTGTTCAATCCTTACAAGACAGTCTGTGGAATGGGCGCATAATTCTTGAAATGCTCCCACATCAAAGCTTGAAGAAACATTGTGTTGGCATAACATTCAATCTTCATGAAACCATTTGAGACGCTGGAGTCTATAATCAAGGAGTCCAAGTTAGAATACAGAGAACCCAAGAATAAGCTACCTATTGGGAGTTGATCACCCTGAGCCATCTTAATCGCAAAAGGAATCACGAACGGCTTCAAAAAAAATTCAGCATCTTCAAATACATCTCTGGACATCCATAAGCATAAGAAAGCAACAATGGATAACGTACCGTCAACTGGCCAATCAGGACGAGTATCTCTTGGCCACCAGTGTATCAACCAATGAGCATAACAACCTTTGCTGCCAGACGCCTTATTAATCTCCTCCATTGTGGTTGTCAAGACGTTGGAGATTGCATCTTCCTCTGGAGAAAGACTTTCAGGAAGTTACCTGTGATTGGGAGGTGCAACAAGGCAACTACATCTTCTAAAGTAACAGTAAACTCTCCCCCCATATGCATATGAAAGAGTGAGTTGGAATACACCATCGAGAAAGTAGAGATACAATACCCCGTGCATCATGAAAAATAAATAAATCTCCAGAGGCTTGAATAGCTCGTATTATTCTTGCATCATGCAACTTGGCTCGAACACGAGGAAAAACCAGCATATATATGGACCATCCAGAAAACTTTTCCAGGGGCCGTCGAGAAAGTTTGAACTCAATAACTGATGCAGAAAAATATCCTCATTCGAGACAAAACCGAATATCTCCTTGAGGTGTCACCAACTTCTTTTGAGTAACCTCTCTGGGATTTATTAGAAGATGAAAGGCTAGAGTTTTGAGACTCTTTTCAGGTCCTTGATCTATGAAGAAGGCATCTTCTATGTTTGGAACGTTCTTGATTCCAGGAGTCTCATCTTCGCCAATGGAAGTCTCTTCTGTACACGAATCATCCCTAGAGACATCGTCTATGTGTGAATCTTCCCTGGAAGAATCATCATCCACACACTATCATCTCTGAAAGCGTCATTAGCTTGAGGATCAGACATCCTTGCAAAGCAGCTGTAACATGGACACAAAGCTACGATCTAGTATGCAAATGTCAACGGAATGAGGAAGTTAAAAGTGCTCATACCGGCATCTACAAATCAATAACTCTTAACTCTTACCTTTTTACGCTTCCACTAGCAGTAGTGATAGTAATACTAGAGTTAACGCTTCAAAATCGTTCGTCTCTTCGAAACCTACAAAAAGGACGTACAAAACTCAGATTTTTCATAAAATCATGAATATTTCTACTGTGTGAGCATTCACCATGGAATTATGAAAACTAAAATATTATTTTATCATAAATAATTTTTTATTTCTAAATAGTATTGCACAAAACTCAAGTTTTAATTTTAGAGAAAATAATATATATTTGCATATATATATAAAGAAAACGTTTTATTTACTCACGTAAATAAATTAAAAACAATTCGATGTGAGCAAGACTCACGAAAATAAAGTATTGTGGATACTTTACGGTTTCAAAAAAAAAAAATCCATGAATAGACCATGGTTTTATGAAAATTCTTTTCCTTTGTATCACCATAAGTCTTCGAAACGAAGGTTTATTTCGATTTTGTGAAAACTCACACATCATAAGATAAAGTTTTGATTTACATGAAAGCTCATACACAAAATTTTATCACTGGACACAAGTTCATGTATATATAAAGAAGAAAAACTCTTTCTTCGTATCATCTTCATTCCTTAAAACGAAGATTTTACTTCGGTTTTGTGAAAATTCACTTTTTCATGATAAAAATTTGGCTCACATGAAAGCTCATAAACATTAGTTTTATCACTGGACTTAAATATTCATATATGAAGAAAAAATTCTCTCTTAAATTCAGGGATTATTATTAGTTTTCATAAACTAACGATCAAATGAACATACGTTTTCAAAAAACGAGGATTTTCGACGAAACCCACACTCATATATGCACATGTATATAATTTTATCATGATCAATATGTGAAAAACTCATAGAACATCAGCAAATTTTTTTTTTTGGAGGCATACCTGTCGGCGCTGGTGGTCCGGAATTTTTTTTTCCTCTCTTCCTGATGCTGGCGTGAAGGTGATGGATAGGTGATGAAGCTCTGGTCGTGTGGGAAAATAAAATAAAAAAGGAACAATTCCTTTTATATCAAATTTTATTTCCAAAACTTAATTTTTTA
The DNA here is from genome assembly GCA_023529315.1 of Papaver bracteatum. Lineage (NCBI taxonomy): Eukaryota > Viridiplantae > Streptophyta > Magnoliopsida > Ranunculales > Papaveraceae > Papaver > Papaver bracteatum. The sequence continues at coordinate 1,176,002 of JAJJWX010003264.1, forward strand.
AGGATTTCCTTATTGGGCTCAACCCGCGAATCCTAAACGACCAAGGTCCCGTCATCCAAATCAGCGGTTCAACACCAATTTATGTTTACTGACATTCTATCATGCCACTGGAATCTTCATTCAAGTCATGGTATGCTCGTACGATCGAAATCCGGTAACATCTTAACTTACGGCTAAGTTCAATTACTTATATTGTTTATGACCGGAAAATCACCATTCAATGCTGAATGAGGAACACGGCTTTCCTCACTAAGCAGGGAACTTAATGTAGATGGTGGATTTTCGAAAAAGGCTAAAATCGTAAACCCATAATCATACGAACCACTGATCCAGCAATCAGACGTGAGTACTGACACACGAGTCTCTCATCGAATCCTCTGATTGAGAATACTTTATCTCAGAGTACATGTAGATATGTGGTCTCACGGCTAGACAACAGCATATCTCATGAATACTGAACACTTTAGTAATTATTTCAATATAGTATCACGGGAAGGACAGTTCCTAGACAGCCTGCTCTGCTAGTATAGAGCGATAACGTCTTCAGGATACAAAAAATGAGTTTACCCTGACTATATAAAGGATATGAAGCTCTAGCAAGCTCATATCAGAATAATTAATGCTCCAAGATAGATTTCTCTGCTAGTATAGAGCCATAAGTTAATTATTCCCAAATTCTTGGATTCATCCACATAATTTCCGAAAATATTCAAATATTTTCGCAGATATTTCATTACTGCAAACCATGGTTCTTCCCAGCATAAATCCTTGGGTTAGTAATGAATATTCAATGCACAGGCGTCTGAGTTACCTCTGAGTAAGCCTTGATTTAAATGGTGAAAGTGTACTCAACGACGATGCATTAACAATCACCGCACGAACGAATATTTCAAAATACGACGAGACGGTGAACCTATGCAAAATAGGAAAGAAAATAATAAATAATTAAAAATTGACCAAGGCGCTGGGAGCATGGGCCCACTGACCGGATGACTGTTCCGTGGTCAATCCCACGCCAGTTTTATATTTTTATCATATTTTGTTATTTTCCTTGAGTTCATGAAAATTCTTTCATTTGAAAAAATATCCTTCGTTTTGAGGAAACTACTCAGCTTCATGGTATTTTTTTCACACCAAAGAAATAATATAAAATTAGGAAAGAATATTGTGGGGCGTGACCATTGGCCAACCGGCCATGCCTTGGACCCAACCAGCCCCACATCTCATGATTCCTCATTATTTTATATTATTTCACTAATTTCATGAAAACTCTTTAATCTCATGATATTTCCTTGGTCCCATGAAAAATAATATAAAATTTGGAAAACCCATGTGCACGGGCCATATCCGGTCGGTCAAACCCTAGATGGATTCACACGTCCCTTTTATTATTATTATATTTTTCTTGTTTTCATAATCCCATGAAATTCCTTGATTTCATGATATTTCCTTTAAATTGGGAAATAATACATAAAATTAGGGAAAACGCATGGGACCGGGCCCTGGGCGGTCAACCATGCTCCAAGACGGTCTCACACGCCCACACATCCCTTATTTTATTTTATTTTTATGTTTCCTTCATCTCATGGAATCTCCTTGATTTGGACAAAAACTCTTTAATTTTAGCAAAACTCCTTGATTTTATCATATATCCCTAAAATCATGAAAATATTATAAAATTTGGAAAACCATGTGGATTGGCTCCCTTGGCCGGCCGGCCATGCCTTGGACGGTCCCACACTTCATGATTTCTTCACTTTTTCATTATTTTCCTTCATCTCATGAAGTTTTGACGGTTTTATCAAAAACCCTGGTTTCTTCATATTTTCTAAAATGATGGCTCAAACGCACATCCGAAAATATCAAAATTCTCAGAACTGAGATACGAACGCTTTGGGGACATGAGAATTTTACCTTGACCGACAAAGGTTGGCTCTTTGTCTCTCAATGATCCGGTCTTACATATGTTCGCAATTTGACCTAATTTGCGCAATTGCACGTATTAGGTCCAAAATTCTTCCAACCGACTTGGAACTTCAAGGAACGATCAACACTTGATCCCGTGACCACCCAGGGATGGTTTCATGACCCCTTGGTTGGTCCTCCACTTCTTCATAATTAAACAGGTCTTATCACCTAATGCTGAACCCAGCAGTTATTCGAATAAATGATTAAACCAGCATTTAATCATTCTTTCATCAACAAGTCACCAACTCTTCAAGAGGTCTTGGTGTTTGCTCATGTGAGCATATGGGTGTTACATGATTGACCCACGGTCTCATGAAACCAATCCTTCCTTCGTTACATGGTTCAATTCCTAACAAACCATGAAGTGGTCATCAATTGATCAAATTAGGGTTTCTGAGTCCAAGGGTTATAATTCCATATTCAAACACTAATAATTTATGACTATCTCATGATCAATATTCTTATTAATTATACTCGGTTCAACTACCAATATTTTAATTAATATTTTATTTTGGTCACGCTGCCAATAATTCATCAGATGAGCAACACTTGCTCAGATAAGCAATACTTTCTCAAAACAGAGAATATTGGTTCAACTATCAATATTCAGCAAATCATCGAATGAGCAATACTTGCTCGCCTAAACTATCAACGTGAGGATCATGCCCACGTTCAATCCATGAGTTTCATAATATTTTTACAAAATCATGTTCAACTCAGTAATTACATGGACTCATCGTCCCATGATATCACGAAGTCAGCAACTGACTAAACTAACCACGAGACGTCAATCGTGTCACTTGGGGGGATATCAACTAGGGTTTTGGTCTGGAGATCTACGGCACGTGTGTTCAAACACACGATGGAATGTGAGCAAGTCATGCAATCATTTGAAGGATTTAACAAAGTAGTGGATGGAAAATCAACCAAGTCTCCGCACGATGAGCAACTGGTTTCAAACACGATTTCCATTTCCCCACTCTTTGATTCCATCAACTGTCACACTTCATGGGATCCTGGTGTCTATAATTACAGCAATATAAATAAGTTTCTGAATCATGATTGAAACAATAACGTCAACAACGACGAGAATCTCACGTCTCATTGACATCACGGGATCATCAAATCATCAATTGAGCAATTACTCTCAACTGAGCAGTTTCAATCATTCAGAACTTATCATATTCAGAATTCACAACACACCTACAATCTTTGGTTACCATTGATTCCACACATTTCTCATCTTCCCTCCTACAGATCGACCCATCCTCTCTTGTGACCGAATTTACTCTAGAACGACCATTGTCTTGGTTTAGGCCGGAGTACTATAGATTGATCTCTCGAATTCAAATCACTCCCTTATTGCAGTGCATCTGTGTGAGGATGAACATTTTGCTCGATTCAAGGAGTCTCCTCCGCACGGTCGTCTCCTCAATTCCATAAAAATCAGCAAATCGTTTTTCCCCATCTACAGGAATATTCAAGAGATGTCCAGGGTAATGCTCCATAACAAGAATCTACCTTTAAGATTTTGGGGAGAAGCTGTTTTTACAGCATGTTACAGTCTAAAACTCTCAACACTCCTTATGAGTTATGGTATTGTAGAAAACCTAACTTACACTATGTCAGAGTATTTGGAAGTAAGTGCTACATACTAAAAGATCGAGAGCAAAAAGGGAAATATGATACCAAAAGTGATGAAGGTATTTTCCTTGGCTATGCTTCTGAAAGTCGTGGGTTCCGAGTATTTAATCTCAGAACACAAGTCATGATGGAATCTGCTAATATTATTGTTGATGATATTAGTAATTTTCATCATGATAATTCTCCTACTGAGTTGCCTCCAACTGAGACAATTGAGAAAGTCAAGGAAATATCGGAATCAGTTGAAGTCATTATAACTGTTACTGATCCTGATTTTTCTACTGACGGGGAGAAGGACACTGATCATACCTCCCCTGACGAACTAGAACATGTTCCCCCTCCACGACACCTCTGGGTTCAAAGGAATCATGATCCAAACAGTATTATTAGAGGAAAGTATTCTACAGTTAGAGCAAGAGGACAACTTCAAAATATTTGCAATTTTTGTTGTTATCTGTCTCTTGTAGAACCAAGAAATATTAATAAAGCTCTTAATGACCCCGCTTGGGTGAATGCTATGCATGAAGAGTTAAATCAATTTCAAAGGAAAGACGTATGGGAACTCATACCTTGTCCCTCCAATGTTAATATTGTTGGTACAAAATGGATATTTAAGAACAAGTCTGATAAATTTGGCACAATTATTAGAAACAAAGTGTAGGTACTGAATATCACAAGGCATTAGCTTACGAATATCGTGACAAATATAAGAGGAAACAATTACAAAATGATGCTATGATAGAGGAAGCACGGGGAAGTATGAAGATTTGCGAAGATAGAATAATCTTGCGAAGATGAATTGCGATATTTCGCAATACATATACAGCTGTACATAGTTCACTATAAATAGGAGTTCAAATGTAAAATTCTAGAGGTTCTTTTAGTGAGTATTAGAAATTATCTTAAGAAAGAGAATAGAGAAAGTTGTAACTATTCTAGTTCCATTTAGATACTTCTTTGTAATCAATTGAGAGAATTAATAAGAAAATTGTCATTCAACATCAATAACTTCTCAAGTTTTACTAATTCTACTGAGGGTGTATTTGTAGGTTATTCTGCAACTACATAATTGGCGCTAGAAACAAGGACTTGAAGAATTCCTGTATTAGAGAAATGGAAAGAAGAAGAAATATATCAGAACCATTAACTGCAGTAAGAAGAAGTGTAAGACTCGCATGAGGAGAAGAAAATATAACAGGAGAACCAAGTAGGAGAGGGAGTAGTCGAAGAAATCAAGCTCAACAAACAATAGATCATGATCGAGTGAGTATACACACTTGGAGAACAGATACACCAGCAGAAGAATATAGAGAACCACAAATCATAGAAAATGGGAGGTTAATGGGAGGAACAATTCTTGAAAGAGAAAGGGAAATGTTAGAAACATTGAGACAAGGAATTCAAGAAGAACGAAGGTTATAAGCTGAAGAACGTGCTAACCTAACAAGACGGAATCAAGAATTGAGGATGGAGAATGAGATGTTACAAAGGAGGAAATCTCAAAGTGTTGCAAGATCAAATGCCAGATCAGAGAGAGAAGGGCAGAATTCACCAACAATCAATGATGAAAGTACTATGCAAGGACAAGCACAGACTCAAGTTGAAAGAAATCAAGAGAATCGCTTCATTTTAATACCAAACCATGAACAAAACATGGAGAATTTACGAACTATGCCAAATCCTAGAGAAAACAATCAGAATGGTGAAGAAAATCAAGAAGAAGAGTCAGCTAAGAGACAACAAACAGTACATCAGAACAATTACGAGAGTGGAGTAAGAAGACGTGAAGAGGCTCGTAACAATCAAAATGTTGAGTATGAAAGAATTTAGAGAAGAATTGGAAATCAACGAACAGAAACAGCGAGGAATGAACCAAATTTTCGAACTAAAATACAGGAAAATCAAGAAGAAATGAATCACAGAAGAAGGAGAAATGAAGAAGAAGAAATTCCCGATATTCGCATGAGAAGGATGAGAAGAATATAAAGGGAAGAACAAGAATTTCAAGATGCTCTGCAACAAAACAATTGTGATAATTTAGAAAGAAGATATTTTCAGAATTGTGCAAATGAAAACATTAATGAAGAATATAATAGAATGCGAATGATCGCAAGAGAAGAGACGCAATAACGTAGAAGAAGAGAGGCTGCGCTGAAGAGGCCAATGGATGAGAATTCTGAAGCAAATGCACGGATATTTCGAGAATTAGTGGAAATGAGAGGGATGATAAGCAATAGAAGAGGAGGAGATAGAAGGCAATTAGATGAAGCAATAGAAGAAGCTGCGAGGACTCCATTTGCTAGAGAAGTACAATTGAGAGGGATTCCACCAAAATGCAAATTTCCTACACTTACAAGTATCTTTGATGGGACTTCATGTGCTATTCAGCACATTAAAGCATACATAAGATGCATGTTATAATGGGAGAATCATGACGCTGTATTATGCAAGTACTTCGCATCAAGTTTAACAGGGGAAGCTCTAAAGTGGTTCGAAGGACTTCCTAAGAACACTATTACGTCATTTAATCATTTACAAGCAACTTTCCTTGGAGCATATATCACAAATCATTCCTCACGGCTTGGTATTGAAGATGTGTTTGGTTTAAAACAAATAATTGGTGAAAGTTTGAAGCATTTGGTAAGAAGATGGAAGACTATGTGCAGTGATATGGCAGGGCGCGTAGATGAGAGATACTTGATTCTGTCTTTCATAAATGCGATGTTCGCAACTGAACAACTGTATGTTCAAATCTTCAGAAGGAAGAATTCCATAATGATGACAGAGTTACGAGAATCGCAAGAAGAGTACATTACACTAGAGGAAAAGCAAAACAATATGGAGTCATATCCAGTAGCAAACACTAACAATCAAGACGCAAGAGCAAATTTACTTCCCAAAATAATCAACGTCGTAGCAGGTACTTCGCAAACATCCTCGCAAACTTCTTCGCAAATTTCAGAAGAGAAGAAAATCAATAATAGCCATCCAAAAATAGTAGCAATGGGTAGCAAAGATCAAGAAGAATATGATAGAGAGAGGAATTTCTATAATCGAGGAGGAAATAACCAGATCCCAAGATTAGATCAACAGCAAGAAAATTATGGGGGACAAAGGCAAAATTATTTTGGACAAGGAAGATCAGAAAGAACCTTCAAATTCAAATAAGGATAAGAAACAGAGGCAACAATATATTGTTTAAAAAGCATAAAAGAGTGTTTCTTACCTCATTTGAAAATAAATAGAAGAGTAACAAGAAAATAAGGAGATAAAGGTACATACATTTTTATAAACCCAAGGTTGATAAATGCGGTCACGAAGGTTCGCAGGAAGATCTACTATCCCAAAAATAAAAGGACCCGATAATTCTAAAGGGTAGTTATACCAATCTTCATCATTAGAACGACGAGGTGTTTTATTATTTCCCGAGGCATAATCAATGTCGTGCATGAGAAGGTCATCTGCTTAGATATTAGCTTTACGATGAAGACGAACACCCCAACGTTTATCTTCTTTCCTCGCAGGAATTAATGTGTAATTTTTAAAGAAACCCTCAACTGTATAGTCCGCAGCGATAATTTCCACATCTCGAAAGCCAGATTTCCTAAGATCAACTGAGTACAAAGATCTTCCAAGATAGCTTAAAGACGAGTTGCGAATTCAACCAGAATGTGAATGCAATCACCAGTCAATTGATAAATGGCACAAGAAAAATTGGGGTGGGAAATAATTTCATAGAATAAAGGAAGATTAACATCATAAAGAGGAAGAGGAAGACCTGCGAGGATTTGACCTCGTGAGATTAAAACTTTCTGATCATTCCAAATATAGTTGGTAAAGAGCTTCACACAAAGAGAATATTTATTGTCATAACCATCAATTTCAGAAAGAATGAGGTCCCTATTAGCAAGCTCTGCGTTAATTTGTTCAATAGATTTCTTCTTTGGAGCCATTGGATATAAGATAGAAAATAAGAAAGAAAATAGATGAAAGAGATAAAAAATTGTAGTAGCAGAAAAAGAGAATAAATTGTAGAGGCAGAAGTGATAAGGAAGATGAATAGGATAAGAGAATAAAAAGAAAAACAAAGGGAAATATTTATAAAGAAGAGAGAATTCGATGAAGATAGAAACTCATCAATGCGATTAAACGTGAACGGTTGAAAAGAACGGTTACGAAGAAACGTGTCAAAAAGGTAATGGAAAAAAAAAGACGTGTTGCGAATTTAACAGGTGGTGATAACTATATTAAATTTACGAGAATAAAGGTTCTCATGACATTCCTCCTTCGTAGAATTGACATGAGAAGAGGTAATATGTAGGTACTGAATATCACAAGGCATTAGCTTACGAATATCGTGACAAATATAAGAGGAAAGAATTACAAAATGATGCGATGATAGAGGAAGCACGGGGAAGTATGAAGATTTGCGAAGATAGAATAATCTTGCGAAGATGAATTGCGATATTTCGCAATACATATACAGCTATACATAGTTCACTATAAATAGGAGTTCAAATGTAAAATTCGAGAGGTTCTTTTAGTGAGTATTAGAAATTATCTTAGGAAAGAGAATAGAGAAAGTTTTAACTATTCTAGTTCCATTTAGATACTTCTTTGTAATCAATTGAGAGAATTAATAAGAAAATTGTCATTCAACATCAAGAACTTCTCAAGTTTTACTAATTCTACTGAGTGTGTAGTTGTAGGTTATTCTGCAACTACACAAATCCAGGCTTGTCGCTCAAGGATACTCACAAATTGAAGGCATCGACTTTGATGAAACCTTTGCACTTGTGGCACGCCTTGAGTCCATTAGGCTCTTATTAGCTCATGCTTGTTTTCTCAAAGTTAAACTTTTCCAGATGGATGTAAAATCTGCGTTCCTGAATGGGATTTTAAAAGAAGAAGTCTATATTTCTCAACCAAAAGGGTTTGAAAACCATGACTTTCCAGATCATGTTCTCAAACTCAAAAAGGCTTTATATGGGTTAAAACAGGCACCTAGAGTCTGGTTTGAAAAACTTAACACTTCTCTTATTCGGAAAGGTTTCTCAAGAGGTGGAGCTGATAAGACCTTATTTACCAAATGGAGTGTCATTGCTCAAGTATATGCATATGATATTATCTATGGATCAACATCTGAGAAGCTAGCAAAGGACTTTCAAGTTTCACTGGCTAGAGAATTTGAAATGAGCAATGTTGGTGAATTAAAATTCTTTTTAGGATTACAAATACAACAACATAAGGATATAATTTACTTATCCTAGGAAAAGTATGCAAGGGATCTTGTAAAACGATTCGTCTTGGATAAGTCTTCTCCAAAATTGACACCTATGCCTACTACCGGTAAATTACATAGAGATGAGAAATGAGTAAAAGTATATCAAAAGATGTATCGATCTATTATTGGAAGCCTTTTATATCTAATAGCTACTAGATATGATATTTCTTTTAGTGTTGGTTGTTGTGCTAAATTTCAGGTTGATCCAAAGGAGTCTTATCTTGCAGCTGCAAAAAGGATCATACGTTATGTCAATCACACTGTCAGGTATGGTCTATCATACACTTTTGATACTAACACTGATCTTTCCACCTATTCTGATGCTGATTGGGCAGGATGTGTAGAAGACAAAAAAAGTACATCAGGGGGTTTCTACTATGTAGGACGAATCTTGTTGCTTGGCACAGTAAGAAACAAAATTCACAATCCCTATCTACATGCGAAGCAGAGTATATTGCTGCTGGGTCATGTTGTACACAACTCTTAAGGATGAAACAAATGTTAGCAGACTATGTAGGTGATACTGGAATAATGAAGATCTTTTGTGATAACTCTAGTGCGATTCGAATCATTGAGAATCCTGTTGAGCACTCAAGAACAAAGCACATTGACATAAGGTACCATTTTATTCAATATCTTTATGAGAATGGTATCATAAATATGGAATTTGTGCCTTCCGAACAACAGTTGGCTGATATTCTCACCAAACCATTAGACACTGCCACTTTTCAGCACTTAAGGCAGTCTATTGGTGTTGTTCTGGTTCATTAGCTACTTCAGTAACTCTTGCCCCTGTACTTATCTTGATCTTTTGGGCAATTGAGTTGGAACTCCAGTATGTGAATACCTTGTTTGTAGTTGATTCATCCATTCTTTTCTGTTAATGTGAATAAATCCTTCTTTTCTTTTGAAATTAAGGTCGCTCTTATTGTTCCTTAGGGAATGACATATTATGGGGGAGAGTTCTTTTGAACTTGTGTTTAATTGCCAAATATTTGTGGGGAGTATGGCTGTGGAATATTAGAGGGGTTATCTTGCGTCTTTATAAACTCCTTGATGAATGCATTTAGCTTCTGCTTTATGATTGCATCTAAACAAGATGATATACATTTACCTTTGGTCATGAAATGTCTCTTACGAAAATTTCATTAGGATCCCGTTCTTGTACCTTTGCCAATTTTATTGACAAAAAGGGGGAGAATTAATACGTAGTTCATACTACAAATACATATGGTTTTTGGATCATAATGTAAGGGGGAGTGGTTTCCATGTGATATTGAGTATTGACTAAGGGGGAGTGAAGTATCACCATAGAATTTTTGTTGAAGTTGTGATGCAATTGGACTTTGATGTTGTGTAATAATACTATAACACTGTATAACAATGATTGAGAACTGGTGCTTTTCTCATTGTTATAGCTACGGATTTTCAACAACAATGACGCTAAACTTACAACCTTTGGGATCATTGGACTACTTGGAAGTGACGAAGATTTCGAGTATTATTGAAGATTAGACATGTGGAATAGGAGCTACAAAGTTTATTTATATATTTTTTGTATTCCATATGTATTAATAGTTTTTCCACTAAAATTGACAAAGGGGGAGATTGTTAGAGCATTGCTCGGTCGAACTCACATGCGTTGCTATCTCAAGCATGTTTGTCAATGTTAGTGATGAAAACTATAAAGTCTTGATTTCTAGTCTACTATAACTAAGGTCTCATACTAGGATAAAAAGTGTAGTTGAGCTCAAAAACTTCATGGCAATCATCATACAATACGAAGGACTAATCAAGGAACCAGCGGATCTTCATCGACTAAAAGGTATGTGGAGACTTGAACTTATATATCACTCAAAAGTCTATCTACACTATATCCTATCTAGAGACAAAAGTCATTTTACTATATAGACTAAAGATATACACATGTGAAATTTTGAGCTGACTATATCTCGCTTATCTATTTCTCGAAATGTGTGTTGGTAAAGATTTTTCTATATCCAAGTTCATCTTTGCCTAGTGACGAAAGTCATGATCACCTTGAAAATTGCTCTGACGAAAACTAGTTTGTGAATAACAACTATATGACGTCCTCTGAGAATGTTTCAATGATTGAAATGAGAGTTTATACAATATAACCACTGGGGGATATAAACATTGTTGTGGCAACACATATATGTATAAGTCCTTAGCACTTGAACCGAAGTTTGCGAACTTTGTTGATCAAGTGAAAACCAGAACTTGAGCAATCAACTCAGTCCGCGAACGTGCATAGTTCTCGAACCCGAGAATTTCTGCTGGAGTTGTAGCTCGGTTTTAGTCCGCAAACTCAGTCCGCGAACTGACGGAAGTTCTCGAACCCTAGAATTTCTGCTGGAGTTTGTGAACTCCAACATGTTACTTAAGTCCGCGAACTTGAGTGGTTATGTCTAAAAACGATGTTCGTGAACTTATCTAAATTATCTAAGGAATGCTATTGCAAACTATGGCTTTATAGTTCATGAATCGATTCGAGTGAATCACATCGTTTTTTCTTCAATTATATCTTGTGTAGTACATAAGATCTCATAACAATTGAACAACTCTCTAACTAGTTCATTTGAGTCATTTGGACTAGTTATGGTGAAGAAGAATATGGTTGATATGAAAGTTATTATTTGTCTAACCATTTGGTTGACTAATATTGTACCAACTATTGTACACGTTTGGGTACGGTTACACAAACTCAAAATCGTCAAGTACATGTGTGTATGGAAAGCTAAGTTTTCGATCTAACGGTTGGAAGATATTAGCTTGTATCTAATTAGGTTTTCATCTAACGGTGAATACTGAATTCTTTGTTACTAAGCTAACATTGATTGCAAACCCTGATTTGAAAGACTATATAAGGGAGAACTCTAGCAACAGGGAAACCTAATCCCCATACATTCTGTGTGATACTAGTTTGCTAAGCTAGAGTCGATTCTCCTTTAACCTTTGGTTTTCTTCTTCTAAAACTAGGTTAACAACTTAAAGACTTCATTGGGATTGTGAAGCCAGTCCGATACTACTTTTCTTGTAGTTGTGTGATCTGATCTTGTTGTTTCTATCGTATGAGTACAATTATAATAACTTGCTTGAGATTTCTATCTCCGATAGGCAAGATATAAAAGTAATCACAAACATCTTCGTTTCTTCGGGAATATAAGTCGAGTTTGATTGATTGGTTCATGTTCACATTGATTTATCAAAAGACGGAACAAACTCATAGGTTTATTCGTGTGAGACGAATTTATCTATCAGGAATTCTTTTTCAGGTGAGACAGGATTTGTTTATTAAAGTCTTCGACTTTGGGTCGTTTCAACTCTTGGTTGTGGGTGAAATCATCTAAGGAATCAAATGCGCGTGATCCTCATGGGACGGAGGCGTAGGATCATAACTTTACCTTGGATCGGTGTGAGATTGATTGGGGTTCAACTACAGTCTAGACCGAAGTTAATTTGGAGTAGTCTAGCATTGTAGTGGCTTATCTGAGTATATGTTTAATCGACTAGGTCCTGTGGTTTTTCTCGCATTTTGAGGTTTCCTCGTTAACAAATTCTCGTACACATTGTTATTTTTTTTCCGTATTATATTTTTTATATAATTGAAATGTCTGAGGTTGTGCGTTGTTCAATCAATTAGAATATCCGGCCTTATTGGTTGTTGTGATTTTTGATTGACACTTGGATATTAGTGTTTGGTACCATCCAAGTTATTTCTTTGATTAGACTCGTGAATCATATTCTTGAGTAAATCAAATTGAGAGATTGAGATAATAACTCCTTGAGTATTTTCTATTGATTGAGTCTAGTTGATTCTCCCAGTAAACAACTCGTAGTTGTCCATACGTTGCTAATAAAAATATTGGGTGAGGTTGTTAGACCCCCGCTTTTTAATTGGTATCGAGAGCGAACAAACACGTTCAAGACCTTACAAGTATGTGTTTGTAGTGATATAACTCTATGGACAGAGGTGTTATCTCAATAAACATACCACCGGTCTTCGACATGGCTCTAATTACTTATGGTGGAAAATTGCTATGTTTTTCTTCAAGAAACGTGATTTCCAATCATGGGTATATGTTGTTAATGGCTATGATGCTCCCGTTGAGGAAGAGTTGGAGATGTAAATGTTCCAAAGAATATTGTTGAATACACTCTGAGATTCTTGATGCAAAGCAAAACTCTGAGCGGTTTGAATGTAATCATACATGCCATTATTCAAATCTTCATGACCATGTGTCTAATTGCACTAAGTCGCAAGAAGTCTTGGGATATCTTAGCAACCGTATTTGAAGGAAACACCGGTGAAAAGGAAGCTATGCTTCAAAATCTTAGTTCCGATTGGGAAAACCTTCGTATGAGATGAAGAAACATTTGATGAGTTTTAATCACAAAGTGTCTGAAATTGTTAATGCATCTTTTGCATTGGGTAAGACTATTATTCCTTTAAAAGGACATTTGTGATGAAAATTCTAAGATCAAGAAGCATGTCATCCATCTAGATATGATGTTAAGAAGCATGCCATCGTTGAGGGAAATAACCTAGATAATCTCTCCGAAACACACTTGGTTGGAAAGCCATTAAGATCTTTGATTAGTTGAACATTCATCCAAATCTAAGGATGTTGCGTTCAAAGCACTAAAGGACACTAAATTACTTGATAAAAGTAAAAAAAGTGTATATCTCGAAGATGATCACTCGAGACAGACTCATCAGATGAAGATCTTGAAAAATCAATCTCGATGATCACAAGACAAGTTTAGGGATCTTCTATTGAAAGAAGTAAACGGTTCTCGAAGATAAGCCTAAGGCATCTGTCAAACCTCATAATCGTGTTCCTCCAAAAACAGGGATATTGATGAAACCGATGATGAGGATATGCCTCGGTGCTTTTAAGTGTAAGGGATTTGGTCATTTTGCAAACGAGTGTCCAAATCGTAGAAAATACACTAGGAACAAAGGTCTTGCAGCAACTCTTAATGAAATGTCTGACAGCTATGACTCTAATGAAGATGGGAAATCAAGTGTTGCACTTCTTGGTGAAAATTTTGATTTTGATAATTATAGCAATACACATATCAATTTTGATATTCTTTGAAGATAATCCAACCATTCTGGAAGAAAAAGTTGACCATTTTCTTGGAAACTCTGTTTATAATGTTTCAGGATCCACTATGTTCCTAGCTGCTTGCACATTTCAGAAGCCTGATTATTATCATAGTATGACGTGCTCGTATTGTTCATTAAAAGGTCATGAACTCTCAAAGTGTTACAAGTTCAAACACAACAAAGACACGTTAACAAACTTCAAAGAAGAACAAATCATTTAGCAAGAAAGCTTAAACTTGCTCAGATGACCGCTGAGGTATGTAAGATTTTATCTTCGTCTAAGAAGCTAGTTTCAAGGAAAAATCAAGACCATTTGAAAATAATGTATGGTCAAACCGTTTTGATGACGAAGTCTGTGGATTTTCCCAAGAGGAAATTGTGGACAAATTGTAGTTCACCATAATGCAACTTAATTGTGTTGTTTCTAAAATCTTGTCTCATGTGCCTGATCAAAAGAGACAATGATTTTGTGCCTCTCAGTCTTTAGGAAAAGGTTTTTTTCTTAGTATTGTCTTGTTTTGTCTATCAAACAAAAGAAAAGGGTACTATCGACAATTCTACTCTTTATAGGGATAAGAGTTGATCATCAACGAACCTGTTTTAGGTTTCGAACCCTACATTCCTTTTCCTTCTCTAAAACCTCTCTTTATCTTAAGACTACTTGTTGATCTAATTGTTAATTCCTCTCACAAACCCATATGCTCATGGACGCTCCAAGAATGATGTCTTGATGAAAAAGAAGGTAATGTGATTGTTAAGCCATCAATCATGAAGGAAAAAAGAAAAATCTCCATTGCCTCAACCTTGAAAAGAAAAAAGAAGGAATATGAGGAAGCCAAGAGTTGTTCCTTCAAATTCTCGAAGTTTTCGATATTCTTAAAGTGTTGAAGGAGCAGCGAAAGGAGATTTAACAAATAAAGGCTTTTGTGTATAAGACTCATGAGATTCGAGAAAATTCTGGTTCGACAACATCAACCAAGAAGGTTCATCGATATAAACTCCTTTCTTAATGAACCTTATGTTCCCATGGTTGTTGACGACAAAAGGATAATGAATTCTTGAGTATTAATGTCTAGTAAATCTTCTATTGATAATGAATTTTTGGAAAGGTCTTAATGTCTAGTAAATCTTCTATTGTTTTTCTCTTGTTTTGTTTAGAAGAATAACAATATTTTGAGTATTTTGGAATAAGACTCATGAGATTATTGTGATTACACATAGCGATATAAACTCCAATGTATGTTCATCTTCTTGTTTTTAGATTTATTGGTTAGAAGAATAAAGTGTTTTGGAAACTGTGATTTGTTATATCCAAGATGATTTTTGGTTGGCTTGTTTGAAAATGATATTAATCTTTATGGTTTTATATATTGCAATATTTTGATGGGATATTGTGTTTGTGTCCGTGAACTTGATTGTCCCATATTTTTGTCAAAAGTAAAGTGGATTCATGAATTGATATGCAAATATTGATAAAAGGATGAATAGACTTTTGACAAACACAAAAGTTAAGCCTATATTGTCAATTATTGATGTAAGATAGGTTAAAATCTATTATGATTCAAGGATTATGTCTATTGTGTGTCATTGTGCAAATAGTGATGGAAACATAAAATGAATCCTTGTGAATTCCCAGAATTGAGATTTCTGTTGTAAATCTTTGTGTATTGTTAATGAGACTCCATGAAGTGTGACTTATGTTGAGCATAAAAAAAACCAAAGTTGATTGCTTTGTGATTAGCTTAGTTGTGTTCCATAAGATACTTTTCGTTGAGTATGATTGACTAAATCAATCATCTTGTGTAGTTATTTAGTCATCTGTAATCCTTCTTATGTTGAGCATCTCTTCGACTTAGTTGGTTATCCGTGATTAACTTAGTCATTGCTCCATAGAAGTTCTTATGTCGAGTGTGGCCAATTAAATTGATTACTCTTGTAATTAGTTTGGTTGAGTATGGCAATTAGATTATTTGCGAGTTTTCTTGTGAATCAATCTAATTGATTTTTTAAGTCTCCATAAGTTTACTTGTGTTGAGCATATTTAGTCAAATTAATCTTGGTTCGCTTTGGTTAATTTGATTGAATATTTCTTATTGATTCAAATTCATACTTGTATGTAATTTGTTGAGTCTAAAGAAATCCTTCTTTTCTTTTTTGAAAATTAAGGTCGCTCTTGTTGTTCCTTAGGAATGACATATTATGGGGGAGAGTTCTTTTGAACTTGTGCTTAATTGCCAAATCTTTGTGGGAATGCGGTTGTGGAATATTAGAGGGGTTATCTTGCGTCTTTATAAACTCTTGATGAATGCATTTAGCTTCAAGCTTTATGATTGCATCTAAACAAGATGATACACATTTACCTTTGGTCATGAAATGTCTCTTACGGAAATTTCATTAGGATCCCGTTCTTGTACCTTTGCCAATTTTATTGACAAAAAGGGGAGAATTAATATGCGAAGTTCACACTATAAATACATATGGTTTAGAAGGATCATTATGTAAGGGGAGTGGTTTCCATGTGAGATGGAGTATTGACTAAGGGGAGTGAAGTATCACCATAGTATTGTTGTTGAAGTTGTGATGCAATTGGACTTTGACGCATGTGTAATAATACTATGACACATTGTATAACAATGATTGAGAACCAATGCTTTTCTCATTGTTATAGCCCTACAAATTTTCAACAACGATGATGCTAAACTTACAACCTTTGGGATCATTGGACTACTTAGAAGTGACGAAGATTTAGAGTATTGTTGAAGATTAGACATGTGGAATAGGAGCTACAAAGTTTATTTATATATTTTTTGTATTCCATATGTATTAATAGTTTTTGATCACTAACATTGACAAATGGGGAGATTGTTAGAGCATTGCTCGAATGCGTTGCAATCTCAAGCATGTTTGTCAATGTTAGTGATCAAAACCATAAAGTCTTGATTTCTAGTCTACTATAGCTAAGGTATCAGACTAGGATATAAAGTCTATTTGAGCTCAAGAACTCCATGGCAATCATCATACAAGATGAAAGACTACTCAAGGAACCAATGGATCTTCATAGACTAAAAGGTATGTGGAGACTTGAACTTATCTATCACTCAAAAGTCTATCTACTCTATCCCCTATCTTGAGACAAAAGTCGTATTACTATATAGACTAAGATTATACACATGTGACATTTCAGCTACAGTATATCTCGCTTATCTATTTCTCAAAATGTGTGTTGATAAAGCTTTCGCTTTAGCTAAGTTCATCTTTGCCTAGTGATGAAAGTCATGTTATGTTTCAATTATTTGGAAATTCTCTGACGAAAAATAGTTTGTGAATAACAACTATATGACGTCCTCTGAGAATGTTTCAATGGTTGAAATGAGAGTTTAGACAATATAACCGTTGGGGATATAAACATTGTTGTGGTAACACATATATGTATAAGTCCTTAACACTTGAACCCAAGTTTGTGAACTTTGTTGATCAAGTGAAAATCGAATTTGAACGTCAAACCAAGCAACTCAGTCCGCGAACGTGCGTAGTTCTTTTCGAACCGGTGAGAATTTACTGAGTTGTAGCTCGGTTTTAGTCTATGAAATCAGTCAACTGCGTGTGAAGTTCTCGAACCCGAGAATTTTATTCGGAGTTTGTGAACTCAACCAGGTTAACTTGAGTCGCAAGGTCCAAGAACTCAAGTGGTTATGTCTAAAAACGATGTTCGTGAACTTATCTAAATTATCTAAGGAATGCTATTGCAAATCGTGGCTTTATAGTTCATGAATTGATTCGGTGAATCACATTAGTTTTTTGAATTGTGTCTTGTGTAGTACATAAGATCTCATAAATTGAAAAACTCTCTAACTAGTTCATTTGAGTCATTTGGACTAGTTATGGTGAAGAATAATATGGTTGATATGAAAGTTATCATTTGGCTAACCATTTGGTTGACTAATATTGAACCAACCATTGTACACGTTTGGGTACGGTTACACAAACACAAAACGTCAAGTACATGTGTGTATGGCAAGCTAAGTTTTTGATCTAACGGTTGAGAGATATTAGCTTGTATCTAATCATGGATTTTATCTAACGGTGAATATTGAAAACTTTGTTACTAAGCTAACATTGATTTCAAACCTGATTTGAAAGACTATATAAGGAGAACTCTAATCGGGAAACACTAATCCCCACACCTTTCTTGTGATACTAGTTTTCTAAGCTAGAGTCGATTCTCCTTTAACCTTTGGTTTTTTCTCTAAATTAAGGTTAACGACTTAAAGACTTCATTGGGATTGTGAAGCCAGACCGATACTACTTTTATTGTAGTTATGTGATCTGATCTTGTTATTTCTATCGCACGAGTACAATTGTAATAATTGGCTTGAGATTTCTATCTCGATAGGCAAGATATAAAAGTAATCACAAACATCTTCGTCTCTTGTTTGTGATTCCTCAATAATCTTCTTCAATGTGCGATTAAGTTTATTGTGAGGTGATTGATAAAACTGAGCTATTCTTTGGGAATATAAGTCTGGTTTTATTGATTGGTTCATGTTCACCTTGATTTATCAAAAGATGGAACAAAACTTGTAGGTTTATTAAGTGGGAGACGAATTTATCTATCTTGAAGACTTTTATGGTGTGAGACAAATTTGTTTATTAAAGTCTTTGACTTTGGGTTGTAGCAACTCTTGGTTGAGGGTGAGATCATCTAAGGGAATCAAAATGCGCATTATCCTCATTTAGGATCGGGAGGCGTAGGAGCATAACGTACCTTGGATCAGTGTGAGATTGATTGGGGTTCAACTACATCAGATCGAAGTTAATTTGGAGTAGGCTAGTGTCCTAGCGACTTAATCTGATGTATGTTTAATCTGGACTAGGTCCCGGGTTTTTCTCGCATTTTGCGGTTTCCTCGTTAACAAAATTCTGGTGTCTGTGTTATTTTTTTTCTGCATTATATTTTTATATAATTGAAATAATACTGGTTGTGCGTTGTTCAATCAATTAGAATATCCGACCTTATTGGTTGTTGATTTAAATTGATTGACACTTGGATATTGGTCTTTGGTACCATCCAAGTTATCTCTCTTTGATTAGGCTAGCTAATCTTATTTGCTTGAGTAAATCAAATTGATAGATTGAGATAATAACTCCTTGAGATATTTTCTATTGATTGAGTCTTGTTGATTCTCTAGAAAACAACTCGGAGTTGTCCATACAGATTGCTAATCGAAATATTGGGTGAGGTTGTTAGACCCCGCATTTTCATCTCTTACTAGGATCGGTTTCCTCTCCCAAATTTGGGAAGACACACACAAACCCGATCATTCCCGGGTGATTACTTAAGATCGGTTTCACTAATAAAAGTCATACCAATACATAAGTCAGGCCTTATGAGAATAGTTTTACCAAGAACACAGACAAGTCATGAGCGGTTATACTAATCACACATATTGGTCGTTCATAAGATTTGCAATGAAGAACAGACTCAATAAATGGTGATTTCCTTTTCGGTTTGCAACACATATCATGAACTTACTTCCTTAAAACACATTTAAAAACATTGTTTCTGGGATGAAATCCTCACCTCACACCCATACATAATCACAATAGCATTCATACGATTATGTTGATGTCTTATATACAAAGTTTAATGGTTAAGCAAGAAACTTCATATTGTATTCCTTAATACTATGTCTATCTAGAGTGTTCATGCTTATAGATTTTATGTTTTCAATATGCATGACTTGAAAGATACGTTAGGGAATAAAACAGTTCAAGTCAAATATCACTAACCTCAAGTGGAAGGATGATGTTGTGGTTGTATCTCCGTACTTATTAACTTATTCAAATCTTTGCAATACTTGTAATGTCTCACCCTAATAATTTCAAGCTAACCTATACAAAGTTGACTCTAGTACATTTAAATCAAGCGACTCTTAAATGAGTTTTGGTCCACTAAAATATGACAACCAAACTTGACATACCAACGCTTGGTGGGTTCAACCGGAGCTATGCTCTAACAAATTTGCCATGCCAACTAGGTCAAGTGATTCTCCTAAGGCCTTAAGATTAACTTAGCAACATGGCCAATGTTTCGAAGTCATATTTGGGTCTAACACCAATATGACATAACAGCTTCCACGCAGCTACATGCCAGCGCCACTATGCCAATGGCGCCACTTTACTATACAATAGGATGTGGCCATAATCAATGGCCATACTTCTCATAAGCTACAATCTCACCGTCCAAATTCTCCATGGAATTGACAGGGCTTGTGGCAAGTTTTAGGCGGCCATCAAGACAAGCCTAATAGCATCACATGCTATTTTCCTACGGCAAGTCTTGACTTTGACTTGCCACACGTAGCAATGCTACACGCTTTCACGATAATACTCGATATATCAAACATGTTAAAAACTGGGGATACTCATCGGCGGTATTGAGTGCTGGAGGTTTACAGCGTGCGCGTGCAACACGTCCATCATAAAAAAAGTGCCACAAAAACAGGGAAGTTGGTGGGCGAGAAGTAGTGGGTGTAAACAAACCCGCTTCCTTCAGTAGTGGATGGTTTCTGGCGGTTACAAATTAATCCACTCTTCCATCACTCAATCACTCCCACTTCTTATGAGACCAGGTCGTTCAATTATGACATATATAAATAGGTTTTACCTATTTCCACAAAACAACAAGTTTTGGTGAGAACAACAACATAAGTATCAGAAAATACCAAAGAAATGATAGCTTTCATTCCGTAAGCCAGTTTAATTGATCGATCGTAAAATAGCCACACCTTGAGAATTAACCATTCGAGGTCTCAACACCTTCTTCGCCTCTCCCTAAGACTAACCCTTTTCCTTCACTTTGTGACCGAAGCAAGCCTGGAATGGCCATTTCTTGGTTTAGGCCAGGATTTATAGATTGATCTCTCCGAATCTAAAGTACTCCGTGCGATTGCATTTGTTTAAGGTTTAGGCTCGTTTCTCAACTACACACCCAAATTTACCAAAACTAGCAGAAACAGTATTTTCCCACAAACAATTAGCGCCATAGTGAGAGATTAATCTTTCGGTTGCAACATCAATTTTCAATTCCATTTTCCCCAATTCCAATTTCGAAATGGTAGAGCTTAGATCCGGATCAACAACAATCCCCGATGCCACCAGCGCTGAGAACGTCCTTGGTATTAACGTCCCTTCCAAGCGGTATCAATTTACCACATGTCAAGATGACTAATACCACCAACGGTGCATGAAATGTTCCCTCAAGCATTACTCCTCCGATCACGAGCGGAATTCTTTGCCTCCACCCCAATATTTCTTCAAGCATGACGCCCCCAGTTATCACCAGAGGTGGCGCCACTCCACCATCGGGACAAAAAGATGGGGGCAGAGACTTGCCATCCACTATTACCATTCTTTGATTTGATGGAAAGACAAGAAGTTCTTGATAAGGCTCGAGATAGACATGGCTTAAACTCAAAACGAGGTACTTACTTTCCTCAAGACGTTAAGCGAGTGGTTACCGCAAGAACCACGCCTACCAGGGGGCGATGAGGAGCACTTTTATACTCCGACGCCACCACCTCCGGAGACGCACCCTTATAGATGAAGAGACTCGTACATTGGAGAGAATCAGCCATCCAATTTCATCACGCATGAAGATTTAGAACGACTTCTATGAAATCAAGATTTAGAAAACCTGGTGTATGCCACCAAAGCATCAACCTCCATATCCTCTGATGTGCTCTTGAGGGGGATATTCTTCTCTCAATTCTCACTATATGACCGCACTGTTAATACACATAAACATATCTCTCGATTCCTAGAATCCTTGGGTGAACACGAGTACAATCATGTCCTCCGCCTGAAAGAATTTTCAAAGTCACTTACTGGAAGAGCATACACTTGGTACAACAACATTGCACAAAATAGCATATCCAACTGGCATGAGATGGTTGACTTTCTACAAGAAGTATTTCTTTGTGTCTGAGCAAATAACCTTTTCAGACTTAGGAATGATGTTCCAGCGAAATAATGAACATCCAAATAATTATGTCAAGAGATTCAGAATTCAGGCACTAGATTGTCACGACCCAAACGTGACTGAAAAACAATTGGTGGAGTCTTGCATCAACGACATGGTTCTCATTTATTGCACCTTACTGGAGAATCTATGCTTCCAAACTTTCTCTGAACTTCACGAAGCTACTAAGCGGTCGGCCACAACAACACCAACATTATTAGAAATATCCAGGCCAGCCAAAGGTGAAGACGCACGCGAAACTCGAAGAAATAGATGCCTCATCAACAAGCAATATAACACTAGCCACTCTGTAAGCGTGGTGAGTCAATGAGGAAAATAGAAAGATCCAGCGGCAGAGCAGCAACCCAAGCATGCAGCATCAGCACGTCAGTCGGCTCCACCTCGGAAGGACGTGGCCAAAGCTCTTGTGCAACACCAAGAAGCCGGAAAAACCGCCTTGGATTTCCCATTCCCAATCGAAGAAGTAATTGAACTCTTGGAAGCGTGGATTCAAGATGATTCCATCAAACTGCCTCTATCGGGGTGCCCTCCAAATGAAGGAAATGAAAAATCCCAAGTATTGCCGTTACCCTGATTCGTCCATCGTCCGACTAATGAGTGCAATAGATTGAAGCACATCTTCAAGGAAAAGGTAGAAGGCAGGAGAACTCCAACTTGGAGATGAGGGAGTTCGCATAGATCCTCTTCAATCCAGAGTTGTATGCTCTCGGGGACTCCGTTCACAATCTTGTGCGATCCATGATGCGACATGTGTGTGAATCTTATATTTCTCAATGCGCGGTGTCAAGACATATTTACATCCCTCAATCGTGTTGTGTCGGGAAAGCGACTCTTTGCTGTTGAAAAGCCACTCACGAAATCTTAACCTCTCATGAAGCACTTTGTTGGAAAGTGTGGCGGGGACTGCTGACCACGCCTTACCTGAATAATGCCGGGTTGGATGGCACAGCGATTGTGCGACCTCGGACTTCCAATATTATAACCGTCAAGACTCTCGAGAGCGGGAATCTCAAAGCGGAGGCTACCCACTCCTAATTATGGTAAAAAAAACCCGGAAGGAGAAGCAATAAGCGCGTACGACTACATCAACCTCGAAATCAGGATGGGAGATGCTCTAACACATGGAAAATTTCACATTGTCAAAGAATGCCCAAATTATGACATGATTATGGGCGCTCAGGTACATGGAAATAAAGCGAAACTAGGAGTATCCTGCCGGTGTCAATACGAAATAATTTCTAACAAGTCATCCAACCCCCGAGGATTACATATTGCGTATCAATAACTTACCAATGTGACCCAATTACCTAGAGAGCCCATCGATGTTCATCCGAAGATTCCGACATAAGTAATTCTCGTTGAACAACCTTTTCTACATGCGATCACTTTCCTCTTGACCAAGCATGGGGACTCGGCCCGATTATCAACTAGGCTTTACTAAGATATGTGAGTGGGATCTTTGGGCCTTTTAAATATTTCATCAAAAAATTGGGAGACTGTCTTAGTAGAAAATAATAAGCCCAAAAATCAAGTAGTTGCACTGACACCAAAACCCATTCCAAGTTGGAGATATGGTAGTAAAAGTTGCCGCTCGGCCTCCTTCGTCAACTCCAGCAGACGAACCATACTTAGTAGTAGAAGTTATTTTGGGAGGATCATCGCAAGCTCATCAATACCGAAAAGTTGGAGGGTGTAGTAATACACGCTAAATGGATCAAACCCCATTAAACCTAAAAGCGTCAAGCACTCTCACAATTCTTCTTGGTATTTTTCTTGAGAAATTTCCCTTTTCTGCAATATTTACAATTTCTCCAAAATGATTGCAGCGATTGCATTCATAATTAGGGTTTCGATTTTAATTGAAAGCATATTTATTTCAAAATAAGTTTTCATGAATCATCTTGAAGGAAAAATATCCATTAAATCCA